>OW387025.1:87852961-89102961 GCA_936439885.1 Nowickia ferox | reverse complement strand
TAAGAAGAGCGACAAGAACAAACAATTAGCAATCAACCCCATCCAAATATTGAGATTTATCGTATAAGAAGCAGAGAGACAGTAAAATTGCAAATACGAAAATGTGGGAGCTGTACATAGTTGCCAGAAAACACGATGAAGGTATAAAAAAATCATGTGGTAGCTTTATTTACTGCAAAGTAGTCAAAACAGATGTTCTTTATGAAAGAACTTTATTTCCAAAACATGTTACTTGATAAATTCAGTCTGTGAAAAAGTAACAGGTATCGAAAATTCGCTCATCTCTAATGTACATACATGCACAGTGGCTCAGAAAGCTTTTTGTATTTGCCAATGTTTACAATATTGCGGTAGGCTTGACTATAGCAAATTTCTTCTAAATATAAGATAGCGATAGTGTGCAGCATTTCAGACCAACTTGTGCTTAAAGGACAACGCGTTTACTAATGCTAATGGGGAGAGGGCGAGGTAATATTGCCCTAGTTAATAATTCCTGGCTAGAGATGAGCGCATATCGTGTTTTTTTTCGTGACACGAACACGCACGACTCAACACAAAGTGTTAGTGACAGAAAATCTGTTTTCGTGCGTGTTCGTGTCGTATCGTGTTGAGCAAAATTGACACGATGAACCCCAAACGATTTTTGGTGTTAAAATATGTACTCGTATGCATGAATTTCCAGTTAAGAAAAAATATAATATTTTGTATTGTAAAACACGCAAAACCATCAAACTTGTTGATAGTGTAGGGGTCTCTTAAGCTTAAAGTTCTGAAGATAAACAAAAATATGTATCTATTTGAATATAAAAAATGCTTTTTTTGCTATTCAATTTGATTTCGTGGGCGTTGTGAGGTTTCGTGTTTTGCAAAAAATTTAGCGTGTGTGTTTCTTACGTGTTGGACATCTTGGCATTCGTGTTCGTGTCGTGTTGGAAAAATTCAACACGCGCCCATCTCTATTCCTGACTCTCACAGCACGAGCAGCTTTAGAACGATTGATACAAATTTTCACCCCGGGTTTGTTACATTTGTCACATTCTACTAAATTATTATCAAAGAAATTTCTTTCTCACTCGTATATACGAGTAAATTTTATGCAAACAAAATGTTTATACACATTCATCAACTTTTATAATTTAAGTTAATTTACTTACTTATCGTAGTGATACATATATATAATTAATAAATTAATTATTCATATCGCTCATTTACTCAAACAACGTCATAACTCTAAAACTGAAATTTTTGAGTTAATGATGCAGAAGTAATTTTCTTATTGGTCTTCGTATTGTGTAAAAATTTCATATAAATATCTTGTTTACTCAACTTTTGAAAGCAGAATAAAATTTTCTTTTTCCATTAAGTTGTGTGTAAGTTGAAAACTTTAAACTCTTTTTACAGCAAACAAGTTTTTTTGAGTAATGACGTTGTTTGAGTCTACTGCTGTTTTAAGAATTTTCGCATGAATTCGATAAGTCGTCGTTATCTGCATTATTTTAGTTTGATAAGTTAAGTTTTTCCCACTTAATAATACCAATAAATTTACTAGAATTTTTATTGCTTTTATTTTCTTAACGATAATTTTTTTAGTTGGAACATCATAAGTTCCATTGAACTGGCATACACATTTTCCACAAACCGGGGGATTTATTTTAAATTAAATAGGTCGGATACATCAAGATCGCTGACTGTTAAAGTTTTTAATGAAATTTAAGCCGGTGAATTATGCTGCTCTTAAGCAACTCTGTGATATGGCTGCCAAACGAAAGGCTTTCTAGAGTAAAGTTCGGAAAAGTAATTACAGTCCAAATGGATGACGGATTTTTGTATGCAACCCAAAAGTTAATGTCCGGTTATTAGAAACTCAATAAGTTTGTGTTTTTAATTTTATTTCGAAATGCAAAAATGGGAAATAATATTTATATTATCATAAAAAAAATACAACTAAAAAGTAAATACTTTTTACGCCCTCTTCCTGATTTTGTGTTTTAAAAAACAGCCGTTTCATAAAATATACGAATGCTGAAGGAAAATTACTGCAAATTGAACTCCAAAAAAAATATTCTTTATTTTTATTTTCTTAAATCATTATTATATTTAAATACAACCACGATCACGCGTGACTCACACGTGTCTTATGCGTGACTCACACTTGACTAATGCGTGACTCACATGTGAGAAATCATGGAATTTGTGCATTTCTACTGGAATATATGTATAAAGGCTCTTCCAATAAGATGTTTAATTTTGACAAATAAAAAGCGAGTCGTGTGTTTATTTATTTGGAAAGAGGAGGAAAACAATATCAGCCAAATGCCGTCCACTGCTACACTTGTGAGACCATATTTTTTTATAAAATTTTCCATCACCAGTTCTCACATTGTCGAGATAACATAGCGAATTATATCCATGGGGTCCTAAAACGATTGTGAGCCGTTCGCATAAAACTTTATCTTTCATGCAGCCCCAAAGGAAAAAGTCGAAAGCTGTTAAATCACAAGATGCAAGTGGCCAATTGTGATAGCCTATGCAAGGAAAAGAGCGATGATATATCGTTACTTGTGTGACACGTTACCGCGAAATTTTCAGGTTTCTCAAGCGTCGTATATCGTTCCATTTTCATTAACGGCGTAGTTTTTACTTGCAATCTGCAAGTTGTTACGGGTGGAGTATTGCTATTATGAAATGAAATGTCTTATTGAAACACACAATAGATTCGAATTATTTTTCTTTTTATATATAGGAGTTTTATGTTTGCTATTGCTACTATATAATAACTTTAAATACTCTGGATAGAAATAATTATTCCAAGTAAAATGGGAAATTTTGAAAAAATTAAGCAAGACGTTATTTTGGTGTTAATTAAGGGTGGCGTTGGCTAAAGTAGCTGAACGTTCTGGGTTCGATCCCGGTATCCAACAGTCATTAAATAACAACACCACGCATTTTTCTGATGTGCATTAGTGTCCCTTTGTATCAGTTGCTGTAGGAAAGTTCGAGTGATGAAGGCATAGTCAGTCACTGGTCAGTGAACCATACCGGCCTCAGCAGATACCAATCCCTATGTAACATCAGAGCGCCTTCCTTCGTTGTGCAGCAGAATCATCGGCGTGAAGTAAAATAACTAACAAAATGGCTATTAACCACAACTTCAAAAAAAAAAAACAATTAATACGCCTCATTTAACACCAGAGGCGCTGCAACGCTGCCTTAAAAAATAAAAATCGTGCAAAAAGCAGTTTTAAAAGAATGAAGCTTTCCTCTATCTCTTCCTTCACCAACTGTCTTCTCTATCACAATCCCTTTCCTAACACTTTGTAATAGTAGTAGGCATTCACTGCCTGTTACTTGTCTTCAAAAAAAAAAAAAGTTGAAAAGGAACCCTATTGTTATCGCTACGCTATCCGTCTGTTCGTCACACGCTGTTTTCTCGAGAGCCTGACCTGAAATTAAATTTTGACAGAATACGTAAGACTTTGGCCACTACAACAATAAATATATGCCAGTTAAAAATTAAAGGTTATTCCAAATATACATGCAATTATGTATAGACACTTGGAATTTGCAAAGTAAGTGTATTTTTATGCATACTACAATAGTTAACACTACAATTTTAAAAAATGCAATTTAAAGGGTATCCTATCAGTAAATATAATTTTTACTTTGTAATTTTTACAAACTTAATGTATCTTGGAAACCCTCTTACTCTTTGAAATTTTCAAAAACGCTAAAACAAAAGAAAATTAAAAATAAAGATATCTCCAAAAAATGAAAAAATCCCCAGAAACAATTATTAATAAAATTACCAAACCCGAAAAAATCACCAAAACTAAAAAAAAAGTAAAAACTAAAAAATGCGTCTATATTAAAAAAACAATCGCCAAAACCGAAAAATATACAAAAAATCAAAAAAATCGCCAAAAACTTAAAAAAAATCCCACAAACTGAAAACGTTCTAAAAAAAGTGAAAACTCGAAAAAAAGTTTAGCGGGTACTTAAAATGTTTGTAAAAATTTCTACATCAGGTAAGATATTCGGTTACATAAGCTAAAGTGTGTATAGTACTCGTATTACATATCGTCGGCTTAGAGTATAAGCCTGCTAAATCAACTTTTTTATAGCATATGACATTTTAATGCCATCGATTTGCTTAAATATTTATTTTAATTTGCAGCTCTATATGTCGAAGAAACTTAATGTATTAGGCTAATTTTTTAACCTTTGTATAGAAACCGTTAACAGTATTTTATCTCTCCTGTAAAATTTGCTCGAAGTGACTCTCTCACTGCTGGGCTTAATGATGAAACAGATTTTATTTATTTATTATTATTACTTACAACATACAATTATTGTAACTAATATTAATAGAAAAGGAGTACTAGGTACTGTGGCTTTCGACTCACCAGAATAAACAGAATAAAATCTGCAACTTCAGGAAAATCGCTCCCAAAATAATAAAGCCCATATAATATCGTCGGCAGTAACTTCAAATGCTGTCTAATTTTTGCTTTATTTTCCTTTGTGCTTATTTTTCTTTGTAGTTTTGTTTACATATGAAATTTATTGAAAGTATGGTAACATTTTTGAGAGAATGGATACTTATGTATATGTGAGAGCATAAGAAAAAACGCTCTCAAAATAAAATAGATTCTATCTCACGGCTGCTTTCTGCGGCTGCTTTTTTGTGTCAATTTGTATGGAAAATGTGTTTATGCCGGTATTCTGTTTATTCATTTACACTCTAAGCCGACCGTATGTAGTGTCCGTACGGAACCCTCTTTAAATTCAAATATACGAAGTTAGCATATAATAATGCAACGCTATTTATATTATATTCCGCCGGTTAATGCTTTTGTCAATAGTAGACCGCCGCTGCCAGTTTGCTAAAGGCATAGATTTCTGATGATATATATTTTCCATAAGAAAAAATATTTGATGTCAAAAGCAAATAGGCTACGCTCTAATTGAAATTGTATCAGACGACTTTGCGTTTGACTTTTGCAGAAGCATTGTTTTAGAGGTAACACACGATAGATGCGTATTTTGCTGTGGGAAGTTTAACATGTCAAACACAGGCTTTAACTTCTATTAATAAGTACTCGTATATTGTGGCTAGACTGAGCGTATCTGAAATTGGGGTCATTGGTTTATTTATCTAGTTTGTCGTACAACCAGACGCTAAATATAATTATAAACCCAATAAAAAGAAGGAAATACAATACATTACATTCCTAGTGGTTCTACAGCGTGATAATGAAAACAAAGAAGTTGGCACATTAAAACTTCGACCAATTTTCAAATTTTACAATCAAACCAAAGTTCAATACCCACCCTTAGCAACTCTTTTAAATTGTATTTAAAAAGTGGCATAACAGCTAAAATAAACCAAACAAACTGAAAAGATAAGATTAAGTTGACGAAATCCACTAAAATGTACGAGTAGATAAATATGTTTAACACCTGTTTTTACAGCAATAAAATGTAAACAAAACTACGGAAAAAACTGATAATAACTAAAATAATATTTCATTTCTCATAATCACGCACACGAATATTTTTTGTGCTTTACAAACCAAGTGACGAAAATGTCTACTGTTTTGATGAAAATGCCAAAGTTTGCTATGGCTGGAAGCGTGAAGAGACTCTGGATGAAAATGTTTCAGTGGGTGAGTGGGTGTTGCGTATGATGCGTAATAAATCCGAGAATGAAACATGCCAAATTAAAAATACAGACAATACACATTTAACATATCACCAGGCAATATCTAATGCCATCAAGCTGGCCAAACACATGCGTAAAAGGCAGCTAATGTGTTACGATGTCATTGGTGTTGTTGCAACAAATACCACATACACGATGCAAATCATATTGGCCGCATGGTTCTGGCCTGGCCTTTCAAGCCATCAATCCTGAAGAGAAGGAAGGTGATTGAGTGATTTATAGCTATCATTAGTATTATGAAATAATTCTAATTATTTCATTCTGCCATTTAACAGAAGCAATTCATTATTTGTTGAGCAAAACCAAACCGAAAGTTATATTTTGTGATGGTTTGCATATGGCCTCATTACAAAGTGCTCTACATACATTTTATCCCATGGTTTGCACGTTGTGCAATCACTTTGCTGATAATTTAGATATCATTAGCATACAGGATATTTTGGATGTTGAGGAGGAGGAGGAGGAGGAGGAGGAAAACTTGGATACATTCTGGTAAATTTGTGGTCTTTTGGCTTTTTACGAGAGCATTCGTAATGCATGTGTTTTGCTTCGGTTTAGTGTAGTACAGAACCCCTGAAGGCTGGCGGTGATCAAACAGTGGCAATCTTATGCACTTTGGGTACAACAGACCTGCCGAAATGTGTTCGTATTACAACACAGAAAAAAGTATTCACCAATTAATGTTTTCAATTATTAATTTAATTGATTCAATTAAATTTTTAATTGTATTAATTAATTTGACTAGAAAAACTTAATTAATATTATCAAATTGTTTATAGGTGAAAATTTAATTAATTTTTTAATTAATATTACAAATATTTTAATTAATATTACAAACTCATTCATATTACTTTTTTGTGTGAAACAAAATGTGTCTTACGGATTACGGATGGGTGAAATTACACATTACAGAGGTAATGCACAGCATGTATAATTCTAAGAATTGTTAAGTGGTGAGTATCAATATACTATACCATTTTGCACATGATACGATGCAAGACCATTTGCACAAGACTGTGAATTGGGCTCATGTTAATTAGAATTAATTCAAATGTTATTAGTTAAATAAAATAATACACAAGCATTAACATACAAGGCCCATGTCGAACTAAACATTCAAAGTACAACAACAACTGCAATCATGTTATTTACTTTTGCTTATTAAGTAATATACAACCACACAAACACATAAGACAATGCAGACGCCAGACACAAACAACAACAATTATGCTACAATTATAACATAGAGTCACAATAATTAAAATTTTTTAAACCAAAAATAATGTTTAAAAATTTTACATATAAATGTTCTCCTCAATGGTAAGACGATGTTTTGTCGTTCTTAAGAATAATGGCGTTTCTTTTAAATTCTTTGACAAATAATTAATTAAAGCACATTTCTTTATTTAATACATTCAATTTTTATACATAGATATTTTAGGCAAAAAAAAAACATAGCTGGCTCTATTATAATTTACATCCCAAAAACAGAGTTTTTTTGATGTGTCTAAATTGTGTTTTATGTTTTTAATTACCTATTTTATATTATAATACATCTGGTATGTCTTGAAAATGAT
The DNA here is from genome assembly GCA_936439885.1 of Nowickia ferox. NCBI lineage: Eukaryota > Metazoa > Arthropoda > Insecta > Diptera > Tachinidae > Nowickia > Nowickia ferox. The sequence continues at coordinate 89,095,662 of OW387025.1, read as the reverse complement.
CCAATAAAAAATAAAGAGTTCCATATTATAAAGTTTTTTTAATATTATTGTATTAGGCTTGAAATTTTTGACTTATGGTGACCCTATTTTATCGAACACCACTGTGCTCACAAACCAACAGAATGAACTCTAACACGAACGAATAAGGTTATCGAAAGCTAGTATTTGAGAAGTTGTTGAATGTACAAGCTTTGAATTATGTATAGTATTGCCTATAGTACTGCGAAGTTAACATCGTGGCATTTTGCCTGTGAGTTAATTTAACATTCTGTGTTCAAAAGCGCTTAATAAATAATTTAAATAATTTTGGTGAATTAATAACAAAGACATATTCTTCTTCTTTTTTATTTTCAGACTATTATCGGAGAAAACTTTAACTAGGTATACTCTCGTTTTGCAATATCGACTGGATATTTGGTTTCTATGGCCTCTTTTGGAATATCTTATATGGAAACTTACGCATTATAACCTCTAGACCTTATTCAGTGGATTATATGTCTGAACTTATTATCAAATATAAAATCGACTGTGTTCTAACCACAAGCATTCAAATCTCACAATGCATAAGGCACAAACAAGAATTGCTAAAAACTTTAAAGTTCGTTTTATTTACTGGATATTGCTGTCTTAAAAGCAATTTGCAACAAATACGCAACACCCTGAAAAATACGACTGTGATAAATATTTATGGCACTTCCGAGCGCGGTGGCATAGCGGAAAACTTAGGCGACTATAAACTCAAATCAGTGGGTCAACTGTTGTCAAATTTAGAATTAAAAATTATCGATGTGGCCAGTGGTGAAAAGTTGGCACCCAATGAAATTGGTCTTCTATGTGTAAGGAACAATTTCCATGAGCAACAAACGTGTTACTTTGGTGATGTATGTGGGAGCTTTTTATAAAATATTGGATAAAGATTTTATCATTACCGGCGATTTCGGCTGTATGGACTCGGAACACTATTTATACTTGTCAGATCGCCATCAAATTGATCTAAAATATCACAATGCATATTATTCACCTCATGAGTTTGAACAAATAGTGGCAGAAATGAAGGGTGTTCAAGATGTGTGTGTTGTGGGTGTGCCCGAAGATGGCAGAGGTGACGTACCAGCTGCTGTGGTTGTAAAAGATGAGAAAAGTTCTCTAACAGAAGGGGACATTGTAAATTATGTTAATTTAAGAAAAGATTCTCAGCACAATTGTTTCGATTGCGGTGTGTATTTCGTAAAAGAAATTCCTAGAAATTGTAATGGCAAAGTACTGAAAATAATTTTTTTTTTATATATTTTGTTCAGTTAAAATTTTTTTTTAAATTAAATAAATGATTACAGTGCGAGGTACCCCCTAACCCCCCCCCCCCTTGCTGTTATCTTACCAGATAGTAGTGAGGAAGTATATAGGCTAAAAAGGCTCCAAGTGCTTGACCTACCGTTTAGAAAATCAACATTTAAGTATTAATAACAGTCATTGTTAATATTTATGTATATGTATATCAAAAAATTAATTCGTATATATTGTTAATTTTATTAATACAATTGTAAAACTCATGTGAAATTCATATTTTTTTGAGTGATTGTCGCCTGCCTGACTTGTGAAATCATGGTGTTAATTAATTTGATTATTATTGAAAAAAAAATTATGAGGAATAAATAAAACTCAAGAAATAATGACTAAAAAGTAATTTTTGAAATAAAACTTATAACCGTTGCGGTCCCTCGAAAAAATTAATTGCTAAAGACAAATAAAAAACCAATTAATTTTGTAGGTATCAAAATAGAAAATGTGAAAATGAAACAATTTTAAGGAAACAATTTTCCCATAGAAGATTTTGTTGGATCAGTTAAAAATTTGCTGCACTTCCATATCAGTGTTGTCAGATGTGGCGATATCCAGCCAAACGTGGCGACAAAAATTTCTTTTTGGCTATGAAAATTTGCGATTGGCGATTTACTTGGCAATGTTTTTGCTATATTTTTACGATTTCATTAATATACAATAATGTTAAAAGTATGAAAATTTTTATGAAAGGAATTTTTTCTACAAAAAAAAAATATTTCGTGCATAAAATTCTAAATGTTGTAACTCTTTATCTCAAACAAAATTTTCTGAAATTTAAGAAATCTCATCTCACTTTGGTGTTTATGAAACACGGTGGGGAAGACTTCATTTTATAAATAAATAAAAAACATTTTAATAATGAAACACCAAAAATCTTAACACTTCAAGGATATGATATGTGTATATACTTATATACGCATTTAATAAACGTTAATTCAGGTTTAATAAACGATTTATATAATAATTTTGGCCTTAATGCTCAAGCTCAATTTATCCTATTCACATTGATCTTTTGGAATGTTATTTTTAAGTATTTTTAATAGGTAGCTACGCCAGTATTTATGTACATATGTATGTATTAAGGCTCAGTTAGCCGACTGTAATATAATGTAACTGCAACGGTAGGAAACAGCTGATCGATATTGTTATGTGAAAATTAATAAAAATGGTTATATAGATGTAATGTAAGGTAACCTAATTTTCATATAAAAATATCGATCAGCTGTTTCCTACATTACCGTTACATTGCGTTGCAGTCAGCTAACTGAGCCTTTAACATTAATACTTTTTTTAATTTTTCTTAACCAATATAGGTACCTAATTTTTATGTTTTACGATAGACGTTACCTACTGAATTTAAAATTTAACAAATACCAGCAAACTAAAACGGAACTAGTTCCGAATTCATCAATGCAGTAACTACTGATTTGTATTGTCATTTTTAGCTGGGATACTTGTGATATAATTACAAAATAAAAATATTTTTTGTATCTAAAATTTAATGTTTTATTAGGTATGGCATTTGGCGTGAAGGCTGAAAATAAATCTGACACATGTATCTGATTTTATTCATTAAATTTTTCATTTATATTTAACAGAAACGACAAACCAAGTCATTTCTCTTTTATATATTTATCAGAAAACTAATTCCCTACGTGAATCAGTAGTGTTTAACTAGTGACATTTCCTACAGGGTTGCTTTTACATTTATATTATTCACTGCCTTCTTTTTTATCTTAAACGTAAGCAAAGGCAAGCGCCATTGACACCATATCATACCAACTTCATAATTATAAATGACCTAAATAATAATGATCATTTACTCACCTTATCATACAACCACCACGGGAGAGCAAATAAATAAACTCAAACGACGTCATCTGCGATGAAAGCAGAACAACCACTTGTATAGGCAAAAATTGATCATGACGTCACATTTTATTATACACACAAAACACTTGCACTTTTCATTTCTTATAAGAACATTTAAACGCTTATAACTTTTTCCCCACATACTCCATCGATTTAATTTTTTCACACATTTATTAATTATTAAAATATCTTTAAAATTACACTAATTTTAATAATATATTTGCCCTTTTACCACTTTATTTATTAATTTCAAGAAACAATTACACTTTTGCGACCGAATATCTTGAAATAATTAGACGAACTAAAGACGATTTGTGTATGTATGGCATGATTCATGATACAATTATTCAAGGTACTTGCACGACTACAACAAAATTGCAACACCAAGAAATACAGGTGTTTTGTTGGTAGAAACATACCTATCAGAAGCAGATGTCTTTTGTTTTTAAAAACAGCTATCACAGGGTAACTAAAGTACAATTGCAGACGCGGCATTCATGCATGATTATAGTCATTCAGTGTTGCCAATATGTGTGTAATACACAGTGTATAATTCCTGCTCTCATGTGTGGGCCATGTAATGAGGTTCATGTATAATCTGTGTGTAATTATACCTTGGGTTCTATTTTTATTTATTTTTGTTTTAATTTTAACCTACACAAAAGATGTGTAGTGTAATTTTCTTCAATGTGTAATTGGAGACACAGCCATATGCAAATTCATTGGCAACACTGTAATCATTTTATTCACACACATACACACATACTTTTTACAGCTTGTAAACAAAGTTTGACAACTATATGCATTGTAAACATTAACAGGCTGGGCTTGTGCAAGTACCTTGTATAATTGTATCATGGCATGATTAGTATTCTTAAAAAAATTCACCACTATGTATGGTACAACAACATAGGACTCAAAAATAAATAAAAAACATTACCTTTCTTAATATTTTGCATCAGGGATGGAGAATGGCTCTTATAACTTTGTACCAACGATGCAAAATGTACATACATATGTACATATCGCTGTTAGTTATGCCTAGTACTCAGTTCGAAATTGTGAAAATTTTTCAGCAACATTAATTATTTCGCGTGAAAAATTTGAATCGTAACAAGAGATGCCCATATTACTTTTCCCAAAAATAATAATCGTTTTTTTTGGTTATGCAATATTGATCGACTTATGTAAACATAAACATCAGCTGTCAATATTTCACGCGAAATAAATGCCGGTCACATTATTTTGCAGATTGCAAGAAAATGTTGCCAGATAGATTTCATACATTTTTCACGAGTTGAACGGAGGTCACGTTTTACAATATTTTTTCATGAATATTTCATGTGAACTTTTTTTATATGGATTATGCTAACATTTCGCGTGAAATTTTGAACAGAGTACCAGGCTTTAGGGTTGTTATCTTCTAATTTCGAACAGAGGACAGCCACTGAAAAAAGCCCTGACTTTTCAATATAAAAGTAGAACAAAAAAATTAAAACAAAGTTTTTTTAACAAAAAAAATTAAATCATAATAATAAATATCAAATCAAAGCTTGAAATTTTTAAATACCTTTTGCAGAAACTAAATTTTTACAGTATAAACTGCACAACATAGGGAATTTCAAGTAATAAATAAAACAAAAAATAGACTTTAATAGCCACATGCATAACAAGAAACAGGCATTAAATTAGCATAAGTAACGAAATTTAACTAAATAATTTGACATTCAAAATAAGCGTATTGTGTGGTTTTAACACACTATTAAACCTTAGCCTGATTTTAAACTTATTTTGGAACTTATGCTAACTTTATGCCAGTTTTAAGATTGTAAAAATAGGAAAGAGAAGTTTTGTGTCTTTGATTCTTTTTTTATTAACAAAACAGATGCTATTTTTTCGAGGACAGATGACGAAAAAGAGGTCAGTGTCCGGAAAATAGAGGACGGATAAAAACGTTACTGTTAGTGCCATTTCACACTATTCCTTTTTTAAACTGCCTTGTTTTGATAATTTTCTTTTTGACAACTATATACACGTTTAATGCTGAGAGTACGAAAAAGGCAAAGAGAAAAATCAAAAGTCCTCTCGAAATTTTCTTTTGCTTTACTCCGCAAGCTTTTCTCACCAACAAACTAAAAAAGCCTGCCTGCCTTTCATATATTACATTAGCGGTGGGATCTGTCAATTGCGTCATACACAAGACGAAATTGACCATCACGATATTAACCATCAACACTTCGAAGTACAACTGTCAGGGGTTTCGAGACGGTACAATCCATGCTTTTATCAACAACTATGTAAATAATAGTAATTATTTTTGTAGTAATTGAAAATAGAGCACGAGTTTTCTGGTAGAATTAAAATTGTGACTATTAACCGATCTTCATTGAGATTTTTAAATTGTACCAAATATGTAAATTACAAATGTATCATAAATTCCATCCCTGACTTGATAGTTTTGCAGCATTTTTCAGCAACGTTCAATAGCATTTCTCCTTTTTGTTGTTGTTCTTGCTTCTACTTACGCTTCGGGTTCTTAAAATGTAGACAGCAAGTCGATCGTCTCGAAGTCGACTGCGCGCCTCCGCCGGTAATTTTTCTATTTATCCCGCTGCCGCCGACTGTATCGGCTCGCATCGCCTCAAAACCAGCCGAAATTTCATCTGCTAAAAAAGAAAAATTTCGGAGAAAAAACTGAAAATCGATTTTCAATCTCAATTTTTAATTTTATTTTTAAATTTTTATATGCTTATATAAGCCGCCGAATTCTATCTACATGCCGCGGCCGTTCGCAAAACATCTGCGCCACAGCCGCCGATAATTTTGTTTTGACCTGTTTCTCTGGTAGATAGTCGCAGTCAATATACAAACAAAAGACGAAAACAGTGTTGCCAATAAGGAATTCGAAAATTTCACATGAATGTGTCCCAAATTACAGAGATTACACACAAAGTTTTTGTTTGTTACAAAAAAATATTATTAATATAGTCATGTCTACTTACATACTTATATTAAAATATAATATGGAGACACATGTTTATATGGGTTATTTTGTTAAGCCTGTTAAAACTATAAATTTTAATGAATGCAAGTAACCGTCGATTTACGCAATTTTATGGGACTGAACTATGTACGTGTAAAAAAAATTCGAGTAAAACAATGTTCAATGTTAGTACAAAATCTTTTTTGGGACCAGCAATTTAGCATTTCAGGTAAGTCAAAACATGAGATACATGCGAAATTTCGTTTTGAGACCTCAGAATTGCCGTGTGTGTGTTGTTGCTTATTTCTATATAATCATTTATTCTATACTTCATACTGCAAACATTTTAAGCAAGGCACATTCACTTCCAGGCAATAGAATTTGTAAAACAAAATAAAAATAACTCACACTAAGTTGAAAAAATTCTTCACGGCGGCTAACACTAACAAAATTTAAAACGTTAAGAACTTTTCATAATTTTTAATTACTTTCTTATATTTTTAAATCAGTTTATAAAATATTTTTTATGTGTAAATTTTCTAGAATTTTTTTAAATTTATTTTTCTTCGAATTGAAAAAAAAATAAAATGCCTCGATTTCAAGGCGAAATTCATATGCATTCGAATGGTTCGAGTTTTATTTTCGTTTTTTTTCAAATGGTTCTCATAGTTAACGCATTTAAACCAAGAGATTTTGCTAAAGGTGTAGGCTTTTATCCATTTTTCAGACAATAAAAAATCGTCATTTTGTTGATATTGCATTACGTTTCGTATTTTTTTTTGTTTTTTGCCATTTCCATAACAAAATTAAATACATATATTTTAAGTTGTATAAATTTTGCTGTAAAATTAATTTTTTTTATATTTTTTAAGCGTATTTCATTAAAATCCTGTAAAAATCCCGTAATTAAAAAAACTATTGCTATTTTTAATCCATGTCACATCGATCCATGTCACATCCCGTAAAGAAAGTACCGCGTAAATCGAGAGTTACTGTTACACTAAAATTTAAATTTAAATTTTTATTAGAAAGATTTTTTATTAGCTTTGGAAAATAATTTTGGGCATATGATCACCGCGGATGCTCTTGACGAAGCGCATTCTGAACGTGCAATTTTGAACAATTTTTAAGAGCATTGCTGCCCGAATAACACCAAAAATATTGGCTCCCAAGGAGTTAATTTTTTCTTGTTTATCAGCGTAAACCAATTACTTCAAGTAACCCCATGAGAAATAATCTACAGGTGTTAAGTCATTTATTAAAAATTCTAAGTGATACCTTAAAAGACGTATTTACTTATTTACCGAAAATCGCAATGCAACCGAGCGTAGACATTTTAAAAGTATTTTATTCTTTTCGCACACTGCAATGACATCAATCCTGCAAATTGGTTTTTTATACATCTTTTGTGTAGGTTCGAATTTAGAACCTAAAGTAGAATAACAAACAGCTTACACATGAAACTAATTACGCATGGCCTGCACATGCAAATAGAAATAACAAACAATATGCGAAAACACATAGAGATTGGCAACACTGGCATTAAACACATTCACCACAGCAGGCTACGGACTACAAAATGTCATGGATAGAATACACATGTTTATATGGGAATGATTCTTTTGAAGACAGCAAGGCAACATGGCGGCAGGTTGTTGTCTATGTTGACTTTGTCGTTGTAGTCCAATTAAACTAATTTCTATTTCTTTGTCTACAATGAGAAAATTCAGTGTTGCAAGTATAATACAAAATGTTGAATGAATGTTATCGTACAATTATTTCATATTATTTAACAGAAACAATATCCAAAAATTGATTTAAAGCATAAATTGATTCACGTTTATACTTTTACGTCATATAAGTACATTTTGAAAGAGTAATTTAATTTTTATAAATGCGAAATATTTGAAGGTGGCAATACTGAACTATGCATTTATACTTAAATATGAGGTGCAGATGGTACTGCTGCCGTCTCCAAAATAATTACGTAGCTGGCTACGAGGCGACAATCGCTGCTAGCGGCATTTGAAGTCGTGTGTTCGTGTAGCCTGCTGTGGTGAATGTGTTTAATGCATTACGTATTCATCCATATGCAACTACAAAGGCCAATTTCACGATGTCGACAACGTTCGACTTGTCGCAGACTTACAAACCAACCTAAATTACGACTCAAAGCGCAACGTAATTTAGCGCTTAGCTTTTACGCTGAAATGAGTAACCTAAATTAGAGCGTTAACGGTGCGCCAGAAACAGTAATGTTTACTCACTTTGATTAATAAAAAACTATAAATAGAAATAAAAAATAAAAATAAAAACGCTAAATTGACCTGAAAGTAGCTAAAGTTACATTACTTAACAAAAACAACAGTACTTTTGCAGCCAACCTCACTTCTTTACGCGCTGTCAAAATTGGATTTACCAATTGCAAAGCGTTGACGCCGCGTTATTTCGGTTGGTTTCATACATTTTGTATGGGCATGAGAAATTTTGACAGCCAGACAACGCTTTGCGTCGTAATTTAGGTTGGTCTGTTACATTCAATACAAAAACAAATGTTCATATTTTGTTGTTGTTTCAAATGTAAGTGTGCGAAAAGTCGAACGTTGTCGACATCGTGAAATTGGCCCAAAATGAAATTAAAATACCTTCATAGTACAACGGTAAAAACAAAATCAAAAATGCTTTGTGTTGTCGGGTTGTTGATTGAAGCGTTCGAGCTGGTGTAATTTATTCCTTTTGTGTACTAGTTTGTTTCTAAAATGCTGCTCCTACAATACCACCAATCAAATATTGTTGAACAATTATAGGAAACACATTAAATTTAATTAAACATTTTCAATTCCATATCCCTATAAAATTTCTAGACAAGTTGACTTCATTTCTTTTATGTTTGTAGGTAAACATACATACACACATATGTACATATGTATGTATGTGTACTTAAATAGTCGTGTATACATATGTAAGTATACCCAGCTATCCTTTTCAATCGCAGAAGAGTCTATTGTGAATCGTATGCAGAGAATTTTCAATCACAAACGAGCTCATATTTTAATAGTAGAAGATGCTTCGCACGGGAGAACCTGTTACCGAGGACGATTCGTATACAAGAGCCGCAGAAGGCGCTTTTATTAGTGGTAGACAGCGATGCCAACTTGGTGCTTTTAGCACTGTTTTTAGTGCTTTTTGAAGACTCAAAAAGCCAAATTTTGAGGGTTTCTTAAGTGCTCTTAAGAAATTTGTTTATTTCTTATTTTTTGTTTGTTTATAGGACCAGCACTCAGGGAATAACCCCTACCCATGCAATGCATTGTGCTAGAACTAGGAAAATAGGTTATAGGGAAGGAGGATAGAGGGAGTAGTGTCTGTGAACATTTGATTTAAACTTTCTCACGCTGGTAGTGACAGGAAAGACCTCCGTAGGTAGTTGGTTCCACATACGAACAGTGCGGCTAAAAAAGGAATTCTCTCTGTAATGCGTAGTGCGATTCGTTGGCCAATCGACCACAAAGGGATGTGCTCTGAATCAGGCTCGTGTTGTGCGTGTAAATGTGCGGGTTTCAGGAACAAGTTTTCATTAGAACACATTCCGTTGTAGTAACGATAGAACAAGGAAATGCACCCCACATTGCGTCGATGCTCCAATGAATCAATAGAGCTGGATACCCTACTGTCACCGATGAGCTTCTTCGCTCTCTCCTGTACGCGGTCGATCAGCCCCAAAATAGACTTTGAAGCGCCGGCCTGTACAAATAGTAAGGAGATCAGATGGGGTGAAATATCGTTTGCACCGTTTTAAAAACCCGAGGCACTTGAATGCTTCTTTTGCAACTTGAAAAATGTGTTCAGTCTATCGCACATCACACTGTATTTTCATTCCAAGAACATCAAGAGCATCTGATTCCTTAATATTTATGCCCCCCATAATTACAGAGGCAACAGCATTTTCGGTCATGCGTCTATGAGTAACCATACAACATTGGGTCTTACGGGCGTTAAAGTCGACCCTGTTCGCATGATCAGAGATTTTTGCTAAATCATAAAAAAATTGGCATCACTGGTCATAGATGCAATCATATAAGATTTATTTACATTTTATTTTACAACTCTTTTTTGAAGAACATTGAGAATCGTATGAGGCTCCTCAACGTTAATCTTATACCTATGAGTCATTGGGAGAGTTGTAAAGAATCATTCGATAATGATTTGGGGAATCGTACAATACTCATTAATTGATTAAAGACTATTTTATGTACATACATATGTATGTAGATGCAACCAGTCTCTATACATAGAAAATTTATGATTATTATGTTGAACTTTGCTATTTTAATCGTCTATCGCTTCTATCTTTGGTGTGCACAAAATGGTGCTGCAAGAACTTTGAATGGCAAGGATCTATGAAAAATTCTATTAATTAAAAGAATTAGATTATATAAAAATCCGTTTACGTACCTCCAATAATTTAATAAATATTTAATGTAAAATACCAAACACATTAAATTAATACTCGTATATGCCTCACTTTAATATATCTATAATTATTATAAAAAATACAAACATACTTGAAACAACCGACGAGATCCTTATTCAAAACTCAAATGAAAGCATCAGCGAAGAAATGAAGAATAAAATAACAATCTATAACAGTAAATATGAAAATAAAAAAAAACTTATTTTAGATACATATATGTATCGTCGATTAAAAATTGCAAGATTTTTAAGAGAGAGTTAAAAAGAAATGCTACAATATCAGGAGTTGTATATTAAACACCATCGCCTATTAAACAGCTCTTGACTACCCGGGTAGCTACATAGTACATTGCACTAATATTAAATATTGCTTACATTGAGGTAGTTTACACGAAAAAAATTTTTAAGCTGCACAATTTATGTTCTTTTTCAAATTACACGAAACTAATTCATCTGGCACAAAATGTATACGTATATACATTTAAGTACCGGTTCACACACTTCAACTTTTGTTGATCAACATGTAATTCAGCTGTAAGAAAGACAGAGAAGAAAATACAAACATGTCTTTTTTTTCTTACAGCTGAATTACGAGTTGATCAACAAAAGTTGAAGTGTATAAACCGGGACTAATATTTGCTGTTTTTTAAGTTGTGTGTGTATGGGTTTCATGCTGCTAATGCGAGGTTGTAGCTGGTTGAAAAGTTATGCATTAAACACATTCACCGCAGCAGGCTACACGAACACACGACTTCAAATGCCGCTAGCAGTATTTGTCGCCTCGTAGTCAGCTACTTAATTATTTTGGAAACGGCAGTGGCACCATATTGCCTTCAAATATTTCGCATTTATAAAAATTAAATTACTCTTTTAAAATGTACTTATATGACGTAAAAGTATAAAAATGAATCAATTTATGCTTTACATGAATTTTCGGATATTGTTTCTGTTAAATAACATGAAATAATTGTACGATAACATTCATTCAACATTTTGTATCATACTTGCAACACTGAATTTTCTCATTGTAGCCAAAGAAATAGAAATTATTTTAATTGGACTACAACGACAAAATCAGCATAGACAACAACCTGCCGCCATGTTGCCTTGCTGTTAGAGCTGGGTCCAACTCGTTCATTCGTTCATTTTTGCCACAAACCTATGATCAAACCCATGTAATTAAACTTGCTGTCTTCAAAAGAACCACTCCCATATAAACATGTGTATTCTATCCTTGATAATTTGTAGTCGGTAGCCTGCTGTGGTAAATGTGTTTAATGCATTAATTCAAAATATTGCCAAAGGCAATGTTTTGTGTCTTTGAAATTCAAATTTTGAATCCCATGTTGTTGTACATTCCACGAGCCCATATAAGTGGTGAGTTTTTTAAGAATACTAACCATGCCATACATACTTAAATCATCTTCAGTTCGTGTAGTTAGTTCAAGATGTTCGGTCGAGAAAATGGAATTGTTACTTCAAATAATAAATAAAGTGGTAAAAGTGCAAATATATTATTAAAATTAATGTAATTTTAAAGATATTTTAATAATTAATAAATGTGTGAAAAAATTAAATCGATTGAGTATGTGGGGAAAAAGTTATAAGCGTTTAAATGTTCTTATAAGAAATGAAAAGTGCAAGTGTTTTGTGTGTATAATAAAATGTGACGTCATGATCAAGTTTTGCATATGCAAGTGGTTGTTCTGCTTTCATCGCAGATGACGTCGTTTGAGTTTATTTATTTGCTCTCCCTTGGTGGTTGCGTCAGAAGGTTAGTAAATGATCATTAATAAATATACATGCATAATTATTAAGTTTGATATTGTGCCAAAAGGGGCTTGTTTTTGTTTATAAAAAGACGGCAGTGAATAAAATAAATGTAAAAACAATTTTGCTGTGGGGATGCACATGTACATACATACATACATATGTAGGTATGTATGTATGTACCTATGGAGAATGTAGGCCTTATATAAATTGTGTTTTGTATGTAAGTTGCCTATTTTTGTTTGTGTTTATATTTTGTTTACTTTCAAGTGTGATGTTTATTAGGGTTTGATGTTAGGCCCTAAATTTTAGGGCGAACTGCTAAATCTTAAACACTTGTAACGAATTTCTTGTTATTATAAGTAACTATAAAATAAAATTGTTTTACAACTATCTGCATAGGTAGGTATGTATGTAATAGTTCTTTTATGCATAAAACAAATTATTCTGAGCAAGAAAATTTTAAGTTTGTTAGGCAATAAATCACGTTAAACTTTAAAGTTAAAAGTGACAACAAATTCCACAACCCCATGATGGTTTTCCCCTTCAGAAATTAATAAGAAATTCGTATACCTAGTTATTAGGTATGTAGGTACTAAGCTTCAGAAAAAATAGGTATTTAAAAAATTCCATCACCTCAGATTTTTTTATGATAGGTATAATAATTTCTAATAAGCTCTCTATTTCAAAAAAAAAAAAAATCAATTTATTTCGAACATTTATTGAAAAGTGCAATAGATGTAATTTTTTTTTTTTGCTAGGGATATTCATCCTTGATTGCAACAGAGGCATAACTAAAGCCAGTTTTGCAGAAAATAAGTTTAAAGTTTTCAATTTAAATTTTAGCACAACGGGACCTCAACGGACCCAAGAGGGCTGGTTTTACTATAAATCGGCTGCCTGTTATAACCTAACAATTTACATATATGTATGTATGTACATGTTTCAATGAACATATAAACATATTTTCTTTTCTCAAGAGGTGTATGTACATAGGTATGTATATAAGTATGTATGTACATAAAAGCCTTTTATATGAAATATATACACAATATTATATACCTATGATATAAATTTTTTTTGCACTATTAACTACCGAAACGCAACGAGATATACATATGTATGTATGTATCTTTATAAATCGCACATTAAAGCATAAATAGTGAGAACTCAAAAAATTGCTGATGTTCACTAGTGGTAAAAAACTGTTAATAGGTGCTGTACAAGTATGCAACATAAATCCCGGCATAACTGTATTTTATGTAGTTCAAGAAGGCTTTGGTGCAAAAGAAATTTTTGCGGTCTTTAGAGATTTGTTCAATGAACTGGTTTATGAAAAAACCAAACCAAACCAAGTTATCCAAACTTTGAGTTCTGACTGTTTCTGGTTTATTGCGCGGTATATCTATGTTGCACTAAATGAGCAAATATGTTTGATATCTCGTTGATTTCTTTTAATATAATCATTTAAAAAGAGCTTTAGCTTATAGACGGTTGTATTTTTTATTTTTAATAAAAGAACAAATAGAAAAGTTTCTCTCACAAATTGTTGAAGTTAGTGATATCAAATTAGTGCGCTATTTTCTTTGATGTTTCCACATACTTTAAATAAACGTCAATATTTTTAATGAGTTTTAAGGCACTACAATTTCATACTTTATTAATAGACGTTTTTATATCAGTTAATTCATAAACGGCATATAATTCTTCATATGCAAATATTTTTATCACAGTCATATATAAATACTTTAAAAGTTATCAGATGTAAAATATTATTTATATAAAGTAGTTAGTTAAATTATTGGAATATTCCACAAAAATCATTAGAATGAAAAATTAAATTTGAATGAAATTCTCAAAATTGCAAATTAAAACTTATTTATTTTATTTTGAATTTTCTTATTTTCAAATTAAAACTTATTTATTTTATTTTGAATTTTCTTATTTTCAAATTAAAACTTATTTATTTTATTTTGAATTTTCTTATTTTCAAATTAAAACCTCAACATTTGGAATTTTCTCAATTTCAAATTGAAATTCTCATTTTCATTTAGAATATTCTCAATTTCAATGAAAAATGTTGTAATATAAACTCTTTATAAAGCAGTGATATATTTTTATAAATGATGCCCTTAAAACTCCAGAGTGGTCGAAGTGGATTTCAAGCCTCTGATGAATCTTGAGCACTGGTCTATTCAAAGAAATTTAAATATGGATTGCAAATCTTTACAAATAGAACAACTAAAAGTTGTGCAAAGCGAGGAAACGGCAACGCTGGTCACGAGTGTGCCTTCTGCTAAAGTTTTGTTAGCATAATATAGCTTTTTAATAGCTGTAAAGGTTGCCACTGCTGTGGTGTCAGTATTTGATTGTGGTTCATGGCACGACTACATGCTCAACAGTAATTCAGTGCCAGATGGCGCCAACAACTATAAATTTCAATTATAATGGTTACATAGTGAATTTAAAATATTTTATTTTTTCAATAAATGAAAAATAAAGTTTGAGGCCTCCTTTTGTACAGCAAGAATTTTTTTAAATTCATTTTTAATATTTTTATATACATATTTTGAAATATTTAGAAGCTTTTCGCTTTATAAGATGCCAGCAGATTAAGAAAAATTCCTGTTTCAAAGTAGAGATGGGCGCGTGTGAATTTTTCACACCCGCGAAATTTTTTCAAAACACGAAACTGCACAACACGCATGAAATCAAATGGAATAGCAAGAAAGGCATTTTTTATATTCAAATTGATACATATTTTTGTTTAATTTCAGAACTTTAAGCTTAAGAGACCCCTACACTATCAACAAATTTGATAGTTTTATGTGTTTGACGATACAAAATATTAAATTCTTTCTTTACTGGAAATTCATGCATGCATATTTTAACACCAAAAATCGTTTCGTGTTTATCGTGTAAATTTTGCTCAACACGATACGACACGAACACGCACGAACACAGATTTTCTAACACGAACAGTTCGTGTTGAGCCGCGCGTGTTCGTGTCACGAAAAAAAATACGACACGCGCCCATCTCTATTTCAAAGTATGAGCTATCTTATTCATGAGTCTTTGTAAAATTCTATTAATATAATACAAATAAAATTTTGGCATGAATGCTAATTTTTTGACGAAATCTTGCTATTTTTTCTCTATTTAGAAGTGCCAAGATTTCATATTTGATTTTTTTTGCAATAAATTTTATATCTATAACAAATTGTCTTAACTAGTCTATGAAATCTGGTCTCTATAGTTCCATGATTTAGATATGTTTCATATCGAACGTTAAGCCATGTATTACAGGAAAGACTCTTTCTACCTACTTTTAGACGAAAACTTACTACATACAATCAGTCAAAACTTGAAATGCTTTTAAGAGATAATTTCACATTTTACATAACTTATGTATTCAATAGTTTTTTTCCTAGAATCTTACGAGAAAAGTTTTTGATCAATTTCGAAACCCTCTAACTTCCGACTAAATATTGAAAACAAAATTTCTACACATCTGAACATAATTTTATGTGCGTTCAGATTTCTTTTGTTATTTTTTAAATCGAATTAAAATTTCTTCGTAATTTTTTCCCATATTTTTAAATGTTTGCATACATGATTCAAATTCGTGGCCAAGGGCGCGCGTTAAAGGAAATTTCATTTTTGAAATCGTTAAAAAATGGGTCTAAAGTTTTATCGTATGTTAATATGTAATGATGTACATATTAAGAATAAATGAAATAAAAAATAAAAATAGAAATTCCCTTTACCTTAAAATATTCATGCCTTTTATTTGTTAAAAAAGAATTAAAAGAAAAAAAAAACATTTAGAAATTAATTTTAACATTTAAAATCTCCAAGAGCCACGGATACCGCCAGCATAATCATTACGATTGTGATCAAAATTTCGGGATGCTTGAGCATAGGCGTCTACCGATCCTCGGCCATCACTGCTGCTGAATAGATTGTGATTGTAGCTCAAGGAGGCTTCGCGTCCAAATTGATCCTTTTTATAACCCAAATCGATATTACCGCCCTCAGGCGATCTTTTTGAACGTGAAAATGCTCGTAGTTTCTCATTTGCATAACTAAGATCATTCACATCTTGACGTAATAATACTGTGTCATAATTGTAGCCAAGATCCGTTGGATTCTCATAGACACTTTCGAGTTCCGCAGGTGGAACGGAAACAGTCAGGACTAACCAAGAGGCCAGCAAAATAATAGATTTTACTGAAAACATATTTGACTCGTTTTCAATTTGAATAGTTTTACTTTACTGTGATGCTTTTGGCATAACACAAGATCTTTTATAGGCTGATTTTGTTGTACGGGGGTTTATTTTTGCATAAAACGAATTTTTAGAATTTTCTTATCAATTTTTGTGGGATTTCCATGTGGGATTTGCATACTACTTTTATTTAATAGCAAATAAATATAAATAAACTGATTTGTAGATAATATATGTATATCTGTCGTGAATTTTTCTTGACTGAAAACACTGTAATTCCCCGTGAGATAAAATAAATTTAAATTTGTTCTACTTGTGTGGTCCAGACATTTGCCCCAAAAAAGCGTAACCACTAAATACTAATGCAACAAGTTTTGATTTAGACCACAGAATCACAATGAGTAATCAAAAACAAAAATATACATACATAAGTAAATAGTCTTAATTTTAGTAACTGCGTATAATCACAATTGTAGCGCAAATAATTCGTACGCTCACATATTTTCTGTCAAGACAATTCCAACACACAACAGCATCTTTACTTCGTTTAGGTGAAAAACTAAAATACGCCACAATTATGGATAAAAAAGCACATGCTTATAAAGAGTATTGACTGCCTGTCATACGTATAGTCAAAGTATGGATATTTAGTCGGACAAAAAATATAATCATGGTACTCGAAATATTTATTCATCATTCGCCACCATAAACATACATTTGTGTGTATAAAATGAAATGGAAAATGTGTGGTTGTATGTGCAGTTGTTTGAAAACATATCTCATGTGTGTATAAATAAAATAGCCCTGTATATAAGCATGTGTAGCCAATTAATAGTCAGAGTATTTTTATACTAATGCGTGTGATTGCAGCTCACACAGTCTCTTAATTTGCAATTATAGTTGTTTGTGCTGCGTAATCTAAAAAATGTGAAGCTGCACGCATTCATAGTTGTTTGACGGCCACGTTTATGGTATTCTTTGTTTCAGACACGAGTTTATTAAGTTAAACAGTTTCCAATAACTTAAAAAAACGTGTCTGATCTTTAACCGACTTCAAAAGAAAGGAGGAGGTTATCAATTTTTTTTGACTTTGTTATTCCATAGCTCGGTACATTTTAGACCGATTGTAAAAATTATTTTCTTTTTGTATGAGAGGGTATAGCTTCCAATTGGTCCCATTGTAAAAAAAAAGTTGGCGGGGACACGTTCACAAATTTTCTTATTTGATTTTATGATATTCTACTTATTTGATTGTTGCGCAACCTAGCAAACACCTTTGGTTCTTGTAATTACACAATATTGAAGTTGAAAAATGGGCGGGGCTACGTCTAGTATAATGTATTATTACATTTCACGTAATTCTACTTAACCGAGTTTTACGAAACTTATCAAACACACCTTGAACTCTTAAATAGAGACAATCTTCCATTTAAAAATTAGGCGGAGGCACGCCCATTAAAATTTAATTTTATATTACACATACTTATTAATTAACCAACAGATTTAAAAAAAAATTTTTTTGTTTGAACGAGTTTACATTCACTTTGTTCCCATAAGTTTTTTTTTTTTTTTGAAAATATTCTTTCAGATCTTTGCATTGAAGTCTGTTTTTTTTTTGCCAGAATTATTTTTCTTTAATTTTAAGTTTTTTGAGAAAAATTGCAAAATATTTAGAACATTTAGTTTTTCCCAGGGTGAATTGTAGTTTTACAAGAGGCGGGATGGGAGAAAGGGAAAAAATTCCCGAGGAATTTTTAGCATAATAATTCATTTAAAAGACTTTTAAAATTTAATACTTTTCTTTTGAGTTTTATTTTATATACTCGTACATACGAAAACACAGTCTTAAATAACTAAATTATCACATTAATTAATTAATAATATGAACTCAATAATATTTTCAATATTTTAGAATAAAAGCGTGAAAATAAAATGTATGGGAAATTTTGAAAAAATCAATAATAAAATAAAATAACATAAAATAAAATAAAACAATTAAGTAAGTGAGAGCACCTTAAATAAAATAAATTAGAATATCGATCGTATTAAACATACACAACACGCACTTGTTAGTACATACACATTCAAAATCAGATATCGTAAATAATTAATTGAATGAAAGAGTTCATACTAAAGATATTCGCAATATTAAAATGTTGATGCTAAAGTTAAAAAAATAAAACATAAAATAATAATTTTATTTAACTTTAAAAAGCAATATAAAAGTTCTTTTCAAACAACTCATACCACAATTAGTACAATTTTGTGAATACCTTTAATATTCGATTTGTGTAGCAACAAAAAAGGTATATCTGTATATTATTATTTATTAAATATTAAATGACTTAAATTATAGATACATAAATTTAATTTGACTTTATTTTAAATATCAGCGTCATCATTATTTATAACAAATAAAATACTTAAATTATAATATTAATTTTATTTAAATTAAATATAAATTGTCTTTCATTAAAATTTTTTTTTTTTGTAATATGTTTTTGGTATGTCTTGTGATGATTTTGTTTTTTGTCTAATATGTATAAAAAATCTCATTCCTTAAAATACTTAAAAAAAAAACAGTGAGGAATAAAGCTTTTTTCTTTGTTTTTTTTTTTTTGCAATACAGTACGACTTTTTAGTAAAATAAATATTGTGATGCATAAAATGAACATAATAATGAACTTAATTACAAACATGAATTATAATTAAAGTAACCGTTCATTTGTATCAAAAATTCGATCGTAATTTTCTATTAAAACTTTGGTTAAAGTATTCATGCGTCCAATCATATCGTAGGTATCGTTTTGGGCAAATAACGATGGTCCCCAAACAATGGCCACGTTGGAAGCATTCATGCGATTTGAAGAACTGCAAGCAGCAACACTAAACGAAATATGTAAATAAAAATTAATTAGTTAAAAAATAATTAAACAATTTTGATCAAACAAAAACAGATGCGTCTATAATCATACATTTAAGCTCTGTGGCATATTTTAAAGCGATTGCTGCAAGGACATTTTTATGTCGCCTATATTCTTTACTTGAAAAAAAATCTTAATTTTCTTTTAATTATTGCAAGGACTTGAACACCTTGCATATATTCTTAATCTTAAAAATTTGCTATTCGCTATAATTATAATTGGTATGCTACAAAATTGTATAACTATGTTTAAAACTATAAAGTCAAGCACTCCTGCAAAATTTTATTCCGAGCACTACAACAACTCAAAAAAGCTGCTTAACTTTTAAGTGTTAACACGCTTAAGCTCTATGAGGAGTTTTATCTTAGTCCCAGGACATACTTTAGTCCTAAATATCCTTGGCCTCAAAATTTTAATATTCAGCTATAATTATGCTTATGCCCTAATTCTGTTCGACGATTGTATCGTCTTGTCTATGTAAGAAAAAAAGCCGCAGTTGTGATTCTTTAAAACAATTATTATTTATTGTCCATGCTAGAAGGTTCGTGTATTTGCTTTATGATTTTTTTTCTAAACATTGTATCCAACACATATTTTTTTAAATATTTTTCAAACTATTGTATAATACTTTAATTTTATTTTTATGTTTTAAAAACATGGCAATAATATTTTTATTTTTCATTATCAAAGACAACAACCATTTTTAAAGAAAATAATTTTGGAGAATTCAAAAGCAAGACCTCAGAAGTATTTTCAAACAAAAACGTCCTAAATCTTTTTACTGAATTAGGGCATAGTATGCAGCAAAAAAAAAAAAAGAAAAACTATATCTGTAATGTACAGTTTAGCTCTTAAGAGCAATTTATTCCAATTTAAGCCAGGGCATGCATACTAGTCATACATACATACATACATATGTACATATGTAGTATACCTTTTATTGAATAACAGTGGAAATGCAGTGGAAGAGCAATTCTTTCAACTAATGCCAGGAGGGCATAACCACCTGGTATGCATATTAATATCCTTAATTCTGAAAACTGAATTTCAGCTATAACCCTTACTAATATGCGCTGAAACTATATAACAATTTCCCAAATTATATTATTAAGCTTCGTAGTGAATGTTATTGCTTGTCGGTGCAGAGACACGCTAACCTTCCATATATCCTTTTTATTGAATGTTAATTTTTAGCGCTGTCTACAAGTAGAATGCAACGAAATCTTGTAACTATTCGTATGCTGACATAAATAAGCTATCTAAGAAATTTTATTGCAATCGGTGCAAGGACACGCTCACCTCTCACATGTCCTTTATTTTGAAAATTTTATGTTACCTAAAACTATGGCTATTCTAAAGCGAAATATTATAACTATTTCTATAACTACACAAATAAGCAAGGATATGCCTTCCTACCATATATCCTTTACATTGCTTATATATTTCTAATGCGTAACTATTCCTGCAGTTATACGGCTTAGTTCGCCAAGAGTTTCCACTTCATTTGGAGCAAATACATGCTCAGCTTTCATATATCCTGTTCATGCAACTACGCTTACTGCAAAACTTCGTTTCAACGACTTCACGGACATGCACACCATATATCCTGGATTGTGAAAATATTATTTTAGCTACAACTATGATTGCCATGCGGAGAAAGGTTGTTGGTGTTACTGAGAAATTTTATTGCCACGAGTGCAAGCGCAAGCTTACCTCCCGTATCGCTAATTTTCACACTAAAATCTTAGCTATAGGTAGTTGTGGTTTTCATTTAGTTTTGTAGCAGTTTATAAATTGTACAATTAAGATAACTGGCAAATTTTTACTTCAATCGGTGCAAAGACCTGTCAAGCTCGTATATAAGCTCTATTTGAAAAATTACGTTGGTGCATTTCATTTTGATCGGTGCACGTACATATATACATCTCTTGGAAACGGAAATCAATCTTCCTTGCTTAGATATATGCAATAACTTTCTGCTTTGCACTTGTAAAATAAAAATAAAATAAATAAAAGAACACATCTACTACTCACTTTGTTAAGTGTTTTACTAAAAATCTCAGTGTTGACTTATTCGGTTCCTTCATCTCCTCTATCGCTATTCGTATCGTATCGATGCCTTGTTTATCCGCCAAATTTGTCGTTATACGACTATAGATTTCCTGTGGTATAACCGGCTCCGGTAAATCGCGAAAGAACTGTTTCAATAAACTTGTTACGGTGTGAATATCGTCGGCCGCAATTAGTTTGGAATCGTAAATAAAACTTTTGGTTAATTTCTGTTTCAACTCGTCTATGGAGAATTTATTGCCGCAGGCACGATATATACCATCCTGTATAATGCGATCCTTGCGCTCGATATAATCGATGGCATCGACAACAAAACGTGGAACATTCTGTTGCAGTTCAAGCTGATCGAGTGGTGCTCCAAATATGGGATATTTAGGCTTGAGTCCATCCTCCAAGTAGAGACTGGTCGATTGGCTGGCACGATTTAATTTGTAGGCCTTCTTTTCGCTTTTTGGTGAATTTCTACCGTTGCTAAAAAGTGTTTGGAATTTTTTTTATTAATTTATAATGAAATTACTTGTATCAAGGTTAAAAACAAAAATTTGTAAGTCATTCGTTCTGTAAATTGCCATTAAGAAATATTTGCTTCAATTTATTTATTATTTAATGCTTAAAGCGAAATAGTGCCCTGAATATAGTTATTTCTTATTTCAAATTTAGCTTGAATTAGTAAAGATTGTCCAGGGCACTCCCATAAGACATTTCATTTTCAATCGCCCTCCAAAATTAAATCTCTTATTGCAAGAGCCTTTGTGTCTGATTTAGAATCGTATTAAAATTGATTTTTTCCAAACTTCGATTTTTGCTGTCGTATGATTTATTTTATCTATGTACTTACATGTTTAAAATTCCTCGTTGGACTGCAAATAGAAAAAAATTACAGCATTTATTAGTATTTAGGCTAAATTATACTTTTCATTTATTTATTGTTAATTTTTACTTATTTACGAATCTACAAAAATACGAATTAAAAGATTAAAGCACGTCTATATGCATTTCGTTGCTGCTTAGGCAATTCATCAGTAGACTTCAAGTTCAACTCAAAAAGCTAACATAACTTGAGTTGTAATAGAAGACTCGTTTAGAAAAGTTTTATACAGCGGTAGAAGAAACAATAATGCAAGAAATTCTGTATAACTCAAGTAATCGACGAAAATTCTAGAAATAAGAGTTCCCACATAGGCAGACTCATTGGCAGTAGTTGTATGGGTAAGTGGGTACGATTGACCTGCTCAAATTTATTTCTTGTTTGGAAGGCTAAGACCATCTGAAGTTAGGTTGAAAAGAAGGGTAATTAAAGTTTACCAAATCCATTTTTTTAACACAAACCGCAAACTGCAAGGCGACCCTGGCTTGTCTGCAGACCCTCCGTCTGCTAGACAACTATACTGCCTACTGTCTTCTGTTCTGAAGTTCTGTTGGCTGAAGTAAGCAAAGGATGGTCCTTGAGACTCTGAGTTCGATTCCTGGCCGAACATAGTCAAATCAACATAAACATTTTTCTGATATGCATCAGTGTTAATGCTAATGCATGTCACAGAGCCTTCAATTGTCGATGTTTATAGCAATGAATCGTTGGCGAAGTAAACTAACTAATAAAATGGCTGCAAAGCTTAAAGTAGTGCGCCTACTTAACACCAGAGGCGCTGCAATGGTGCTATACACATTACCAAACCTACAATAGTAAAACTGTTCCGTCTTCACTATCCCGTCCATAATGAAGGTAACACAAATGAATGTGTTTTAGTAATAATTTTCTTTAAAAAAAAGTTCATAAGACCGTTATAGTTTTTATAAAATCAAGTAAGCAGCATATTGCAAGTATTTGGATAAGACTTGTGCAAAATTTTGTTCGTCAACTGCCTAAACTGTCAGGAAAACTGTTTGCACAAGAAACTTGTACAGAAACAATTTTTCTCTAAAAAAATATAAATCTTCAATTCAAAATTTAATCCAGTCAATTAAAATTGTGTTTAAAAATTTAATTGATTAAAAGTCGAATTTGAAATTTAATTGAGGCAATGAAACTTTTCCTTAAAAGTTTAATTAATCAAAAAGCTCAATTGACACAATTAAATTTTTATTAATTTTTTAAATTAAAGTCTGCCTTAACTCGTTAGATTTTAAGATAAAATACTATTTTATTGAATACATTTATTTAAAACATCCAAACAAATTTATGCAAAATCTAATATATAAAAATAAGTCGGGTTTTCCTTCCTGACGCTATAACTCCATAACGCACGAACCGATTTCCACGGTTTTGCATTCGTTGGAAAGGTATCGGGCTTTGTGAGGTTTATAGCAAAGAAAATTCAGGGAAAATTTCAAGAGAAAAGCAGGAAAACAGGGAAAATCATTTTTCACATACAGCACCATCTCTGATACATAGCATGTACTACAACGGCGCAAGTACGTGGTGTGTGAGTATACTTCACGAAAATAAGTACGTTTCATTTTGTTTCATTTTATGTAGATGGCGCCGGTGCGTGATACATTGTTTGACAGTATGTGGCATATTTTAAGGCGCTAGATTATATATCTTCTATATATATAAAATCGCAGTGTGTGTTTGTTATTAACGCATGATTTGTGGAACTATAAGACCTGTGAAGCTGAAATTTTCAACACAGATTCGGGTCAATACCGGGTAGGTTTTCGTTTTGTTTTTTTTAACCAACAAGTGACTACTGTATGGAGTAATTAGTAGTTAAAAAAAATTTATTGAGGGTAAGACAACGTTTGCCGGGTTCATCTAGTCTTTATATAAATTTCCGAGAAAAAACTAAACACTTTTCAGTTTCCTGAAAAACTGTAAAAACACACACGCAAATGTTCATATAACACAGGGTTGGGAGTTTCATGCATAATTTAAAAATGTTTTAAATTTTAATGATTTATTTTTACTTTTTTTTGAACTTATATTATTACATAATAACGTTTTTTTCAAGCTTAAGGTCTTTTATATAAAATTGCCAATATTTAGCTTCGTTTTTAGCATCCCTGTGTTACTTTACATATATCTCGCTTAGAGACTGTGGGGTAATAAAAAATCTCTCATTTGAACTCTGTTAACTTAACAGAGTAGATAATTTATAACATTTTCAAGCAAAAATATTAATGTGCACATGAGAACTTTTTTTGGTGGTCAAAATATCGGTTAAAATCGGAATGGTGGGGTTATACCGCCAATTGGGGTCGAAAGCCAAGGCTTCAGATATTTCAGAACAATATAGATTGTATTCAGAAACAATACAGTTTTTGAGATATATGACTTTCAAAAATGTAAAACAAAGATATGGGAACTTTTTTTGGTGGTCAAAATATCGGCCAAAATCGAAACAGTGGGGTTATAACGTCAAAATACCATGTACCCATACTCGTATACATATGAAAATGCTTTATTTTACAATTTTGAAAGTCAAATATCTCAAAAACTGTATTGTTCTGAAATATTTGAAGCCTAAGCTTTCGACCCCAATTGACGGTATAACCCCACCACCCCACTAGGCTCGATGTATACATATGTGTATTAATATTAATTTAATTTTTATTTCTTTTAACTGTATTAAAAAAAAAATATTTCTTTCGTTACATGAAACTCCCAGCCCTGTGAAGATAATTTTTATTTCATTTATTTTTATTTTTTATATTTATTATAATTTTTAATATTACGCATACTTTTATCACCTAAAATACTCATGTTTGAATTTCGTTTTTATATTTAAAAATTTTCGTTTTTTTTTTAAATTTATCTTTCGTTTTTATTTTATGTTTTCGAATTGTCGTTGGTTTGTTTAATTTTGAAATTTTCGTTTACATTCAGATTATTAAGGCTTTGTTTTTAATTAAATTAAAAATTAATTGAATTTATGAGAAGTATAGAATTGTTAATCCATTTAATTGCGGCTTATAAAAGTGACTGAATTATGTATAATTAAAAATATTTCGACGCCTATAAAATCACGTAGACAACCACATTTTCTTTTCTTTTTTCTTGCGTTTTTTTTTGTCTTTGCTTATTAGAGGCATGATGATGTCTCAGTGTGGTTGGTGGGTGGATTAGGGTTCCTTAAAAAATGCAAATTTCAACTCTGTGTGGTGATTTTTGATCGTTCACTCATTCGTTCACAGTGTACGATTCTGTTTTAGCGTCATAAATTGCATAAATTATAAATATGCATAAAATGAATTTAGCAAAAAAAAAAACCAAAATTAAAATTTTCAATACAAAATGTGCGACGTATAAGGTTGGCTTGAGCCGACTGTTCTATGAGTCATTAAGCCAAGATTTGTTCATTTATTTAATTTTTTCATTGTTTGTGTGTATGTACTCGTAAATACCCAAATGTATCTTATTTATTATATAAAGTTTTGAATTATAGTCAGCCATGTACAGTGTATTTTTTTCTTCTTTCTTTTCGTGAATACGATTCAATAAATTCGCATAATGAATGAAAACGATAAATGCAGTTGTTTTTTATTTGATTTGGTGCTGATTTGGCTTCATAACTTTTCTATCTATTTGATGAATAGACTGGCTGGCATTATAACTAATTATGTATGTATTGCAAATTTATTTCACTTTCAGTTATTTATTTCAAAATGCATTTTTATTTGCAGATTGTTTATTATAGTTTTAAATTTTTATGAAGAACATAATAAATTCGTTATATTTGAGTAAATTGAAATAAGTCATTGCGTGTAGCATGATCGCAGGAGGTGTGGCATTGCACGACTCAATGATCAATACTTCTTAAACTTTGAAAGGTATTGATTTAATTTTATCTACATATATGTATATAGGGTGTTTTTTTAAGAGCTTTCGGATTTGATTTAAAAAACAAACACATACAATTTATGGAAATGTATGAAATCTTTATTTGAGTCGGTAGAACGGTCTATATAATGC
Organism: Nowickia ferox; assembly: GCA_936439885.1. Lineage (NCBI taxonomy): Eukaryota > Metazoa > Arthropoda > Insecta > Diptera > Tachinidae > Nowickia > Nowickia ferox. The sequence continues at coordinate 89,069,089 of OW387025.1, read as the reverse complement.
AATGTTTAAAGATGATTTCATGTAAATGTTGACAGTGGATACGTCTGAAATGTTTTATACGATGGGTCCAATTACTCTCTCCAACATATCGCCCAGTATCTCACGAATAAATTCTTGAATATTGTCTGTGCGGCAACCGTTGCGGGCGGGCCCCACAATAAATAGTCTAAAGGCGTTAAATCGCACAATCTAGTCGGCCAATTCACCGGCCCAAATATGAAACTGTTCACCGAACTCGCCTCTCAATTGGGCCATTGTTTCGCGTGGTGTGTTGTGGCATGTGGCACCGTCTTGCTGAAACCACATGTCAGCCAAGTTCAGCTCTACCATTTTGGGCAAAAAAAAAAAATAACAGAGGACCAATTGCTGCGAATGGAGCCGAATCGATAATTCACGATCATTAACACCACTGGCGGCTACAGCTGCGATATTTTTGTCTGTCCGCACTCTACGTTCTCGTGTTGGTGGTTTAATGTTCAATAATGTAATTTTGCTGCGAAATTTAATCACAAGATTCCGTATAGCCACCTCAGCAGGTCACCCAAACTGGCAATAAAATGGAAGAAGTTCACTAGCCACTTTCTTAACCGAGCGTGAATTTTGATAATAAAACTTAATAATTTGCAAGAGTTGTTCAAGTCGATTCATAACTAAATTATAGACCTAACTGAACATGTTTATCAGTAACATGATACATGAAAAAAGAAAGTTGGTAAAAAATCACCCTTTATAAGCTTTCTTGCCAGGGTTGGAAACACGATTGAAACCCGCTGTGACGAAAATCCGTCATAATGATTATTTAGTTTGATAATTAATTCATTAATTCAATTCGAATCAATTTGATGACAAAAAGTCATCAATGCAATGTTTGTTATTTTGCTGTTATTCTGTTCAGAAAAGAATTTGGGACTTATTTGCAGTTTCCACAATACAAGCAAGCGACTTGTCTTGAAAAAAATATATGAAAAGCACTCAAATTTTTGAGTGATTCCTATAAAAATTTTCTACATAGACAAGTCGCTTGCTTGCATTGTGAATACTACACATTAATTCATTTTATTTGTTTGTAATGCAATAATTTATCGTGGAGAAAACAAATTAGAAATTTAATCTTTAAAGTTTGCCCAACACCGCCTGCGCTTTCTAAAATATTTATGCAAGTGTTTTACCATTCACGGCATGTTCTACTCTCTTGTATTTCGAATTACAATTTGAGAAGTGCAAAAAAGTATATGGTATCCCTTACAAATGTACCTTCAAAAAGAGTGCAGTTATAGATCTACAGGATAATATTATTTTCTACCCACTCGTTACTTTGTAAGCCATTAAAAGAGCGCACTACCTATTACAAAAGCTTGAAAAGTTTTTACTGGCTTGTAAGTTTAGTTTCTGCTCGAACTATTTTTGTTTCCTTATTTAAATTTGTTAGACTAACGTTCGTACCGCAAATAAAGCAGCGGCCTTCTATAGTAAAACAGCATAAGGCTCCGTTCTACTCAGTCTTTTTTTCATAATAATAACTGCAGTATCTCTTATAATTATGATATATTTTTCCTTGTTAGAAATTGTTACCTTAATACAGAAAGGCCCTAACTCATTATATTTTTAAAATCGAGATTTTTACACTTTTCGATACATTTTCAATGTTCTTCTTTTGAAATATCAAAAAAAAAAACTCGACGAAAAAATAATGATTTAGGGCCTTTTTATATTAAGGTAACGAAGTGCAACTTATTAATAAAACCTTGAAGTATTTTAAAAACTTACTTGGCGAAAATCTCGTGTACATATTGGCCAACCGTTCGGCAATTGTCTTCTTGTCATCTTCGATGGGGAGATCTAAAAAGTTTTCCGTTGAACGACTTTTGAAACGTTGCATAAACTGTTGCGGCTGCGCTGGGGGTGACTGTTCGATGTCCTCTTTGATCTGTTGGGCACGTAAGATTTCACATTCTGAAACAATCTGTAAATATATGAAAAAGAAGATGTTTTAATTTTTAATGGTATCAAAATAATTTTATCAAATTAAATGGGAGACGAAACTGGTCATATTTTTGTGGACTTGAGAATTCGAATATAAAAAATTTTGGCATTTAAAAGACAATCCTGAACAGAGCGAAAATTGTTCGCTGTTTTTTCCAATTACAAAAGATTAATGCCCACTGATAGTTCTTATACTCGTGAATATGTTTCTCAAGAAAAGAGAAATATATCGTACGAATATAAAGATATTCAAATTAAAATTCTTCTATAGATCCGAACTTTTTCCCCTTTAAAGTTATTTAAATTTCATAGTAAGACTCTGAAACATATTTTGAAGAAGGGATTATAAGATTCGAGGTCAATAAAAGTCAAATTTTTAATTTCGAAATTACTGCCAACTCCGCCCGACTTTAAACGACTTCACGAAGGACTCAACTTTTTTTATGTTTGCTAATACTCGTATATAGAACTCCATCGCTTGTTAAGCGATTTGAAAAATTCCTCCATATTTATATGTAAAGGTATTTCTATGGTGCGTTCGCTTTGCTGAAGAACTAAGCGGGCCATGCTCACTAAAATTATTTATAAAATTTGATGTACTTCTAATAAAAAATTTCTGGGAATTTTGGCATTATTTTGTCCTAATTCAAAATTGTTCTTAGCAAATAGAGCTTTGTTGCACAGTTCGATAGATAAGCCTCTAATCTATCGAAATATGTAAAAACTCGATTTGAAAAAATAATGAGTTACGGCATTTCTTTTTTTAAGGAACATTATATAAATCTGCTATAAATTGATTATTATCGAATGGTCGGTCGGTCATATAGTTTTTTTTATTACATCACTTAGCGATAACAATTATTTCAAAATGTTTAAGATTATATTACAAAAAAAGTTCTTGAAATACGTCTAACTGATATCAGTTACAAAATCGCCTTATTCAATATTGATTTAAAATTGCTGCTTACACTGAGTGTATTAATTTTCAACGTGAATACAGATAAGGAGTTTACCATTTAATTTTATTACAATAAAATTATCAAAAGTTTATTAAAAAAAAGTTTAAAGAAATAAATAATTATGTATATGGGTATTTACATGATGTCGAACGTGATCGTTTTACACATTTAAAGTGAAAAAAGTCAAAATTAAACGGATTTTTATTTTGCCAAAATGCGTAGCCCTATAATTGCTGCTTTTCAAGATAATTGCAAAAAACTATGGAATTCTTATATGACGAAAAAGGAAGTTGTTTCAGCAACGTTGGCTTCAGCCAAGCGTGCAGCAATATTTTAATGTAACTAATTTAAGAATGTTGTGTACTGATGGTCTCTTTAAAATGGTTTTGATTTTTACCCAAAAATGGTTTATATTCTTTTTAAATTCAATTTTAATCAAAGTCGCACGTGACATTTTTCCATCATGATATTTATTTTGTTTCTGTTGCTGGTTTTACAAAATATTAAATGAACTAGCTCAGTAAAAGTGCTTTCAAATTAACAGAAGTATTGAATGTATTTATTTTAACATAATCGGTTTTTGGCGATTTTTTCCATTTTTGGCGATGTTTTTAGCATTAAAAAGTTTTTTAGTTTTGGCGTTTTTTTTGTTTTAGCAATTCTTTTTCGGTTTTTGGCGATTTTGTTATTTGTTCACGATACATATTTTAAGTTGTAGAGCTTTTTCAGTTTTGGCGCTTTTTTCTTTCTGGCGATTTTTTTCGGTTTTTGGCGATTTTTCTGGTTTTTTGGTGACTTTTTCACTTTTGATGATTGTTTTTGCATTTCAGCGATTTATTTTATTTTTGGTGGTATCTTTCATCTAAGCGCTTGTTTCACTTTGGCAATTTTTCGTTTCGGCATTTTTTTAATTTTGGGATGTTTTAGTTTTAGCGTTTTTGAAATTTTTACGTGTTACCAGATACAGCAAGATGTCAAAATTACATAACTAAAATTACATTAACTGATGGAATACCCTTTACTTTTTTTTATTTAAATTTCATTGTTAATTGGTGTAGGCTGCAAAAAAAACACTAACTTTGAAAATTTCAAGTGTCTATTTTATAATTGTCTGCATATTACATTATGATTTGAAAATTTTTCGTTGCTCGCTTTGAAATACTCTTAAATTTTGAACTGTCACATATTTTTTGTTGTAGCGGCCAAAGTTTTAGACATGTTGTGAAAATTTCAGGTTCGTAGCTCTCACTGTTCTCGAGAAAACAGCCTGTGACAGACAGACAGACGGACGGACGGACGGACATTGCAGCCAAAACAATAGGGACCTTCTCATCTTTGGTGTACGGAACCATAAAAAATATGTTTTTTTTTTCATTTATGGTTTTCTAATGTAAAGGTTTTTTTTAATTTTGCGCTACCACGACCACAAATCTTTATCTTTATCTTCAGCAATTTTCTTTTATTTTATTAATTGGATATCTCATGTTGTAGTGAATATTTGATTTCAAATGTTGTTTCTTAATGTTGCACGTGACATCGAAATGTGCGATTTTGCAAAGAAAAAATTTTAAGTTATTTGCAATCGCATATTTTCCAATGTATTCTTTTTTGACTCTTTGTACCCTCAGAAAAAGTTTAGAGAGCAAGTCAGTGGATAATGCCGTTTGTCGAAACACAACCAGCAAAAGAAATATCCAAATGAAAAAACATCTTGCGCTTTTGTGACTTTGCATTCGAATATCTCGAAATGAGTTATATACTTATGCATAAATGTAAAATTTTTTTACATTAGTTAAATTTGATTGTTTCTCTATGAAAATAGAAAAAAAATAAATTGCTTTCAAGAACTTTTAACTTTTTGTTTGCGGTGGACCTTTTTGGGTGGAAATTCCCATATTTCATAAATAAATAAATTGCGTTTAAAAAGCAGAAAATAAAAATTTATTTTAAATAAAGTTGCCCTCGCCTTAAAATCTTGTAGTTGGTGCTCTTCGCACATTATTATTTATTATGCCAGTCACTAACATTTCGTAAATAATTATTAGTCAAGCTCTCCCTTCTCTGACAACAGACGAGCATTGTACAGTGCTGCGCAGCCAACAGACAACACCTAAATACTTGTTTGCTGTAAATATTAAGCATGAATATTCCAATTCAACAAACAAATCAATGAAACTATTATCTATCATGCGTTTTAGCAAGCACCCTCGTTTATGACATCAGCTCGCGCAGCATTGAATAATTTTTGATTTATTTTTTGTTTTCTTTTCCACTGAAATGCAAAACATTCCCTATTTGAGAATGAAATTGTTAAAAAAAAAATAAATAAATAAATAAAAAATAACAAACATTTACGGCTTGTTTAACTTTAAATGGTGAGTGAGTACGCGTTAATAAGTCAGTCACTCAGTCATGTGGCGTAGTGTAACTGTCATATCGCTTACTGCTGCACAGGGGAGCCCAACCTCAAATTTGTGCTTACTTATGTATATGTATACTCATATATGTATGTGTATGTATTTTTTGTTTTTGTTTTTGCACACACTAGACACTGCAGTGGAATGAATCGTTTGCAATTAATTCGTAATAAAAAGATATTAAACGTGCCCCCACTTTATATGGTTTGCATGTGGATACGTGTGTCATGGAACTTTTGTTTTCGTTTTTTCCGCTGTTGTGATTGCTATTTCTTATTTTGTATTATTTTTCACTTATGCACTCGCATCTATGTATTTATTTTTCATTTTCTAATTGTTAATTGATATTTTATTTATTTTGTTTATAGGGAAATTGAATGGTGCAAATTTTGTTCCGCCTGAACATGGAAGAAATTGTATTGTTTGCCAAAAGTAGCGAAAATTTAATGTGGGGATATTCACAGTTTGTTTGAATTTATTGGATTTAATCTTATTCCAGAATTAAATTAAATTAAATTAATAAAATTCAATATATGACTGCTCCTCTGTATGAATTTGAATTCAAAGAAGTCATAACATTTTAAATACTTTCGGAATGTCACAATACGTATCGAGTATTCCAATGTTTTTTACGCAATAACACTACATGTCATATGTACTTTAATATAGCTCGTAATGTCATAGCAAATGTCGAAACTTAACTTTTAGGTGTGTTCTAAATTTCGACTTCGAATTTTCGAATACATATATGAATTATTTTAAAGAAAATATATATAACATAAATTTTTTACTGAAAAAAAAAAGAAACTGCAAATTTTTGTAATGTAACTATGTTCGAAATTTTGAAAAAAAAAACTAGAAATTTGTGTAATATGATTATGTTTGAAATTTCGAAGTTGTAGCTAAGTTCGTCAGTCTCTTGTAAGCTTAACTTAAGTACATTCCTAATGTCACAATACGTATAGTGTTTTCCAATATATTTTACGCAATAACGCCAAAGTTTCTAGTACTTGTAGTTTCATAACAAATTTCGAATCTTAAGTCTTAGGTGTGTTCGAAATTTCGGCTTCGAATTTTCGAATATATTAATTATTAAAAAAAAAATATATATACGATAAATTTTTTACTGGAAAAAAAGAAACGCAAATTTTTGCGACATAATTATGCTCGAAATTTCGAAGTTGTTGCTAATTTCGTTAGTGACTTTTAAGCTTAGCTTGAGTATATTCGTAATGTCACAATACCTATCGAGTTTTTCAATACTGCTTACGCAATAGCGTCAGAGATTATGTGTATTTTCATAGCGCTCGTAATTTCATAGCAAATGTCGAATCTTAACTTTTAAGCGTATTCGAAATTTCGACTTCGATTTTTCGAATAAATGATTTATTTTAAAGAAACTATATATAAGATAAATTTTTTACTGGAAAAAAAAGAAACTGCAAATTTTTGTAATGTAACTATGTTCGAAATTTCGAAGTTTCGTTAGTCACTTTTCTGTTTAACTGAAGCTCAACTATTTAAGTACGAGTATTTATGTGCATATGTTTATGTTTTGAATTATGCTGGAAAATTCGAAATTCAAATATTAACTTCCGAGAGCTCGTAATTAAAAAATAATAATTATTTAAAGGAAAATATCTTCAAAGCAAAAGTTTCGGCGAAAGAAATGAACTAGAATTTATAATTTAATTATATTCGAAATTTTGTTTTTTTTATAATTTTTTTTTTAAATTAGATATTTATATTCTCTCTCCTAAGGTGTCATAATTCGACTTTAATATGTAGCTTATGGGAAATTAGTCCAACGTTTTTGTGATCTAGCAAAGAATTAAAAATTTACAAAAAAAAATTGATTTTTTAACAAGTTCGAAGTTTCGAAAGAAACTTTTCAAATATAAACTATATCTACAGAAAATATTTATTTTATTAATTTATTTTTATTTAAAGCGTGTCAAAATTAGTACGAACTAAATAAATTCATTTGTTGATTTAAATAAAATATTTCTAAAAGTTCTTAAACATTTAAGAAATTGGAATTTTTGAAGTTGAGCTATTTTCGAAAATTCGTAATTTTATATTAATTGGACAATATCACTTTTCAACTTAATTGGAATATAATTATATATCCTGCCAAAATCGCTAAAAAAGATTAAGCGACACCATCAATATTTAATTTAGCCGATCATGCAGGACACGGAAGGCTAAAGAGACGCAAATCACACCTCCTCTATCTAAAGCACAATTATTGTCAGTTCCAATTATTTATGGAAATGACAAACTAATTTTAAACAGAAATTTGCTGCTACGAATCGGTTATTTAAATTTATCATTTAACAAATATTTAAGAATAATGCAAAATTATTGATTTAGCCTTGTTGAATTCAAACCAGAAGATTCTTTTAATAAAAAAAATGTGTAGATTGTGAAACGGGGAAATACAGATAGTGATGTTTATGTTTTTTTTTTATACATATTCCCTTTAAAATAAAAATGTCTTTGCGTCTTTTTTTGCTGCCTGTTTATTTACTCAATTATTCGTTTAATATTTCCCCCTTTTTTTGTAGTTTCGTTTTTATGGTCACATTAAAAATATCGTTATCAATTTTTTTATGGCTTTTTTTTATATAAACATCTGAAAAAAGTGTTTTTGAGTGAATCCTGGTATCTGCCTGCTTTCATCATCACAAATTGTTTTAAATCTTGAAAATAAATTTTAAATGAAAACAATTTTATGATAAGATTTTTTAACAGTTTTTTTTTGGTTTTAGGTAGGTAAAAATTTAAGAATTTTTAGGGGCCATTATTACAACTTAAAATTGGTTAAAATTGGGGTTTTATCGGACTTATGAAAAGTTTTTCATTATGAAAATTTAAACACCAAATAAAAATTTAATTAAATACGAGTATTACATTGTGGAAGTGAAAAGCGACTTAACTATGGTAGACTAATGGTCAGCTTGAGATCATCAAAAGTTTAATAAAATTTCATACTTACTTGCGAGTTTAGCCAAACAAATTAAGATAATTATACCAACTGATTGTCAAAGCACGCAAACAGTTGAGAGTTGCCTAACTTTTCGCTTCGCTCTGCGTTAAAAGTACTGTGACATGTTTCATATAGGCATGTACATTTCATTACATTTAGAAGTCAAAGCGAATCTTCAACGCAGCGAGAAGCAAAAGTTGTATCTGACGTGGCCGTGGTTTGTGTGTTGACAGCCATTTGATTTGAGAAGAAACCATCACTCCAACCAAGTCTATGTTGTTTATGCTTGACAAATACTATGGGGACAATGCACCATCAATTTCAATGGTAAAAGAGTGCTTTACTCAATTTTGTTGTGGAAAAACGTCAGGTACAATTGAAACTCGTTTCGTGCTCTCGTTCACTATTTAAACTTTTAAAACTAAAACATGTCTACACTTAGGTACTGTACCGCGATATCGATAACTTTCGACTTACATTTGAAACAAAAACAAAATTTTAAAATTTAAAAAAAAATTAAAAAAAAATATAAATAAAAAATAAAATTTTTTTAAATTAAAAAATTTAAATAAAAAATAAAATTTTTTAAATTAAATTTTTTTAAGTAAAAACGAAATTTAAAAATTTAAAAAAAAAATTTAATTTTGTTTTTGTTAAAAAAAAATTATTTTAAAAATATTATTTTTTTTTTAAATTTTAAATTTTTTTCTAAAATTTTGTTTTTATTTTAATTGTATACATGTTTAATTTTTAAAACTTGAAATAGTGAATTTTTTTCGGTTTTAAATGTAAGCGAGAGACAAGTCGAACGTTTACAAACGTTTATTACAAAAATTGTAGAAAATATTTAAAAAAATTTATATAATAGCATCGATAAAAATACGAAATCAAATAAAAAAGAAAATAAAGAAAAGCAAACAAGACTTTTTTTGCAATAATCGATAACCGATAATCGCAATTAATAGCATATTTTTTAATCGTAATCGCGATTATGAAAATTATTATTATTATTATTTGCAAAACGTACTCACAAGCACTTTGAAATATTTGGGGGATTCAAACTATAGTCTTAAGTGCAAAAGTGTCATCATGTTTTAACATTTTTGTTTGAAAAAAAAAACAAAAGCAAAAACAATTACATACATATATGAAAATAATTTAAAACATTATGAGACTTTAGAATACCGTTTGAATCCTTCAATTGTATGGATTATATTGTTTTATTACAATCACAAAAGTAAGAATTTTTTTTATATCTATATTTTTCATTGAAAAATATTAGAAAATAATACAATTTCATTTCATATGTTATGAAAAATCTCTGAATGGCATAAAAATTGAGATGAATAAGTAAATAGGTCTGTGATTGTAGCATGCAAATTCATCTTGATTACCGCAATTACACAAAATTGTAATTCACTTTTGCCATAAATTACTAGTAATAATGTCAAGGAATATTCAAAGATAATTAAAAATTCCCATTTATGGTTACATTTCAAGCTATAAATTTGAGCATTATAAAAATAAGTTCATATATTCAACAATAAATTTGAATAAAGAAAACATTTTAGATTAGAAAATAGAACCTGTATTTTCGCAAGTTATTGAATTCATATTCGGCAGTAGGACATTCACTGGATACAAGAAAAACTTTCTGTTCACTATTGCAACACATGCTACACAATACCATTAAGCTTGTGAAGTGAGCAAATGTTTAGCAACTTTGTATCTATACATGTTATGAATATCACATCGGAATTGTGTAAAAACTTTGTACTGATACCTTTTAGAAATCAAGCAGTTTATTGTGGAAGTAATTCTAATTCTAATCGAACGGAAATGTTTTCGAATTTTAATGTTAATTACATACAAATTCAAATAGTTTTCTCGAAATCTAAGAGCCATGAATGGTGCCGATGGTTTATTACATTTGGCAGAAAGTTCAAAAAGTCAAAGAAATATTCTGATCCTATAGACAATTTCTAAAGCGACCATAAGCCATTTGTTACATATTGACAAAAAGTCGCACTGTATTTTTAAACTGACATTAACATTGCATCATTTTCAATGCAGTTAAGCAAAAAGCTGGTTATAGTTGCCGAACAGAGATGGATTCGTGGCAACATAAATAAAATTGCTCGGGGTAGATTTCGTGTTTCTTTTGCTTATACTCACTCTCATGCATAATCGCATAATAGTTTATTCTTTAACTTTCCATTAGAATAAAATAAAAAGTGGGCAAATTTGAGGTTACGAAGTAAATTGGCTGACAAATTATGAAATCTTAAGAATTGCGCTGTCATCGTTTGACATTTATTTAGTAAAACGTTGGGAAATTTTAACCATGAAACGCTACACTCTTGAACAAAAAATTTTAGTTGTGAAATTTGAGAATTTTAATTTGAAAGAGCGGGTTTACGTGAACAAACCAGAAACAACTGAGGCTCTGAAAGATGAAATTCGGTGCTGCATTGACGATATAAGCGAAGCTTTGTTGCAAAATGTGTTTAAAAATTTTGTGAAAACAGCGGACGTCTGCCGATATGCTAGAGATAGAAATTTGCCAGAGAGTGTGTTTTTAAGCCAATTTACTTCCTAACATCAAATGTGACCACCCTTTATATATTTATGTTCTTCCACTCACGAGCTGATTCTTCTGTGAGATTCTTCCACAACACAGCAAAATATGCTTGTATTAATAGTATAGTAGATGGATTTATACACACACGCAAAGTTTACTTTACACAGTCTTTAGTTTATTAGAGAGAAGGGAGAAGAGAATGAGACCTCTTACACTTCTCTCCTACAAACTCAAGGCTTTGTGAAGAAAACTTTGCATGTGGAAAAGGCGTCTTAGGTTCAGACCAGTGTTGCCATTGAAATTTCAAGAAAGATAAATTTTGGTTCCCAAAAAGATACATTTTGTAAAAAATTTTAAATTCCATTTTTAACGTTTAACATTTATTGACATAACATTTTTATTTCATATTTAATGAATATTGCAAAGAAATTTCTATCATATAAATTCATTTTTATATTTATTAAATTCATAAATATTAGGCATGTAAATAAGTTATGTAATTATATTTACATAACTATCTTTGGATGTTATCAAAACAAATTCATTTTTGTAAAAATTAATATACGAGTTAAGGGGCTTATACTAAGGCGATTATATCAAAAAGTTCATATAAATTTCCTGAAAATAAAAAAAGATGTTCATATTTCCTCAAAAAAAAGATGTTCATATTTTCTGTACATTTTGCGTACAGATTCAAAAGATACGAAAGATGTCGGGATTACACATGGTACCTGAAGTCATCAAAAGATACGAAAAATGTATCTTTCGTAGCCTAATGGCATCACTGGTTCAGACTAAAACCTAAAAAATTGTATTTGAGAGTTTTTCGTGTTCTCTAAACAGTGTGCCCGCCACGCAGGTGAGCTTGAGTCCACCACTAATTACAAGCAATGTTTTAAGCCCAATAAAAAGAAGAAGAAAAAAAAACAAAAGCGTATAAAAATAATTTGAATTGCTTTCCACTTTCATCATCATCATCATCAATAAAACAATACTGGAATACCAAATATGAACAGCAGTGATTATATTCGTAGCAGAACAAATAGAGAACAATTTTAATTTAATACGAGTAGATACATGCAGTCGTACGTGTAACTGACAGTACGTGCCACTGACAGTACATGTACTCGTACATATCTGTGCATTTAATTTATAACACAATAGAAAAAAATTATATAGAATATATTATACGAGTATAAAAAAGTAGTTGTACACATTTAAAAAAGGAAGTGACTATAAATATTTAAAATTGTGGTGTGGGGGAATTAATCATTTTCTGCTGAAATTAAAACCAAATAAATGAAGAGAATAAGAGAAATAAACACAACAAATAAAAAAACAACACACAATCACAGCTAAATTTCTCTGTTGAAACAAATGTTTTATAAAGAAACAAAGACCTCCAGCTAGAGACGAAGTTGAAAGAAGAAAAAAAAACAGTGACTTAGTCAAGTCTGATACGGGCTTAAAGTTGTACAGACAACAGCATAAAGTGTTTTTACCTTTTGTGTTAAATGAGGCAAACACTAATTATATTAACACCAAAGTTTGATCCGTGTGGTAAAAATGACCAAGTCCATGTGCAAGAAAGTATTCAATCGTCTTAAGGAAGTAATGATTGTCAAGCCCCAGCAAAAAAAAAATATTTAAATAAAAATAATATGTGAAAAAACAAAAAACAAAAATTATCCGACTTAAAAAATTGGCACTAAGGGACAATCCTTCATCAATTCTATTTAAATATCAATTCATATTTTGAAGTCGTTTTTTAATAAACAAAATATATAAAAACTGACTTTGAAATATGAATTGATATTTAAATAGAACTGGTGAAATTGTCCCTAAAAAGTTAAACATAATATATTTTTAGTTAAATAAAATATTATTATCTTTGCGTACTTTTGAAATAGTTCCAATATTTTTTTTTATAAAATTTGCATGTCTATTCAGAAAATTCTTATTTTCTTTTTAAATTGCTTAAAACTAAAACTGGCAACACTGATAATATTGAGCATTTTCTTTATGGCAAATTTGTATCATATGAAAAGGCCAATATTGTCTAGAAGCATCTAAAATATAAAATTTTAAAAGGCCCTGGCACCGCCCAGTTTTCTAAGCACGACATAGTGTCATTGCAAGAAATCTGTTTGGTAGAATGAGAAGAATATAAGGAGTAGTACTAAATTTTAAGAGATGAGCCTGTGCCTAATTTTTTTTATTCGAGATTGTGTCATTACAAGCGACCGTAGAAATTGGTTTAACTGCAATATATAACTTATTGTTACGTTTTTACTTTTTTTAAAATTTTGTTTTTCTAGGTACAAAGATTTGCAATTAAGTAAAAAGTTTCAGTGTACAAGTTTTACCAAATCACACACTTTATTTACTCAACACATGCAATGTTAAATAATTCACAACTGAATACCACCTGTTCTTCACACAATACTGACTAACGACTTCACCCTTAGCAGATGCATTGCCCTTTTTATACTTAAAACAAAGTTTCCAGAAGAATGTTGCAACATGCAAAAAGTCACAAAACATTCAATAGCCTTGTAATTCTAGCTTTCGATCACGTCATTAGTTGGTGTTACAATTAATTTTGTTGTTTTGTGTGTATGTGCTTTGACAATATAACAACATTTTAGAAGCATTATGGTTGTTGTTGTTTGTGGTTTTCGTCTTCATCCGCTTATGTTTTGTGTGGCTGTATATTTCTTAATAAGCAGAAAGTATAACATTAAAGTTGTTATTGTTTGTGTATTTCTTCTGCATCGGCATATGTCTTTGTGTGGCTGTATATTTTTGTTTTTAAGCTAATATAGTCTGGTTTATTCTTTATGTTTACCAAACTTTTCCGCGAAAGCAGTGCAGATATATTTTTGTAATAATATAATCTAGAATTTAAAAGGTCGTGGTTCCACCTACTTTTCCACCAATAGGGCCTAGCGTTAGTTCTAACTTCTCAAAGGGTAAAAAATTTCAATCACTCAATAAATTACGAAGTTCTGAAATAACAAACATATTTTTTTCTTATAAACGAATTGTTTGGCAAAAATTATCGATAATAAATTAAATTATTACAAACTTGAAACTTAACACTAAGGTAGTGAAATTCAGGCCCGATAGTGTGGCACAGTGGGGTTGTTTCGGAAAAAATAGAAATAAATCTGCAGTTTGGATTTTTATATTTTTGTATTTTTTTTATTTTGAGCAGGTATTAATTCTGTGGTCATAAGGAACAAGTGCTCAAGTCATATTTGACTGTTTTGCAGGAGAGCACTTTTAAGCGTTGAAGTCGATTTTCAGCAATTTATTTCTTTTACAGTTAAATTGGGAAATTCTCTGTTAACCTTTATTTTTTTTAAGCAAACATCGTTCTACACACTGTAAATAATATATTCAAGTTGAAAGTATAGGCTAACTTAAGCTATTATTCCAAATGTGATTAGAAGTATAAAAAAGATAAGCCGCAATTCATTTTGCCATAACTTCTTGAAAAGATGCACAAATGAATTGAGATTTTGCCCAGGGGCACTTTCAAATATGCAGATCATGGCGATACCATTAACTAAAAATAAGCTTATCTCGACTTAAGCACTTCTTTCTTTTTGCCACAGAATTATTGTGGCTTATCAAAAATTCACAAGTCTGTCATGCTGAGGTTTGAGGTATGATAAAAATAAAGTTCTTGTAAGTAGATTTTGTTACCCAAGAACTAAAATGGGAGTTTGGGAGATATACGACTAAAAAAAAATTAAATATGATTTTTTTTTTTCAAAAATTTCAAATTGATTTTTTGCAACCCATTTGGTCCACTGTTTTGTAATCGAGAACAAAACTTTTAATATTGTTTTAAAAGCGCAACTCAGTCAACAGTTATACACAGTTTCAGTTGAAATTATGAAAAAAGTAGAATTTACCTGTTTTTGTGTAGAAAAAAGTACGTTAATGATTTCGTAATCATAAAAAAATTAAAAAAACAAATATAAAAATTCATTAAAATCCATATTTATACCTTTTGAAAAAATTCTACTATAAAAAATATATAGGGCCTAATTTTATAAAACGCAACGCTTAACGTTGAAAAATTTTGTATGGGAAAATTGTAAATTGCAAAAACAAAATACGTATAAAACGCTAAGCGTTGCGTTTTCCAAAATTAGGCCCATCATTTTTTTTCCAAAACTAATGCGAAACGTTGCCTTCGATTTATTTTCGTACTCTGGTTTTCTCCAAACTTATTCCAGTTATAAATCACCCTGGCAAAAATGGGACAACCAACTGTACTTAAGTAAATTTTCTATCACATTAAAAAAAATATATAAAAGCTATTAAAGCTTTCCCTTTTTCTCTTTACTATTTATTGTAAAGCCTGATTGCGTAGCATACATTAAATTCTTCTTTTATTTAATTAATTGATTGAAAAATACTATCTAATATGAAAGTTGTGATGTTTTACAACTTATTTACTTAATCATTTTTACCTTTTCCTTGATTGCATCATTAATATGTATGTACCTGTAAAGTTTTATACATGCGTGCTTAAGGCCAACTACGAATATCTATCAATTTATTTCGCAGAATTGTGTTGCTTTTGTTTTTTTTTGCTTTCATGGTGTGTGTTTTTCGTTTACATTCCCATACCAGTGAACGATGTTGTTTGTGCATTGTGCATGATAGAGATGCAATAAAATAGTGATGATACTAAAAAAATTAAGGAGTGCTTTTTTAAGAGCAAAAGAACTAGAAAAATGTGAGAATTCGAGTTACTACGATTATATTCTTCACCTTTATTCCAGTAAAAAACAGCATATGCAAGTAGTCATGAAATTGTAAAATTTGCGATCCGGAAGTAGTGCAAATTTGGATCACTCTCTAATAATTTTTACATAAGCTTGTCGAGCCTCTGGCATGTTTGTAGAAAATCTTCTGTAAACAAAATTTCAATGTGGCTGATTATGTTTCAAATGCTGCAACATAGTATATCGAGCCATGACCGCCAAAAAAGCTTAAGCGACATATTTTTTGAACTTCGTTTTTTGGCGAAAATCGATTACATACGATCTTAAAAAATCGATTTACGTAAAAAAATTAAGTTCGAAAATTATTTCGCTTAATCTCTTTTGGCGGTAATGGCACGATATACCAACCAAATAAAATACCCCTTTATTACCGCGCTTATCAACACTGACGGTAGGCAAAAAAATGTTGTAGCATTTTTCAAAGATGATGCACCATTTGTAGCAAAAAAAAACACACACACAGAGAATATATTTAAAATACATTCATCTTAGTTGGTATTTTGAGATTGTTGTATGCATTTACTACTTTAAAGTTTAAACGTAATAGGGTTAACAAACTTTAAGACAGTTGTAGGCATTTAATGAATGAATAAACGCAATAAAAAGGCATGAATTAAAAGAAGGAGAAAAATAAACATTTTGCAAGAGGTCTGACTACCTGCCATGAAAATTGCTTGGAAGCTTTAATTGCCAATGTTTCTTCTAAAATCCCCGCATTATATTATGTATGTTTGTATGTATGTATGAGTTTTAAATGGGAAATACACTTCACGTAAATACGGCTTTAATGAGTCAGTTTGTTTTTAAAAGCAGAGATTTTACCAAGTCATAATTGAAAAAAAGACAAACAAATTCAAATTCTTAAAACAGGGTGGGTGTATGGTTCAAAATACTGAAATTAATATGAATAGTGTCATGCAGCAAATTAAGCGTTGAGAGATCGGTTGAAGGACAAATTTCAATTATAATTTTTTTTTATAAATTTTGGGAGGTTTGCGGATATGATAAATTATTACGCTGCATGACAAAAAAAAATATTTTATAGTAAATTTTAATTGTTATTGTTCTAACTTCATTTGTTTCCATATTTATGATTTGTTCAGGCTAAAGTTCGTATCGCTTTGTAAACCAAATTACATGTGATAATTATTAATGAACAAATAACACCGAAGTTAGTTTTAAATATTCTGACAAACATGTAGTAGAACTTAACAACTGTCATACATATATTGACAGTTGAAAACGAAAAATGTTGATATTCTAATATAATATACAGACAATTATATCGTGCCATAAGATAACATAATTTTCAAACTTGATGTTTTGGTCAAAATCGATTATTTGCTATCTAAATAATCGTTTTTCGTCAAAAGACGAGGTCCAAAAAATTTGTCGCCTAACATTTTTTTGGCGTTTATGACTCGATATCGTATAGACACTTGAAATGTTCAAAGTTAGTGTATTTTTATGCAGATAATCTGCATAATTAACACTGAAATTAAAAAAAAATCATAATTAAAGGTTTTTATTCTCTCAGTTAATGTAATTTTGACAACTTGTTGTATCTTGGAAACAGTAAGAGGCAAACTCTTGAAATGTTCAAAAATGCTGAAAATAAAAAATCCAAAAATAAAAAAATATGCCCAAGTGAAAAATCGCCAAAATGAAAAAAGCGCTTAAATGAAAAATATCACCAAAAATGAAATAAATCGCTAAAATGCAAAAAAATCACCAAAAATAAAAGGGACGCAAAAGAAAACTAAACCGTCAAAAAACTAAAAAAAAAATGTCAAAACGAAAAAAATCGTTAAAACTATGTTTTAACAAAAGTCGCTAACAAAAAGCGCTTAAATGAAAAATATTGCCATAAATAAAATAAATCGCTAAAATGCAAAAAAATCACCAAAAATTTTAGAGGTCGCCGAAAGAAAAAAATCGCTAAAAACAAAAAAAAAAATCGCCAAAACGTAAAAAGCACCAAAACTGAAAAATCGCTAAAACTAAAAATATGTATTGCAAAAAAAAAAAAACAAAAACAAAATCACCAAAAACCGAAAACACGTCAAAACTAAAGAAACCATCAAAACTAAAGAATCGCCGTGGAACCCTTTGTGTGAGCGGGTCAAAGCCGCACTTTAATGAATTTCTATATATGTGACGCGCAAAATAGAAAGGTGTAAAAACAGGTTTTGTTCAGGAGAGCCATTTTAAAGATTTAAATACGTGTATCTTTGGTGTACCATCACAGCATAAAACGCGCATATCTCTGGGAGGGAACACTTTTGGGGCATGAGATCGGTCTCATTCGATGCTCAGATGTTGTCCACATAAAAAAAACAAAACAGTGAAAATTTATTATTTTACTTTTAGGGCCCTTTCTCTATGCGCTGTCACATATGCGTTTAAGATGTGACTAGATTTGTTTGGAAAAAAAAAGTTTTTAATTTTTATTTTAAAATGTTCCAAACTCTAATTCGATCGAATAAGCCGTTCTTTAGAGTGATTGTCATACACATACACTCACTTATACATTCACATATCCATACTGACCAGGATTGTCATATTTTTCCGACCTATTTCGCCCAATCGATTTTAAAAGTCGCCAGAATTTGGCAAAAGTCGTCAAAATCAATTTTATGTAGCTTTAATTTTTTAATTTTTTTCGCTGTTTTAATTTCTTGCAGACGAGTTTTGGTAGGATTTACATATTTTTGAAACTACTCCCTAAATTAACTAATTTTGCTGAATTAAAAAAGTTTTGGAGTTCAATTTTGATTAAAAAATAGAAAACAAATTTATTTATGTATTTCCAGAAAAATCGCCATATTTGCCAAATCGAAAATTTAGACATCAAGCAAATGGCCACATTTGAAGAGAAATCGCCAATACTGACTTCAACGTAAAAATAGTCAGCATTCGACATCGAACACCTCTTGAGATCTACTCTGTAATTTGAAACCAAAGAACATATTTTCAAATTTGTGTGCTATGAACATACAAATTAGAAAGCATTTTCATTCGTTTCGAATTTCAGAGTAGACATACTCGTACTTCTTCTTAAAACGCTTCTAAACAATTTCTGTTGAGATATATTATCATCCCGTTCGATATCGAATATCGTAATTTGCCTGCTAATGAAGACTCGATTTTCGGAAATCGGTGCAAAATCAGTAAATTTCTCTACTTAATAGTGGGAGGTTAAGAAAATAATCGTATATCATCAGAGTGAAAACGGCAGAGTTAACGACAAAAAAAATTTGAGCAGTAAAAATTATTTTTCAATTCTGTTGTTTTTGGGGCTTCTAATCCATTTAAGAAAATGAAAGTGATATAGGTAATTAAAAAATTAGAAAGTTTCCAAATTTTTCAAGAAAAAAGTCCTTAGAAATCTTAGCTTTTTGTTTTCTGCTTAAAATTTTACATCCATTTATTTTTAACGGCCGGCCTTTTTTCGCTTATACTTATATTTTTTCAATTAAAGATTGTAAAAAATAATAAAAATAAATAAAAATAGAAAAAAAATTTGGCAACACATGCTGAATATTCGTAATGTCATTTGTTGTTTTTGACAAAGTTTCTTATTCTTATAATTGTAGTTTTGTAATTCTCGATAATTTATTGAGAGTTTGTCCATAAACATTTGTAATCTTTTTGCTTATACTCAAACATATTTAACTGAGGGCAAATAAAACTCAATTGCGAAATATATTTATATAGCTTACAATATCCATTTATGGCCATATTTGTTCTCTGTCTCTCTCTATCTCTCTCCAGGCGCCCTTCCAAAATTGCAACTGTGATTAAGCTTCGTAATAAAAGCTTGTTCTTCATTATGATACTTTTAAATACTAAAGGCTACTTACTATGTACTTGCATTTGTTCTAGTCATAGTTTTTTTTTTAATTTATCATACAAATAGTGAAGATATGAAAAACCAAACAAAATTATTATGTGGTTGCAGTTATTAACCACAAGTTGCTGGTGAATAATTAAATGCAATTATAACTTTTGTTATTTTCATTTACATCGATGGCCAATTGATCACAACTTTGTTCTACTTAATTGAATTGACTTTATTTAAACCCTGAATAAATTGAGTCACTTGATTACAAATTCAAGATACGATCACAAGACTGTAAACAGCTGCGTGTAGAAAAATAGCACTACTCATTAATTGGTGGAAGATAAAAACAACAATTTTGAAATACACCAAAACTGATGAAAACTTTAACAAAAAATTAATTTCAATTGAGATAAAATCAATTGAAAGCAATTAAGAATTTTTTGTGGACATTTTGCCAAACTGCGAAAAGAATCGTTACGTCATTTGGCTTCTTTAAGTTATATTATAGTAGTTAAAATTATTTTACGCTTGATCTAACTTTTCTAAAGATTCTAAATTTCGTCATGTGCATGTATAGAAAATTATAAAAATCAGCATAAACTTCATTCACTTCAAGCCAGATCAAACAAGGTGACTGGTTTAGCTTCTATGTGCGTCAGCTGATTCCTTAGCAACTCTCAGTTAATAACGAAGGGTCAATAGCTTCGTGAGCTCTCCGTCTCTAAACTGAAAAGACAACACTGCTTCCGTCAACCGGCTACTATGAGTTCATTCCTGTTAAAATTTGTACAAGCTGCTTCATTAAGTTTGTGTTTGACAGCCATTTATAGCAGACTACCACGTGATTTAAAAAGAAACTGAAAAAAAGTGAAATTAGTGTGCTCCTTAAGCATTATTTTTTGTGGAAAAAAACCATCACTCAAACCAAGGCAAAGCTTGATAAATGCTATAGGGACTCTACAGCATCAATTTCAAAGTTGAAAAATGGTTTCCTGAATTTCTCTAAGGCCGTATAAGCACGGAAGATGGTGAACATTCTGGAGGCCCAGTTGAGGTTTCTACACCCGAAACAAGTGAAAAAATTCCAAACATGGTGTTGGACGATCGGAGATTGAGAGTAACAGAGATTGTGGATCAGCTCAGTTGTTTAGTTGTGAACGGTCATTTGGGTATGAGAAAATTATAAGCAAGATGTGTGCGTCTCTGCGCACAATCGACCACAAACGCAATCGTGTGACAACTTCGCGAGAGTGTTTGATATTGTTCATTCGCAATATGGACGACTTGTTGCTCCCATTTCTAACCCTCTGTGAAGCAGAGACCAACAGCAGTTTAAACTGTAGATTTCTCGGGGTGAATTGGCGCCAAAAAAAAGTCAAGAGATGATGACGGAAAATCGTTTCAAATTAAACCCAACATGGGTTTGTCAGTCAATAAAGTCATGACGACCGTTTTTTGGCATGCACGCGGTATAATCCACATTCACTACGTTGAAAAGGTTAAAACTATACTCCGTGAAAAAAACTGGAAGTTATTATTCAGAGACTACTTTTTCTCTACTTCCAAATAATACTTACGATATGTCTTGATTTTTTTTTGGGAAAATCAATGTCATGAAGTATTAGATTTTAATTTATAATCGATGTATTGATTTAAGAGAAACTTAGGAAAAGAAGAA
The DNA here is from genome assembly GCA_936439885.1 of Nowickia ferox. Taxonomy (NCBI): domain Eukaryota; kingdom Metazoa; phylum Arthropoda; class Insecta; order Diptera; family Tachinidae; genus Nowickia; species Nowickia ferox. The sequence goes on along the minus strand of OW387025.1, from coordinate 89,047,833 downwards.
AAGAACATACGAAAAATCAGGTTTACTCAACATCACGAACACATGGCTTCGCATTAACTGAATACATACTCGTATGTATAAAAAGGAGAACTTATTGCCATGACAACCATATGTAAAAATAATAAGAAATTTTTACAAATTTGCACTACTTCTGGATCACAAGTTTTCAGGGTCTTAATGACTTCCTTGAAACCTCTTTTTTTACTGGGATTAATTGCAAATATTATGCCAACTTATTGAATCGATTTAATCATGATTTAAAAAAAAAAACTATCGCATTTTGGCAAGATTGCACATATGTGCGTTTTCTTGGCAGAAAATCCTTGAGTTGGATTACGAATTTGCTCCCTCGCCCGCTCTATTCCCCGAGGTTAGGCCGAGTGACTATTTGTTGTACGTAAACCAAAAGAAATGGTTCGTGGAGAGAGATTTGACTCTAACGCTGAGATTATCTCACACACAAATGACCTCAACAAATCTTGTTCTTTGGATTTGATAAGAAATTTAGAGAAACGTTTTGACAAAGTCCTGTGTTTTTTTTTTGCTTATTGATGAGAACCACTGGGCTGATCTGTTTCACATCGTTCTTATCGCTGAATAGTTGAGGTGAACCAGTTCGTTCGTTCATGAATAACACAACTCTACTTAAGTCGTGTATGGCGGATACCCACATTAATCTCACGCACATTCTTGCAGCTGAATTAAGGTTGGGTTAGGTTAGGTTGAGGAGAGAAGCCATTACGTTCAATGTCAGCTGCGATACACATAAGCCAATATAGACCAGTATATTTTTGAAATTGTTATATCGAAAGCTATGAAATGACTTGACTGATAATGGGCCTTATAAGTGTGTCGTATTACGACTTCGACTACGACGATTTTGTACTAGCCTAAAGAAGATTGCAACATTTTTGAGATTTAATGCAATGACATGATACAAACTGTGAAGACTCGATCAAATTTGCAACACAAATAAAAACATCTCAATGAGATTTATCTCTCCCAATTTCCGTAGCATCGTGAAACTTTTCAAAGAAGAAAATATTAAATATGATTTCAAATATTTAAGTGGATGGCTTCCGTTTGCCAAAAATTCAAGTCCACGAAAAGCTGCCCTTCATTGTGTGCTTGTTATTAAAGTAAAGATTTTTTCCACGGTCCATTTGCACGTTTGTACGTTTTATATCTTTAGTTTATCTAAATTGTATTTACTACCTGTTTTATTATTTAATTCTTTACTATGCAGCTGCTTGTTTGATTTTTTAATTATGTCGTTTTTCTCTCTCTTGTTTTTGTTGTAAAGCGTTTCACTACACTAACTACCACAAACCTTTAAAATCAACATAAAAAAAATACCTACTAAGTAATTTTCTTTTTTACCATTAAACTAAACAATGGATCATTAAAGCGTTCCCAACAATTTCCCCCCAGCTCAAAAATAATTAACCAGCAACTTGTATAAAAACAAAATTTTGCTGAAAGGCGATAAATAACAAAATAAAAGCAATAATTTCAAAGTAAAAATAAACTCACCAAGTCTTCTTCATCCTCCATATAATTAACATCCAACAATTGGTATTTCCAAGCCTGTACGGAGTTGGGTATCGAAGGAGGGATAGAGGAGGCAGCGTTACTGGAAAGTTTCTCTTTTGCAGCTGCACATCTCTCGCTGGCAATGATAGCTGAGCTGGTTTTGTGTTTGTTGGAATTTTCCCTTTTTGTGGCTGAAACGGGTGAAGATGTAGCCGATGTTGAAGGTGATGAGTTGACTGACGATGCTTGTGTTGAGTGTTTTAGTTTGGCACATTGTTGTGGACTTAAGGATTTGCCCAAGCCGCTGTCATTGACACTCATTGTTGGCAGCATGGCTTTGGCAAAATATCTGGTGGAATGTATGCGATCATAGTCGTAGATAATGGCTCTTAATTTGGGCTCTGTTAGGCTGTAAAAAATGCCAATGTTGCGAAACAAATAATGCCTGAGGCTACAGCTGAATGTGGAGGCCAAGGTGGCAGTGCTGCTGGCAAATTCAGTTATGGTGCTGCCACTAAGTGAAGTGGAAGTACTTACAGAACTGCTGGAACTGTGTGTGGAACGTATGGTGGACATACGTTCCGAGGTCAGAGAGGAGGATCTTTGTTTTTTCACTTGTTTGGTGAAGACAAATTCCTCATCTGGTTCCCAGTTCTGGTGGTCTTCTTCTTCTTCGGGCAAAATTTCATTCGATATTAATATTTTGGGTATTTCCGAGTTGGGAGATTCTTGTTGCATTTTTTGTTTCAACAACTTCAAATCATAATAATCATCGTCAGTGCGGTAGCGTTCTTGTACGTTGCCCTTGGTCTCAAACTTCCATATGGGTTGATATATGGACTCCTCTTCTTGGTGATTATTTGCAGGTTTTGTCATTTTGCCGTCAAGGAATCTTTTTATTTCCGCCGTGGGTGATAGTTTAGTGGTCGGATCTCTCTTTGGCACTTGCGGTGGGGTTTTAATTTTTTTATTTGTTTGTTGATTTTCTATGATATTTAATTCACTCGCACAATTATCTGGTCTTAAATCATTTGACGTAGTTAATGACTCAGTGTAATTATTTTTGGTTTGCAATTTCGCGTGCACAAAATCATTTGTTGCGTTCAAGTCAAGCTTCAAATTGCTACTAACGCATGCAATTGCTCTCGTGTTTGTTTTAGACTTGATTCTGCTTTCGTTGTGTTTTTTTGTCTCACAACAATTGTAAAATTGTTTAAATTTTCTCACCAATTGCTTACTTGGGATTTTGTACACAATCGCGCGGGTATTTGTATTTGTTTGATAAATATGCGTTAAATATAGTTTTAGATATTTAGCGTAACATATGATGAGCGTATTTAAAGCAGTGGATAATTGTTGTTGATTTATCAAAGGGATTAGATCTGGTATTTGTGCAGGCAAATGTGTGGAACTGCATGGGGGAGTGACACCAAATGTTGGCAGTTGTAGCAAAGAATTTTCTTCGCACTTTTGAGATTCGGAAAATGTGTGTTTTTCACTTAATTCGTTGGATTGATTTGTTTTTTCTTGTTCTAATAGAGCTTCGAATGCCTCCAGTACATTGCGTTCATGTATACCTCGTCGTTTTTCCGTTCTTCCCACGTTCCAAACAGCTTCTGTGGGACTTAAACAACGACTGATTAATTCTACATCTTCGCTTTGGCTTGCCAAAGAAGTATCAGGTGTAATAACTGTATTATGCTCAGTATGGGGATTTCGTAGAGATTTTAGATACTCACATCCGTTATTATGCTCGAATGTTTTTGGCTGCACTCTTTCTCTTTGCTCTATGAGTTCACAATTGTTATTGTCTAAGTTACTGCTGTGCAAATTCGTTTGTTGTTCCCCGTTGTGTTGCTGTATTTGTTGGTGATCTTCCAAGCGCAGGTACATGCCTTGACGTTTTTGTTTGTTGTTGTTATTCTGATGGCTTGCTGTCAGAGCTGCTTGACGCAAAGGTATGTCAATAATATTATTGGCGTTGTTGTGGTTGTTGTTGTTATTGCTATTGCCATTTTTGTAATTATTACTATAGCTGTCATTATTGTGGACACCTGCCACTGTAGCCTTGATATTATCAATTTGTTTATTGTTGCTGTTGTTGTTGTTTGCTTGAAGCGTTTGCTTGTTTATTATATTCGCCATGAATTCTTCAACCATCAACTGATAACACTCTGCCTCTTGTTGTTGCTGCGGTTGTTGTTGGTTCTTCTCTATTTCCTGTATTTCCCAAGAATCAGTAGATGTCATGGGGCTATGATTTCTTAACTCGACTAGTATTTCCGTTATGTCAGCCCAAGCACAATCACTGCTGTTGTCGTCTTGTTTAAAGTTTTGTAAATTTTTTGTCTGCTTAGTCACCACTGGCGCCTTGCAAGCAATTAACACATTTTTCGAGGGTATAGACTTTGGGTAACACAACGTTTCTTGATCGTGTTCGTTGCAGGTATTGTAAGCGTGAATTTCACGACGCAATGACGTCATCCAATGACATACACTGCTGTTTAAATATATAGTAGCGGCTGTGAGTTCTACTTGAGTATCAGAATTTACGGATGTTAAAGAGGGTTCCGCACGCAAAAATTTTGCTTTTGAAATGCGTGGCTTTTTGCCGTTTAAAATGGTTGTTAAACTTTTACTTGACTGTGTCAAAGATTGCGTGGAGTTGAACTCCTCTTGGCTTAAGCTAAAATCATTTAGTTTTAATCTACCATAAATATGCTGGTCACTGCAACTTGTGGCACTGCGTTTGAGTTCACAAATTGTTTTCAAATCGAAAGTATCTTTGGTATGGAACACTTGCTCGAAACCTTCGACGTGGTGTATAATTTCTAATGGTTTTTTGATCGCTGTATTGTTGGCACTTGTTTTTGGTTTTCTTAGCGTATCCCATAAATTGGTAAGAATTTTTGGCTTATTTGATTTACTAAACGATTTTGATTTATTTATTTTAACTTTTTTCTTTTTACTTTTCTCTTCCAACAGCTCTTCACTGCCCACCAGTAATTCTATAGTATTTTTATTTTCTATAAAACTTTCTTTGACACATTTCACTTGTTCTTTTCGCTGGCATTTACACTCTGTACAGTCGGTGCCACTGTATATGGCACCACAGTGTTCACAAATATTTTCGTAAATATTATTACTGGCCGTTAGACTAGCTTCGGAAGTTTCACTTCGCAAGGCACTCACACCGTTCACTATACACTCACAGAATGTGCATAAGGGGCCGCGTGCGTTAAACACCCCGTAATTGCAACCGCGACACAAGTTTTCATAGACATTGGAACGCGGTCCCACTAGGGCACTGCGGAAATATTTTTGCAATAAAATCTTTTTGTCTAGATTTTCTTTGCCACTGAAATTTATATTCTCGTATTCGTAATCGGTAGTAACGGAATGAATGTCACGATCTTCTACTAATTCTTCTTCTTCTTCTTGTACGTTCACATCCGGCACGTTCGTTGTGTTGCTGACGAAGTGATAATCGTAATTGAAAGTTTCGCTCTTGGTTGGTGACCGTTGAAGCAGTATATGATCTGGCTTTTGCTTGTTATTATTGTTTTTAGTCAGCGTACAATTCTCGTAGAGCGGCATAACTTGTTGATTATTTTCAGTCATTCTCATCTGGCCATAATGACTGTAGTTGTAGTGGTTGTTGTTTAGTTTGTATTTGGCTGACTCTTCGTCGTCGGTTTGACTCATGTTATTTTTGTTTTGTTCTGTCTTTTTTGTTTATTTTCTTTAAAAATTTATCTTAATGGCATTTTTATATGTTATGTATGTAAGTATGTATATATGTATATGTATGTTTTTTATTTAATTTTTTAAATTGTTTTCTCTTTCTGTGGTGTTTTGTTTTGTACTCACTAAAATCAATTCCATTAATTAAATACCGCTGTCTGTCATATTGTGTTATCTATAATATTTTTAGTCTTCTTTTTATTTTCAATAAATATTTTTTATTTCTCTCTTTGATTATTTGTTTTCTTTAATTTTGTTTATATTAAGTAAATGTATCTCACAGTTCTCTATTAAAACTTTATCTCGAGGTTATGGGATTTTAATTGATTGTTTTACATTGTTGTTTTGGTTTTCATTAAACGTATGTGTGTATGTATATGTTCTGGTCGTTGGAAAAAAATTATATTACAATTACTGCATTGCACTATGGGCTGATGTAGCTTCAAGCGTTTATATATTTTATCGGTACAATCAGCAAAAAAAAAGTTAAAATTAATTTAAATTTCTGAAGTTCAGTATTATGAGAGACGTGAGCCGAGATCCCACTAAAGTCATAAGTAATGAACCAAAAAGGCTTTACTTCTCAAAAAACTTCGAAATAAGTCTAAGCTTTATTAGCAATGCAGTGTAGTGCAATAATGTCCTAATAATTCATTTAATGGAAAAATAAGGCCATTTTGGCTTATTACTTATGACTTTGTTACAGTGAGACTAAGAAAATCGGTACCTACCGCCGATAGTGGAATCTCAAATTTATAGTATGTAATATTTTTTGGCAAATACCTATTTTATTTTTATTTTTTACATACCTACATATGTAAAAGTCAAATACGGAGAAAAGTTAGACGGTTAATTTGTTGCACAAAAAGTTTCCTTGCTGGATTTCTTATAAAACTACGGAACAATTCCTAAAGCTAAAATGCAGATTAACCTTAAAACTCATTTAAAGTTCTGACTAATTTGTGATGTTTAAATTTAATTTAGATTTTGGGAGCATTCAGAGACTTAAGATACCCATAGACTATGCAATATTATTGCGTACTTTGTTGTTATTATTTTTGTAATTTCGCTTCACATTATGCAATAAATTGCACAATATTAAAAAAATATATATGTATATACATATATATATATGTATTTATGTAAAATTAAACGAAATATACATAAATGTGCGTTTAAGAAATTATGAAACTGATTTTTCGTGATACATACATACTAGATACATACAAAATCGAAATAAAGAAAATTTAAAATATAAAATAATGCACCTGGCAAAAATTATTATTCTACAATGCTGTCAACACATTACAAAATATTTCTTGTTAAGACTTTTGAGTTTACCCAATATTGCCAATTTTATAATTTGCATTTTATAATATTGCATCGCTTCTTTTTTATAAATTTGTAATACAATCCCTAAAAGCAAAAAGCAAATTTCATGGTAAATATTTCCATAGAAAATAATAATCTGTAATATCCAATTTAAAGTGGACATCGAAAGGTGTAAACTAGACGAAGTAGAGTTAGAGGGTAACAATTTTTTGCGCAATAGTTTACATAAAAGTACTGACAATAATAATTAGAACTTTTTTTCTTGGTAAGATTTCAATATGGTTGTTCAGTGTAATTACTTCCTATAGGGGGAACTCTTTCCCAATCGCCAGTAATTGCATTACTTAGGACTCAAGCACTACTTAATTTTTTTTTGTACGAGTATAATGGTGCTCCATTAATGCCATAGTGTTTATGAATTTTAATTTTTATTTCTTTCGATTTAAATTTTGTAAGAAAAAAAATGCACCAGCAACCAACCAACCAACTTAAGAACATTTATTTAAGGATTTTATTTGTTTATTTATTTTCGACAATTTAAATTGTCGTTATTCTGCATGTTCATACTTACATATATACATACTAGTATACTTCGATATAAATATTTCTTATGGGTTCTTAATACATATGTATGTACATACGATATTTTTAAGTTTTTATTTTATGTTTTTGTATGAAATCCACAAGTAGTTCTTTTTTTCATCATACTTCAAACCAGTCCGTCTTAATGGCTGACTCATTGTTAATTAATTTTTTCTTTATTTGTTTTTTTTTTGTAGTTATTGTAAGAGAATCTTTGAAGTTGTCTTTTTTACAGTAGTTCGTACTCAGTGTGACCATTTTAGCATTTTTGCAGCTAAATTTAGCATTTGTAATTTTTTATTTTTAGTTTGCTTGTAAAGACTTTCCATTGGCATTATTTTTAGAATTTTTCAATTATTTATTATTATTTTGATGCATTATTTAGTACAAAATGTTTAAATTTTTTTTCGTGCCATATCAATACATCATTGGAAAAATTTCATGATATACCCTTCAACAACGCATTGAAATTATTAAAATTAAAAAAAAAAAATAAAAATTGTGAAAATTTCGTGGTCACAGTTCGCAAAAGTAAAGCAAATTTGCGTCATCCTGAAGCACCAGAATGGTGAAGCTGATGGAAAAATTTGAGCTGTTGGTGCGAGTTGGTGATGTAAAGGATGCAACTCATGCACGTTGCTCCAGAACAACTGAGAATATTGGTAGTAGTGCTGAGAAAAACTCAGGCTTGTCGATCTCTGTAATAGAGCACCCCACAAACGATATTATTAGAGCGTATTTTGCATTGATGTTCAAGTCTTAGGGCTAAATTAACCGAATAAGTCACGCCTACCGACCATAAAAATCATTCTTTTGCCTGAAAAATTTCCTCACCGTATGATTTGTCGAAGAGGCGAGCTCAATTGTTCACCGAGATCTTGTGATTTTACACCTTTACACTTTTTGCTTTAGCGCTACGGCCATGCCAATGACCCACAATCGATTCAAAATCTCGAAGATTTAATGCGTGAAGTCTTCTTCGACAGCATTTTCTTTCGTTTCGAATTACACAATAGACTCCCATTTTCAGCTACTAAAACTAAATATCGAATCAGTTTTATTATGTAAGCTCGAAAATTTTCGTAAAAAAATTTTAAAAACAAAATAACATCTTCAAGGACTTTGTGAAAAAATAATTTTTCTAATTCAAAATGTGTTTTATGCCCTAATTCTGTTCGACGATTGTATTGTCTTGTCTATGGACGAAAAAAAGCCGCAGTTGTGATTCTATAGAACAATTATTGTTTATTGTCCATGCTAGAAGGTTCGTGTATTTGCTTTATGATTGTGTTCTAAACATTATATCCAACACATATTTTTTCAAATATTTTTCAAACTATTGTATAATACTTCAATTTGGTTTTTATGTTTTAAAAACATGGTAATAATATTTTTATTTTTCATTATCAAAGACAACAACCATTTTTGATGGAGATAATTTAGAGAATTCAAAAACAAGAACTCAAAAGTATTTTCAAACAAAAACCTCCGAAATCTTCTTACGGAATTGGGGCATTAGATTTATATCCTGTTTCCACAAGTCAGGCAGGCGACTCCTCTAGAAAATTTGTATGAAAATCACTCAAAAAACTGAGTGCTTTTCATATAAATTTTCTACTCAAGTCGACCGTCCGTGTTGTGGAAACAGGGGGTTAATTTATATTTAATTTTTAGCAGGTTTATTTATTTTTTTTTTAGCAATTTCTAGCATTATTTCAAAGCCAACGCACAGTGGTTCAGAATAATTTTTCATTGGCCAAAACTCTGTAACTTTTGAACGAATAAAGATTTTTGTATGGATAGATAACATTTTAAGCTTTTCTCCAGTGCTTAATTTCATCAAAATCAGAACAGTGGTTGTTGAGAAATTTATTTTTATTTATTATTTTTTTTTTTAATTTTGTATAAAAATGCTCTCTTTTTATTTTGTTGAATAAAAAAGTCTTATAATGAAAATTAAATTCCATCAAAGCAGGCTTTTAAAAATTTAATACATAAAAAGATTCTAGGAATATGAATATATGTACATATATACATAAATAAGTATGATCAGACATAAATAACTTAACTGTTTCTACTAAATGAATATCTGCAGGACACTGAATTCAAACAATTACTTGAACACTACTTATGAGTATCATAAAACTATTTTAAATAATGAGGGATTTTAATTGTTAAATAATGAGGGATTTTTCCCAAAACCTGGCAATTCCTTCTAAAACTAAAACTCTTCATATTTTTTTATTAAGCTGAAGTTAATGTATTATTTGCTAAAGGGCTATAAAGTAAGAATTGCAACAATCTATTAATATTTCAGAATTAAATATTTGTAAGAAACTAAAATTTATTTGCAAATTATTGTCTTTATTGTCTTAAATTCTCAATTTTCTTATAAAATTAACTTTAACTCTGTAGCTACATATATCTTCTCAGTAACCTGTCTTCCCAAACTAATACTTAAAAATCAATTAACTATACAAAATTGCTGGAAAACAATCAATGTAATACGTTTTGCTACCTGCGTTTTGTAATTATGATTGTTTAGTTGGAGTTTGCCGTATTCGGTTTTAAATATTAATCTCTATTTTTTTTACTTCAGAGTTATATCAAAATAAGTTTGCCATTGTTCCTTTTATTTTGTTCAGGTAGAATGACATTAAATTAAGCCATGTACTCTAAGATAAATTTACTAGTAATTTTGTTAAATTTTTTTTAAATATTTTCATTAAAATAATTTTGCTATTTTTTTATAATTTTTGAATATTTTCATTAAAATAAGCGTTCCACAGGCTGAGCTTAACAGGTACAAAAGTTTAGTTTAGACTTAATTTTAATATGTTTCCTTCCTGATGTTGTATAAATTTTAAAAATCTATGTCAAGAAAATTAATTCTGGACCACCGTGCTACGTATGTAGCTATAAAAATGTTCCAGACCTGGTCACACTGCTTAAGTTCAATGTCAATGTGTTAGTAGCGACATATTCACAAAAAAATATTTTTCCAAGCACTCATTTGCAATTCTCGATTCAAAATTATTATAATTCAATTTTAAAGATATAATGTTGTTAAATCTTTACAATTCAATTATTTGATTAACTACCACAAAAAATAAAAATTAATTTTAGCAATAATCAAACAGGTGTTTTTGTTGAATTTGTATCTTGTTTGCATCTTATGGTTGTTGCAAATATAATTTTGCATTCACACGAGTATATACATATATTAATGTATTTGTTTCACTATTGTTATTTGAAATGTTAATTCTCATAAGATTGTTTTATTGCGCGATTTTATTTTATTGCTGTTAACTATTTTCTATTTTTCTATTCAAGTTGGTCAGGTGTTTGAATAGTTTTAGGGATTTTGTGTTTGTATTGGTTACACAAACTGTTAAGAACTGTTGTTAATTTTAATCCAAAACTTAAATAATTATTCATTCATATTTGCAAATCTATTGTTTTGAATATCAATCAAGCGTAGAAGAGTGAATGTGTGTAATAGAGAGGGGTGAAAGAGAGATAGTAAGAGATAGAGCGAGAGAGAGAGAGCGTGAATGAGATTGTGACTTACAGTGTGACAGTTATTTTCATGCACAATCACAAATTTTGGATAAGTCACAAGATTTGCTTTTTAATATAAAATAATATATACAATGTATAGAAAGAAGAGATTCAGGATTCCAGGATTTATCATCTTGGAATCTTAAATGTACAGAAAGCGCATAAAAATAAAACTCAAAAAATAACCTGGAAAAAGTCTCGTAATAAAATATTTAATAACTCAGTAAATTTCTGAGGAATTTTTTAACATAAACCTGCGAATAAATCTTAATCAATTATGTTTTATGAAAAAAAGTCATAAATAGTATGGTTCCGGTACAAAAAAAAACTCCGTAAGAACAAATGTAAAGTATAAAAGTAAGAAAAAAACTGGAAAAAATATATTTAGTGAACAAATACAGACATATATCTGAAATTTACTGAAACAAATATGTACATATATATGGTTCGAAAGGTTTTAGTCTCTTCTCTTTCAATCCATTTAGAAATTAAAAATTGGTTGATAATCAACTTAGTTCGAGGTCGATAAGTGCCTACGGGTACGAAAACCCGGGTTTTTTTTTACCCATAACTCAAGATTTTGGGGGAGTTTGGAAACTTTCAAATACAGATTGTTGTTATGCTCGACAATACCTACCAGAAAAATAATAACACGTCCAGGTATTTCGATTTCATTAAAGTTAGTTATAACTTGCTAATTAATTTAAAATTACAATCGGAAGAAAAATTAAAAAAAAGTCGTTGAATAGTTTCACGATTATCTAACACAAATCTTTGACAAATCTTCATTTAATAATGGTGTGAGGGAAATTTATAATTTTTTAATACACACAGCGAGTTTTTTCAAAAACACGAAAGTTCGCAGGCTGGCAGCTACCCCTAAACCTTAATAGAAAAATTTTTAAAAATCATGCGTCATTTTTTCACGGTGCATATTTTATTTTAAATTCCAATATATCGATATACATATATTTAAGGAATAAAAAATCTAAATCTAATCTAAAATCTTCACACTCAAAAGTACCTCTGGGCGAAATCTCAAGTATTGTATGAGATTTTTCGGGAAGTTATGGCACAATGACTTGCTGCTTATCCCTTTTCAACTTATAATCGAATATGGAATTATACCTCAATTTAAGTTAGAACGAAGTTTTCCAAATAAGATAAAAGTGAACTGAGAATAGGCCAATTTAACTGTAAAAAAGATAAGTTCTCAAAATCGGCTTGAAAGTTTAACGGCCTGTAGACAGACAACGCTCGACCAAATAAAATAAGAAAACTTGCTTTTGTTTTTAAATATATGTATGTATGTATGTATGTATGTAAACGATCGAACGTTTTCTGTCGACATCGTGGGACAGGCCGTAAAGGTACTCTCCTACAAAAGAAGTTTTGTTTGTTGTTGCTCAAGTACGTCTAAATGCATTTCGTTCCTGCGAAGGAAGCTTATCAACAAACAAACCATTTTTTAGAAAAAAGTTAGAAAAGCTTCATTGCTTATAAAAAAAAACCCTCAGAAAAGTTTGTAAGAAACCACAAAAAATTAAATAAAAATGTTTGTTGTGAAATTTTTTCTTAAGGCTTTGTATCTTATTATGTTTATGTACGTAATTCTCAATAACACTTTGTAAGTTTTTCTTTAAACATGTGTACATATAAATTATCTGACCTTTTTTTTAAACCTTTAATTCTTAATAAATTTCTCTGATTTATTTTGAGCTACATATCTGGAGGTATGAAAAAGTCTTTTTTCATTTTAAAACAAGTGAGTTATTAATAGATTTTGAAAAGGTCTTAATTATAATGCTTTTCAAATCCTCACTCTGTGTTCTTCTTTGTTATCAAAATTTTGCTTTGGCATTTATGCAAAAATTAACCAACTGTTTGTGATACAATACAGACAAGCTTACGTACATGCAAACACAAAAATTTTTGATAGCTTGGAATATTTTTTAAACGGCACAAATAGTTTATTAAAGATCTGACTTTTTGAATAAGTTTATAACTATAAAAAATATAACGCAACATAAATTTATGCTATTCAGTAACATATTTTAACGATTTTCGAATTCGGCTGAAGTCAAAAATAAAGCAACAAGATCAAATTCATTAAGGGTTTTCATAAAAATGTTCAAAAGTCTCGCAAACGGTGCAATTGTGCATTTTTACGCTCTCGTAAATAAAATGTCAAAAAGTGTATAGAAATTTATTTACACAAACCTGTTAAGTTTGCAAACAACAATTTTGACTCGTAAACTTAAGTGGGGTACACATTATCGAACATGAGTGACAGTCGAAAATGCATCAGTTTTGAATGATAGTGTTGGCTGTTCAGGCTATCGATCATGTTCGACACTCAAACCTTCATTCAATAAAACAAATTAGACACACAAACACAGAAAAAACACAAATTGGATGCGCATTATTGCTAACAACATTTTTTGTAATGAATTATTTTAATGTTTTCTTATATTTAACAACTCCTCGTACGTCGTTGTGTTAATATTTTGTCTTTAACATCACACACAGCCTTGCCTTTCATAAAAATATGTAAATTCCTTAAAAAAAATAATTTTCCGCGTCCATCTTGTGTTGTTTATGCCACAAAAATATCTCTTGATTGACACTTTTTGGTACACACTATCAGTCAAAAACCAATATGGCTGCTGATTCTCACTAAACCACAAAAAATTTTGTGGTTGACTGTTGACTGACGAAATTCGTGTTCACACTATCGATCAATGTAAAATTTTAGCAAAACTGTCACTCATGTTCGATAGTGTGTATCCCACTTTAAGCTGTGCAATTGCATTTTGTAAACAATAACTTCTTGGGTTTTTGGCTTTCTTTAGGCATTTTTAGACACCCACTCACACTTTTTTATTTTTATAGAAATGTATAAATATGTTTTTAAATTAAAAATTGCTTGAAATTTTCTTGTTTTATTTTAATTATATTAATTTGTTTGACATTTTATTTAAATTGACTTAACTGTTTGCGCAAACGTTGCAAAGGGGCTTCATGAAACAAGTCTCGAACATTTGCCCAATTAGGTTAGGTTAGGTTAGCAGGCTACTGGTAAGGAAGGGTGAAATTTAGAGTCCAGCTCACTTGGGTCCAGTGCCTGTTAGTTGAAGAGAAGATAGTCAGAGAGGGTGATAGGGAAGAATAGTGATAGAGTAGACAGGTGATGAAGGAAGAGATGGAGGAGGAAAGCTTCATTCTTTTACAACTCTGCTTTTTTGCACGCTTTTTGATAATGCAGTGTTGCAGCGCCTTCTGGTGTTAAATGAGGCGTATTAAATTTTGAAGCTGTATTTAGTAGCCATTTTTATTTTATTGGTTATTTTACTTCGTCAATGATTCTGCTACACAACGAAGAAGGGCGCTCTGATGTTACATTAGGATTAGTATCTGATGAAGTCGGTGTAGTTTTTAGTGACCCAGTGCCTTATGCCTGCATCATTAGAACTTTCCCCACAACAACTGATACAAAGAACACTAATGCACAACATGCTATTATTTTTAATGACTGTCAGAGACCGGGTTCGAACCCAGGACCTTTGGTTTTGTAGTCAACGTGCTAACTACTTCAGCCAACGCCACCCTTATTTGCCCAATTGCACAGATGGCAATTTTAAGAGTTCTCATGACAACCCTTATTAAGTTTTTCATTAATTCTTTTTAATGCTTTTCGCTTATTTTGACACAATTAAATGGTGAGTACAACACAGATGTACACTGCTCACCCTCAGTAGAGTGAATACAAACTTTAAATTTTGATACTCCAGAAATAATAGAAAAATCTCTGTATGTTGTTGGCCGTTCGGAGATTAAAATTGAGAGAGATTGAGAAAGCTTGAGGTATCTCACATGGTTTAGTGGTTTAAATTTTAAATGATCACTTGGATATGAAAAAGTTTTCCACAACATAGGTGCCGCGTTTGCTTACAAACCAATAAACAAACGCAATCGTGCAACAACTTCGCAAAAGTGTTTGGCTTTGTTCAACCGCAATATGTAAAATTTTTTGCGCCGTTTCATAACCATAGATCCCTCAAAACACATCAGAGGTCAAACACTGGGGTTTTCGGGGTTTTGTTTTTGAGAACAAACGACAACTTTTGGTTTGAGAAAAGGTGCAAGGGTTTACACAATTGCTCCCATATTCACCCTTGTTTCCGGACTTAACCTCGAGTTACTATTTCTTTTCACCAAGATATTTGAGATGTGACATTTTTGGAAAGGGTAAATAAAAGTCACGCACTTATTGACCTTTGTATAATTTTTAGATTGGGAAGAAATAAGAGAGCTTAATGTGCTTTGCCAATAACTGACTTACAAGTAAAGGTTTTTCCAGTAAAGACTTCCAAACTGTGACGGTCATACTGTTGAAACTCCATCTATCGTAAGGGCACGTGTGACTGATAAAGTTATGTGATCAAAATGGATGTTCCTTACGCTTCACCATTTCACGGTCGTAAGCACTATATATTGGCCACAATTGCATGATATTGACACCAGCTACATGTGGCTTCAACACCACGGCATTACATGGCACACATATCATGCCACATCGGACATTCTGCAAGAATGATTTGAGGCCCTAATCATCTCATGAAAACGTGATGTGAGTTGAACCATTCGAACGCGCGTCAACCCAGCGAATCCGTGTCGGTAAATTCCATCATGTTATACATAATGGCATCGATAGGCCTTTCAAATGAATAAACGATTTCGATAATATCTCACACATGTTTATATGTAAATTTAAAGACAGGAAACACTTAGTGAAAGAGCCATTCCCAAGTGCAATTCCTTCTGAAATTCAGCATTATTTGCACTTTAAAGGATTCTCTTTAGCTCCCTCTCTCTCTTTTTCTCTTTCCCTCTCTCAAAATATTAGTCTTTAAGTTTTGTAACTCTTCAACATCTTTTGTCCACATTAGGTGCAATAATGGTTAGAACTAATTCTTATTACAGTCAGCTCGATTATTGCCACACCCCGGTTTTTTTTACCACAGCCTGCTTATCGCAACAGGTAACAACCAGAGAGAGACAATGAATACATTTAAAATTTTTGATACTCTAGCACGTGTCGAATATTTTTTTTACTTCTACATACTCATTATACTTGGGTCGAACTCATTCAGTCGGTCGTTTCTGACACAAACCTATGATCAACCAATGTAATTTAAATGGGTTTGAAAGCCTGTATGCAATCATACTTACTAATGTATATATATGTATTAATACTCTTTTGAGTATCGATATGATATGGATATTAAAACTGTACCTTTTTGGCACTCTCTAGTAACAACAGGTACCGTTACAAGTTTTCTAAATGCAAGTTTTTTGAAATAGTCTCGATAAGTGCAACTTTTTCTTTATTATAAAATTTAAAAATATGTATATTTCTACAAATTAATTTCCTTCAGAAATGTGGTTTTAACAATTACGTTCTTATCGAAAAAGGATTTGTATTCAATATGTCGAAGCTGCAATTAAAAAAAAAAATAATAATAATAAATAAAATTATATCACGATAATGAATGCATATTTTTTGCTTTGCTTTTTAAAACGCAGCCTGAGAAAATAAATCAATTTAAGTTAAACTTTGGTATGTTTTTATATTAAGTTCTTAGCGGCCGGTCGGTTATCATAAACTTTTCGTTAAAAGCAACAACCCCGATTTCCATTCGGTTGCGCAAATCGAGTTCATATTTAACACATATTTTTTCTGTTATATTGGTGAGTTGAATTAATAAAAATTTTAAATAAAAATTTCAATTTGTTATAACGGTCCATGCATTAAATATGCCACTGTAACATCATTTGTATTTCAACACTTAAAGTGAATAATTGTTTTCCCTTATCAAATGGCCAAGCATGTTGACACACACAATTGATTTTGAGAAGGAAAAATTAAAAAAAATATAAAATAAAAAAAAGCTACAGAATAAAAACGTTGTAATAACGCAGACATTTTTATTTAATTTTTTCTTTATAAATCTCGTGTTATTTTTTTTTATTAAAATATTATATTTTTTATTTAATTTGAATTCGTTAAGATTAAACACAGATGATTATTATCAACAATCAACACGTTCTTGACAGCATAAATTTTTTAAGCAAATATTATTTTTATTTATTAATGCCTACACATACATATACATATTACAAATTGCGAGTTAAACTATTACAATTTATGTGACTAAAGATTAAGATATATAATTTTTTAATGATAATGTTTTATCGTCAGATATTTGAATATTTGCACGTCTCCACTGTAAAATTATTGGGCGTTTGCCCAAACGATCTTATTTGCATTTGTAACACTATTTTATTATAAAAAAATATATAATAATACGAGTAAGTATATAAACTTTTTTAAAGCCACACCAATATTTCATTTATTGCTACACCATTTTCACTATCCCAGGCAAACGTTAACGACCGAACGATTGATCGATCAACCAACTAACTGACCGATTAAACGTTTGTATTGAAATCAAACGCCGACGACGCGCTTAGTTTGCAAATTGAATATCAACTAAACGGGACTTAAGATGCAAAACACTTTCTAGGCGCGCGTACTTAAAGTATGTTTTTCCACACAGATACACCATCGTACGAGTACACACTCACAGTTTTACACACACATACATACAAACACAAAATTGAAGCTTCTTCGCACTTTAATTAATCCACATACAATGACAACAAGTAGAACTTTATCAAATTCAATGATGTTCATGCCTGCTTTCATTATAATCATGTTTATCATAATGATGATCATTATGATGACGCCGCCCCATGAACAACTCAGCCAATATTTTAATATTGTAGTGTAGAACATTGAACAACTGAATAATATTTTCCAGTATTTTTTTCTGAATTTTTTTTATCAGATCTTCTAAACGCATAATTAATAGCAGAATATTTGTGCAGGCAGTTAATGTAAATTAGAAAATTCCCAGTTAAATCATTTTAATAAATACATACGTATGTACATATGTACATGTGCAGTTGTATGAGTATTTGAATTTGTAAATGTTCACCCAGTTATTTTAGCTCGTACTGAAGTTTGCACCATTTCCCAAGAGGAGTAAAAAAAAATTCGTCTCATCGAATTGTTGAAATCATTTAACAGTACTATAAGTGAAATTTATTTGCTGGTGGTTAAGCGATGTCTATATGCATTTCATTGTTGCTTTAACAAATCTTCAGTAGACTTCAACCACACATTTTGAACAGTCACAAACCTCTTATCTTATGCACAGACTTTCATAAACTATTTGAGAATTCACAAATATCAATATTTTTGAAAATCACAAAAGAAAAATAAGCATAGTAGGCTTAGTAACCTATACAAAAGCCCAGCAAATAATTTTTATTCGATATGAATCTATTTTATTTTTCTACACCTTTATACAATTAGAAATCCATTGGATAACAATAAAAGTATTTATAGGCAAAATGAAAAATAATATTTTAATGAAACATTCAAGAGATTTATTATTCGACATATTGTCATAATTATATTATAAGTGAAATTTATTTGCTGGTGGTTAAGCGATGTCTATATGCATTTCATTGTTGCTTTAACAAATCTTCAGTAGACTTCAACCACACATTTTGAACAGTCACAAACCTCTTATCTTATGCACAGACTTTCATAAACTATTTGAGAATTCACAAATATCAATATTTTTGAAAATCACAAAAGAAAAATAAGCATAGTAGGCTTAGTAACCTATACAAAAGCCCAGCAAATAATTTTTATTCGATATGAATCTATTTTATTTTTCTACACCTTTATACAATTAGAAATCCATTGGATAACAATAAAAGTATTTATAGGCAAAATGAAAAATAATATTTTAATGAAACATTCAAGAGATTTATTATTCGACATATTGTCATAATTATATTATAAGTGAAATTTATTTGCTGGTGGTTAAGCGATGTCTATATGCATTTCATTGTTGCTTTAACAAATCTTCAGTAGACTTCAACCACACATTTTGAACAGTCACAAACCTCTTATCTTATGCACAGACTTTCATAAACTATTTGAGAATTCACAAATATCAATATTTTTGAAAATCACAAAAGAAAAATAAGCATAGTAGGCTTAGTAACCTATACAAAAGCCCAGCAAATAATTTTTATTCGATATGAATCTATTTTATTTTTCTACACCTTTATACAATTAGAAATCCATTGGATAACAATAAAAGTATTTATAGGCAAAATGAAAAATAATATTTTAATGAAACATTCAAGAGATTTATTATTCGACATATTGTCATAATTATATTATAAGTGAAATTTATTTGCTGGTGGTTAAGCGAATAAATTTCACTTATAATATAATTATGACAATATGTCGAATAATAAATCTCTTGAATGTTTCATTAAAATATTATTTTTCATTTTGCCTATAAATACTTTTATTGTTATCCAATGGATTTCTAATTGTATAAAGGTGTAGAAAAATAAAATAGATTCATATCGAATAAAAATTATTTGCTGGGCTTTTGTATAGGTTACTAAGCCTACTATGCTTATTTTTCTTTTGTGATTTTCAAAAATATTGATATTTGTGAATTCTCAAATAGTTTATGAAAGTCTGTGCATAAGATAAGAGGTTTGTGACTGTTCAAAATGTGTGGTTGAAGTCTACTGAAGATTTGTTAAAGCAACAATGAAATGCATATAGACATCGCTTAACCACCAGCAAATAAATTTCACTTATAATATAATTATGACAATATGTCGAATAATAAATCTCTTGAATGTTTCATTAAAATATTATTTTTCATTTTGCCTATAAATACTTTTATTGTTATCCAATGGATTTCTAATTGTATAAAGGTGTAGAAAAATAAAATAGATTCATATCGAATAAAAATTATTTGCTGGGCTTTTGTATAGGTTACTAAGCCTACTATGCTTATTTTTCTTTTGTGATTTTCAAAAATATTGATATTTGTGAATTCTCAAATAGTTTATGAAAGTCTGTGCATAAGATAAGAGGTTTGTGACTGTTCAAAATGTGTGGTTGAAGTCTACTGAAGATTTGTTAAAGCAACAATGAAATGCATATAGACATCGCTTAACCACCAGCAAATAAATTTCACTTATAATATAATTATGACAATATGTCGAATAATAAATCTCTTGAATGTTTCATTAAAATATTATTTTTCATTTTGCCTATAAATACTTTTATTGTTATCCAATGGATTTCTAATTGTATAAAGGTGTAGAAAAATAAAATAGATTCATATCGAATAAAAATTATTTGCTGGGCTTTTGTATAGGTTACTAAGCCTACTATGCTTATTTTTCTTTTGTGATTTTCAAAAATATTGATATTTGTGAATTCTCAAATAGTTTATGAAAGTCTGTGCATAAGATAAGAGGTTTGTGACTGTTCAAAATGTGTGGTTGAAGTCTACTGAAGATTTGTTAAAGCAACAATGAAATGCATATAGACATCGCTTAACCACCAGCAAATAAATTTCACTTATAATATAATTATGACAATATGTCGAATAATAAATCTCTTGAATGTTTCATTAAAATATTATTTTTCATTTTGCCTATAAATACTTTTATTGTTATCCAATGGATTTCTAATTGTATAAAGGTGTAGAAAAATAAAATAGATTCATATCGAATAAAAATTATTTGCTGGGCTTTTGTATAGGTTACTAAGCCTACTATGCTTATTTTTCTTTTGTGATTTTCAAAAATATTGATATTTGTGAATTCTCAAATAGTTTATGAAAGTCTGTGCATAAGATAAGAGGTTTGTGACTGTTCAAAATGTGTGGTTGAAGTCTACTGAAGATTTGTTAAAGCAACAATGAAATGCATATAGACATCGCTTAACCACCAGCAAATAAATTTCACTTATAATATAATTATGACAATATGTCGAATAATAAATCTCTTGAATGTTTCATTAAAATATTATTTTTCATTTTGCCTATAAATACTTTTATTGTTATCCAATGGATTTCTAATTGTATAAAGGTGTAGAAAAATAAAATAGATTCATATCGAATAAAAATTATTTGCTGGGCTTTTGTATAGGTTACTAAGCCTACTATGCTTATTTTTCTTTTGTGATTTTCAAAAATATTGATATTTGTGAATTCTCAAATAGTTTATGAAAGTCTGTGCATAAGATAAGAGGTTTGTGACTGTTCAAAATGTGTGGTTGAAGTCTACTGAAGATTTGTTAAAGCAACAATGAAATGCATATAGACATCGCTTAACCACCAGCAAATAAATTTCACTTATAATATAATTATGACAATATGTCGAATAATAAATCTCTTGAATGTTTCATTAAAATATTATTTTTCATTTTGCCTATAAATACTTTTATTGTTATCCAATGGATTTCTAATTGTATAAAGGTGTAGAAAAATAAAATAGATTCATATCGAATAAAAATTATTTGCTGGGCTTTTGTATAGGTTACTAAGCCTACTATGCTTATTTTTCTTTTGTGATTTTCAAAAATATTGATATTTGTGAATTCTCAAATAGTTTATGAAAGTCTGTGCATAAGATAAGAGGTTTGTGACTGTTCAAAATGTGTGGTTGAAGTCTACTGAAGATTTGTTAAAGCAACAATGAAATGCATATAGACATCGCTTAACCACCAGCAAATAAATTTCACTTATAATATAATTATGACAATATGTCGAATAATAAATCTCTTGAATTTAACAGTACTAAAATATTAAAAAAAAACATTTTGCAAAATATGAGTAGTTAAATTTTTTTAAATAACAATTGAATTGAAATTGAAAAAAAAGTACGAGAATTAGTTCATAAACCATCTTCACAAGCACGTCCAGATGCACATGAAGGGAAGTATCTTATGTTTCAGAAAAAATATAAAACATTAAATTTCACACGCCTCCTCGAAGTTCAAAACCACTTACAAATAATCGCGCAATTTTTCGTATTGTACAATAATATCGCCAATGTGTATGTCACATTCGAAGGTGGCACAATATATTGACAAATATCAAACACTTTTGATTTTTATAGTCCAATCAAAACAATTGTGTAATGTGGTGGCAACATTGTTCAATGTTGTTTATTTACTTTTTGACTGTCAGGAAAATTGGGAAATATTTTGTTTGAAAATATTGTGTCATTATTGCATAGTATATGTCAAAACGACAATAATATGTATAACATCTTATGCAATAATATTGTATAATGGATAACATGGAAAATTTCAAAATTTACACGTTTACATTTCCTGATTGGGAATTTAATTCATTCGCAATTGTACCTGGCTAAGTTTTCACTTCACTTCATGAGCATAATGTTATTCGGAAAGCTTATGTATGGCTGCACTGTGTATTCCATTTTTCAATTAAACAGAAGCAGATATTTATTTTAACATACAATCTTATTGGCAATGAAAATATAAAATTTTTATTAAACTTTTACTACTGAACTCTTGCGTTTGTGCAGAATAAAATGTAAACGCTAAACAGCTGACCCAGATGATATCCCAAGTATCATGTGTATATATATATTTTTTGTCGGATTAAATATCCATTGCCTGAGTATAAGCATACTCAGACTATAAGTATGAGAGAGAGAGAGAGTCAATGCGTTTGACACGCATGTGCCTTTTTATTTTTAGTTTCAATTATGATTATACACAATTACTAAAATTAAGACTATTTACTTATGTGTGTATATATTTTTTGAGTACTCACTGTCATTCACTGATAGTTTGTGGCCTAAGAGCAGAAAATTAAAAGCAAATAACCGATCATTTAATTCCAAAAAGAAATGGTGTAATTAATATCTAAAATTTTCACTCAATTAATACATAAATATCTTTATAACTTACATGATGCAATTTTCCTTATAATACCCATTCATTTATCTACAATTGTGCCGTCAGTAGTGTTGAAGAAAATAAAGCTTTGTTCACAAAAAAAAAATATATATAACAAATTCTTATAATCAATATTTTCTTCGTTTGACTGAAAAACTGAAACAGTTTCAAAACAATAATATCTTTACAATCTGCTACTTACTAATTGTAAATTTATTTTGTTTGTCAGTGTACTGCAATCTACCCGACCTAATGTATGAGTCATACAGGGTTGGAAAATTCACTGCCATCTCATATTTGTTAATACACCTTTCATAACTGTTTCCTCGGCAGAATGAAAATATTTTATTATTTTGCAAGCTTCAAGTGCAGTTCAATGTAATTTTTCAAAGTATTAAAAGTAGATATTAAACCTGAGCGGAAGTAGTGTACAATTTTTTATTACACGGTACTCTGCATTTAGCTGCTCTAAAAGGCGAAAAGTTGGAAAATTAATCAGGAATAATGACTGGAGAGTACTGGGAGTGTCATTAAAAGAACTAATTCTTGGGTATATTCAGAACAGCTAGAAAATTATAAATTTCTGTGCAAGTCACGAAATGTGTTATAAAATTTTTGCAAAAAACTATTGCATACTTTTAGGTCAGGTATTTATTGAACATTGAGGGCCAATTTCACCAACTCTATTTAACAGCATGTCCCACGATGTCACCAGCAAACGTTCGATCGACAACTTGTATTGCAAACAACAATAACATTAGAAAATTTGTTGTTGTTTTCAATATAAGTATTCAATCGAACGATTTCTAGTGACATCGTGGGACAGGCCGTAAATATCAATTCATATTTAAATGTCGATTTTCATTAAATTTTGTATGGAAAAATGACTTTTTAATATGAATTGTTATTTAAATAAGTTGGTGAAATTGGCTCTGAATATAAAAATAAAATTTTAACAATTGGGGCCAAAAATGCTTAGAGATAGTTAAATATTACAATAGTAAAAATCTTAAATATAACAATATGTGGCTACAAAATAAATTGGGAGAAGTTAAAAAACTACACTTTTGATAAACAAAAAAAAAAACCGTTTGGTAAGATAGTATATGCTTCGTATTTCATGGGCCGCCCCACCGTCCCTAAAATACTTAAACGAGGAAGAGACATCATGAATACAGCCATTCTTACTTGCAAGCTAAGCGAAAAAGCAGAAGAAGCAAGCAATA
Source organism: Nowickia ferox (assembly GCA_936439885.1). NCBI lineage: Eukaryota > Metazoa > Arthropoda > Insecta > Diptera > Tachinidae > Nowickia > Nowickia ferox. The sequence continues at coordinate 89,023,965 of OW387025.1, read as the reverse complement.
AGAACTACAGAAAGTAAAGGATTTAGAATGTGGCGATGTTGTCAAAGAAATGATAGATGAAGAATAAATAAAGTATTTAATCGAATGATGATGAACGATATATTGAAAAATTGTTATCCAAAATTTTGTATGGGTTTCATGGGCTGTTACGCCGGCCGATCAAACTCGGCATGCGGGTCTTCTGCTTGGATAGAAAAAATCCATTTTTTGTCTTAATTTATCCAATATAATGCACCGTGCCAACACTTTCAATGATTTAGGGCCACTCTTTATAGTTTTTACACAAAAATATACAAACCCATCCCACTGTGCAACGTTTCCAATTTGTATGCAATAGAATGTAGTTTTTTCTTCTTGAAATTGGAATCCATATTATCCATATAGATTTGATATGCCTAAAAGCTTTTCCTTTTAGATAATTAGACTTTCCAATTTAACATGGCTGGAGTCAAACCAACCAATCAATTCCTAAATAAAGAAAAAAAAACAACTACAACCCTCATCATTGATTTAACAAACAGACGGCGAGACTGACTATAAATGCATTTCTTTACTTAATTGTTACTTTTGCTGTTGTTGTTGTTGTTGTGTCAGCAGCATTTTTCTTCATCAAGTTATTAAATAATTAATGCTCGTATAATTGTGAAAAATTTTTATAGAAAGTTATAGTTGAATTTAAATTAGTTGCAGCAGTCATTTGTAAGAAAGTCACTTGAGCTTGTCTTGTATTTGTATTGAAACCGTTGCTTAAGTCGCAAAAGGGGTTCGTTAGAACACTGCGGAATGTAAGAATGAATTTGAATACAAGCATCAATCAGCAATAGTTGACAGAGTTTAGATTGGGTATAAAAAAAAATGTTAAATAACACTGTGTGACACACAAAGTTCAAACTCCTTCTCGTGTTGAAATTCTCGAAAAACTAACGAATCCATTATTTGGTTTAGCTGTTTTAGCTGCTGTTCAGAGTTTTTGGCTAAAACTTGATTTTCCGAAAAACTTGGAATTTTCTCACGGCTATATCTTGCAAAGTAAATTGGAGTTTCTATATTTATGATTTGATCAGGCTAAAGTTCGTATCGCTTTGTAAGCCAAATTACATGTGATAATAATTAATGAACAAATAACACCAAAGTTAATTGTAAATATTCTGACAAACACGTAGCAGAACGGAACAACCGGCTGTTTTCGTAGGCCACTACACCTTCATCATCAGCGTTCTTTGTGTTTGGTCCACTGTGTGTGGTGTCAGTTGATGTAGATTTTATTGCAAATGGAATATGTGAATTGTTTTGATTCATCGTATTACAATTTGATGAAAGTTTTTTTTTTTGTAAATTTACAACAGTCTTGCCACTGTCGTTTGTTCTTTACTAATTATGCACATATTACTTAATTTGCTTATTTTTATTCTACATAAGACAAACTGTTGTGGTTTTTTTGAAAAAGTTTTCAAGTTTTATTAAATCAACTGTGATGTTTGTTTTATGTTGTTTTTGTTTTAAGTATTCGTTATATTAAAAAATTGAAAAAATATTTCCATAAAATTTTATTTTTGTTAAGCGCTTAAAATCAATTTTTAGTTGCATCAAAGCCTGATGCCTGGTAATGAGTAATAAAATGGATGGGAATACAGAAGTAAAAAAATAAGTCAACAAATTAATTAAGTCATATAATCATATGAATTGTGTAAGCAGGATTTAAGCATTTATTTCTTCTTCTTCCTTATTGTAGGGTGTTTCTCACTTCCATCTAACCAGTTAAACGAATTAGTCTGTAAGAAATATAATTTACTGCATAAAAAAAAATTAAAAGATTTATACTAATGAATAAGTAAGACGAAATAATTGGCATATGTATTCGTATTAAACTAACTAATATATAAATCGTTAGTAATTTATGTTTGTGAGCAAGAAGAGAGAACGATTTAAGTGATCAATTTAAAAAAATTTAAATTAATGCTATTTCCACAAGTGAAACTGATTGTGTATATACGCAGTCTTGATAGCTAAAGTTTTTGCTCTTAAACGTAATCTGTACAAGTAAAGTATATGTAATTGGTATAATATCTTCATGATAATAAGCAATTGCTGTTTAGATATTTAGTTTTCTAATACGAAAGTAACACTTTCTCGATTTCTTTTTAACAGCACAAAATGATAATTGCTCAATTTATAGGGAGCCTTAGATCGTACATGAATTGTTGATAATTTCAATAAAAACATTGTTTATAAACAAATGTTTATACACATAGAAATTAGCAACAACGTTTGTACGCCCTATAGCCTAGTACTCTGTTCGAAGTTGTGAAATTTTTTCAGCAACATTGATTATTTAGCGTGAAAAATTTGAAACGTAGCAAGTGATGCCCATATTACTTTTTCCAAAAAAATAATCGCTTTTATTGGTGAGAAGTATGCAACATTGATCGAATTTTGTAAACAAAAACATCAGCTGTCAATATTTCAAATGTTGCCAGATACATTTCATACATTTTTCACGAGTTGAACAGAGTACAAGTTTTGCAAAATTTGTTCATGAATATTTCATGTGAATTTTTTTGTATGGAAATTTTGAACAGAGTACCAGGCTTATGTATGAGTCCGACAATAGGTTCTGAACAGATTAAATGTTTAGAAAAACCCATATTTTGCACATCAGAAAAATTTATGATATTAATGTTGCTTAATAGATACTGGGCTCGAACCCACGATTCCAGTCATGACTTGCTTGAGTTGTCAACTTCTTTAGCCTACAGCACCCACCCTGTGTTCGTTACAAATATAAATTTTTCTTATGTATCAAGCTAATTTAATTCCAAAACTCTTAACTTTCATTCCCGTTCAAAATTCACAACTCATCTATTTTTAGCCTAATAAGACTGTATATGACACAATAAGCAAATTGAACGTTCTGACACGAGACCCAGCCATACTGCTTTGCTGGGAATTCTATTGGGGCTGTAAATTATGTAGTTGTCATTGTTGTGGTTCAATTAAACGATTTTAAATGCATTAAAACTGTCAATAAATATTTTTTTTTTTTTTTGTTCTTTCCTTATAATTTTGAAGAGTTTTTCATGTTATTGTTCTAAAAGCGCCATGTCTCATAAAGTGGGACTCATATTAAATTTTTTTATTTTTTTATTTTCTCATATTTTTATTTTTAATGCCACTGATGTGCGTTTTGAAAATGTTGTTTTTATGTTTCCCAACAATTGCGATCACAGTGCTTAATTAATTTAGTTCAAAGATCATGTGCGATTGTTGCGCTGCGCTGTGTGTTCGTATGTGTGTATCTGGGTTTTATTATTATTTTTTAATGTCGAAAAAAGATAAATATGAATGAGTATGAATGTTTATAACACAACAATAACATGCTGCCATATTTCGTTATTATTCATATAAAATTTAAGTATGTTAGCTGCTAAGGTTGTCCCTTTACATAAAAAATATTTAATAAAATTTTTAATAACATTTTCAATAGTTTGAAATGTAAAAAATTATATCTTACAATTTGTTGCCACAACATTGCAACAGTAAGAATTTTTTTTAATGTTGCAAATTGTCGTATTTTTTAAATATTTTTAAGCTTTTAACACTTTACGGTAAACCCTAATGATCAGGGCTGGAACTTTCATGCGCAAAAATATGCATTTACCAACGAAACAAATGCAAAAAATTAAATAATATGGAAATATTTTTTAAAATAAAAACAACATAAAACCAACATCATAATTCATGTTATAAAGCTTAAAACTACGAGTATTTCAAGCAAAAATTAGAACATTTTTGTCACAAAAAAAGCATTCGTCTTATAGAATGCTGTTTATGTTTTTTATACTTTCAAAAATAAAACTAACTTTGTTAGACTGAAGTAGAAAAAGAAATACACTGCAACGCAGGTAAATCATGTCAACAACACCATCTTACCAGTGCTGCCGTATTGCTAGGATTTTTCTGTTTTTAATTTTACGTACTTTTCAGAAAAGTCCTATAACTCGGTAACCAATGGACCGTTTAGCATAAAATTAGTATTGGATGAAAGAGGGCATTTATAGCAACAACCAGTTTTAGACTAAAACTAAAACAACAACATGAGAGTTTTCATATTTCAATGAACACCTTCATCCACCTTGAGCAAATAAATTCTTTCCATACGAATTATTAATGCAGCTACTTTCACGTGCAATTCTTAGAATTGAGTCCCAAATCAAAGAGCTGAAAAATGTTGTACTGTGTTATTTAACTTTTTCTATTTCTTCTGTATTTGCACATTTTACGTTGTAAGCTTTTCCTAAATCAACAGAATTTTCTTGTTTACTAAGGTTGTTGAAGTCTTGTAGTAGTATAATAGCTTTTTTTCTTCTTAAATATGCTTTGACAAATATGATTGATTGATTGATTGATTGATGTAGACTTTAGTATTAGTATAAGTGAAACCGATTATGGCCATGAGTCCAGATTTTTCTATATTGGATGAATAAATGAATAATGAAATGAAATAGTTAAAATTGCAGTAATATGCATTTATTGCCAAAATGTATAAAAATATGCAATTACTATCAAAATATGCAAAAATATGCAACTATAAATCGATGTCGAATTACTTAAAGTTAGAAGATTCTGATAGATACGAATGCCGACCATTAACTCAGTGACGTTTTGAAGAAACAAACTTTTTTTTTGCAGAACAAAAATTTATTTTTCAACATAATCTCCTTTTAACTGAATATGGCGGATGAGGTACCAATTCGTAGGCCAACTCATAGAGTTTTGCCATTGAGATAGCACTAGTGTGCCGCCGTGTATTATATTGATGGAAAATAAATTTTTTTTGGCCATATGGGGTCGTATTCTTTTTAAATCCTCATTAAATCGGTCTAACAAGTTAGCATAATTTTCGCCGTTTATTGTTTTTACCTTTTGAAGGTAATCGATGTGGATTATCCCGCGTGCATCCTAAAAACTGTTGCCATCACCTTATTGGGCGACAAACTTATCTTGGCCTTCTTCGGAGCAGGTTCACCCGGACAAACCGATTGTTTAGACTGCTGCTTGGTCTCCGGAGTATAGTAATGGATCCATGTTTCATCCAAAGTTACAAAACGCCGCAAAAACTCATTCGGATTGCAGTTAAACAACTCCAAACAGAGAGAGAGAGAGAGCAAACGCGGCACCCATCTTGCAGACAACTTTCTTACACCCAGCTGATCACTTAAAACCGAAGCTACACTGCCATATGAAATACCTGTGACATGAACAATCTCACGCACTTTTACTCTTCGATCGGCCAACACCATATCGTAGATTTTTTTCGAAATTTTCGGGTGTACTGACCTCAATTGGCCGTCCAGAACGTTCAGCGTCATTTGTACTTGTGCGAGCACAACGAAAGTCAGTAAACCACTTGTTTACCATTGAAATCGATGGTGCAGAGTATTTATCGAGCTTTTCCTTGGTTTGATTGACTGTTTTAATGTTTAAATTCACTTTTTTCCATTTTTAGAAAAATACACGAGGTTGTATGTTTTGAACAGCTGTTAAACGCAAAGTAAATGACAACACTTGCTCAAAATTAGGCAGTAGTCTATTAACAGGTGGTACTTGATGGGAACAGTGTTGCATTTCATATAACTACGAGGGAAGGTCGAAAAGTCACGGACTTATTGATCCGCCCTCTTAATTACCAATCAAAACCAAATCACCAAGAAACGTGCATTTCCATGAAAGTCCGAGCCCTGTTAATGGCAAATTTTCTCTACTTTATGTTAATTTTTGTTCATAAAAAAAAATTTGAGAAATAACTGCTACATTAATTATCTGGATGTTGTTAAATAATCACTTGCTGAAAAGTAAAAAATATACACTTCTCGATGCTTTGGATGTAGAGAAAAAGCAGTTGCTCAATAAGTTCTTCCAATTTTATTCACTGGGTTCTTTCAACATCTTTATCATTGTTTTAACCGCGTGGTTTAATCGGAATATGTCCAAAGTTGGTTATGCAAACTAGAATGTTTGCGAAAAAAAAATATTTATACCCAGCTAGCATTTCGTATCATAATCTAATCTTTTCCGTGGATAAAATAACCGCATTTTTCGATCATAAATGATACTGCCGTTGTGAGAAAATGGTACCCTACAGATAAATCAGCCCAGAGAATCATTTATGATACGATTTGCTGATTAATTTTTGAGCAATTTTCTGGTAGTATTTAAGTCACTGGGATTCTTTTTGAGGTTTCTTTGCATTTTGTTCCTCTATTTTTAAGAAATCATTATTTGATCATACAGATGAATCATAAGTGAATCCTTTTTCAATCACCCAAGTGATAAATCAATTTTTAATCATTAAAAGTAATCTGAGGAGAATCATGTAAGATATTTTTGCAAAAAATGCTCACCCAAATGCTAGCTGGGTGTATGTACATAGACACGCACACACACAGATAAATAATCATTTGTAAATGTATGTGTGTACGTATGGAAATACTGAAGCTTTGAAGCGGCTGTTTTTTTAAAAAATATATAAAATTACAAAATTTTATGATGGGGTGCGCCAATTTCATTCATATTTTTTTTTCTGAACATTTATGCTTAAAATGTCAGCAATAATTTTACAAGATGTTGGATTTTACAATGCTAAAATAAACATTTATTTTGTGACAAATTTGCAAAGCAAACAAGCAACATAATAAAAATGATCAAAAATAAAATTATTGTATTTGTATGTGTATGTACCTTTAATACTGTATTTCTTTTTTGAAGTGTTGATTTATAGACTTCACATTGCTCCTTTGTCGTTTAAGCTGTGTGCTCAGCGAAATCTTCAAGTGAGAAGTTTTTTATAAAAGATCATTTAGTATTTTTAGCTGGGATCTTTAGATTTGTTTCCTTCAAGTGTTTTTCAAAACAACTAAAGTTCAACACAATATTTCAAGTTCTAGAAAAATATTTTTTTTATTGACCGACTTCAAAACAAAATTTCTCAATTCGGTTGTTTTTTTTAACTAAATTGTTTTATTTCATAGCTCCGTAATATTTAAGCCGTTTTCAAAAAATATTTGCTTGTCTTATCTTGTCTTTGTTGTAAGTACGAGGGAGGATCAATAAGTCCGTGACTTTTCGAACTTCCCTCGTAGTTATATGAAATGCAACACTGTTCCCATCAAGTACCAGCTGTTAATAGGCAACTGTCAAATTTTGAGCAAGTGTCGTCATTTACTTTGCGTTTAACAGCTGTTCAAAACACACAACCTCGTGTATTTTTCTAAAAATGAAAAAAAAAGAATTTCGAGTGTTCATTAAACATTATTTTTTGCGAAAAAAAAACCGTCAATCAAACCAAGGAAAAGCCCGACAAATACTATGGGGACTCTGCACCATCGATTTTAATGGTAAAAAAGTAGTTTACTGCAGTCTAAACAATGGGTTTCTCCGGGTGAACCTGCTCCGAAAAAGGCCAAGGTAATTTTGTCGGCCAATAAGGTGATGGCAACGGTTTTTTGGGATGCACGCGGGACAATCCACATCGATTACCTTCAAAAGGGAAAAACAATAAACGGCGAGTATTATGCCAACTTATTAGACCGATTTAATGAGGATTTAAAAAGAAAACGACCCCATATGGCCAAAAAAAATGTATTTTTCATCAATATAATACACGGCGGCACACCAGTGCAGTCTCAATGGCAAAACTCTATGAGTTGGCCTACGAATTGGTACCTCATCCGCCATATTCTCCGGATTTAGCCCATAGTGACTACTTCCTATTTCCAAACCCAAAGAAATGGCTCGGTGCAAAGAGATTTAGCTCCAACGATGCAATTATTGACCAAACAAATGCCTATTTTAAGGACCTAGAAATATCATATTTTTTGGAAGGAATACAAAAACTGAAGAAACGTTGGACTAAGTGTATTGAGTTAAAAGGAGATTATGTTTGCAAAAAAAATTCATTCAAAAAGTCACGCAATTATTGATCCGCCCTCGTACTATCAAAAAAAGTGGGTAAATCGCGGCCACTAAAATTTGGAATTTCCCGGGAAAAAATTTACGTCATCCCGCACATTTTTCGGGAAAGAAATCCCGGGAAATTCGAGCGGGATTACCGGGATTTTTTTTTATTATATTTTATTATGACAAATTTAGTTTGTACAAACTTTTTTTTTGATGAGTACCGTTAATCATTTTATGAATATGAATGTATGACAGTAGTAAATACTTCTGTGAATTAATTTGCGAAAAGAAATAAAACAAATTAAATCGAAAATGTTTAGGCTCATAATATTTCTGCTCATTTAGACCTCAAGTTTAGTTTAAGTAGCAGCACAATTTCCTAAGAAGTACATAAATATTTCAAAATTAAGTAAAATAAAGAACAAATTGAAATTAAACTGAAATTTTAAATGAATGACATAAATAAAATGTGTAATACCTTCCTTGCATAGAAGTCTGTTTCGAAATCAAAGCACTCCCAAATATAATGCACATGGTAAAGAAAAAACCGTAAAACATGTTCTCTAACTAATTTCAGCTAGTGTTTGGACCCAGTACAAAAATTACCCCAACACATACTAAGATGTGGTTTCTCTTTCCTCTTGATATCTGTGGCATTAATTTATTAACCCCATTTAAGCATAAAGCTTGCGCATCACAAACACATACATATTTACATATTTATGCAACAATATGTGCCATAATGCAGTTTCGCTTTCAACATTTTGTTTCTAGTGTTATATACTACATACATACATGTGTACATACATACATACGCAAGTAAATATAAAGTTGTGTTAAACTATTTATTAGCACTTGTTAATTTATTTTGTAATTCTTTATTTCTTTTCTACACAAGAGTCAATTGCTTGGGGTTACAAGATACACACACATATACATAGGAGTACATACATACATCCATATGATGTGAATGAAAAGTGTGATCTGATCCTCTTAAGTATTCTCTCAGCTCCCCTCTTGAATTACGGTCGTTGTAATTGTTGTACCGACATTGACTCTACAACAAAGTGTTGTTAAGTTGTCAGTCAAGGCAGAAATTTAAACAATTTAAACTTGAAAAAAAAACAAGATAAAAACCACCAAATAAATTTTTTTATCACTTGATATCATCGCACTGTGGGCCTGTTTGCAAAATCTGCTGACCCCAATGAATATGTTATTTCCAAATTATTAAATATATTCGCTCGAAATGTTGCAGAAACAAAATGTATAGATACATATCGCTTCTTTATTGCAACAGAGCCATAACACAAAAAAGTTAGTTTTGCAGAAAATAATTTTCAAGTTTTCAATTTACATACAACTTAATGAAGATATAAAAAATGTATCTCTGTGCTTCCCGTACAATGTAATAATTCATTCATGCGTTTATTCGATGAAAATAGAAAAGGTGAAAGAAATCCTATTGTTTTCGCTACAATGTCCATCTGTCGGTGTGTCGGTCACAGGCTGCTTTCTCGAGAACTGTAAGAGCTACGAACCTGAAATTTTCACAGAATATGTAAAACTTAGGCCTCTACAACATAAATATAAAATATATGACAATCAAAAAGCAAAGTGAGCAACGAAAAATTTTTATCCCAATGTACCATGCAGACAATTATATTGACATATATAGACACTTGAAATTTTCACAGTTAGTGTATTTTTATGCAGACTACACTCACATTTAATAAAAATCAAAATTAAAAGGTATTCCATCAGTTAATGTAATTTTGACGATGTAATTTTGACGATTTACTGTATTTTGGAAACCGTAAGAGGCAAACTGTTGAAATTTTCAAAAACGCTAAAATAAAAAATAAAATAGATTCATATCGATGAGGTATTTATATTTAATTTTTTTTAATAATTATTTTATTTTTATTTTAATAATTATTTGCTTATTTTCCTTTTGTGATTTTCAAAAATATTATTATTTGTGAATTCTCAATAGTTTTTGGAAGTCTGTGCATAAGCTAAGAGGTTTGTGACTGTTCCAAATGTGTGGTTGAAGTCTACTGACGATTTGTTAAAGCAACAATGAAATGCATATAGACATCGCTTAACCACCAGCAATTAAATTTCACTTATAAAAAATAAAAAAATTAAAATAAAAATATCACCAAAACGAAAGAATCGGCAAACACCGAAAATATCGCTGTAACGAAAAAACCCCAAAAACTAAAATGAATTGCTTAACCCCGAGAAAATCGCCAAGAACGAAAAGAAAACGCAAAATCTGAAAAAACGCAAAAATTAAAAAAAATCGCCACAAACCGAAAAAATCGTTAAAGAACAAAAAATCGCCAAATTTAAAAAAGTTAAAACTAAAAAACGCCAAAACTAACGCAATGCAAAAATTGAAAAAAATTGCCAAAAACGAGAAGAAACACAAAAACTAAAAAAAGGAAAAAATAAAAAAATCGCCACAAACCGAAAATATTGCTAAAGAACAAAAAATCGCCAAAACTAAAAAACGCTAAAACTAAAAAACGCTAAAACTAAAATAGCGCCAAAAACCTAAACAAATCGTCTATAAAAAACGCCAAAACTAAGAAAAAAAACACCAAATCTAAGGCCGGGCTTACATCTGTGTGCCATGTGCTACACATGCGTAAAAAAACGTAACCACTAATTATTAATGATAAACTGTTTGATTCAGACATGTATTTATTAAGTTAAACAGTTTCATACATAACTAATAGACAATTTTATAGAATCCAACATGATTGGAAACAATTTAAATTGAAATTATATTAAAATAAAATTATACATCAGGTAGGTTGGGTTAGGTTAGGTTAGTCTGGTTGGTCAGGGACCTCGCATAGACCAGTATTGATCCTTAGCGATACCAGCAGATGACAAGAAACCTGTAAGTATGGCAGCCTAGTTCGTGCTGCCTGTATCGAATGACTTCCATAAACATTTAACAAACCTTAGCAGTCTACACATTTCCATTCCCGATACAAGTTCAAGACTTCGAAAAGTGTGATCACCAAAACAGTCAAATCTAGTGCGGCTTAGAACCGGACAGTGGCATAGTAGATGTTCTACTGTCTCCAATACTTCGTGCTTGCTACATTTCCTGCAGGTACCGTCAAGTATCTCTCCTATTTTGACGGCATACGAAGCCGTCCAGCAGTGGCCAGTTAATACCCCCACTAGAAGTCTACAGTCGCTTCTGGTTAGTGATAAAAGGATTTTAGTCGATTTAGGATCATAGGAGCTCCACATGATTTCAGAAGTTTTGCAAGTTTTCGTCGCACGCCAACTTTCCTCCGCTTCTTCCTTCATCTTAGAGTCCATGATCCATTTCAGGTATTGAATTGGTTTCCGGACATATACCGTTTCTTCCACATTTGATTGGGTCACCCTTTTTGCCAGTATATCGGCCATTTCGTTTCCCTCAATCCCCATGTGTACTCGGACCCAATAAACATGTACTTGTCTGCCAGCACATAAAATATTTAGGGCCTTTTTACACATGAGCACAACCGAGAAGTAGTTGCAGTCTGCTGAGATTGCCTTAATTGCTGCTTGACTGTCTATATATATATATTCACACGCGCATATACATCAGGTAAGATATTGGATTATAAAGGCACAAGTTCGTATAGTATTACGTATGTAGTGCCCGTACGGAAACCTGCGTTGCACTTTACTGAATTATTCAAGGCATTTGATAATCAAGTCTGTATGTACTCGAATTTTACAAAACACACTCTATTGCCTCTATACTCACTGCCCCAAACAATTAGTAATAATAAAATCTCTACAGTTTTTTAAAATTATTAAAAGTAACATGTAATATAATTTTTATAACACAAATACTACACTCAGTTTGTGATAACAACCGCCCAGAACATGAGTTGGCGGCGGTGGCGGTGGTGATTGTGTTTTTAACTTTTGAAAACCACATGTTTGCTAAAACAGCAAAAAAAAAGAAACAAAATTCTTGCAACACTCCGAGTCAGTATCAGCAAAAATTAAGTATGATGTGGCAATAACATCAAACGCAGCAACTGCAGCAGTAGCAAAGAAAAAAGCACATTCCTAATTGTAAGTGCAGGCATGCAACAATGAATTTTTTTTATTACATTTTCGATATTACAGCATGATATGGCCGAAGTAGGCATATGAATGTATGTAAGAATGTAATAAATTTACATACATGTATAGATGGATGTATGTATGTAAATATGTTTTTATGTGTGTAGTTATGTCGGCACATTAACAATGTATTAATATAATTTTGAAATGTTGAAATGAATGAATTATGATTGTAATACATGAAACGATTTTAATACAAATAAATAGAAAAGAAAACACAAATAGAAAAGTTAAATGTGCACATTGACTTTTGCAACTAGATTTTAAAGGAAACTAAGTAGTATATAAAAATGTTTTTCTATAGAATATAGACCGGATGCGAATCTGTACTAGGCAAAAATCAGATATTAGATGTAATAAGTACGCATTTTAATTTGTCACTTCTTTAAACGTTAGTTAAATTTGAATTTTAGCTTTAAAGTATTAAAGTATTAAATGGTTTGTTGTATCTATTCCTTTTTAGGGATATTTATTTGAAAGGTATTTTATATTTTCGTTGTCAGCAGGGAAACCGCTGATTTTTCTTCTGTGACGTATTAATGAGGGGACATGAATATTTATTTATCCGTTTCAGAACTTTTTATGAATTTTGGCCTCGATTGGTTAGTGCATATTTTTGCATATTTTACCCTTTAAAGCATGTTTTTGCATATATCAGTCTTACACGCATATTTTTAGCATTTTTAGAGCATAATTTATGCTTTTAGAGCATATTTTAATATATCATAGAATTTTTTTTATTTTAATCTGCTTGCAAGCTTAAGTGTTGGTCAAAGTTTTTATTTCTATTTTTCGCCGTCAAGTCTTAGTTCCAATATTCCATGTTGTGTATAAATTTTTCTTATGTATTATGCAGTTATTACGAACGTTAGTTTCAATAAGAATTCGGTTTTGTTATTTGTGAGGGACCTTGCCCCAAGAAAACGTTGAAGGAACATTGTTAATGTATAAAAGCTTTTTATTTGAAAATCTAACTCAATACTTTGTTGTTTATTGCAATAAAAATTATAAATAAAATTATTATTATATTTCTCATTTATCCAAAATACAGCTTTATCCAAAATATAGTTTTAATTCTGATATCGTGCTCTTGAAATTGAAGCTAAGTTTTTACGAGAATATCTAAAAAAAATTGATTTGTATTATTTGATTTAGTCAAAATTTGTATGTTAATTTTGTTTTAAACTACACTTCAAACCCAAATTATTGTATTTAATACGGTGGTTATTCTTTGTTAATTTTTTTTGGTTTATTTTATTTTTGTCTTATTTTATATGCAAATGTTGTTGAATTTTTGAATTGAAAATATATTTTTATTTACAAATAAACCAACTTATTTTATTTTTAAGAGCATATTTTTTGAGTTTTAGGGCATATTTTCAAAATTTTAGTGCATATTGAATGCTCATAAAAGACTTTTTTTAGAGCATATATCTGGTTTTGCTGGTTATCAGTATTCATTGCATCCTTAAGCGGAGTACATATTATGGCGTTTTGTGACATCGCGCATAGTACACATTTTACTAGTGGCAAAGTTTGCCATTTCCGATATTTTTCGTTGTGTGCATTGCTTTCCATATTAAAAAACATAATGGAAACGGCGTTGCACACTACCTAATGACAACATAAGAAATGTAAAATGTATACTTAGCATCAGTGTTTAAAAAACTGTAATGATTTTCATTTCATTTGATTTTGCTTCTGCTTTCGCTTTTGAAAAATACAACAGTTTCAGTCAAAGCAAAATTTGATTAACTTTTGTTTTGGTAAGTATCGCAAGCAAAAGCAGAAACAGTCTACGTGCTTTTGGAAGTCGCAACCAGTCACAGTCGAAGACGCAACAACTCTTGCTTTTAGAAGTTTTAAGCAATCGCAGTAAAGTGGTTTTTGTTTTTGCCTCTTGTCTGATGTACAAAAGCAACAACAAAACCACGACAAACATTACAAAAGAGTCGATTGAACCTGCAGAAAACTTCTAAAAGCAAGAGCTTTGCTTCTTCGACTGTGACTGTTTGGTACTTACAAAAGCATAGAGACTGTTTAGCGTTTACTATCGAAACTAACCAAAAGCAATAGCAAATCAAATTCAAACTTTTGAAATTGTCGATTGTTGAAAGTACTGCACAATTGTTCATAAATCATTTGCTGTTTCTGCTTCGACTTCAACTGTTGTTGATTTTCACAAGCACAAGCATAAGCATTAATTGATTTTAAATAGTTGGAAAAAGCCGATGCAGCGAAAAGTAAAAATTTTACGACTTTTGCTACTTCGACTTAAGTTTTTTAAACACTGCATAGCATTAATCATACTGAAAGCGAATTTCTTTACCCCCCTTTGAGATGATTTTTGCTATTCAAGACATTGATGTACCAAGAAGTCTGTCGCAATAAGGAAAAAGTGCTCAAGTAATATTTGACTGGTTTGCAGGAGAGCACTTTTAAACATTCAAGTCGATTTTAAGGATTTATTTTCTTTTGCAGTTAAATTGGGAAATTCTCTCATAACATTATTTTTTTAAGCAAATATCGTTCTACACTCTATAAGTGATACATTTAAGTTGAAATATACCAAAGTATAACCTAAATTAAGCATTTATTCCCAATGAGATTAGAAGTCTAAAAAAGATAAGCCGCAAGTCATTTTGCTATAACTTCTTGAATAATCGCACAAATCAATTGGGATTTTGCCCAGGGGTACTTTCAAATATGCAGATTACGGAGATACCATTAACCCAAAATCAGTCTATATCGACTTAAGCACTTTTTCCTTTTTTACCACTGAACTATGTTCGAAAAACAATTTATTAAATCTAAAATAATAGACACATTTTTATGTATTTTACTTCATAGTAGTTCCTAAAAAATTTTAATTAATTTTTCCGAATTTTTGCAAAAAAAAAATATGTATATTTACTATTCTCGATGTAATTTTTTTTGTTTTTCTTTTATTTCGTTTCAGTCATTGCAACTGTGTTTGCAGAATTTATATCTTTAAACATCAATACAATACCATCCATTCATACAACTATTCCCTCTAACATAAAAGTGGGATTGATTGCTGTTTATTATTTACTGAGTTGAATGATGTAAGTACTTTTTTTCATAATAATTCTTATCAAAATGCCAATAAATGACAATCCTTTTATAAGAAGTGAGAGATAAAATTGTACTAAACTGCGATTTTATTGCTGCGATACGTAATTATATATGCACTTTATTCACTAAACACTGAGATCCAAAGGGTGCCCCTGTGGCTTAGTGGTAGCGATGCTAGCCTCTCAGTCCAGAGGTCGTGGGTTCGATTCCCACCATAGACCCTGGGTGTTTTCTGCAGACAAGCTAATCGCTTTGCGGGTTGTGTTTCTTTAAAAAAAAAAAAAAAAATTCTGAATCACGTTACTAAAGTGATTTGTGCATATATGGGAAATTTTTTTCAAAAATTCATTCATAATTAATTCTCATATTCCATTTTATAAAAAATTCATCTTAAATACCTGATGTTTATAACAATCTCTGCCCAAGTAGATAGACATGGGTGCCGATGAAGTGCGTGGCTTCTTTACAAAATCACATTGATTAATACAAATATTTCATTCAATTTAACTAATTTTTTGAGCTTTAGGTCAATGTTTATTATTATTTTAGTACTTCGATTTTTCGTTAACCTTTGGTTAACTTCTTCAGGATATTTTTATATTTGGTTATCTTCTTCAGGATATTTTTATATTTGAATAATATCCTGAAGAAGTTAGTTAACCAAAGGTTAACGAAATATCGAAGTACTAAAATAATAATAAACATTGACCTAAAGCTCAAAAAATTAGTTTAATTGATTACATTGAAAAAGGTCGAAAAATTAGATAAAATAATTTGATAATATTTCATTCAATTAGAATGGAAAAATACTTAACTCAAGCCCGATTAAGCAATTATGCCTTATTAAAATTTTAAAAATTTTAACTGCCTTATTCATAAAAAAGAATTCAGGTTTATTAAGCGCTTATTTGACATATTTCTATGGGAAATTTGTCAAATAAACCTGTAATAAACCTAAAATATTTTTTATGAATTAGACCGTAAATGTTTAGTTGAACTATAGTGAATTTTAATCAGAAATAGTTTCTTAGTCAGGCTTAAGTTCAGTAATTTCAATTTTTGTTGAATGAAATATTTTTATTAATTAATGTGAGTTTCTAAAGAAGAGAAGAAAAATTAAATTAGACTTTATTAGCTGGGGGAAATACCGATATTTTTCTGTGCAGCCACGCACTTCATCAGCACCCAAGTCTCTCTAATTGAATTGAAATTACTGAACTTAAGCCTGACTAAGAAATTATTTTTTATTAAAATTCACTATAATTCCACTAAAAATTTAAATTTTAAGAACCCCCGACGTCCAAAACAAATGGATGTACCGATTTCCTTCAAGTATAGGCGAGAAGATATTAGATTAAGTTACCTTTCAAAAAAAGGAAAAAAAAACAAATTAAAGTCAGTTCAGCCGTTCACGCAGATTCCACAGAATATATCTAGAAAATATGTGATACCTTCTAAACGGCTGTACCGATTTTCGTCATAGTTAAGAACACTCTCGATGAAGTCGCCTTTCAAACAGAAAACACTAAATCAAATCGGTCCAGCCGTTTGGTTTGTACGTGGACTCGTACAGACACATACATACACCCCTTTTTTGCCCGGAGTTAAAAAAATTTTAAAATTTGGTTTGTTTTTCATACAAATTCAAAAAGTATTTTTTAAAAAAATCGTTTTTTCAAAAGTTACTTTTCTAAAAGGAACTTTTTCCATAAAGTACTTTTTCCAAAAGGTACTTTTCCACAAGAAGTACTTTTTCCAAAAGTTAAGTTGTTTTAAAAAGTTATTTTTCCCCAAAAGGTACTTTTTTGAATAGTTAGTTTTTTTTCCTGAAACGTACTTTTTCCAAAAGGTAATTTTTTCAAAAGTTACTTTTTTTTGCCAATGAGCTGGCAAGAATAGGTCGGCATTAGATGAAGGAATGTCAAACAGGTCAGTGAAATTACCAATAGGTCATTACCATAGGGAACTCAGTAATTGGATAGAAAGCAGGACCAACAGTTCATGGCGAAGTAGGGTGGATTGTAGAGTCTCGAGGCGTTTGTGGCTAAAACTTGACTCAGGAAGATCCAAACTGCTACTGGACATGAATAGGAAGGCGATGCGAATTGTGATAGCCGCGTTGACAGGTCGCTGCTCGGTCAGAGCAAGAACCAGCATTTGAGAAACTGGCACTCCAGTTTTTGTAGGATGTGCGGGGATGAAGAAGAACCAGAAACCATTGAACATATTATCTTTCACTCCCCGAAGCTGCAAAGTCATAGGCTTAGATGGCTGAGCAGACGTTTCCATGAAAGCATTACTGATATCGGGAAGTGTAAACTAGAGGACATCATGGGTATTCGGTGGCTCACGGACGGGTAATAGGGTCACTTCTGGCTACAAATGGGGGTAAATATTACTTTTTTGGGCAACAGAAGGGAATAACAATGGACCCAATTGGGTCTCCGAGTAGAGGTGCGTATAGCACCTCCACCTCCACCACCAATTTCTAACATAACTTAACTTACTTTTTTCCAAAAAGTACTTTTTCGATAGGGTACTTTTTCCAAAAGTTACTTTTTTCAAAAGGTACTTTTTTCAAGAGTTACTTTTTCCAAAAGGTAATTTCCCCAAAAAGGTACTTTTTCAATAGTTAATTTTTCCGAAAAGCTAATTTTTCCTAAAAGGTACTTGTTCCTAAAAGTTAAATTTTCTTAAAAGGTACTATTTTGAAAAGGTAATTTTTCTCCAAAAGTTACTTTTTTCTGAAAGATACTTTTTCCAAAAGTTACTCTTTCAAAGGGTATTTTCTTTTTTAAAAAAGTACTTTATATATATATAAACTACTTTCTCAAAATCTACTGCTTTCATAAAGTGCTTTTTTAAAAGCTACTTTTTTGCAAAAAATTAAAAAAAACGCTTTTTAAGCTATTTTCTTAAAAGCTTCTTTTTACTAAAGATGTATTTTAATAGGTACTTTTTTCCAAAGGTACTATTTTAAGTGGAATTTGTATAAAAAATATTTTCTTAAAAGCTATTTCTTCAAAAGGTACTTTTATTACTTTTATTATTTATTATGAAAACACTCGGCACAAATCTCCGAAATCTGCTTTTTTACGAAGAACTTTTCAATGCAGAAATTTTTCAGCATTGTCAAAAGATTTTTTTTAAATTTACTTTTCTAAATACAGGCTTACAAAATGTTTTTTGACTGACTGAGTTTTTTTTCGGGTCTGGAAATCTATGTTCCAATTTAAATTGTGCCTGTGTACTGGCTGATAATACCAAAGCAAATTGACGTGCGAGAAATAAAAAAAATATTTGAACTTGCAATATAAATTTTTGGAACAAATATTTCTCTCGTTTTATAAAAACTAGTCAGTCTATTACAATAAATCATAATTGTGGAATATTGTTTGTAGTTTTTATTTATAAAAAAATACATTTTCAGAAATGTATCTTCTTATCAATTTAACCAACATTTTGTTTTGAACATGCTATTGAAATAAAGCAAAACTGATAAGAGAGCTGAATGTTACTCACCATTACGGGTAATTCCTTGACGGTTGAAGAACGTTGAGCTGTGGGTGAAGGTGATTTATCACCTTTGGTGTAAAAAACCTGTGAAATGCTGCGGAAGATTGTGCGAACACCGGCCGTATCATAAACAGCATCAGTCGTTGTCATTTTTTTTATTTCACTTTATTAATTTTTTAGTTATAAAAATTTAAAATTTTTCTTTCTAAACTGATTTACAATATTTTTGAATTTAATTTAATTGTTTTTAAAAGAATCGATTTTAATTATTATTCACCACTTTAGATTTATTTTGCCAACTGCCGTGAATTGATTTGATTTTTGTTTTGCAATTTTTAAAAAAATTCAAATTTTTATTCTTTTTAAAATATTTTTCTTTTCGATGGCAATTCAATTAGCCGTGTGTCTAGTCTTGGTATATATTTATAGACATTAATTTTTAAACTGGTTAAGTAATTAATTAACTGTTCTGTTGCTGTTCTTCTTTTTTCAATTAAATTTGTTTTATTTTCTGGTTTCTTATTTGTTATCTTTGCGTTTGTTATCATCGTTTTACTTTTATTTTCTTTGTATCAAACCATGTTAGTAAATCAAATCAAACCAGCAACTACAACACTCTTTCAACCTGCCTGGTTGTAGCGGCAGGCGCAGTATTAGTTGTACCTTCAACAGCATTTTCCGATCGATAGCGAAAAAAGAATAATTAATGGAAATAACTCTTCGTTTAAAACTTATTGCAATAGTGGACTTTTATTAAATATTAAAGTACACAATAACTACCGTATTCATAAAAAATAATTGAGGTCTACAAACCGTTTAGTAAGTAATAATTTCCATACAAATTCGTTTTGCAATTTTTCTATCAATTAATTTTTTATTGAACATTCTCAGATGTACATACATTTAGTGTCTAGCGGCAGTTTTCTTGGCGGCGCTTTCGCGTTGAAACTTTGCCAGCGCAGGAGTTTAATTTGTTTTGATTTTAATAACATACAGTGGAGCAAACACAAAAAAAGAACGCTGATGATGAAGGTGTTATTTATTCATTAATAATTATCACATGCAATTTGGCTTACAGAGCCAATAAAAAAAGAAAATTAATATTTTGTATCCGCAAACACGCAACACCAGAGAAAATTTGTTAATAGTGTATGGGTGGGTCTTTTAAGCTTAAAGTTCTTAAGGTATGGTCACACTTGGCAAACATTTGCCCAAAAAAACGTAACCAATAAATATTAGTGAAAAACATTTTGATTCAGACATCACGTCTTTCTTAAGTTAAACAGTTTCATAAACAACTAATGGAGAATGTCATAGAATCCAACATTATTGGAAACTATTTGACTTAGCAAACACGTCTCTGAATTGAATAGGGGTTACTTTTTTTTGGGCAAATATTTGCCCAAGTGTGACCATACCATTAGATTAAAAAAAATATGTATTGTATTTGACTATATAAAAAAAATATTTGTGTTATTCGATTTGATTTCGTGCGAGTTGTGTTGTGTCATGTTTTGAAAAAAAAATTTTCGCGTGCGTATTTCGTACGTGTTGGCCATCTAAGTATTCGTGTTCGCTTCTTGTCGTGCTGGACAAATTCGACACGCGCCTATCTCTAGTCTGTACACACTCCCATTATTTTCCCCCTTTTCTCTTGCAAACTCAAAACTTTGAAAAATCAACTTTGGGTATGCAAAAGGATGTTTAAATTGAACTTTCAACTTACTAAAATATAAGCTATACTCGTACATGGTTCATATAGTAATGTTCCAAACGAGGGTTCTGCAAGTCCTCCTCAAACAAGGCTCGGATGTAAACTTTTCAAATGCTGATGCGGGAGATCTTATTTGTTGTATGACAGAAAGTTTTTCTCTCTATTATTTCTGCAGTTTAAGTTTTGCAAATCATTAAAAAAAAAAACAGGAAACAAATTAAAGAGTTAATAAATAAACGATTTCATATTTATGTAATTTTGAAAGCACACAGTGCCACAGTGCAGTTAAATTTGTAATACTCCTAAAATAGCCCCATTTATGACAATTTCATGTTCGTAAAAAACCATAATCATAATCTTGTAGTTATAAAATTAGACTATAAAGTTATTATGATTGAAGGGCTTATTGCAATACTCGTAGTTTGCAATCATTTTACGGTCATACGAAGTGATACGCGATAAGTATGAAATAAAGAAGTAAAATTTTTATAATTGTAAAGTGTTTTATAAAGATATTTAGTAATTATCTTTTAAGTTAAAGATCGCAAAGAAAGTTTAGTTTATAGCCTAGTGCGAGATATCATTTAAGAGGAATTTTTTCACCAGCCGGTATGAACTTTAAGCTAGGAGGCTAATCTTTCTAAACTTTGTGATTCGACAACCACATTTAATTTTTTTTATCATCAGGGTGCCATCTCATTTCTAGGCAACCTGCTTATTTTAATTTTAATTTCTAACTCTGAGATTTAAGGGCCTGGCCCTGGCAACATGTTTAAAAATTCCGAGTTTTTATAATTCCTTCGCTGCTTACTCACCTGGGCCTACTTGTGCAGCAAGCTTCGGCTCTCTAAGGCAAAATATAAATATAAATTGTATGTGTATGACTCCGCGCACTTATTTAAACTCAATATTTTGCTGGGACAAAAGTGCTTATGATTCCTGTAAAGTTCCGTAAGAATGGTCCTATTTGAAATATATAAATAATAGAAAGACGTGCAATTACTACGCAGAGGAAATCGTATTGGAGTTCCCCCTCATTTGTTACAAAACCTTTATCTCTTATGCTAAAAAAAAACATACATACACCAAATGAGAATTGTTAGGTATTGTATTGTAGATCACTAAAAAACTTGTTTACTTCTGCATAAGTATGAGTTTAGTGCGTTGTTGTTGTTGCTTAGTTTTATTGTGTTTTTGTTTTGTGTATATTCGGTGCGGGTGTTAGCAGTTGTTGTTTATGTACTACGTCTTTACAAGTGAATGTACTCGTATATGGTAATTAAATGTAAATATTGGGTTGGGGCAATTGCAACGTCACATTACAATTGGCCTTGCTGGCATTGGATTGGAATGGATAACAATTATTTTTGTGGACTTAAATGTGGATTGCACTCCCAAAAATTTTTGTTTTTTTTTTTAATTTTTATTAATAAGTGATATTTTTATTTACAAAATTGGTCAAATTTACAAATAAATTTTATTTATACCTAGTAAAATTGTACGATGACTAATACTCGTATGTTTTATAATATTTTTCCTTAAAAATTGTCACATGTACATAAGTTGGCTTGCTCAATCTACGAGCTTTTGCCTAAATAAAACCAAGCATAGAAACTAAAATAAGTTGGAAGAAAATTTAACTAAAATTTGTATAAAATATTATTTATCTACTTCACATTGGTTGATGTTTAACAAATTTCAATCGTCGAAATTGTTTAGATATATTCACAATATTTTTTTCTCTGTTACAGTTTAAATTTTGTATACGCAATATACTCGTATCTGATAGACATCAAACACTTACAGCCAGCACTCTTCACTATTTTATTTTGCACAAAAGTCTTTACTTAATTGTTGGTAATATTGCCGCAACAAAATTAAAAGTAATATAACGTTTGTTTCTGCTCCAATTATTTTTATAAGAAAAGAATTGTTTTGTATATACGTACATACATATGTACGAGTATATGTACATAAGTATTTTTTTGTTGCTCTTTCTAATTAAACTTTTAACTTTATAGGATGTGTGAACTACATATGTATATTTAAAGGATATGAATTTTTCGCCTTTCCAAGCTTTGACGACCCTGAAGTTTTTTTGGTTAACATTTCCAAACATAAGAAGAGACACAAGACCCTGTCAATTTTCATTTTTGATTTCATTTTTGTTTTGGTTGTCATTTTTTGTTTTCTTCATCGTTTGCACTAATGACGAAAAACGCTTAATTAAATTCAATTCGAATTTGTAGAATTTTTAATAAAAAATGCACCAATCAATAACAAAAACAAATGTTAGCAAATAAAAGAAAAACAAGTAAGTGCTCGTACATATCGTGTTCTATTGTTTCTGCTCAGTAGACATTAACAAAGGCAACCTTCAGCAACCAAGGGAACCATTTATAAGCAACAACAATTGAAATTATGAGGGCTACAGTGGGTGGACAAAATATTAAATAACGTGCATATACAATTACAATTACAATTACATATTTTTATTTATTTTTTTATTAGTTTTGTTGTTGTTTTTTTGTTGTTGTCTGAAGGGCATAGGTTCCATTTGATGCCATTGCCACTGCCATAAAAGTAGATGGCAACATGCCCACTAATTTATTTCTTTGATTTTAAGATATTTTACTGATTCAATTGCCACGAAACTTACTTAACACATTGGGCTCTTGTAACGAAACAATTTTGAAGTTGAAAAAATAGGCGAGAAGCCACTCCCAATAAATCTGAATATTACATTTCACGTGCTTCCATTTGATCGGTTTTTATGAAACCTGGTACACACCATAAGCTGTGGAAAGACACAATCCTGCATTCACAAAAGTGGGCGGAGCTACGCTAATTAAGTTTTAATATCATATTTTATGTGCTTGTACTGAATCGACTTTTACTTAACTTGCCACACACCTTAATCTCTGATGCACAATTGATCTTGTTGCTAAAAAAGTGGGCGGGGCCATGCCCATGAACGGCTACTATTAAATTATATGTACTTTTACTTAGCCAAAGAGTTTTGTGCTTGAGGAAGTGGGCGGGGTCATGCCCATTAAAGATAAATATCGTATTTCACGTACTTCCACGTGAAATTTGAATTTAGAAGATTTGGGGAGGGGTCTCTAATATTTGAAAAATTGGGCGTGACCACGCCCCTAAAAATATAAAATGGGCGCTAAAAAGTTTAAAGTAAACGTTAAAAAAAATTAAACCAACTTCAAAAATAAGCCCTAAAAGTTTAAAAATAAGAAAAAATGTTTTTGTATGTTGAAAGCCACAAAGCATAAACTGTAAGAAGCCTTGACGCTTAGAACGCGAACGAAGGCTACTTTTTGCTTTCACAAGCGTCATAAGTAGCGTGTGAACTAGTCAGCTGATTTTGATATCCAGTTGTTGTTTTATTTTTTTTTTTTAATACTGTTCTTGCTACTAAAGAAGCGGAGCATGTATTACGAAATGCAGAGTGCGCAAAATGTATGAAACACATAGAATGTGTGCTGCGGAAAAATGTTGAGTGGTATCTCAGCCTTGCAGTAGCAAAGTTACAGTGGGAAATTTCACATGTTGTGTGAAGGAAGTAATTTTTAAATTGAACGCAACATGTTAACAACACTAATATTTACACAAAAATGGTTTTATTGTATCTTTGTACGACGAACTCGTCGCTGAGAATTCGCTGCATAAATTTGTCGTATGAAACACAATAACGACGAAATCATAACAGCTGTTATGATTGATAAAGTTGTTCACTTTCTGTACTTACAATGAGGGAACAAGTTTAAAAAATATAGAAATAAATCTATTGCAAAGTTCGATTCGCATAGCGAATTTCGGCCGACGCCTTGTTTGTGTCTGTTTTATTTCCGACGACGAACATTCGCGGCCAAAAATTCGTCGTTCGTCGCAGTTGTGTTTCTATTGATAAGTTGTTTCTTTTTTGTTGTGTTACCAGTCAGCTGAGTTTTTAAAAAGACACATAAACATAAACAAATGGCTCAAAAAAAAAAAAAAACAAAACTATAATATACACTACACTTGCCATTGAAAATTACCCACATTCATTACTTTATATTTACATAAATTTTTTATTAGCTTTTGCTTGTTTGTACACATTTTAAATTCTGCATTTTAAATTAAACACACTGTTTGTTTTGTTAACACAAGCGTTTGCAAATTTATTTAATTTAATTAATTTACGATAGAGATGGCAAATATTCTTAGTTAAATTCGTTTAAACTATTTACTTGTGTACGAGTATGTAAAAAGAACAGCAAAATTAAGTAATAAACAAATGAGTAATGAAACACGTTGTGAACTATTCGGTTGCCCGTTTGTCACTCAACTGAAAAACAAGAGTGTTTCGAATTGTAAAAAAAGTATAAACGCGATGATTTTCTGCTTGTGATGATTTTGGTTTCATTCGGTTGGTTACTAAATAATAGTTTTTTTTTTAAATTCTTTATTTCAATTTTATTTAAAAACTTTTTTTCTTGGCGTGCTCACGCAGTTGTTGTTGTTGTTTTTACCTGTAAAACAACAATCGAAGCCAACAACAATGACTTCAACAACTGGAAACAGATGAGGGGCAAGAGAACGACAGTCGGCAAACAGCATTGGTTGTAGAAAAACAAGAAACACCACAAATTTTAGTAGTTAAGATTGGAAATTGTTAAATTATGTTAATATTTAATCACGATATAAATACGCGAGCACTACCAATCCGTTGTCTGCCACATTGGAGCAGCAACACCATCAAAGGAACACCTCAAAATGATGCATATACTATTTACTCTGCAACTTAATGAACAAAAGAAGCACAAGCAGCAAACAGCACAGAACCCCAAAAATAAAAGTAGTAAATATAAAAAAATAAAACCACACAAAGTCGATGCACAATGAAAACAAATAAATTTTAGTCAGTGAGAAATTGAAGAAAAACACAAGACAAGAAACAACAGCAACAACAACAACAAGAAGAAAGCAGACTTGTTTTAATTTCCAAAAAGTCTGTGGTAAATTTATTGTATTCGTACACCGATTGTACGAATACTACAAACTGAAGGATATACGAATTCGAGTGCAGCTATTCAGCGTCGTAGAGACACAGAAAAAAAATTAAGAGCCTGCCCACGATGTCGACAAAGTTCGACTTGTCGCACACTTACATTCAAAACAAAAACAAATTTTTATATTTTGGGCCTGTCCCACGATGTCACCAACGTTCGACTTGTCGCCCACTTACGCCCTGTCCCACGATGTCACTAGGAATCGTTCGATCGAATACTTATATTGAAAACAACAACAAATTTTCTAATGTTATTGCTGTTTGCAATACAATTTGTCGATCGATCGATCTCTGGTGACATCGTGGGACAGGCCGGTACATTCAAAACAAAAACAAATTTTAAAATTTTGTTGTTATTTCAAATGTAATGTGGGACAGGCTCTAAAAACAAGAATCAATTAATTATAAATTAATTTTGCTTTTACCCAATCACGAAAATTTTACCATTAACTCAACCGTTTTAGAAATTTTTTTCGGATACTTTTAATTTTAAGCAAAATTAAATTAACCAAAAATTTAATTGATATTTTTTTAAAGATTTAATTAAAATTTAATTAAAATGTTTTTAAAGTTTCAAATAATCAAATAATTGAAATATTCATTTACTTTTTTTTTTTAATTCTGATTTTTTCTTTTACTTTATTTTTGACATTTTGAGATTGAGATTTATGTTAGTGCAAACGAATAAATTTATCGTTAAATAACACGATTTTCGGTTCGCAAAAACTTAATGAATGCAGGATCAGATCTAATTTTCATTAAAAATCAGACTTCTATACATATACGAGTACATACATATGTATGTATATTTATCACTAAAATGATGGAATAGATCACTAAAATGATGGAATCAATCACAAAACTGTCAATTTGGCATCTTTTACGAAAGTGTTGATATCAATAATCAAAATTAAAAATAAATCAGCATTCTAGCTTTGGCGAAGGTGGCCCATAAAATTGATAAGTGAGTCAGTGAGTTATTAAGACAGTATGCCTGCATATCTCAAATAGTTTTATTTATTATTTAGGGGAACAAAGGATGAATAGTTTTCTTGTAAATATATACACCAAGTGCATTACATTGGAACTTGATGTGGATATAAAATGCATGCTTATCTGGTCAAAATACATTAGTAAAGTACTTTGAAGTATGTAGGGTATCAATAATTACTTTCCATTTAACTCCCACTTTATTTAGTCTAGTATAAATATTTAAAAAGTTTACAAACAAAATCCCACATTTACTACCCATGTTTGGCTTTTCGTGACGTAAAAACACCTTCATCAAAACATGCTTACATACATACATACATACGAGTATATCAGTGGGCATATATGTACATGTAAACATCTCCATACGTATATATATGTACATATATATGTAAATGTATGTGCATCATGTGTATTTTTATTATTATTTTTTTTTTTTGACAATTACATGCGCAATAACTACGACAAACATCAGCTAAAAAAATATTAAAAGAAACAGTGAATTGGAAACAAAGACATGAAAATGTAAACAAATATAAAACACTGGAAGCAACAGTGAATGATTTGAGCAGCAATTACAGCACAATTGCATTTACCGCCGAACTAGTTACAAACATATGTAAACACTTATTACAAACGTGCCGACATACATGTGAACAAATCAACTGCACATTACCACGAGGGAATGTAAGAAAATTCACTTGCGGTGCGGTGTACGAGTATGCGCCGTATGCTGTTGCATTGTCAATTTTAGCTTCATTCATTCTCATTTGATCGCATGTGGCCTAGTTTTAAAAAGTATTTTCCAAACTCAGCTTAAAAACTTGCAACAGTCATCAGCAAAAAAAAAAAAATATAATAATAATAATAGTAGTAACAACGAAAACTCAAATGTTAACAGACTTTTACTTGTATTTGTACAAAAATTAAAGAGAAAAAATCTATAAAATCTTTGAAAATATGGTACTGCAGCTGCTTGTTGTATGTAGGTGGCTTTTATAACGATGACAAATTAAGGTAATTTTTAGTTCATTTGGGAAACTTGGTTAAATTATTGTTTGTTGTAGATGCTGCTCTTGCTAAAATTTTTATTATGAACTCAGAAGGTAATAGCATACATTTCTGTTATAAAAAACAGCATAAGTAGAAAAACACAGTTTCCACAAAAACCACTTTTAATATATGAACGTCAAGAACAATAACAAAAAAAAAATGGGTGCAAATAGTTTTGTAGTAAAGTAAATATCACTGTGCTAACGAACGCACCCAATATTTTATGAAAATGTACTTTACAAATTTCATTTGATTTAGATTAAGAATTAAGTCAATTTTGTTTTGTTTATAAGTATTTTTATAATTAACTTCGTTAGAGACATAGGGCTTTACATAAATACAAAAAAAAAATATTCATTAAACATTCAATTCAATTAAGAATTTAATTGATTCAATTAAATTTTTAATTGTATTAAATAATTTGAGTGGAAACATTTAATTAATATTATCAAACGGTTTATAGGTAAAAGTTTAATTAATTTTTTAATTGATACTACAAAATTATTCATATTACTTTTTTGTGTGTATGAAGTTTCGTTTGTAGAACTTTGTCTTAAGTCGACTGTTATGCTGTTATCGCTTTTAAGCACAAATATTTATGTACAATATCAAAAAGCTTACATTATAAATATAAACAAACACCAGAGGCAAAAATGAAGCCACAGTCAAGCCATGAACAACGATATGCAACATGTTGAGAAACAAAAAAGATCTTTTTTTTTTGTTTTGCTGCTGTAGAAACTTCATTGAGATATCTTTCATTCTAGGGAGTGACTGGCTTAATTTATTTTCGACCCAACTTCATGTACATCTTTCTATTCAAATTAACTATAAAAGTTGTATGACGAATTTCGTGTTTAATTAGTGAATAAATCAAATTAATTATCATCTTTCTAATTCTTTTTAATTATACATACATACTTTAATACGTATGTAGTTAGTCACAAATTAATTCCGAGCGGGCAAAGATCATTCGATCGAATACTTACGCGGTTTGTTCAAAACGTCTCGCAAATTTTGAATTTTCGCGGATTACGTATATTCGAATTTTGATTTTTTTGTGGCGTTATTTTGGTACTCATGTCTCTCACTTATGCCGACAACTTCGGCCATTTTGAATGTTCAGTTAATTGTTGACAGCTGCTTTGCTTGCACGTGTTTGGCTCGTCTTCGATTTTTGCCTTGGTTCGTGCAGCAGCTTCCATTGAGATGATTGGGCTTTGGTTTCCACTTCATAACCATAAACCCACAATTCGTCACCAGTTATGACCCTTTGGAGCAAATTTGGGTCGTCGTGGACAGAGTCCAACAGCTCATTAGCAATGTTCATGCGATGCTTTTTGGTCGAAATTGAGCAATTTTGGTACGTCTCATGCCCAAATCAATCGATATGTCAAGGTCCTCAGCAACTTCTCTAATGGTGATTCGACGATTGGCCAATACCATTTTCTTTACTTCATCAATTTTTTCGTCTGTGTTGAAGTGCTCGGGCGTCCGGCACGCTCTTCGTCGTTCACATCTTCTCGGCCTTCTGAGAACATTTTGTACCACCGATAAACGTTGCTGCGGTCCAAGGTAGCTTCTCCATATGACATAGTCAACATTCGGAATGCATCCGCGCACTTAATTTCGTTTTTCACACAAAATTTGATACAGGTTCTTTGCTCCATTTTTTTTAATAGGTAAAAATCGAAGACGAGCCAAAACACGTGCAAGCAAAGCAGCTGAACATTCAAAATGGCCGAAATTGTCGGCATAAGTGAAGACATGAGCACCAACATAACGCCACAAAAAAATCAAAATTCGAATATACGTAACCCGCTAAAATTCAAAATTCGCGATACGTTTTGAACAAACCTCGTATATTGAAAACAACAAAAAATTTTCTAATGTGATTGTTGTTTGCAATACAAGTTGTCGGTCGAACGATTTCTGGTGACATCGTGGGACAGGCCGTAAATCAGCAAAAGTGAAAATGTATTTTTAACGAACTTGTATCAAATTACGAATGAAAGACTAACTAAGAATATCTGGCATACCTTTAGGCGTAAAATAAAAATTTTGTGTAATATGAGTTTTGTCGAAAGCATTTTCAAACTAAAGAAACTAAAGCAAAACTATAAAGTAAAATCAAAACTACCATTTGAAAAAAATTTGCTTAAAAGCAGACTCGAATTTTTTAATTTTGTAGGTGTTCCTTTAATCATTTTAACAATAAAACTATGAAAAATAGTTTATTGCTGATTCGTATTATTTATTTATAAAGGTTTTGTTCATAAAAATATTTTAGTTTTATAAAAGGTTTATAAAACAGATTTCCATGCAACATTTGTTTGTTTAATAAAGCCTTTACAATTATTTTATATGAATAAATCAGTCAACAGCTTTGAAAAGCTCTGCTGAACTGCATAAGTTCATCACAGATAACAACCACTTCGGTAAGAGTTGCCAAGTTAACTGAATCAAAAAGATAAATAAAATTTTGAAGGAAAGTCAGTAAAAAAGACACTCCAAAGAAGTCATGAAAATGTAGAGTTTGGGATTCGGAAGTAGTGTAAATTTGGAGAATTTCTAATGGTTTTTACAAAGGGTTGTAGCAAGAAATGCAAGAAGTTCTCTTTTTCGATGTCGATTTTAAGAAAAATTTCCTTTTTGGCGTTCTATAACAATATTTTCCTCTAGAAAAAATGGCAAAAAGTTACCAATTTTTATAATTTGTTTCTTTTTACATGCAAAACAGAGTTTTCATGTTAATTTAGGTAAATAACTTTTAATTTTTAGGCCAAAAATTATTTAATATTTTTTTTTTAATTTTTTTTTTAATCGTGGTGATTATTTTCTAAAACCATAGAGGAATTGTTTTTCTGCTAATTATCGCCAAATTAAATATCGATTTTTTGGAAGCAATTAAAATGTAGTTCCTTCAGAATGACTTTTAATTTTTTTTTTACTGGGTAGATATGAATTGAGAGATAAACTTTCGTATCCATAAAAAAATAATTTGAGCTTGAAGTGTAAAACGAAATTTCCATACAAATGTTGACTTAAGAACACTTGAAGTTCAAATAAAGTTTTTAAAATACAGGCGCAATTTATTACATCACCAGCATATATAAATGTGAAATTATAAATATGATCACCGGAAGCATTATTTGCAAATAGAAATATAAATAATGTTATATTTGAAATAAAAAAATATTTGTCCTTAGCTCGACTTATACATCTTCAAAATTAAATATATTTAAAACTTTGTTGATAAAATAAATTGTATTGCACCAATAACTCATTAAAGTGGGTACGAGCATTACATAAATTATACCATATGACCACCCTTTGCCATACGAACTTTAGCCTATATAATCGAGTATCTTACCTGATGTAGACATTCTTAAAATGTTTTTATGTTTTGGCGTTTTTTTTATTTTTAAGTGCTTTTTTAGTTTAGCCGATTCTTTTCGGTTTTTGAAGATTTATTTCTTTTGATTTTTAGTTTTGGCGCTTTTTTCGTTTTGGCGATTTTTCCGGTTTTTTGAAATTTTTTTTCTTTAGTTTTTTGATATTTTTTTACGTTGGATGATGATTTTTAATTTAAGCGCTTTTTTCATTTTTGCGATCTTTTAAGTTTGGAAACTTTTAGTTTTAGCGTTTTTGGAAATTTCAAGAGTTTGCCTCTTATGGTTTCCAAGACACAGCAAGTTGTCAAAATTACATTCACTCATAGAAAACCCTTTTAATTTAGATTTTTTTAATTGATGTAGTCTGCATAAAAATACACTAACCTTGAAATGTCATGTCTCTATATATCGTATACATAATTGTCTGTATATTACATTAGAATATCAAAATTTTTTGCTGCTCGTTTAAAAAAAACACCCTTTAATTTCTAACTGTTATATATTTGTTGTTATAGCGGCATGAGTTGTTTAATTTGTTGCCTATTTGAATCAGCTGATCAATTTTTTTTTTTAAATTTTTAATAATACTCGTACATTAAAATAAAATGTTATTTCTTTACTATTCGGATGCTAGTGAAAAAAAAGGAAAAGAAATTAGTAGTGGAAGGAAGAGTATCATGACAGCAGTCATTAATTTTTCAGTTATTCGATGAAATGTAAGTGATACATTTAAAAGCCTTTATTTTCCAAATACATAATGAGTCATATTAATCTTTTTCAAATTTGAAAGTTGAAACAGTGTACTAATTGCGTTAATCTCTCATTCTTTTTGCATAACAAACTAAGTTATCAAAATTTTATCATACGACGTAATTAAAAATCTAATTTACTAGAAGTTCTCGTCTGAAAATGTTGCTTCAAATACATGCATACTTACACACTGCTCCACAAATTGTTGATAAAAAATGTTTAAAGCTTTAAATGACATTTATTTTAAATAAAGCTTTTTTTATTTCTACAAGTTTCTTAAACTAAAATTTTTTATATGCATTTTTTACATAAAATTTAAATGATATACTAAAATAATAACATAGGGCTCATTAATATTTAAAACAAATTGTGCATTCATTCAATCCAAATTTAGGAAGCCATAATTATGGTTGGCCGGTGGTATCTACAAATAAGGAAGACATAAAAATAAAAAAATTTAAATTTATTAGTAAAACTTTAAAAACATTAACAATAGTTATAATTTGCATGTTAAAGGTGAGCGCATAATCAGAATTTTTCGATTTGTAGAATTACGACAAGTTTTATTCAAATAAATTTTGGTGTGATACATTAAGTTAAAATAATGTTGCTCGGATTGTTTGTTGGCTTTTGTTTACAATAAGTCCATATTTACACTATGCAAGTCTTATTGCTAAGCTGATTAGTTTGAAGGACAGAGAGACGAAGGGAACAGTAACGTTTCTTTTCCCCTCGTCTCTTTTTCCTAACAAACTAATCAGCCTAGCAATAAGACTTGCATAGTGTAAACTAGGACTTACTTAACAAAAATAATTTTCCATCATTAGGTAGTTTCGTGTGTATCAATCGGTTTTGTTCGCAATTGCACGACTGTAATGGCATACATACATATGTATTACTACGTTTAATGATGACACAGAATAAATGATTAAACAGAATACCGGCATAAACACATTTTCCATACAAAATGGCACAAAAAAGCAGCCGCAGACAGTAGTCTTTAATGATGAAACAGAATAAAGCTTAACTTAGACGTGACATAGCCATAATGCCATAACCAAACCAAAATTCAATTGGTTTCTATGGTGAGAGTTATGGCGTTATGGCGAGTCACCTATAATCAAATACAGCGTTGCTCATTAGTTTGGTTCGAACGCCTGTTTTCATGGTTATGGTTATGGCACCTCTGATTGAGCCTTAATGTCTGCAACTTCAGGAAAATCGCTCCCAAAATAATAAAGCCCATAATAACATCGTCGGCAGCAACTTCAAATGCTCTCTAATTTTTGTTTTATTTTCTTTTCTGTTTATTTTTCCTTGTAGTTTTGTTTACAAAAGTTATGAAATTTATTGAATGTATGGTAAAATTTTTGAGATAATATTTATTTATATGTGAGAGCATAAGAAAAAACGGCCTCAAAATAAAATAGATTCTATCTCACGACTGCTTTCTGCTCCGGTTTTTTTGTGCCAATTTGTATGGAAAATGTGTTTATGCCGGTATTCTGTTGAATCACTAAAGGTAGAGGTCCATAGCTCGCTTTTTGCGCGTTACGCTTTCTATGCATCTGTCAAAAAAGTAGAATCAATGTAATAGTATGTGACAAGTTACATTGCAAAAAGCGCAGAACGCGTAGGCGCGTTCAAAGGAAGAAGTAGGTCTACTTTCTACTTTTGTACGCGTTACAAGCACCATGAAAGAAAGTCAGCTGTTCTTGAATGCTAAAGATGTTAAATAATACTTTATTTCTTACGTTATCGATAAATATTATTTTGCCGTGGATAATTTTTTTCTTTTTTTCAATAAAAAAAATTTCTTAGTAAAAAAAACTTGTTTAATAAAATATGTGAATATTTTCATTAATGCGATGTATTTTAATTAACTTTTCACCACACTTTTCTCAGTAACAAATTTTGCATATTAGTTATCGATTACTTTTACGTACTGACTGTCATCTCCGCTAAATCTGTATTAAATAGCTGCTTAGAAAAGTTATTGCTTAAGTCAATAATGTGCACACATTTATATGTAATTTTCAATTTACTTACATTAAAGTCAACAACAGCCGACAATCTGCTGGAATAGCCCTGGCCGAGTTCTTCTCAAGACTATCTTTTAAAATGCTGAATAAATAGTCAAAGACATCTGCAGACATTCTTGTCGCGGTTCGAAATTGCTCAGGATCAGAAGTTTTAATTTTTTAAATGTGGTTTCAAAAAACCCACTTAAATTCCGTTCTAAATACAACGGCCGTACCCAAAACCATTTCTTTTTGAAATTGTTCATAGGCATTTTTTGCACATAAAATTAAATATACAAACTCGACTAACTCCACAAATTCTTTTAAAAACTCGACTTCACTCTCCATTTTTTCTTTATAAGTATTTATAAACAAACGCACACAGCTGATCAAAACAAAAATAAAATGGCGCATGAAGAGCCGTGCATGTAACTCAACGCGAACAATGTATAGAATGAAACGAGAGGATGAAACGCGTGTAAAGCATAACGCGCAAAAAGCGAGCTATGGACCTCTACCTTAACTGATAACATGCGTTCAGTGCTACTCACCTGCCGAATTTGCAGATTTGACGATTAAGGAAATTTTCTACAGCCATCTGACTAGAATACTATCAACCATAAACCGTGGGGTGATTATGTGTGACTTCAACGCGCAAGTGGGCGCCGAAACTCTAAACGCGAGAGATCTATGGGTCGTAATGGGTTAGGAAGAATGACTGAAAACGGCGTGATGTTTACTGAAATGTGTCTAAGTAATAATTTAGTAATTGGCTGCAAAATCTTTCCCCATAAATGAATCCACAAAATTACATGGGTATCACCTGATCATCGTGCAGAGAAGCAGATTGATCATATCGCCATTAGCAAAACATGGCATGGATCTCTTTTAGATGTGCGAAACAAACATGCGACGGACTGTTCAAGTGATTATCATCTTCTTATTGGTACCATAAAGTAAAACTCGTAAATTTTGCGTACAGCCTAACTACCGGCTCTATAAAGTAGCCCGACTTTAGCTCTATATTTTGGAATTATTTTAAAGTATTTTCAAACTATCATAGCTTCGCTCTGGATGATTTTAGAAAAATTATGCTGCATTTATGATCGCCAGCATCAATTATTTTTCAAATAATAAGCGACTGCACGAAAACACATCTATCGATGCTTTCGACAGTGCAGTGTTATTTTGACACTTCGGTGCCCAGGGAATTGGTAAATAAACGCAAAAATATGCTAATGCATAATTTGCTCACACTGTAGGCAACGTGTGCAAAAGGTGTTTGAAGTAAAAAACTGAAAATAAGCTTTTATCTAAATACCTTTTATTTCCTCATTTTAAAGCAGAATGCATTTATTTTTTATTTTAAATTTTTTTTTATTTTTCAGTATGCTGTGTAGTGAATTTATGAAAGATAAATTATAATAATATGTACATACTTATTTTTAAACACTTAAAAAAGCACAACTTTTTAATGAAGTATTATAGGTCATTGCGAAATAAAACTAAAATGATTGTTATAAGGTGATTTGAAATTTTGACATGCGCAAAAAAAGGCAGCACGTAAAATATTAAATTGCTAAAGTTTGTCGTTAATATCTGTTATTACTCGTATATTTCTTACTCTGTTACTAAATCAGTTTGTTAAAGGGTTTGCCTTATTCTCAAATATAAGTAAGTATAAATTGAAGTATTATAACTATCTGCAATAGTCATTTAGTGGACATACAATTTTATGGTTGATCAAACAACTTAACAAATCGAGCCAAAGCCGCCAAAAAAAAGCTTAAGCGACTTACGTGTATGTTAAAAAAAAAAACATGTAAAAACGATACGGAATCCAGAACATGCATGATAATTTTTGAGCTTAATTTTTTGACGAAAATCTATTACTTACGACCGTAAGTAATCGATTTTCGTTAAAAAATTAAGTTAAAAAAAGTTAAGTTTTTTTTGGCGGTTTTTGGCCCAAAATGTTAGTGCTGCTATCCAGATTTCCTTAATCGAATCGTTATAGTACTCCGAAATCGCACTAGATATGACGTATGTCCGTAGACATTTTACGTTTTTGCAAAGTGGTAGAAACCCACAGATTCTATTCCCCATTAGAAATCGTCTTATTTATGAAATATCGTTTACTGTTCGAGTCGCCAAATGTTGGAACTCATTGCCACGATTCTTAAGCACATTCCATCTTACTCGTAATTCATTCAAAGGTAAGCTTGTTGAACATTTCTCCCATTTGAACTGATCTAGATTCTGAATACATATAGCTAATTTCATGCGCAATATATCTTCCAATTTACAATAATTTTATAACATACATGAAATACCGAAAGTTTGAAGTATATTTATTTGACATAAAGTCTTTATTTATTTAATTTGAAAATTTTGCTTGTTTTTATGGTTAAGCGATTGTCCAGATGCACAATCGAATAAAGATGCTTGTTTTGTAAAGATTTTTGTTTGAGGCTTTCAAACTTATTATGTTTGTATATTGTGATTCTCAATATAGTATTAAGAGTCTTACTATAAACATCGAAGTTTGTTAGCTAAAATCAAAAATGTTTTGGGTTGAAGTCTACTGATGAGTTCCAAAAAGCGGGAACGAAATGCATATAGACAATCGCTTAACCATAAAAACAAGCAAAATTTTAAAATTAAATAATTTTATAACTACATATTATTATTTTTTCATGAATATTGTGCGTAGTTTATTTGTTGCGTACATGTTTAATTATTCTTATGCTATTCTTGTAGTCCACCAACTATATATGGCCCTATGGGCTCGGTTGGTTATTATTATAAATAAATAAATAAATAAAATAAAACAGTCAAAAAGCCTTTACAATGGAATACCCGCAGAAAAAATGGGCTGACAAGGAAACAGCGACCATGTTAAATAATCTTCAGTAAACATCGCTTTGGCCGGCCTAAAACTTTAGTAAAATATATAACTCTCTTTTTTAAACAACAATTTCATGTTTTGCAACGAGTAAGAAACAAAGTTTCACCACAATTGATGGGAAATTGTTTTTGTAATTGCATAAATTTTCAATTTCAAATGCACGAGATTGTACATTCGTCTTAATATTTCTTTTAAACATTCTGTATATTTTTTCCACATTTGTTTATTTTTATGAAACTTCTAATCGAGTACATTGTTATGATCTTGGCGCAAATAATAAATGAGAAAAGAGGTATTGAGATTGATTGATTGATTTTTGCTGCACTTACCAAAGCCTTCAAATTTAATGAAATGCCATCAAGTAAAACTCACCAAAAAATTTTGTTTAAGCGGCTTCATCCTCTAAGATATATAGCATGTGTTAAACTGAAAAAAATAAATAAATAAAAATTAAACAAAATTAAAATGCATTAGTTGATTACAATTATTTAAAAAAAGAAAAACAAGTACAAAATTTACGATTTTCAAAGAAATTAATTTTATAAAAGGAAATTTGCAATTTTTCTTATTCGAATTAGTGTTGAGCGATACAGTGATTTTTTAATAATGTTGCTCCTTGTGAACGTGATTTCTAAATTGCTGTTCTTTAAAAACTGCGACTGTGAACACAGTTTAGCAGTATTTTGTTTGTAGCAGTTCTGTTATTTTGAGAAAATCGAATAAGAAGAGCAGTAGTGAAATCACGGTTTAAAACATTTCAGCTCTTCTGCTTTAAAAGTATTTATTAGTATTGGTATTTTGATAAATACTAGTAAGAAGAGGGACAAGAACAAACAATTAGCAATCAACCCCATCCAAATATTGAGAATTGTCCTATAAGAGGCAGAGAGACAGTAAAATGGCAAATATAAAAATGTGAGAGCTATACATAGTTGCCAGAAAAGACGATTTGACACGATTTGACGATTTTTTCTCGACAAACGGCGAAGGTATAAAAAAAAAATTCAGCTACCACAGCTTTATTTACTGTAAAGTAAGCAGACAAGAATAGTCACAGTTTGTATAAAAGAACTAAGTCCTAGTTCACACACATCAAGTTTACCTGATCAGTTTTTGTTCAATTTTCTTTTGAGCCTGCATTTGCGTTCATACATACCGTCAAGTTTGTCTCAAATTTCATTAATTTGCTTTATCCTAAAGTATTACTCTCCATTCTCTTTTCCTCTCTCTCCTAAAAACTCAAAACTTGAGGAGTCAGACCTGTACCTGGATTCAGTAAGTTTTTGCGAACCGAATATCGTAATATTTATCGATATGTTTATTCGTTTGATGTAACGATAATGTGATTCTGTAATTTCTTTTTTACGTTAGTGTACATCTGTGTTATACACGCCATTTAATTGTATTTTGTGTGGCATCTCTGTACACAAAATGGCAAAACAAGCGAAAAGCACAAAGACGATTTAAAGAAAACCTAAACGAATTCGAGCTTGTTATATTACTTTTTTACTTCAACCGGCAGCGAATATCGTTAAAATATGTTACTGAATAGCAAAATCGATAAATTTTCGCTATATTTATTATAGCGATAGAATTATCGTAATAAAAGTTACTGAATCCAGGTACTGACGTGTGTGAATCAGGAGTATATTTCCAAAACCTCTTACTTGATAAATTCAGTTACAGTTGTGATTAGTGATTTTTCAGTCGCTGTGAAAAAATAAAAGGTTTCGAAAAATCACTCATCTCTAATTCGAATATTTAATGGTCTAAAAATTCTTTGATTAATCGCTCGTTGATTGATCGAGTGGTTATTCTATTCCACCCTCATAATCGTGAGTTAGGCAGCTTGATTTTGCTTACAGAAAATTATTTTTAATAAATTAATTCTTTTCATGATTTGAAAGTTTCAAACACTTTTGAAGTGAAGAGAACCAATATCTCTCAAATACATTTGAACAATCGGCAAACCTTTCTACAAAATATGGCAAATAAATTCCAAAAAGTTTTTTTTAGAAAGAGAAGTAACAATGAATGCCTACTATAGGGTGCTTTTTATAGAGTGGCACAAGTATAAATCATAATAAAACAAGGAAATATATTTTTAATATCAATGAAACAGGCTTTATTGGAAAGAAAATTTTATCTAATTAATGTTTAAATATGAGTTTTGCCATGTGGCTGCCAGGGCTGGCGTGTAGAAGACTCAATCTGGAACACCAATTTTCAACAATCGTTTTTGAAGACAAATGGACCAATGACTCCGCCAGCCCATAAAGCGCACCAAACGGTAATTTTCTGGGGATATAATGGTGTCTCGACAAAAGCTTGTGGATTCTCCTCACTCCATTTTGCGACAATTCTGCTTATTTATGTACCCATTCAATTAGAAATGGGCTTCATCGGAAAATCAAATTCAAAATCAATATCAATCAATATGAGTTTGACGAATAGAACAATTATTTTGATTAAAAATTTCTGGTGTAAGTGGATTCATAATGAAATTTCAAAGCAAACTTAACAAGAAAGCAACTATCAGCTGTTAAATGAGTACTCAAATAAATCAATGATACCAACTCAAAGTTGTGACGCTCTACAAAAAACACCCTTTACTATTACTAGGTGTTACCTTCTTTAGGAGAACGATAGTGATAGAGAAGGCGGGGGGTGAAGTATTTAATTTAATTTTTTTACAACTCTGCTTTTTTGCACGTTTTTTGCAGCGCCTCTGGTGTCAATGAAACGTATTAAAGTTCCCGAAGCTGTGTTTAGTAGAAATTTTATTCGGTATTTTACTTCGTCGATGATTCTGCTACACAGTACCGACGAAGGAGGGCGCTCTGATGTTACATTATGATTAGTATCCACTGAAGCCGTTGTAGAGCAGTGACCAGTGTCTATGCCTTCAGCACTTGAACTTTCCTACAACAACTAATACAAAAGAAGACTAATGCACAACAGAAAAATGGGTAGTATTGTTATTTTATTAACTGTCGGAGCCCAGGCTCGAACCCAGAACCCTTGGTTTGGTAGTCAGCGTGCTAAACACTTAAGCCAAGGCCACCCTCAATACCTTTTTCATAAGACTATTTCTTTTTTGAACTAAATTTAACCCTTTAACGTACGTAACAATTAGAATAGAATACATTAAATCTGATTTTGATTTATGGTTACTACTGATGCCTTAAAACATAAAATAAAAAAAATTTGAATTTTTATTTTTATTTTTATTGATGGTAAAAATATACTTCCTGTCTGCACATTCTCAAACATTTGTAGCCATTGTAATGAGCTTTAAACTGTTCTTATCCGTTCGGAATCGGTACAGGTTCATGGTTAACTTTTTTTCAATTTGAAATCCAACCTGAGTGCAATCTTATTTTTTTATGGCCACTAAATATAAATAAAAACTTTTAAGATCGGTTAAGATTAGTCAAAGATGTAATACGCGAACCACTCCCGTAGGTCAATGTAACCAATTTCAACTGCTAAGTAAACTGTTGAATTGTTGGAATTTTGACTAAATGGTGTTCTTTAATATAACTAATTGGAATTTTTTATTTTATTTTTATCATAAGTTGTTTTTCCGACTTAGACGAGCACACAATTTGCCTGTTTGAAATAATAACGATTGTTTTAATCGTCAAATTGTTGTTGGAATGATGTTGCATTTAAAATTATTTTTTTTTTCTTTGGTAAAATAGTTTTCAGCTTACTCGGGTTCAAACAAGGCACATTAAATACAGGTACACGCATTAGATGCAACTATGTGCTTCTCCTACAGTTTTAAAAAGTAATTGTCAAAAAATTTTATGCATCAAACAAGGCACAAAAGTAATTGTCAAATGAATTCTTCGTTATAAACGTGTAAGCAAAAAATCAGCAGATGAGCAATATGCCTGACGCGTGTACCTGTTTGATATGCCTTGGGTTCAAATAACATGTTCCTGTGTGTTACCTGATTGTAGGAAGGGGATAGTGCAAGTACAGATGCTAAACTTTGCTAAAAAAAAGCCAAAGTGGCAGATAGACAGAAAGAGGGAGGGAGAGATATATACGTATATAAAGAGAAGAGGAGCGAGAAGATGTGCTTATGCTTAAAACTCTGATATTGTGTTACCTGGGAGTCGGAAAGAGATAGTGGAAGTCCAATATGCTAAAAAATTTTGAAGCTGCTAAAGTGTCAGATAGAAAGATCGATACAGAGAGAGATAGAGATAAGGATAGCGATAGAAATAGAGGTCAAAAGATATATACATATATAGAGAGAGAGACAGATAGAGATGGATTTTGAAAATACATATATAAAACGTGTGTTTCCTTTTAAACCCTGATGCATTTTATGATTTCAAA
Source organism: Nowickia ferox (assembly GCA_936439885.1). NCBI lineage: Eukaryota > Metazoa > Arthropoda > Insecta > Diptera > Tachinidae > Nowickia > Nowickia ferox. The sequence goes on along the minus strand of OW387025.1, from coordinate 88,982,996 downwards.
TTTATAAAAATCGGTTGAATAGTTTCGAAGTGAATTTAAATTTTTTTTTTTGGAAATTTTCATCTGATTGGTAATTTTACTGACGTCGTCGTGACATTTTTATCGCACTAATTTTGAGATTCCTCAGGAGAGCAGGTATAGACGAAGTACTCTAGCACCTCCAAAGTGATACAATAGATCTCGATCACAGTGTCCTTTGCTTCTTTTATAATTAATAGTTCCTTCGTTTGTAATTAATAGTTCATGCATTCATTCGTTCAACGTACTGATGATTCCAAAATAAAGACACCTGTCATATTGATGCATCATTGCATCGTTATTATAACGGTTTCTGCTATCGCTGTAAGAGCAAAAGGCAAACATAACCTTAAAAACGCAACGAAATAACAGAATGAAAACGTTGCTGGTGTGTATTAAATTTAGCCAATTATGTTCAGTATAATATTTTAATTCTAAATACGCTGTTGGAAAAAAAAATCTGCTATGTAACTGTTAAAAAATACGGGTCAAAAAACCATAAAGCCCGAGGACAAAAATTTAGGTTTATTTCTTTTTTTTTTTTAAAGCAAGTAAAACTTTGAACATAAAATACTCGTATGCATTTATTTTCTGTTTGTCTTTAATTCTACGTTATTTTATTTACAGTCATGACAGCTGGTTCACATTTATGTACGTATATAATGCAATAAGAGACATACGAACATACATACATATTTCTCAAAATTTGTCTGCCATAGGCTACGATTTGTTTTTTTATCAAAGCAGTAATTAATAGTTTTAAATGCTCTATAACGACTTGAATTTTTTTAAATAATATCGATTTAATTAATTGCTTAGAAGTTCTATATTTCTTGCTGTTCTCTCATATGTACATATGTATGTATGTATATATGACTCTAATCAAGTTCTTCAATTTATTCACTTCAGTTTTATGAAATTTATGTAAACATTTATTTAAACAGCATCAGCGAACAAACGTCAATGATTGTTTTTATTGGTGAAGACTTGTCTTCCGTATTTAACGTTTAACCGTTATTTTTGTATGTTCTTTTGTTTCATTTTATGCTGTTAAACTTTAAACTTAAAGTTTAATATAAAAGGAAAAAATAAAATATTTATTCGCTTAATGGTAACTGAATTGCTTAATCATTCATGGTCAAGGTCAAAATAAGTTTGTATGTACATACTCGTACATACATATGTACATACATATGTGTTTGGTGTGTCAATGTTATCTTATGTACATATTTTTAATTAATATACATATGTATGTATGTAGGTATGTATATTATTTCCTGCTTCTATAAATTAAATAGTACGAGTATTATTGACAGCTGCAAATTTTGAAGTGAATCTTGCCACTTTCACTAAACCTTTTGCTTATATTTTCCTGAATTTTTGTTGCATCGCACGTAATTATTGTGATAACTTTTATTTCTTATTTCTAATCGAATTCAAAAAAAAAATTTAATTTCTTATGCATGCTTTTATATTACTTCACAATTTTGTTATTTGTTTGAGACAGCACAATCAGCGTTGTCAACTTGGTTGCTTCTTGAATTTTTTTGTGCGAAAAATTCCTTAGTTGGTGCGTTTTTTTAATTTTTGGTGGCACCAACGCAAATTTAACGCAACAATGGGTTAAAACGGAAAAATTCTTGTTGTGAAAGTTACCAACTTCCTGATTTTTTTTATTTTGCAACATTTTAATTTAGAGTTGTACTAGTATCGATTAAAATAAATTTATTTGTTATTTATTAAATGTTTATTAAGTTTTTCTTTAAGATTTATTTACTATTTCGAATCAAAAAGGCGTATGACTTAGACCACTTTCATAATTAAGGGCACATACATATGTGTGTACATATATACATGCCGTCACCTTAAATGCAGACGGACGTAGCAACACTTTTATATTTTTTACAGGAGAAACAAAAAACGTTACAAAATCAAAATAATAAAGTATTCTTGAAAATTTTCTTCGAAGTTTACTGGTAGTATGTATACTTATATGTTTTTTAACCATTTATTTCCATTTTATAAATATTTAAGCTTTTATGCTAGTTACGTTCTTTACAATAACAAAAATAGATGCATTCGTAATTACGTCCGTTTGAATTTGTTTAATAGAGTCGTTGATAAAATGAATCATATCAATCAAAAACTCGATTTCGAATTTTTGTGTAGTTACGTCCGTTTGCATTTAAGCAGACTATATGTACTATCTGCCTTATTCATTTGTACTACACATTTGATAAGATTTTTTAGGCTTTATTTTTTTTTTCTAAAAACCCTGAACTGTTTTATTGTTAAATTTTTAATACAAAAATGTTATAATTTTTATGGAAATTTAATTCAATAAAGATTTTAAACTAAAAAATAAATTTTAAACTTGGTGCGTTTTTTTTTTAATTTGAAATTCAAAGTTGACAACGCTGAGCACAATCATACGGAGGACAACAGGCCACAGTGGAAATGTTTGCAAAATAAATGGTAATAAATCTGGAACTTCTAAACTACTGATTGGATTAATATGAAACTTATAACATCCGTAGAGGAAGACTTAGGATTTAGAACACATGTATTGGCAGCTCTCTGGCTTAAGCTGGACATGAGTTACAGTGGGCCTAAGTTGACCACATGGGACTCAAAAAACTTCTGAGGGTTGTAATTTTTAAAAAAATTATCGCATTTTTATGGGATAAAGAGTTTTGAGCTAAGCTCAAAATTGTTAAGAAATAATGTCATAATATGTGTTTTCGTATCTCTCATATTTGAATTTAGACAAAAAAAAAATTTTTTTTGCTTTGACTTTTTTTTAGTATTTCACCTATAAATTTAAAATTAAAAGACAGCATAAGAAACTTATTAATATCTGCATTCTTAAAATCGGGAAAAGGCTAAGAATTCGATATTTGAAAAATTTTCCCGAAAAAGGCATGTTTTTTTAATTTCAATTTTGTGAAAAACTTTGTTTCGCACATGCGCTTTTAAACCACATAGTGCTAAAAACAATCTATTCAGAATGTGCTAAGGGGCAATTATTTTGTATTTTGGACATGCACCAAACATTCAGCAGTGTCCGAAAATCGCCAATTATAAAAATATTTTTTGTGTTTAAGCGGTTATAAAAAGTTGTGACGGTAAATTTTGAAAGTTTCAACTATAACATTTTATTATGTAGATAGTTTTCAACATGTTTAATTAAGATTTTACAAAGCCTTTTCATAAATGCGGACATGCGCGCAGATTTTCTAAAAAATAGTAAAAATTTGGTAAAAAAAAAACTATTGTTTTGTACCATAAAAAATAGATATTAAAATAATTTTCTTTTCTTATATTGTCATTTTTGACTTCTATATGAGTCTGTTTACTTCGCCTGAAAAAATTATTCCAATATATTTAACACTGATCTCGAGATATTCCGCTTGTATTGTGCAATTCAAAAAATATATAGAATGGGCTTAACTTTTTCCCTTTATTCACACGTCAGCTGTGTACATTTGGATGTTAGTTAGTAAATATGTGAGGCTGCCAGCGAACGTGTCAGCTGTCATTGTATTTCTCTTTGCTTTATACATGTGTGTGTATGTATGTGAAGGAGAAGTTAACGTTTGCTCCGTAAAAATTTATTTTCTGTAGATTTCTACCTCACATACGTTACGATACATATTAAATAAACAGCAACATGTTTTATTTATGTTATAGATTTTGTCAGCTGATTCGTAAACTCACGATACGAATCGACTAATTCTGCCATAAGTCTTCCTCTACGGATGTTCGAAGTTTCATATTAATCCAATCAGTAGTTTTTACCATTTATTTTGCAAAAATTTCCACTGTGCAGTGTGTAGAACGAGGTTTGCTTAAAAAAAATAAAGGTTATGAGAGAATTTCCCAATTTAACTGTAAAAGAAATAAATTTCTAAAAATCGAATTGAACGCTTAAAAGTGCTCTCCTGCAAAACAGTCAAATATGACTTAAGCACTTTTTCCTTATTGCCACAGAATTAAGTTTAAAAGAAAATTAAAGAAAATTTTGCGAAAGAATAATTTCGAAGTGCGAACTGTGACCAACAACGAACAAACTTTTTTTTTTAAGTTCGTACTCTAAATTAATTTTAATCAGACGTTTTATGAGACGACTAAAAGTAATGTTTACTAATTTCTACATTTGAGAATAAGAGTAGTTTATTTAAGGCCATGATTCACTATCCTACACAATCGCGCGATCTACGAAAAAATACAACCCTGATCTGATGAATTGTTTTTGTCTTTTGAAAATGTTCATAGACTCCATCATACCAGGGCTGTATTTTCTCAAAAATCGCATGATAGTGTAGGCTAGTGTATCACGGCCTTTAGTTCGAGCCAGGCAGTCTAGAAAATTTATATGAGAATCACTAAAAAAAACATTAAATCTTTTCATATAAATTTTCTACTCGAGTCGATCGTCTGGGTTGTGCAAACAGAGGTTTTTTATCTATTAATATTTTATCATTTTTAATAACATAAATGTTATAAAAAAATCGTTTTTAAGTCACGCAGTGTTCTCGTAAAATATTACGTTTTTGTAGTATTTTGATTTAAAACGAGTTGATACGAGTGGCACTGTTTTGAGACAATGGCAAAATTAATCAAAAGAAACGTGAATTCAATTAGAATATAAATTTAATAACCGCAGCAGCAAATTAATACAACTTAATGTGAGGTAAAGTATTAACGCTATTTAACACCAAGAGCTGTGGCTAGGTAACATTTTTATATGTATATGTATATGTATATGTACGAGTATATCGTTACCTTAATATAGAGAGGCTCTAACTCATTATTTTTTTGAAATGGATTGTTCTGTATATTTTGATAGAAGAACATCTAATGTATCGAAAAATGCAAAAATCTCGTTTAAAAAACATAATAAGTTAGGGCCTTTCTATGTGAAGGTAACGATATGTATGTGCATGCATGAACATGTATGTATGTATACATGTGTATGTAAGTGCTTTAATGAACTAAATTTAATAAAATCTCACCTTTTATTCAGTATCCTCTTGGCAATCCTCAGGTTCCTGACAGAGTGATTGATATAACTTTGAAGTATCTTATGCATTTAGAAAATGTTACACTACTCGTATTAATGTTGAATATTTTTTTGAAACTATTATATTCGTACATACTGAATTTTTTTAGATTGCTTTGTGCTGTTTTATATATTATTATTATTATTATTATTTGTTTAGTTACACACTAAAATAATTTGCACAATTATGGCGTAAACGGTCATGTTTAGAACTTTTAAGTGTTTTAATTATCCGCTTTCAAGAAAGAAAAAAATCGTTTTAAAATGCTAAAAAATTCTGTTTTTGTCTACTCCGTTTAATCTTAACCAGTATTTTCATGTTCAGTGAACAACACCAGAACAATGACTGACTAACTTAAAAGCCGCGCTTTAGACTGTCAGCTAGAAGAAAACGTTAAATAAAGAAGAAAATCAAAACAAAAGTATTACCTTTTGTTTTTTGCTCATGTTTGAAGTGTAGGTTTATATAAATGTTGTGTTTAACTCAAATTTTAGATTCAAGCTTAAATAATTTTTAGTTCTGAGTTGAATTTTTTATACTCAATATGGGTTTTTTTCTACAGCGAAAGAATGTGTAAACTTTGTGAAGGCAATAGCAGACTCGGCAAATGTTTAACATAAAAAGCAGTATCATTGAACAAGTTATAATCTCTAAGTTTGAAAAAGTCCATTATGTCTAACTAAAATTTCTTAGGATTCCATTTTGAGTGAACAAAATTTTAGCGTAGTTTGAAAAAATGGGCAATTAATATTGACCCAATCCCTTTCAGCTTACACTTATGCTTTAATAGCATGTTTTGAAATCTTAAGAGAGGGGAGGGGAAGAACTATCCAATACCCTAAAAGCCTCTCGAACCTAATCAGGTTAGGAACCTAGTTTCCCTCATATACTTTCGCAGGTTTTTCCATACTGAATCCCTAAGATATTCCACACATCTGGTATATTTTCCAGGCAAAAGAAACGTCTTTTAATTTGACTAAATGCTGGACAGTGACAAGTAGTGTTCGCGAAACAAATTTCTGGTTAGAGGCTGTTCACATATTAAGTAACGCGGGGGGTATAAAAACTCTTAAAATAGCGAATGGGCCCCTAAAGTTTATTTGGTCTTATTACAATATTTAAAGTGGAGACGATATAAATAGCACCATGAAAAATACAAGCAAAAACTTACTTACATGAGTCGTTCACTTTGAAAGTGAGTCAAGTCCATTAAACAGGTAAATCACTTTAAAATTTCAACTGCCGTCGTTTTTGAATTCTTCTTTTCTTTGCAATATTGAAAACAATTTTTATTCCAAAATATTTTTCAGAAAAACGTTCAACAAGGAAGCTCTAAATTTTCCACAAATTTAGCCATTTTTCACTCTTATTTCAAAATCTAGAGTTTGATTTTTTCACGGCGTCTTGAATTGAGCTGGTAAAAGGATTTTGTGAAAAATTTTAAAATATTTATTTGAAAGTTTTGGTTATGCTACTACCGAAAGTATTTGTACCCTTAATTATGAAAGTGTTCTGAGTCATATGAATTTTGGCTTCAAAATTATAATGAATAAATCTTAAAAAAACTTAAATTAATATTTAAGTAAAATTAAATAAATTTAAATTAAATCAAGACAAGTACAACTCTAAATAAAAATGTTGCATGATATAAAAATACTAGCTGAGCCATATACTATTTTTTTTAACTACAAATTACTCCACACACAATGGTCACATGTTGTACCAAAAGCAAAACACAAACTTACCGGGTATTAACTCGAACCTGTATTGAAAATTTCAGCTCCACAGCTCTTATAGTCCCAGAGATCATGCCTTACGAACAAACACGCACTACGATTTTATATACGAGTATGTAGATTTTTTGATTTCTTCAAATGTTGTCTACTACATATTTCAAACAAAGAAATGTATGATTAACGGCACATTTACGAAATCGGGAACAAATTCGAGGTAAAAAACTTAAATTTTACAAATTCAAAACCAAATATCTTTGAAACTATTAAACACATGTATCTTTATTTTCTTTGCCTATTCAACAACTTGGCCCAAGGTAGTCAAATTTAATCACCGTGTGTTTCAAATAGAGTTAATCAAATTTCTACATTTTTAAAGCTTAGGTCTTCCTTTGTGATTTTTATATATATAATATTGTTATCGGATTGCAAATTTCGCTTAAGAATACTGTTAATAACATCATGAATATACGAGTAGGTCTGGTCACTCCGTCCATTTTTGTGCAACAATATTCTGCAAATTTACTTTGTAGAATAAATAAATTAATAATACCAATAAATAAATTAATAAACAAATCGTTTTCGCTACGATGTCCATCTGTCTGTCTCTCCTTCTGTCACCGGCTATTTTCTCGAGAAGCGTAAGAGCTGAGGAACTGAAAATTTCACAGAATAATATATAGAACTTTGGCCGCTACAACAACAAAATATATGACAGTTAAAAATTAAAGGAGCAACGAAAAATATGGAAATCGTAATGCAGACAATTTTATATAGACACTTGAAATTTGCAAATTCAGTGCTCGTTAGGGATGCCAATCCCAAAATCCCGAATCCTGGGACTTAAATTTTTTAATCCCGGGATTTTCGGGATTTGCTCAATCCCGAAACTGTTTACTAAGTTTTGTGCGTTTTTTTAAAATAAATTCATCATGACCTTCCCCCATGTTAAGATAGTAACCGTGGCAACACAATATTGATCTTTTATAACTGAAATTTACATGCCGCTGGTTAAGCATTGTCTGTATACATATTTCATTGATGCTTTGCCAAATCATTAATGTTAAAAATATGTGGCTGAAGTCTAGCCACATATTTTGAACAGTCACAAACTTTTTATCTTATGCACAGACTTTCAACAACTTTCAAAGAATTCACAAATAATAATATGTTTGAAAATCACAAAACAAAAATAGGCGTAGTAAGCTTAGAAACTTTAACAAAACCCAGCAAATAATTAATATTCCATATAAAGCTGGGATTTGTTAAAGTTTCTAAGCCTACTAAGCTTATTTTTCTTTTGTGATTTTCAAAAATATTATTATTTGTGAATTCTCAGATAGTTTGTGACTATGTAATATGAAATAATTATAAAACTTTTGTTTGTGAACCTCTTTCAAAGACGTTGTTTTTATTAGAAAAAAAATTTGGGGATCCCGAAAAATCCCGAAATCCCCGGTATTTCATTTTTTGAAATCCCGAATCCCGGGATCGCAAAATTCAGTCTGGATTGGCATCCCTAGTGCTAGTGAATTTATATGCAGACTGCAACAATTAACACTGACATTAAAAAAATCTAAATTATCAGTTAATGTAATTTTGACAACTTGCTGTATCTTGGAAACCGTAGAAGGCAAACTCTTGAAATTTTCCAAAAGCGCTAAAACTAAAAAATCCTTAAATTACAAAAATCTTCAACCCGAAAAATCGCCAAAATGATGAAAGCGCTTAAATCAACAGTATAACCAAAAATGAAATAAATCGCTAAAATGAAAAAAGTCACCAAAAGTAAAAAGTTCGCCAAAGCACGAAAAAAATCGCCTGAAACCGAAAAAAAATGCCAAAACTAAAAATGCGTTAAAAACAAAAAAAATTAAAATAAAAAAATAAAATAAATTACATAAATCGAAAAAAATTACCAAAAAGAAACAAGCACCGTGCAGAATCCTTCGTGTGCTAATCAAAGTTGCTCGAGAATGCAATAAATATTTTTAACACTCATATTGGTTTCATATCAATGTTTCACACGATTGCCGCCCGCACCAGGGTTGCATTTGATTGGTCCAAATAAGCACAAGATTGGTTGGTGTTGGTTGTGGTCAATGATGCATTGCGACAATCGGGTATGCACTGGTTTGCAGACGAGTATTTAACTTTCGCTACATATTCACACAAAATGGTTTTAACCTCCGACCAAAAAAGGGGTGTTATAAGTTTGAAGTGTGTGGCTGTGTATCCGTGTGCCTGTCCGTGTCCATGTACAGACCAAACGGCTGAACGGATTTAGATTTAGTTTTTTTTTCTGTTTGAAAGGTGACTTGATCGAGAGGGTTCTTAGCTATGTTTTAAGAAAATCGGGATAGCCGTTTAGAAGATATCACATCTTTTCTAGATATAGCGGGGGTTTTTAAAATTTAAAATTTTTGTTATTGTTTGGTGTATTTAAAGTGGTTAAAACAAGTTAATAAAAATAATAAGTAAGACACAACCTTCATCCAAAGTCATCAATAATACATATTTGAAGCCTTTCATGGGAAAGTACATAGTGCAAATTCGAAACATTTCCAATTACTGCTCTTATTTGCTTTAATTCTAATCAAGACTTAATTTCTATATCAGCTTTTTCAACATAATAAAATAGTAATCAAATTTTATGACTTTGTTTGTATGTACTCGTTTTTTAAACTGGTTTTCTGATTATAATGATTATGAAAAAAAACAAGAACAATAATCGCATGTAGTTGTTCTCGTATGAGTTTGCTTAAAATATTGCTGCTTGCAATTTAACTCAAGTGGAACAACTAACTCACTCAGAACTTTTCGAAACCGGTGTTGTGTATTAAACTCGTTTCTGAAAACTAAATATTAATTATTTGCTTCGCTCCAGTTGTTTATTTATTTAGATAATTTCATTAAAAGAATCTCTATCTCTTGTTTCTCTTTATTATTTAGATATATACATAAATAACTGTTAAAGTTTATGGCCAAGGTTTCATTTGAGTTTAATTAATTTTTGACTGTTGTGTTTGATAATGCTTTTTTGTTAAACAAAGTAACTAATGTTTGTTTAAATTTGGAACAGCTTTGCCAGCATTATTGACTGGATTGTTGATGTTCACCTTAAACAAATTCTAATTCTAAGCAAGACAGACATTAACTTTAAGTTCAATAAATTCAAATTCCTAAAAAAAACGGATGCTCTGAGCACAAACATACATTCCAAAAAGATAAGGAAATGTTTGTGTAGAGTTATTAAAAAAAAAATTAAAAGCTTGCCATAACCTCTTGACAAATACTTATGGTTATACCATTAGGAACTATTTTTTTTACATGTGTAGTTAAAATCGCATGATCATTCTAATGAGAATGTTCAGAAATGTTTAACGTACAGTATAAATACGATATTGGTGTTGGCCGATCGGATATTGAAAGTGAAAGCCATAGGCATCTCGCAGGGCTCAGTGATTTCACTTTTGAATGAGCACTTGGGCATGAGAAAATTTTCCGCAAGACAGTGGGTAAATCGGCGCTAGTAAAAAAAAAAGAAGAGAAGTATCTTAGGACATCCGGTTGTAGCTACTCTAATTAGTTCAATAAAACAAACATCATGTATTAAATATAAAATTATATTTTATGATGATGTCAAATTCGCTGCAAATATTTCAAAACGTTTCCATTTATTTCACATTATTTTTTTTTCTAGCGGCGTACGATTAAATTAATGTATTGTTTGTATCCGGTGGCGGCTGTTAGCCAGCTTACAGCCGATCGGCTGTGTTCTCTGTTATGTGCTCATTGTTTTTGTTTTCTCTTAGTTTCACTCACTTCAAAGAACGAAACAAAACAAAATCAAACAATTTGGTTCGCTTATTTTCGTGCTCTGGTTTTAAGTACAAAGAAATCAAAACAAAAATAAATTTATAACTGTAATAAGTTCGATTATTTTTGTTAGGAAAATCGCGTCCTAACTCCTGTATCGCGCAATAAATAGCGTAGCTACAATATATTTTTTCGACCCATAGGTCCCTTTTAACTTTCTCTGTCACATATGTATGTATTTCTTTTTTGTATTAAAACTAAAAATTGCATTAGTTGAAAAAAAGTACCTTTGCTAACTTTTTTCAATTCAATTTCAATGATTGGTATCAACATTTTGTTAATAAAATATTTTTTATGTTTCCTTTTATAGAAACATGGATTTTTTTTAAATCGTTCTTGCCTATTAATCTTTCACACGATTGTAGCTCCATTACATTACAGTTCATGAAAATCCAAAAAAAAGATTAAAGCATTGAGTTGTTTCCTTGGATTTTTTTAAATCGTTCGTGAATTTAATGCAATTTGAATCGCTATATTTTTTTTTTGTTCATATAATGAATTCATTGGGGTTTTTTTGGGAACTCTATCTTTGTTAATAATTCGAAAATATAGTAATTTAAATTTTTTAAAAGAGTGCAATTTATATTTATTTAGAGAACTTTATATAGAGCTATTATAAAACAAAAAACGCTTGGTGGAAACAGCAGTTATGTGGAACATTCAGAACTATTGTACTACTTTCGGTACTTTAAAAAAAAAATGAAAAAATCATATAAAAATAGATATTACATGCTTAACATAATAGAAACAAACAATTTTACAAGCTGCCTCTAAAGCGGCATGTCCACACATCATACTGACCCGTCAAATTTGTATATGCGTTGGTAAAGTTCTGTTTTGTCTATAACAGCAACACATCAAATTCTTACCATCAAATTTCATTTCAAATCTGTTTTAAAAACGAACGAACGTTTTTTTTGGGACATATTTTTTCCGCATTATGATATTTTTCAAGTATATACAACTGCGTGAAATCAAATCGTTCGAAATTGCCATAGCATTGTTGTTATAAATTCCAATTTCCAACAACAATTCTCCGGCAATTCCGCACGTTTTAATTTCACGTGGAATACAGAACATACCCGTATACGGTTGGTCAGTCCAAAGTTTTATCGTGATATTATTGGATTATAGCATCCAACGTCCATAATGAACAACTTCTCCTTCAATACTAGGTTTGCCTCAATATTTCATGATAATTGCTATTACAATATGCTTGCAATTGGCTGCTGTTGCAACAAATTTTTACTTGTAACAAACATTTTTTTAACGAACAGAGAAAGCAAGCCATTGTCTGGTGTTTCTTTCGTATCGGAAAAATACCTAACCGCCTCTTAGTTTTTTTTTAATTTCTTTTTTAAGCTTAACGAAATTATAGTTAATTTTAATTGTATTATTGTTCGAACTTCATTTGTTTCTATATACAAGTATATGATTGGATCAGGCTAAAGTTCGTATCGCTTTGTAAGCCAAATTACATGTGATAATTATTAATGAACAAATAACACCAAAGTTAGTTGCAAATATTCTGACAAACACGTAGTAGAACGGAGCAACCGGCTGTTTTCGAAAAAGATCAATATTATGTTGTAAATACTAAGTGGGTTCTTGCTATTTTCCTTTCAATATGTTCTACCCTTTTGATCACACAATAAACGTCAAAACACTATTTGTATGGATGTGTATATTGAATACCTCGGGCCTGTTTCCCAAAACTTAAAAGTGCTGCAACACAAGTAAAACAGTTGAGAAAGTATCTCAAAACTTACAAGTGTTGAAATACAAGTAAAATAATTGTGAAAATATATTTTTTATATGAATATAAAATATTTTCTCAACTGTTTTACTTGTATTTCAACACTTGTAAGTTTTGAGATACCGGCCCCAGCAGTTGAAAACCTTTATTAAACCTCTTTCAATATGACCTTTATTTGAAGGCTTTTTGAAAGCCTTTAAGAGCCATTAATTTGAAGGCCTTTTAGAATATCTGCGAAAGAAGCGAGAACGGAAGGCCTACTTAGCAATCACAACGTGTGTAAAAAATATATGAATATCGAACGGAGTGACCCAGCCTTGTACATCCAAAAGAAGGAGTATAGAGACTTTTTATAAGGCATCCGCACTCCTCCTTTTTCCCGCTGGGTATAAACATGCATGCACATACATACATACATATGTATGTATGTATTTTTTTCAACTATGCAGACACTATACAGCCTTATGTATAAACAAAAACTAGCATGAAGTTAGCATAAGTGGCAAATTTGAACATGATCTTAAAGCCTTTTGCCATGCAACTTCACATTAAAAATCACGCTAAGACTTAGTAGCGGGTTAAAACTTTTAATGTCAAATTGTATGGAGGAACTCGTTAGAAACTAGTTCAATTTCGTCACTTATGCTAAATTCATGAGAATTATTTATTATACATAAGGCCTTTACAGCCTTAAGTATAAGAAAAAACTGGCATGACGTTAGGCGAATCCATACTAGGTGGTCGCAAGGAATCAGGGTACGTTGGATGTCAACACACATTTTTCAGTTCATTTTTATTTTACATTTAAGGTATAAGTTTCTCAAAGCGAATTGAGCTGAGTATATCTAATATGAATTTGCCTGATACACATTTTAGTGCATTTTTTTTTTACTTGAAAAGTATAAATTTTTCTTATAGGAATTTGCTTTGAACAGAAAGCAGAAAACTATCTTATATATGTACATAAATACAGTGAAGTTAGGTTATGATGAACCCCGAGGGTCCTGGAAATTATTGTCATTATGAGCTGAAAGTAACCAAAAATAAAAAAAATTACATTTCATCTTAAGAAAATAAGCATATGTATGTATATTTTTTTTTGGTAGGACTAGCACTCAGGGGATAGCCCCTAGAACTAGGAAAATAGCATATGGAGAGGAGGATAGAGGGAGTAGTGTGTGTATGTGCACAAGAAGCAGTAAAGCTGCTTGTTAGAAGGCCTCTGTTCTCCTTATTGCTGATGCACAAGGCCTGCTCCATACTGATATCTTCAAAAGAATGGAATTTGATTTTGTTTGGCTAAAAACAAGATTTGTATGTAAAAATTTTACGCAGATAAAAAGCTCTTAAGTAAAGATATTTCTAAAATATAAAATATGTTGAAGCAATAAAGAAACAAAATATTTTTTAGTTAGTTACTTTTATATGCAAAAAACAAGTTTAAAATTTCCAGCTCTGGAAATGTTTTTTTTTTACTTTGCTTATTTTCAATACCAGTGTAAATATCAAAAGGTTGTTCTATTTAAGTAAGAGGGTACTAGGCCAGAAAATTTTCAAAAGGTTGCCTGCCTACCCGATGGTGCCGGCGCTAATTAACGCCACTGGCTCTAAATTGTTTGTAGGCAGTTGAATGCCTAGAAAGCAGATGAATGCTTTCTATTGAGGTAGTTTACACGAGAACAATTTTTAAGCCGCACAATTTTTGTTCTTTTCCAAATTACACGGGACTAATTCATCTGTCATAAAATGTATACGTGTGTGTAGTGTTTTTTTATTCATTTGACGTTTGACTTTCGTTATACACATTTCGAAACATACGCGGAGGAAATATGGCGATAATAAATGATGAAGAATTGGCAATTATTTTAGGAGGAATTTCAATAGCCTGTAATTTGGAAGCTGGCTCATTAATTCTGGAAGCAGATAATAATAAAGAAAAGCAGATCTTTTTGGGTCAAGCTACAACTTTGTCAATATTGATAGCAAAAAATCAGGAGTACCTATAAGTTATTCTTAAAAGTGAAAACAAATTTTTTACTTGCAACAAAAAAGTGTACGAAAAAACTATTTTTTGGGTATAAGATGTTAACAAGATTTGTTCGGTAGACTCTGAGCTACATTATTACCATATATATAGTTTAGAGCTAGCTGAATAAGGTGTTGGCCAAAAACTGAGGACACAATTTTCTTAGGGCGCAGATATTTTCTAAATCTTTGCAGGCCCATAAAAAAAATTGATCACCAAATTCATGAAACTGAGTATAGGGTTTTACTACCCTTTGGTAATACTATCGAACCTTTACTGTCCAGTCCGTGTGTATTTATTTAATAATAAACTGCCTTATTCATAAAAATATTTAATGCTTATTTAGCTTATTTAACTCTTAGTTGAAATATTTCCATACAAAATACGTTATTTAAGCTTTGAATAACCATCCAATATTTTTTTAAAAATAAGGCAGTAAATATTTTTTTTAATAAATCCATATCTATTTACAAAAAATTAAAATTAAAAAATTGTTTTTAATATCTTTTATGAATTCATGTGAAGATATGTTTATAGTTCTAAATAGTTATACTATCCACAATTATATTTTGTAACTTCTTTTTATAAGAATTAAATAAAATCTTGTTCATGTTATTTCCATATGATTTATTCAACACAAAAAAACAAGGAAGTAAATAAACATTTTTGAAATAACTTCGATGAAACATAAAAACTATTATTAAACTTAAAAAAAATGGTTAAATTACACAATTTTTTTGAACCTTAGGTCCGTTAAAAGTTTGTTGACGTGACCAAACCCCTTCTTCCTTCAAATTCATGTTTCCACCACGATGGTCAACTAAAAACTAAATACGCTCTGTTTTAAAAAAACGCCGAACCTGTGATTTCGCATGTGCATATGTATTGGGTTTGTGCTGCTAATGCGGGGTTGAAGCTGGTTGAAAAATTATGCCAAATACAAAACCACTCTCTTCACCGAATTTGCCAACAAACTGGTGTGTTGTGCCAGCATAATTATGCCCGTGTACTACCTCATTAACCAATAAATATATGCCAATTTTAGTAGAGCTCAACGAGGAGCTCTTTTGACAGCAGTTTATTGATTGAATTTTCATACAAATAATTTCGGCTTATATGTATACTAATTATGTGAAGAATCTAGATTGTAAAAATGAGTGATCTTATTTCTATTTTCTATATATATATATTAAAAATATTTACATTTATAATATTCATGGGAAAACAAAAAAAAAATGTCACTTGATATATTTAAAGTAATAAATTATTTTCCCATAAATATTGAAGTGCGCCACAAACAACAACAACAACCCACGGTATGCTTACCAAGCACATGCATTGCACTGGAATATCAATACGGTGACCAGCGGTATGAAAGACATATGATACCTTCAATTGCAATTGTATGCAGACCCGTAAAACAATGAGTACATTTACTGATGTGTATGTAAAATAATTAAATCATTGTTTACTACACCAGTCTAGTTCCTGGTAATTTTTTTTTTTTGCTAATTCAGCAGAATCCCGGCATTTTTATCTAGAAATTCCCAATAGGAAAACTCTAGTTGTTATCTGGGCACGAAACAATCTTATCGCAATTAATCCCAAATTAAAAAAGATGTTCAAAATCTTATAATACGAGTCCGATCAAAGTTCTAGGAAACATTTAACAAAAACTGGTGCTCAGTGAAACAATTGAAAAGTTAACAAAAAATATAATTAAAATTTATTGTACTCGTGTTAAAATGTCGTCGAATATGATGGACTATTTCGGTTGTGTGTATGATAAAGAACAAAAAATATTAGAGAGCACTAATGTACAGACCGAGTTTAAGCCTGAACTTTCCATGGGTCAAGTGTTATTTGAACGTTTAAGGCAAAGATTAAGCAACGAGTTGCAGGTAATTTAAATTAATTTGAAGCGCTGCTGCTCTTAATAATTGTGGCATTCTGTCTAGCTGGATGATACATACAATGTGACTACAACAAACGGCCAAGCTCTTAGCTGGGCAATTAGCATTGCTCAGTATTTAAAGGAACTGGAATTTGATCATAATGCCATTGTGGGCATAAGCGCTAAAACGTCTACTTACTTGTTGCCTGTAGTTTTGGGTTGTTTCTTCAATTGTACTCCCTTTCATGCTGTTAATCCGGATTTGGATGAAGGTATGTTTTACAGGATTTCTTAATAAAATCAGCTTAATTAAAGTTGCTTTCTCTTGATCTCTGCTAAGACACTCTCTCTTATTGCTTTGGCTTAACCCAACCAAAATTAATATTTTGTGATGGTGAATTTTATGCAAAAATAAAAACGGCAAGTCAAAATTATTGTAATTTAATAATAACAATTTCGGAGCATATTGAAGGCATCCCCAAGGTTTTGGATCTTCTGCAGGCAACAGTGGCGGTAGAGAATTATCAGTAAGTAACTGCAGTGCAACTATTTAAATTCAATTAAAATGATACAATGATACATTTATACAAAGACCTCAAGAGCTTGTCGAGGGGCCCAGTCAAACAATAGCGATTTTAAGCTCTTCCGGGACCACAGGAAAGCCCAAAGCTGTTTGCCTTGCAACACCTACTGTTTTAAGTGAAAATTTGTAAGTGCTGGTGTTTCGCTCGTTCCCATTTGCCAAGTAACAACTACAAATCGAAAACAACTAACTTCTTTACAGCCTACTAACTTGCGATACAATAATTTATATGACCAGCAGTATTGACTGGCTTACTGGACTGTGGTTTCTCATCAACAACTGCCTCAGCAGCTGTACCCGTGTTATAAGCAAACGCCCATTTGATATAGAGTTCTTTTTGGAGCTTGTAAGCAAATACAAAATCAAATATGTTTGTCTTTCGTCGCGTTATGTGGCCATGATGGTGAGTCATCCTTTGGCTACCAGCGAGAACTTATCATCCTTAAGGACCGTACAGTTTGGGGGGAGTAATTTGTCAGAGGCCACCTTCCAACGTTTAAGGACACTGTTCAACAAGAATGTTGTCATAAGCTTTGGCTATGGCCTTACAGAGTTGGGAACTGTGTCATTTAATTTGGACCAAACGCGTTCCAAGTCGGTGGGAAAATTGCTGCCAAATTTAAAGCTACGCATAATAAATGAAAGCGGTGAAAATCTAAACTTAAACGAAGTTGGCGAAATATTAATTAAACCTGCAATACCCTGGCTGGGTTACTATCGAAATCCTGAGGAAACGGTTCGTTCAATGGATAATGAAGGCTGGTTTTACACCGGCGATGTGGGTTACATAGATGAACAATATTTCCTTTATTTGGTGGATCGTAAAAAAGAAGTTTTGAAATATCAAGGCTTCCAGTACTGGCCAAATGAAATTGAACATGTTGTAGCTGAAATGCCACATGTAATGGATGTTTGTGTGGTGTCCGTTCGCGATGAGAAATTCGGTGATGTTGCCGGTGCTTTAGTGGTGAAAGCAGCAGACAGTCCTTTAACGGCTTTTCAGATAGAAGAGCATGTGCGGAGTCGTCTAATTCTGCCTCATAAGCAAATTAATGCTGGTGTCTACTTTGTGGACCAGCTTCCCTATAACTTTAACAATAAATGCTTAAGAAGTAAAGCAAAGCTTATCTTTCAGTCTTTTGTTGCAAAAAGAGAGATGTGAAATAAAATTGAAACTGAAATGGAAAAAATTTAATTTTTAAATTTATTAATTTACTTTTATATATATTTATATATATATATATATATATATATATATATATATATATATATTGTGGAATATATGCATAAAAAGTTAAAAATAATTTAGTTTTCTTTATATTGAACATCGCTATATATAAAGGGAGTTTTGTTTTGACCTATAAAACTTAAAGTTGGCAACACTTTTTTAACTGGCGGCCATTTTGTCTGATATAAAGTGATTTATGTTTACTTTGATTTGCTCTTTCAACATGAATAGACTGACGACTGACGCCTGGAAAACACTTCCAAATTGTGCAAAAAAAATTTATTTTGAAAGTCATGGCTCTGTTCGAAATAATTATCGCGCACTACGTCCATTTTACGGTCATCATAATCGTCCATCAGAGCAATTAGTTTGATTAACTATGGCACGTTTTCGCACCACGTTTATTCCAAATGATAATAGGCATCCACAAAGACGTCGTACAGTTCGTACAGATGAATTCATTACTTCTTTGAAAAAGACGCTGGTCAGAACGTTACAGTCAATGGTGACCGCTATAGAGCCATGGTGAGTGACTTCTTCGTGCATCAGGAGCTGTGCATTCAACAAGACGCCACAATATATCATACAGCTCATACCACAATTGATTTGTTTTCACACCCGTGAATTGGCCTCCATGTTCGTGCGATTTAACGACGCTAGACTATTTTCTGTGGAGAAATTTGAAATCGCTAGTCTACGGCCACAAATGTAGGAAAAAGTCATCGAAATGGGACCTCCAGATTAGACTACGTCAGTGCCAGACGTGGCGGTCATATGTCATAAGTCATATTTAAATTATAATTCCAGAAGATTATCTTTCGAATAAAGTAAATTTCCTCTATATAAAAAACATTATAAGAAATTTTCTCCAGTCTTAAGGAAAAAACTCAGCATCATAAAAACTGAAGTGAAATGAAATGAAATGAATGAAAGTAGATCTGAAGCATCATCACCCAATCCTCTTCGCCTCAATTTTCCGTTAAAGTCTTAAAGTCTCTGGGCATCCGAAATTGCAGTTAAAGCAATTCCAGAAATTGCGTGTATTGAACTTGAGTAAATTTTAATCAGAAATAATTTCTTAATCAAAACCATTTCGATGGATTTCTGTAACAGGCCTGCTAATATTGTTTTATTAAACTGAAACTAGATTGTTTTCAGCTTTTGGGAGCACCCACTAGCCCAGTGTGTAGGTAGTGTGCTGGGCTATTGGGCTATCAGGGCGGGTTTTGTGGGTGCGATTCCAGAAGCTGAAGGTCTTTTTTAATGCGACTTTCTTCTTTTTCTTGTAACATGTAATAAATAAAATTAAAAATAAACATTTTTAGCTTTTAACTATCAGTTTTTGAAGGCGGTTGAATTTTCTTTTATAAAAATCCTTTTAGCGTTTGTAGTGTTTGTAGAATAGACGGGTAATGTGCAACTCTTTTTATTTCCCAACTTACATACATACATATATGTTATTCATAAACTCTCGTAAACAAAAACAGCAGTTCGACAATATCCGAAAAATTTTCGACTTTTCGATTTTATTAAAAGTCAGTACACACATAAACCCCTTGTCTGCTCCTTAAATGACGTCGAAAACTTATGGGCAACACTGTATTTAATTATAGGTGACTCTGCATAACGCCACAGCCATAACCATAACAATAGAAACAAATTAAATTTTGGTTTTTGTGAATTGGTGAATGAAAAAATAGTTTAAAAAAAGTAACAAATTAACAGCTGGTTTTTACCCGACTGCGTGACGCAAAGAAGGGTATTGCGTTTATCAGCCTATATATGTATGTATGTATGTACTCGTATGTATGTATGTGTGTTCCTTTGCGGCCTTATATAAACCGAACGCGTGGACCGACTTTAATGATGCTTACGTCAATCGATTTATCTTAATCCCGGAGGTGTCACTAAAGATATGACAGTAGCAAAAATTCAATATGGCGGCCAACAGACGCCATTTTGTAAATACGAAAAAAATAAATAAAAAGCCGGCGAACTATATCAAAATGAGTATCATTCGACAGGTATTTTAAAATAATCTTTAGGTTTCTCTTATGATTTTTCAGTTCGAGTGACCGCTTAAGATATTGAACTGTTCAAAGTTGGACGCAGTCGGGTTTTTTGATTTTTTTAATTACTACTTGTTTATTGTTCATAGCATAAGCATTTTCTTTCGCTTAAAAATATATAAACTATTCTAAAACTTTCATATATTCCACTTTGAAGTAAACAAGCTTTTTTTTAACAACAAATTTCATTTTTTTGTTTTTGTTTCCAATATAAATATTCGATCGAATCTATCATCCGCATTTAGATGAACAGGCCTTAAAGCTCTTTGTCACTCACATGACAACGATTCAATGTTACAAAACGTAATTTTTTCGTCCATTATTTTTAAGAACGAATTGTGCACAATGAAACCTTATTTAAAAATGTATTTAAGCTTGATGAACACAAGAAACACATCAAAATATGACATCAAGCTTGTGCAGAAAAAAAATTTTCTGCAATAAACACGTTTAATTGGAAAACAAAAACAAATATTAGTTAAAGATGTAAGAGAGTCTTTTAAACTTTTGTTTGAAAAATTTAACTTAATCAAAAGTTTAATAGACTCAATAAAATCTTTAATTAATTTTTTTTATTGAACGTATTTAATGCAGGAAACTTTTTTCTGTGTGCAAAACATGTAAAATTTTTTGATTTTCCATCAATTATCTTAGATGTAATACATACAAACACATTTGCACAAATACTGTCATAATGATTGAAGAGTATTTTGATAGTGTTTAGGATCGCTTAGTATATGCATGTGCAAAGTTGTGTAGGAATCGGTTGGTTAGAATTACATGAAATTTGTCAGGTGTTGTGGAAAATTGCATTGAAATTTATTGGACAAAAGCATACGAAATATAAAATTGATTTCCACTTTTGCAAATGTGAGATTTTGTCATAACACCAGCTACAAATGTGTACAAGACTTCATGAAAGTCCGTAAAATTTATTGCTAAATTTTAATGAACGTGGCTCTACCCCCATTTTCAACGCAAGATTTAAGTTGTGGAGGAATCATTTGACTAGAAGCACATACGAATATAGTATAAAACTTTATATATCCCGCCCACTTTTGCCAAATCGATGTTGTGTCGCTCAAGGTTGGGCCGAATTTTATAGAAATCGATTAAGCAGAAGTCCATAAATTTTAAGAGCTAATTTTAGTGGGCATAGTGACTCAAACAAAAGCAATTTTTTGTTAGATCCATTTTAACAAATGGTGTAGTCTTGTAGTTAAAAAAAATATACTAAAGTCTAGTAAAAATACAACCAAATTGAGAACCTCCTGCTTATTTGAAGTCACTTAAAAAAGAACTACAACCTAATGAAGAATTTTCTAAACGGAGTGACTTACTAAGATTACATTAAATAATTTGCAATCTAGTTTTGTAAAGAAAAAGAAAAATCGTTGACTAATAAGCAAAGGAAAATACAAAAGAACACATTGCAAAATTATAAAGAGGAGAAAAAAAAACTGAAAGCGATTAGGTAAGCCTATCTAAGTAATTATAGTTCACAAAACCTATTGTTAATAAAGCAAAAATTAAATCATAAAAAATGTATGTATGTAGTAAACCTAAAGCAATTTTCGTTATAAAGCCTTGGCTCAAGAATTTTCAGTCTTGATTGTGGGTAATTATTGGAGTATGAACACAAGCAATTTGGCGGAATATACATATGTAAGTATCGAATAGATTGTTAGTAGCAACAACAACAAATTGCGGCGACAACAAAACAAAAACAAAAAAAAAACAGAACGCGAGTATAATTTGTTTTATAAACAAGTTTCCTAATTTCTTATTTTATATTTCAGTTTCGTTTTTATTGCAATTTGCCGTCAGTCAATATTTGAGTTGTTCAGTGATCTTACAATGAACTTAATATTCATTATTGACTGTTGAAAATAACTATTTAAACTGCAGCAAGTTGCTGCAGCAAATTAGCCCGTATTATTTAATTGTAACAACTTTATGTCTGCCATTGTTGCACTCGTACCACCAGCAAGCGAATGCGTGATTTAATTTTTTTTTGCATCCAGTAACGAGTACAGATCGGTTTAATGCATTAATGTCAAATTTAAGTCACTTCATCATAACTTGGCTGACTAGCTGACAGGCAATGAGAATGCAAATGTAAATGTGAGTTTGTGCGAAAAGCTGCACATACGAGTACATGCCAATTTGTTGAGCTTGAAAACGAATTATGTCGTGAAACTTTTTAGACTAAATAGTTGAAATCTTAAAAAGGCCTTTTCTTAAAGGAATTAATACTGATTGAAGTTGGAAAACTTTTAATTTTTAACGTACGTTGAGTAGTTTGACAGCTATCAGGGTTTTTGCTTTCTTTTAATTTTAGATTTTACACGATTAGACGACTTTTTCTCAACAAACGGTGAACGTATAGAAATAAATTCATGTGGTAGCTTTATTTACTGTAAAGTAAGCATGCAAGAGCATTCACAGTTTGTATGAAAGAACTACATTTGCAAAACCTGTTACTTGATAAATTCAGTCACAGTTCTGATTAATGATTTTTCAATCGCTGTGAAAAAGTAACAGGTTTCGAAAAATAGCTCATCACTAGTGCCCACACATTACTGAATTTATTTTATTTATTTCTCAAGATTCTCAACTTTTCGTACCAATGAAGATGGAATATGTGAATTGTTTTGTTTCATGGTACTGTAATTTGTTGAAGCTTTCTATGTAATGAAAGCTCAAATTTTAACTTCACTAACTTACAACAGTCTTGCCGTTCTGTTGTTTGTTCTTCACCAATCATGCAATCACATTTGCTTGTTATAATATTTTTGGTTTGTTACTTTAAGTTCTAACTACTGATTCTGGCAGATGATACATTTTGAAATCTTACATCAGCAACTTATATGGAACGGGCTTAAGTTGCCCTTATTTTTGTAGGAAAAAAGTTCAGCTTTGACTATACATACGAGTACATATGGCAAATATATTGAGCTTCCGAAAAAATATAAAAAATTTCCATACTGTTTAAACTTTTTTCACAAATTTTTAATACAAAAAAATTTTTTATGTCGGATAGAACTCTCTGTCATATTGCTGTCAATTTTTTACATTTATTATCAGTATACCCTGGCTAATCATCATGAATAGATTGAAGCTTGCATAACGCTCACAAATTATACACATTTACTTTGAAAATCAGTCATCAAGTCTCGTATGGTTTTTATTGTGTTCAGCGATGTTTTCACAATTTCATTCTATTGTAGTTTTCCTTGCAACCCAAAGAGCGCTTGCAATAAATCAAATGTCTGAATAAATTTGCATCAAATCTATTGATGCAACTAAAAACGTATTCTTTGCAAGTTCTGTGTGGCGCACTTCATTTTAAACACATAAAACTTGAATTAATTTCTTGACCAGCGGCCGGTTTGTTTTTAACAAATGATTGCTCACTATTTTTTTACTAAACGCTTGACTTTGTGAGTGTAAAATTGAAAACACACCAAATACAAAAAAAAAAACTAAATTAAAAGTTGAAATACACACAGAACCTGCAGCTGAAAACGATAGTCAAGGGTAGTGTATGCCTGAGTTTCGAATTGAAGGAAAAACAAGCATTGAAAACTATTGATAATAAATAAGCCCACAACAAATTAGCAAAAATAAAAGCAGACATCGCAATACGTTTTGGCAAAACTTCTTACTAGTCAATTACTTAACTTGGACGATTTCCAATATGTTACTTCAACTAATAATATTTACAATAATTATAATAATAAAAATAATATTTAATACACATGCTTTAGATGTTTTCTTGCATGTTTATTTTAAAAGTTTTTAGTATATTTTGCAAGCATTTCATAAAATATTTAAAAGCACAAAATTATTACTTTACTTTATAGATTGTTTGTCTTAAATTTGCTGGCAGGTACAACGTAAATATTAAAATGTTACGCGAATAAATAAACTTTTACAATCCTGCCTCATTCATGCAACTCAAGTTTCAAGATCATTCTAAAATCTCGTTATACTCGTACATTGACATAAATAGTTTGACCTTGTCTGGTTTTCCATTTAAGTAAAATACAAAATTAAACATTAAACCGTGAAATATCTGAGTATACATAGTTTAAGTATGTGTTAATCGTTAATCTCTTTTGCTTAATTTTAATGTCACGTTTTAACAACTTGGTTGACAAGAAATTAGAAGTTATTATGTTGTGAAGTTGTTATTGGATCCTACATTACATATTCTTGTGACCTCGTGAAATATAATTACTGCCTGGCGTCAAAGCTATACTATTTTTCTATGCTGGTGAGGGAGGGGCACCTCTACCAAAAAATATGGGAATCGTTTGAATTTGCAAAATTTTCGAAAACGTATTTTTTCTTTTACAGATTTAATGTAAATTTAATGCACTTTTTAAGTCTATAAAAATCCGTGAATATCTAAAATCTATTTGACGAAGATTCTTGAAGCTATTCAGGGCAATCAGGAATAAAATTCGGCGTGAAATTTCTCCCTTTTCCAATTAGAATTTTTTGTTTTCCCTATTACTTGCTATTAGTTGGAATTGTTCCCCGGGAAAAATTTCACGCGGAATTTTATTCATGATTGCCCTGATTAAAAACAAAAATTTTTTTCGAAAAGATTCTCTGTACGGACTCACCCTATTTTAGTCTAATTCGCAGCAATCAAATTACTTCTTTGAGGTTAAGAGCTGATATGACTTTGAAATCTACCGAACCGCATCGATTCACTATCTTAGAACATCTAAGACAGCTCAACGTTATTTAGTTATGAGATGCTGGCAGACATACACACGCAGACTCATACATACATCAATAGTGACATCATCGCGAAAATAGGGGCTCAATGTTGTCGAATGGTGTGTGAAATCCGGTTTTTTTAGCACGTACAACTAATAAAATAGATTATTTAAAAAGACTAAAATATAATTTAGCACAGTTAGCTATCAAATGAAATATAACTGGAGATGATTGTTTAGTTCGAGTTAAATACCCCAAATATTCGTCATCAATAATAAGAGAATGGCTTCTATCCAATGTAAAAAAATTGCAAGCACATCCTCCCTAGAGCCTTGGGCTTAGTATTAATGAAATTCTGTGGAGGTATGTGGAGAAAAAATTACCCGAACTGTAGATAAGGGGCAAAAATTAACTCAAAAGTGTTCTCCAGGGCATATGGGAGCATATACCTTCCAATATTACCAAAAACCCAGTTCATTCTATGAGAATAATGTATTAGATGCTAGACGTCGCTACATTTAGTACTCCTTTTTAGTGTATTCATATCTACTTCCTGAAAGAAATGTTGTGCACAAGTTTTTTTTTCTTTTTTTGCTTTTGAGGTTATTTTTTAGCATTAGAATATATTTGTTAATAAAATGAAATATTTTCATAGAAAGCTGATTAATTTGCCTTGAAATTGCTTTTGCTTTGATCTTAAAATCTTACAAAGCAAAATGCTTTTATTAGAAGAGCAGAGCGTTTGCTGTACAGTACGAGTTTTTTTCTTTGCTTACGGTATGTAAATAAATATGTTCCATAAATCAACTGAGTTTTGATTTCATTGCCAGTGAAGTTTACAGCTCTGTTGCAAAAGAAGTGCTTTCAAAGCATAACTTTAGGCGGTATTAAACCTCGTCTATTAAAGAATAGATTTTGATTTTATTTTACAACAAAAGTGCTGTATGAGCATTAATGAAAGCATTAATATTTTTTATGAAAAAACAGTATCGCATTTGAGTTATTTGAGTCTACAGAACACGTCACAATTTGAAGACTTACGAACGAAACGTGGACGGCTACTTAACAATTTGGGTCCACGAAACGCGTTCCTTACTTTTCTTTTGACTTACACCGATTAAAATAAATGATAAATGTGACTTTAACTCTCACCTGAAGTATTACGTACGGACACTACATATGTAATACTATACGAACTTTAGCCTATATAATCGAATATCTGAACTGATGTAGACATTAAAAAAAAAATAAGTACACTGTCAACTTTCTTTCTCACAGAGAAACAAATGCTTAATAGAATCAAGAAGATTTTCTCTATGTAACGTTTTTAGGCTAAGGAGTATCCCAGCAGAGAGAAACGAAGATTTTTTTCCATAGAGATTTCTTATTATTTTTATGTGGTAAATCGTATTAATTTTATCAATAAGAAAACCACATAAAATCAAGAAGAAATCTTGTTATTCACATTTTTTTTACTCAATTTGCGTTATTTTTGGCACCAAAAAATGATCCAAAGGGAAAAAGTTCTTGATTCTATTAGTTTTTCTTATAAATTGTAAACTATAGGGATTTCTTATTAATTTTATTAGCTTGCCTTATTGATTTTTTCAAAAAGGATTTCCTTATTGATTTCATTAGGTTCCTATATGATTATGTGTAAAGCATCTTATTAATTTTTTTAATAAGGAAATCTTCTTGATTTTATTAGGTTTCTTGTTATTTCATATCTATAAATAAACATAGAGACAAGTTATTTCATGATCTTTATCGTTCTTGTATAAGCATGTTTGTGCTGTCTCCTCTCAAGTAATAATATGTATGTATGGTGAGTTAGTTAATTGAGAATATAATATAATATGTACGTATGTATAAATAACCCCCCAAACCAAATGTTTCGATTTTTTTCTGAAGTCAGACTTGTCGTACCGAATTCCTTACGACGTTTCGGTAGTTTGTGTGAACTCAGGTTTTGTATCAAATTCGTTCAGACATTTCGGTAGTTTCTCTGAAAAATTTTTTTTATAAAAATTTGTTTAACCATTAAAACTTTGATTTATAAGTTTTCTTTTAAATAAATGTAAAAAAAATAAAAAAGAATTGTAAATAAATATTACAAAAAGTAAGTATGCAATAAATATGTATGTTTATGCTAATTATTTCGACAAAAGCAGCAACATAAAGGTGAAGCGGTACTCTGCTGTATACACAAAAAGAAATCGCATGTCGTTGCGAATTCGTACCGACATATCGTATCGATTTCTTACCGACATGTCGTTACGATTTCGTAACTACATACCGTTACGAAGTCGTGTCAACCATTTCATAAAAAAATCGTTACGATTTCGGTAATATTCAGGTTCCGAAATCGGAAGATTTTGTCGACTAGTCGAATTCGGAGCATTTGGTTTGGTGGGAAATAACATCTACATATACTACATACATATATGGTATAGAATTTAAATGAACATACATAAGTACAAAGAATAAGGAAATACATTTTTTTTTGTATTTTTTATTAGGTCGCCTAATAAAAAGAAGAAGTAAACCTTTTTGAAAAAATCAATACGATAACCTAATAAAAACTACAAGATTTCTTCTTGATTTTTTCAAAAAGGTTTTCCTTATTAAATTAATAAGATTTCCTTATTGAAAACAAAAAACCATAGAGATATCTTATGAATTTTTTTCTATTTTATGAGGTATTAATTAGGCACTGTTTTCTCTGTGCTGTTTTTAGTGAACTTTTGCTTTGAAAATTTAAGAATTTGCCTCTTACGGTTTCCAAGATAAAGCAAGTTGTCAAAATTACATAGCAAAAGTTACATTAACTGTTAGAATACCCTTTAATTTTAATTTTTTAAATTTCAGTGTTAATTGTTGTAGTCTGCATAAAAATACACTAGCTTTGCAAATTTTCAGTGTATATATATATAATTGTATGTACATATATTACATTAGAGTTTCAACATATTTCATTGCTCGCTTAAGAACATCCTTTAATTTTTAACTTTCATATATTTATTGTTGTAGCGACCAACGTTTTACATAGAGAAAACAGCCTGTTACGAACAGACAGACAGAGGGACATCGTAGCGAAAACAATAGGGTTCTTTTTCACCTTTGGTGTCCCGTACACCTAAAAATGGTTTTGTTATTGAATACGAAAATCACATAAACTTGTTTTCACTTATAAGGAGAATCAAAAAGAAAGGTAAACATTTCTAAGGAAAGATTATTCACGATTGCAATTTGGTGAAAACGGGAAAGACTTGGAGGGAAAAAAACCATTGTTTTAGTTCGTTTTTGCAGTGCGGTCTTACCTTTAGTGTTTGAGTGGATTGACCAAATACAGCGTTTCAAAAAATTATAAGAACTGCTCATTACAAAAATGTATGCCAGTGTTAAAGATATTAAAGTTTTCTTTTTTTTCTAATTGAAGTTGCTTAACAATCAAATGATAATTGTAGTAATAACTAATTTTCAAATTTAGTTTTGAGAAAAGGTACTTACAGACAAAGCAATGAAAACATATTAACATATGTAACATACATACATATGCATGTGCGTACGTTTGTATGTACATATGTATGTATGAACTTAAAAATTTTACAAAAGTGTGTGTGGAATGATGAGCAATAAATATGTAATTAGCATAGATAAATAAATATAAGTATGTTACATGGAACAACGATTAACAAAAAAAGAAAACAAAAATTATAAATTAAAAATATGTAGATGAAGGAAAAAGTATGATTTTAAGCAACAGAAAGTAAGAACATCATGACTGGGAAATTATGTTAGATTTCTATCTAATTAAGAAATTAAATGGATAAGCCATATTTATGTACCACTCGTCCGTCGTACACTAAAACAATTTGTTCATAAAATTGAGGAGAATTTATTTAATGTTTTTTTTATAAAATATTCGTTGGTTGATGCGTAACTTGAACGTGTGATTTCGTATGACTTTGGTGCACAAATCTGAATTTGGCATATGGTTTCCAAACAAAAAAAAAATAAAAAAATAAAAAATTTAGAAAAATTAAAACAAAACGAAAAAATATATTTGATGAGTAAGTATACATATATCGTTCAAAAGGTCAAAGACTCTTCTGTTTTAAATCCATTTCTAAATTTGTAATTTGTAGATATTCAACTTAAAAGGTTTTTGGAAAAATAGCAACACAGCCCAGCTATTTCGAATTTCATTCATTAATTTTTTCACACAGTGTTATTTAGTTTTTTGTTTTCTCAATATTTGCTTTTTTTCAATGATTGAATTGGCATTCTGAAATCAAGTAAATAAGTGACATATTAAAAGCTGCTGCTTATGGTTACGGCACTACTTATTAACGACAGTACATAGTTAGCTAAAATGCAAAAAGGCTTAACTTAATACTAAAACAAAGACTAAACAAAGTTGTAGTTACATAAGTCCCATTGTTTTTTTATTTTTATCAAAGCGTCATTTTTGATCGCAGAAGTGTACAAATTTGTCAAGAAATGTAGTTTAAAAGCATTCATAATAATCGATCACGAAACTCGATTTTAAATTTTTTCTTAGTTACGCCCTTTTGCATTTTAGCTATTTAATTAAATTTTAATCTTAGAGCATTAAGTTTCAATGGGAATAAAGTTTTTTTATTCGCTTTTATTCTTAGAGAATTTTGTGGAAAACTTGCTGATAAGTTGGCATTATCGGCAATATCACTTTTTCTATTGTCTTGTGTTTTATAAATGCTAGAATTTACTACAAAAACTATATTTCAAATTAGCCGTGTTGAAAGTTGAACAAGCTTTCAATTAACATACATATCACTCTTGTTTTAATAAGCTGGCGATTAGAGATGGGCGCGTGTCGAATTTTTCCAGCACAACACGACACGAATACCAAAACGCTCAACACGTACGAAACACGCACGCGAATAATTTTGTCAACGCGATACTGCACAACACGCACGAAATATTATTGGTATAGTATTGGAGACAAACAAATTTAATTTATTTTTTTTTTTCAAGAGTCACTCTTCAAAATATGGCACCGAGTTGGCACTGCCAGCTGATACACTCTGCCACCACAGCTGATGCTATCTGTTTACGTACAGAGACTTTAAGCTTTAGAGGCCCATACAATATCAACAAATATGCTGGGTTTGTGTGTTTGACAATAAAAAATATTCAATTTTTTCTCTACTGGAAATTCATTCATACATATTTTACATCTAAAATCGTTTCGTGTTTTTCGTGTCAATTATGCTCAACATGAAACGACCCGAACACGCATGAAATCCGATTTTTTGTCACGAACACTTCGTGTTGAGATGTGCGTGTTCGTGTCACGAAAAAAAACACGACACGCGCACATCTCTACTGGCGATATTATAAATGAAAAATGACAATACCCGTCTTCTATCAGTCAAATGATTTTGTAAAGTTTTTTTTAATTTCGAGTAGTTTAATAAGCTTTGATTTAAGTTTTTGTGGGAGCAAGAATAAAGTGAAACAAAAGAAATAAATAAAATATAAAAAAACACTTGATTTTAATTAATAAAATGGAGAACAAACCTATTGAAGCTGCTCAAAGGTTTCCGTCAACAAAGTACTGATTGTGGAAACTTCCTCCGTCGTTACGTTAATGTCAGTTGAAAAAGTCGACGTATAACATATGAAGAATTTTATATGAGTCGACCTTGTGGCAGAATGTGATTGCATATAAAAAAAATTAACCAAAAAAATTGTGCTAAATTGCCTGCAGTAGCCGGAATCTTACTTTTTATTTGCTCTGTGTTGTACAGAGAGATATAACTATCGTAGTTCGAAGTAATTACGAGGTCCAAGAAATGTGTCAGTTAAGCTTTTTTTTGCGGTTATGGCCATATCGTTATACAATCATGATATCGATCCATAGCCACCAAAAAAGCCTAAACGATATTTGGGATGGTCAAAAAATCAAGTTCGAAAATTAAGCTTGAGCTTAGTTCGAATTACTTACATACATGTATTCATATCGAGCCATAATCTCAAAAAAGCCCCAAAAATGTGCCGGCATTTTTTGGACCTCGTTTTTTTTTAACGAAAATCGATTATTTACTATCACAAATGATCGATTTTGGCCAAAAAATTAAGTTCAAAAATGTTGTCGCTTTAGCTTTTTTAGCGGTGATGGCACGATATGTAAGAAACTTGAAAAATTTCATTTCAATCCTCAGGTTATAATCACACGTATTGCGTATGTCCAGTCTAATATTCGTCTACGAGAATTTCGTACTAAATTAAAAGGAACGTATACAAGTTTTCTTAAGAAGTTTTGAGCTGCGGCAACATCGGCAGCGATGACTTTTTCTTCCATTTTTTTTTGTTCCTAATCGAAAAAAGTAAACAAACAGGCAGTATTCTCTACACTTGCACATCATCAACAAACATAAAAAGCTTAACAACAACAAATTATTGGCTGTATGGCAGCAAAAA
Organism: Nowickia ferox; assembly: GCA_936439885.1. NCBI lineage: Eukaryota > Metazoa > Arthropoda > Insecta > Diptera > Tachinidae > Nowickia > Nowickia ferox. The sequence goes on along the minus strand of OW387025.1, from coordinate 88,951,545 downwards.
CAATATCAAAACAAAAAGATGTAGAGGCAGAGAAAACAAAAGAAATGAAAAAAGAAAGACTTGATGGCAAAATAGTGAACAACTCAACTGACACAACACTTTAAGAAACGGTCGTGGTAACAACTCATCACAAAAACTTCGATGCTGCTCGTTGCAGTGTTTTTTTTTTGCAAACAATCTGGTATTTTTCTCATAAATTTATTAACTTTATTTTTTCCAAAGTTTCAAACTCTAAGTAATAAAATAAAACAAAAGTGCAAAGCAAACGAAAAAAAATCTCCAAAAAGTGCGGATATTTATGAAACAAAATTGTTGACGAGAAACGCAATAAAATAATCAATTTCTTTTATTGGAGACCAACTAAAATAAAAAAAATTTTAAGCGCGCAACGTGTTTTTTTCATTGTTGTTGTTATTGGTGATTTAATTTCATATTACATTCGCTTCTCCATAAATTGTGTTTGTGATCATGTGTGATTTTTATTAAAATGCTAAACGGTTTTATGTACTCCTGCTGATAAAAAAAATATTTACAATAATTTATTATAAGCGAAAAGTTGTCAAGCACAGATAATCATAAATTATTTTAAATTGCTTAATTAAGTCATCGAGAATTTATAAAGTGTTAATTTTAAGTGAATGTGCTCGTAGGAGTATGTGCGGTTTTTACTCAACTTAAGGATAAAATAATCTGTATGTGCACATGGTACAATGTCTTGGCAAAGAACGGAGCAATTTCTAGGAGTTTTTGCAACAATTTCTGCAACTAAAGGAATATTTTTATAGCGCTCAAAATCTTTCAATGGTATGTATGTAAAAATTATTATTATATTCCTTCCAATGGAGCTAATGCTGTGTTTTAGGCGTCTAAAAAAATCTTCACAAAATTGGCTTTCTAATGAAACCGGTTTGCAGCACATCGGTTTCATTGCTTGAGAGTGGTTAGAATTTTTTAGTGTGTTTCATATAAATATGCAGATTAAAAATTTTTCAGTTTCAGTGTTCAGTAGTTTAGTGAAAATCTATTTATATTTAGCCCTTCATTTTTTTAAACTTCTATATCGAAAATAAGTGCTCCTACTGTAACTAGATAGTTGCGACTTAAATGTTGGTAGTTGTCTTTGCATTCTCGCAAGCAAATTTTTTTTTTTGCTGGGATATGAAGAAAAATTTGTATAAAAAAGAAAATGAAGAAAATCATCACAGCATATATATTTGAGATTAAGTAATTTAATTAGCAATATGATCGGATATTATGCAAGAGTAAATGCATTTATTTGGAAAAGCAACATTCAGGTGTTCTTCCATTTCCGAACGTTCATAAGAAGAAGTCGTCATCATCTCAATGACAATATCTTATTATAAAACTTTAATAAATAATAATAATATTTCCAAAAATCTGTGGCAATAAGGAAAAAGTGCTTAAGTCATATTTGATTGATTTGCAGGAGAGCACTTTTAAGCGTTCAAGTGGATTTTCAGAAATTTATTGCTTTTGCAGTTAAATTGGAAAATTCTCTTTTAACCTCCTCTATTCTTTTAAGCAAATATCGTTCGTTATACCAAAGTATAACCTAAATTAAGCATTTATTCCCAATGAGATTAAAAGTCTAAAAAAGATAAGCCGCAAGTCATTTTGCTATAATTTCTTGAAAAATCGCACAAATTAATTGAGATTTTGCCCAGGTATACTTTCAAATATGCAAATTACGGAGGTACCATTAACTCAATATCAGCTTATCTCGACTTAAGCACGTTTTCCTTTTTGCGACAGAAATTTCAATTTTAATTAACAGCTTTCAAAAAAAAATTAAATTCCACATACATAAATACATATATATACATCCATATATACTAAATAGCATAATTTGTTTTTAAAAAATATATTGGCTTCTTTACTTATTTATTAATTAGTTTTAGGCCGCTGGCCATCAATTCAGTGACCAATGAAACTTTTACACTGAAACAACTGCACATTACTTGCTGACATTAATTTTATTTTTCTTATCTCACATCTGCACAACAACATTCAAATTAAGGCCCATTATTGTTAAAGTTAAAGCAATCTCTGCAACATGTGCAACAAAACAAACAACAACAACTTGTATTTCGTTTGTGTAAAACTGTTGCGCTTTTAGCAAAAACATCTGACCGACCATAACACGAGGAAAAATGTGTTCAAAGAAAAAATTAAAAAAAAATTTATAACATTGCAATGAAAACATATGAAAAAATCAATCATGTAAAGCTTTTAGACTGATTTTATTAAACGATCTTCAATAAAATATTATCACATTTTGAACAGGGAAGGAATAATTTATGACACTCTACTGCATAATGGCACAACAATAACAAATGTGGTACAATTAAATAAATATAGCCAGTTTGTTGGGGGTTTCCTTAGTTTAATTTTTGGTCAGTGTTTTGTTTTATGCCTTAATGAGTTTAATAAGTTTAAGTTGTTTTATACAAGAAATTGTAAACGAAGGTTACAGAGTCGCAAAATATTAATAAAATTAAAAGTTTTTGCAAATATACATAATTGAAAGATGAAAGTACTGAGTGCACTGCATCCTAAAGTTTAGCTGTAATGTGCGAGTACATGTAAAAAGAAATTTCAGCAGAAAATGTCAACGCGCATATTTGTTTCAATAGACTTGGTTGCCACACAGTAATTTTGCTTGTTCAACTCTTGAGTTTGTGTGAGAGATAGGCAGGCTATAATACTTTCCTCTCTCAAACCTTAACTCAAAAGTTGCTCAACAACAGTTTGCTGCATGTGAACCAGAGAACCAAAAATATACTTGAATATTTCCTCATAACTTAAGTAACTGCATATACTATTTGGCTTCAACCAACCTATGACTATGGCAAATTCCAACACCACAGAGTATCTCTACTTTTATTTGTACAAAAAAAATTAAATACTCTACAACTATAAATAAAAAGGCGCATGGGTATTGTGCGTATTAAGTGTCGGTCATACTTATACTCGCAGTATGCTTATACGCAGAGTATGCATATTTATTCGGACAAAATAAATATTCAAATATTCAGAGTATTTATTCAACACACGCCCCCGTATTAAATTGTGTGTAAAACATTTATCAGGTAATTAGAAGATAAATCTAAGAATAAATACAACCTTTAAACAAATAATATTATTCCTGAATTTTTTTTTTCGTAAAATTTGCAAACAAAAATCGTTAATAAACTGATTGATATTTAATAAATTGTAAAGTGATAAATGTATTTCTTATAAATACTTAATAAGAAATGTTTCTAGCAAAGTGCTAAATTCTTAAATTGCACTTTGCAATCAGTCGAACACCACACAGTGGTTGTATTTATATCGGGAGAGCGGCCAAAAATACTTTTAGTGGAAATATCGAGATAAAACTTTTACTATGAGATCTGCTAAGGAAAAAAACTGTTATAGTCAAAACTTATGATTTTACCGAAAAATTATTTTGGTTTTGTTATTGTCTTTATTAAAAATATCGTTTCCATATTAAAATCATATTAGACAAGATAATAAAAAAATTATTGAACTTGTTTACAAAGTGCAACTTTGACGCTCTATAGCTTCGGCTAAAAATAAAATTATTAATTAATTTTTTTAAAACTTTCTTAGTCAGAGTGTATACTATTAAATAGCATCAAAATATTTTCGAATTTCAAGCATTCTATTATACTATTTTTGGCCGCCTCATAACACTGTGCAACGCACTGTTGTGCTCTTGTTGTTGTTAATTTTTATTAATCGTGTTGTATACATGTAAATGCCGACAAGTAGCCGACAAACGACAAATAAAATTGGAACAAACAATTTACTGGAACATTAAAAAATATTTACTGAAACTAAATTTTATTTCAAACAAACATTTGTTTTAACATTTTTTGCACATAATTTTTTCTGTGTGTCACTGTTAATTATTTTTATGCTGTAGCTCGTTTCTGTAACTTGTGAAAGTCTTTCACTTCCAGAAAAATTATATTTTTATATTAGTTGTCCTATTTTAAACAGTATTATTCAAATAAAAACTTTGATAAGCTTAAAAATATCAACAAATACAGTTTTCTTTTTCGTATTCGTCTTTTGTTTCATAGGTTGATAACAATTATTTCGTTTGGAGAAGTTATCACATTTGTTGCATAAACGAAGCATGGTGTAGGGTAATTTTTCGTGGAGTTGCCCAAATATTTGGCCCTGTTCTGTAAACCAAATCTGAGTAAATTATTAATGGTCCTGCAGACGTGTTTGAAATCATACACGATGTAATAAAAAAATTTTAAAAAATCTAAAAAAAATTCTATCGTTTTACTGTTAACAAAATATTATAGACAATATTTAAAATTGACTAATTCAGTCAGCTGGCCTGATGGTAGCACCTGTTTACAAATTCGCCTTACAATAGTTACAAGTTGGCACTGATTTATTTCCATTATCTAACACATTGGTAAAAGTGCAATATACATGCAAAAACAAACATTAAATTGAAAACATTAAATTTCATTAACACACAAAATGAATACCAAAATGACATATTTTAACCACAAAAGATCATTAATTTCATACTGTTAATTTAAATAGTGTAATAAATGCGTTTCATGTACATAAGCCAGTATGCATTTTGCTTTAAAGAATTTATTATTGATCGCACAAAATTAACTTAAAAAGATTTATTGATGCTTTTTTAATATAATGCACCAAAAGCCAGCCTCTATTTGCTTAATCAACGTAACAAACGGAATATTTTGACTTGGTTTAGCTAAAAACAAAAGACTTAAGGCACATACATCCATCTTCCATGCAACATAATATTGAAAGACTTAAGCTGCATACTTCGCTGATACAATAAAATATCGAGCCATAACCGCCAAAATAGCTTAAGCGACATATTATTTGGACGTCGTTTTTTTTGATGAAAATGGACTATTTACTTTCGCAAATAATTGATTTTGGCCAAAAATTTAAATTCGAAAATTATGTCGCTTAAGCTTTTTTAGCGGTTACGGCACGATATAACACAACACGACTCCAGATGCATAAATGAACTTAGTTGTAGTTAAAAAAAACTTGTTTTTTAATGCGTTTATAGTTCTTTTGTATGGTTTTTTAATTGTTATTTTAAAATGAAAAGTTGTAACCCAGTTATCTAAATTATATTCAACATTGCCTTTGCTTTTGTTTTACTTTTCAAATCAAGCAACGCCCTTAATTAATACGTTTCAAAACTGTTAGAAAACAAAAAAAAAAAACTTAACGCAAAGGAATTGTGAATTATTGTGAAAATGGTCAAATCTAAAGCAAGAGTGCTTAAAAGTTAGTGGCAGTATTTAGAAATGTTATACATAAATAGTCGTAGATTTATTTGCTGATCTGAAGGTTTGCTTTTACGTATAGTAATGAAGATCATTCGATTTGAACACTTAGATGCAATTTATACATTACAAACATTCAACTAAGCTAAACAATTTGCATAGAAATCACTTACATTACTGAGTGCTTTTCATATAAAATGTTCCAAAAAAAAGTTATATGTTAGTAATGTGGAAACTTCATTCACACTTACGCGCCTTATTTAAATGAAGCATATAAACTAATTAATTAAAAAAAATCAATTAACTATTTACTAAAAAAAATATAACACAATTGCATAACTTGCAAGCATGCTTGATGCTCAACAAATATCTACAAATCGCTTATTTCCTTATCAACTTTTGCTTGAAGTTGAACACAAGCCACACTTATATAAACTATTAATTATAGCAATTCAATACTAAACATAAATTTTGCAGTTGAAAACGAAACTCTAAAGCTAATAATGTAAAACAAGCCATAAATTAAACTAAATACTTGTAACCAGTCAATACTCTGTGGCTGTCTGAAGTAAAGGAGAATAAGAAGAAAAAGACACACGAGAGAATATATATGTAGACTAAAATAAAATACGAGTATATGAAGAAATATATAAGACTGGCATTTAAGCACAAAACTCAAGAAAATCTATCTCTGAATTAAAATGGTAAGAAATCAACAGTAACAAAATTAGCACTTAAATATAAAAAATTGTTAAATTTTGCAGAACTACAAAATGCAATATTTCGTTGCTTTAGTTTTTCGTTAGGAAAGCCAAAGCACTAAATCATATTACGAGCACAAGAGCAAATATGTGCAAACGTAGATGAATACGTTAATAAAATCAAATGACATACGAGCTTAGTCTTAAAATGTATCAGATGTGGGAATTTTTCACGAAATTTTAGGAAATTTATTCCATGAAGAGAGAGAGAGAGAGATAAGGAGTTATATAGAAAAAAAAGGCATAGCATGAAGGTCTGAAGCAGGGCTGTCAGATATGGAGATTTTTCGCCAAACGGAGCGATTTTTTAACATGTTTGGCGTGCAAATTTTTTGTTTGGCAACATGGTGATTTTTCGGGCGATAAATAAATTTGTTGGCTATTTCTTTTAAACAAAATTGAAATTAGTTCGGTGAAGGAGTAATTTAAATAACAAAAATTAAAAATTTTAAGAACCCCCGACGTACAGACCAAACGTCTGTACCGATTATCATCAAGTATAGACCAGAAGATATGAGATCAAGTCACCCTGTAAACGAAAAAAACCCAATCCAAATCGATCTAGCGGTTTGGAAGCTACGGCGTCAAGGACACATAGATTCAATTTAATATATCTAGAAAAGATGTGATATCCTCTAAGCGGCTGGACCTATTTTCTTCAACCACAGCTAAGAACAAGTCAAGTCACCTTTCAAACAAAAAAACAAAACTTCATCAAAATCGGTCCAGCCGTGGACTCGTACAGACAAACAGATACACAGACACACACTACAAACTTATAACATCCCTTTTTTAGTCGGGGTTTAAAATATGTATAAAACCAAAACCAAAACTCTTCTTCAAAAAAATTAAAACAATTTAATTTTTATGATATTTCTTATATTAATTATAGTAATTAATATAATTATAATTTTGGATTTAAATGAGAAAAATTTACAAGAAAAATTCTTTTTGGCGATTTTCTACAAAAAATTATATTTAAAAAACTTTTGTATAAAAACAAATTTATTATCAAATATTTATTAAGAAAAACTACATAAAACTGATGTTGGCGACTTTTGGAGTTTTTTAAAATCAATTTGGTGAAATAGGTCCGAAAAATCTGACAACACTGGTATGACGTATTTTTTTTTTGCAACCCTTGCCTCACTATTACAAAATAAAAAAATTTCCCTACAACTAATTTCATGAAAAATGTCATAATGTAAATTCAATCTTAAATCAGTCGCACGAATAAAACTCACTTGTTTCATATTCATGGAACTGAGAAAAGTTGGCGGATTGAAGTATTCCACAAATAATAAGATTTTACCTAAAAGTGCTGAGCACATCATTCAGTGCAATGCTTTTACGGCTTATCACGCCAACTTATTATAACAATGTGAAACTGGTTCAAACGCAAACCTTCAAAAATCTGGGGGTTACTCTCTATTGCGTTGCGAAAGCAATTACGATGCGAAAGCTAAATGCGATGATATGCCAATTTGGTACTCTCTATTACTTTCGCAAGTCCTTTCGCAAAATTCTTTGATAAAGTGGCAGCACTGAGTTTGCAAAAGGAAATATGGCAAAGATTGACAGTAATGAAATGTCAAAATATGTAAAAAACGTCTTTTAAGAAAAGGAAAGTTAGAAAAAAGTGAAGTGTAACAGTTTTTAATTGAAAATAAAATAGTGTTTGATGAGGAAAACGATCGTGTAGGACGAGTCTTAAGAGATGTGTAAGTCCAATATACTCTCTGCAAAATTTCCGTTTCTGTATGTTCTAAACGCTATTCAACAGGAGCTAAAAGTTTCAAGGACATCCAAAGCAATTTCAACTACATATTATAAAACCGCATTAAAATTACTTGGCCAAGATGGATGTCAACATCAAATTGGGCAGGACCATACCTTTGGTCTATCGCAGCAGTCTCACATTAAAAAAATACTACGTTAGAACCATGTCAAATTCGATTTAGCTACAGAAGGGGAACAAGAAGTAAAAAAGCTTTTTACAACACTTGCGGCATTCCTGTTGTGATTGCAGCAGTAGATGGTACTCACATACAAACGGTTAGATCGGCCAAAAACAAGCACTTACACCTCTACACAAAATTGCAACACAGTATAACACAGATATGGTTTGGTTAATAATATTTCACCTGGATTTTACATTTTTATATACATACATATGCCTGTGATCACAAAATGAAATGTATTTTTTTATCTTTCTATAAAAATAAAAATTTCAATATCAAATTTAAATATTTGTTAAACATATTCACATGGGTTTCGCCCTTTGCGTTTGATATTTACCTATCGCAAGAAATTTGCGATAATCGGACGATTTTGACAGACGCTTTCGCATTACAGAGTGCGGTGATACCAGGCTTGCAAAAGAAAAGAAAAATAGTTGCGAAAACCAAATGCGCAAACGCATTAGAGAGTACCAATCGTTCGATTTCGTAGTATTTTTCTTTCGCATCGCAAGAGAGATAAGCCCCCCTGATATGCGTGTAATTCTTTTTAGGCTCCTCTTTTGCTTTTTGAATGTAGAGTCTTATGATTGGAAGAATTACATAAGTTCGTATAAAACTGGTATTTCAAAACCGCTTTATATTTACGAAAATTCTCTCTTATTCGTAGCATAAACAAATTGTCTTTACGCTTTTTAACTATTTCTGAAGACATGCAGCGAGTATGTACTTCATTCAGCACAATCCACACAGTTCTCTCTCAGGACTTTTGCTTCTGCTTAATGAGTTTTAATACAGCCCCCCTAAGCGAACATTTGAAATAAAAAAAAAATTGCATTGAAAACAGAAAAAACAAAGAAATATAAAAAAGTAACAATAAAAAAGAAATTATGATTAAATTTATTAAGTGAAAAATTAATAGACCCTGAAGAGAATATATTATTTTCATTATTTTTTTATTTATATTATAGTCATAAAAATTAACTAAATAAAAAAAAGCAAAAGCACTACTTTATACAGATATTAATAGTTGAAAACTAAAGTTAAGTGCAACAACAACAAGTTCAGTGGCAATTTAATGTATCGTCCGTCTATGGCAAAATAGAAATACTTTTTAAGGAAAATTTGGCCGACTCACTGACAGTCAAAAACGTACTAATATTAATATATGTACATACATATGTATGTATGAATGTATGCATGTATATAGAGATCATTAAAGCTGAATATCAGTTGTAAAGTTCAAGGAAGTTGATTAAAATTGTGCGCAAACTTGTTTATCATTTAAGGCTTTTGATCATTATTAAGCATGTCAAGTAAATGAAAAATAAACATTTAAAAAATGCAGGTGAATTTCAGTAGCTTAGATGAAAAACTACGTAACTATTATTTTTTGAAATTTTAGATTAGTAGGAAAATACTTTATGAAATTGTTCAACTAATATTATTAGGGGGTTCTGATTTTCTTCACCGACTACAAAAAAAGGAGGAGTTTATCAATTCGACTGCATTTTTTTGTCATTGTTTTTTCATAACTCGGTACAGCTTAGACCGATTGTAAAAATTATAATTTTTTTCTCTGTGAGAGGTAAAGCTTCCATTTGGCCACCATTGTCAAAAAAGTAGATGGGAGCACTCCCACTAATTTTTTCTTTAATTTTATGATCTTTCAATGATCCGATTGCTGCGAAACTTAGCAAACACCTTGGGTTCTTGTAATGGCACGATTTCGATATTGAAAAAAATGGGCGGAGCCACGCCCATTAAATTTTCTTATTAACGTGCGATTTTTGCGAAACTTGGCACACAGACTGACCCCTAAGAACAATACAATATTGCTTATAAGAAAGTGGGCGGATCACGCCCATTACATTTTATTATTAAGTTTACGTGCTTGTACTTAACCGATTTTTACAAAACTTGGCATATATTGATATTTTGTATTTGCACTTACGCAAGACAATTTGCATCAAACATCGAATACTGCCATTGCAATATTTGCAAACTTCACATGTCAGTTTACCTCGAACGGTTGTCCGTATATTTTAAGTTTCATCAACGATAAACTATTAAGGGTAACAAAGTTATGAGAGGGTTAAAGGCAGGTATCAATGGTTCGTGTTCATAAATAGGCCGAAACTTACCCCAGATATTGTGGCTTTTTACTTATAATTGCGAAAGTTTCTAATTAATTCAATTAATGTGATAAGCAAATTAGTTTTTTCTAGTGACACTATTTTCTTTACTTATAAATTAATTAATATCCTAAAATTCGTAAAAAAAATTTAACTATTTTTCTTTCAAATTCTTTAAACTAACAGGCCAGCTTAATAACTTCAATATGGATGCTTAAAAAACAAGAGAAATTCCATACAATAGAGCAAAAAATTAAACTTATTTTAAGCTTCAATATTGCTAAAAATTTATAAATAGTACAACAAAAATAGCAACATAAAAATCATACATCCTAATATTATTGGTGGAATAATCAATAAATTTTAGCCGAAATATAATAATTAATATTTAAAAATTTATCAATACTCTGTTAACAATTATACTCAAACTTACTTTTTTCCATAGTGGAAAGAGAAACAAGACTATTTTATGCCCAATTAAATGTATCATTAAAAAGTAAAAAAAAGAAAGGGCTCAATTTTTCTTAGTTCAACAATGTTTGCAGCAAAATTATAAGTTTTAAACCAGGTGATAAAAAAAGTAAGATATTTATTTCTTGTATCTATTTCCTATCCAACAAATTTTGAGCTCTTTGTTTGTTTTTTTTTTTCTTTAACACTTTTGTTATGAAAAGTGTAACCTTTCACTTTTGGCTCTTTCTAAATGTATAGACATGGCAATAAAAATTTATAAAAAAAAAAACAAAATTTGCTTGTTAGCAAAAAATTATTTAATACTTTCTGGTATTACGTTTGTCAGTCTGTTGCAATAACGGAAAGTTGGCAATTTTCCATTTGTTTTCACTTGCCACAAAATATTTCAAATGAGGACATATGAAATTACAATTTAATCTAATTCACACATTAATTCATTAGTAAGCGTTTTAAAATGCATTTTTTAAATTAATAAAAATTTTTAGGAACTCTAAAACTGCTTTCGCATGTAAATCAATTTTCAAAGCATTTAGTTAAATTAAATAGTTTTAGTCTAGTTTGTGCGTTGCAATTCTTGTCACTGACATGTACAAAGAAAGCAATAAGAGTCCACGTTCATTATGCAGCTATTCACACCTAAAAAACAAGTAATGCTGAGTACATATTAGGCATTTCTGTTGTTGTCATTTTTTGTGCTGTCATTTGCAAAATGTGTGCAACACAGCTCTCAGTTTTGGAGATTTGTGACTGGGAATATAAATTTCTTGAAAATTCCCAGGGGATTTCTTTTACGGAAAACGTATTTTTGCGCTGGCGATTTTTGGGGATAATATATTAATTAAAAATCTTGTTATCTAGTTTTTCTTTTTTATTTTTGTTTAAAATTCTTGTAATAATATAGTAACAACGAAAAAATCTCAATGCATAAAAATGTACTACTGGCAAATCTACAAATAATGTGTTATTAATTATTGTGAATCAAACTGCATGTTGTTAATTATTGTGAATCAAATTGTCAAGTTAACTCATAAAAAAAAACAATTCTTCAATTCACAAGCTCAGTCGTATGGTTTATAGTTTAAAAAGATACGATATTTGTTTATGGGCTTAGTAACAGACAAAGTTGTTGTATCTCTATTTTATATTACGTTTAAAAGTCAGAAATTTAAATTGATATTATTTAATTTCAAAGCATTAAATTTAACCATGTGTGGGAACTTTAATTTAATGCGAAATGTTTATAAGTTTCTTGCTATAAACAGTTTTAATTAAAAAGTCTGAAAATTTAACTGATATTAATTAAATATATATTTATCAATAATAGTTATCACATCGTTAAACGATTTCTACAAATTAATCTAACATACACAATACTCCCAGTCCTTGCTCAATACAACCACACACACATTTGAAAAACATATGCATAAAATTCAATCGCATAATTAGAACACACTTTAGTATGAAATTTTTTTAACAACAAAAATACAATATTATTATTATAACAGTCGTAAAGCTGCTCTGGGCGAGTCAACATCAAGCGTCGTTGGCAACTATCTCTTAAGTGCAACCAGGCCACTGTTGTTTATTGGCCTTCGAGAGTTTTGCGTCTCACTCGCACTGGTTGACTGATCTGCCACGGATAACCGTATATTCTTGCGGTTCTTCTGTGGAATTTCTGTAACCACCACATTGCTACTTCCTATGTGAAGGCATAGATCATGTATAGTCAGTCACAAAAACTTTTTTAAAATATTGTTAATACCATCTTGGGCATATGGTCTAGTTACCCCGCCCATATTTGAGCAAAACTTCTGCGCAAATTTACTTTGTAAAGTATTTATGAAATAAATAAATAAATAAATAAATATTATTATAAATAGACGATTAGACAACGCATACGACGTTAATGCGAGCTTGTGAACTGAACAAATTTAATGAAATTCCTGTACAACTCTGAAGAAAATATTTCCAAATGTTTTTAACGTTTTTAACAATGGCTGCAAATGCTTACATATTTGAGCATAAGAAAAAATATAATTAATACAAACTTTAAAGATAATTAAGTTTGCTGTGACAAAATAAATGAAAAAAATAATAAAAAATTTAATAAAGAGAAAAATTCAACTTCAACTTTAGAAGAGATCTATCTCTATATCAGAGTTAAAACTTTGGAACTGTATTTTGGATAAATATTCACTTACTCTCTGTTTCTACAACCAAGACGGTCGGCTTGAGTATAAAATTTATATGAAAAGCACTTATTTCTTTGAGCCATTTTCATACAAATTTTCTAGGCGAGTCGTCTGCATAACTTGTGTAAACCAAATTTTTATTGAAATTAACGTCCAATATTTTTATTAAATTGTCAAAAAGTTGAGTAATTGTGGAGTGATTGGTTCTATTGAAAGCAACTGTGTTTATTAAAAACTTGTATAGTATGGCGTAATAAATACGCCAAATGTATAGACTATGCACTACATGGCTAGATCATTGGAAATGAGATTTAAACGCAGTTTGAGCTGCATATACGACCAAGCATATTAAAGTAAAAAAAAAATCCATAAAGCATCAAAATATACCTTAAATGCATCAAATATGCTCTGAAAATTCGAAAAATGCTCAAAATATTCGTGTTAGACTGTAATATGCAAAACATACTTTAAAATATGCAAAAGTATGCACTAGCAAATCAATGCCAAAATTCATAAAAAGTTCTGAGACGGATAAGTCTCGTATATTATCTTCGCATTAATACGTCTCACAAGAAAAAACATGCACTTGCATAATTGCGGTTTCCCTGCTGATGAATAAGAAGATTTTTACTCTGAAGCTCTTGACTGCAGAGATCAAAATTTGGATTTTTGCTGCAGCTTGCAGAGAACACAATATCGCATTCTTTCAATCCAAGAGAATTAAACGCCGACATCATCGGATATCTTATTTATATTCCCCCTTATTTTGGATGGCGTCGTCGACGTTACAGCAAGACGTCAGTAAATATTGTCACTTGTCTACTCTTTATCGGCAACAATTGGCTCTTATTGACAATCTCTTACTAATCTCTAAGGCTTTGTAAATTAATCGAGCATCGACAGAGAGTGGACAAGTGACAATTTTTACTGTCGTCTTCATGTGACGTCGACGACGCCATTCACAATAAGTGGGATTTATTCCAAGAAAGGAGCATTCCGCCATACCACTGTGTCATAAGTCAAAATTTATCTTAACATTTCTGTGTAAATTCAGCATATAAACTTTGGTTTCTTATCGTGCCGTAACCGCCAAAAAAGCTTGAGTGATATAATTTTCTCATAGTGCTGGCTTAACTTTGCATGCCGGTTCCAAGAAACTGTAAAGTCAAGGAATACATTGAAATATTTCGCTACCTTAAATAAGTTTAGAATATCCCCGTTAAAGCCTGATACTCTGTTCAACATTTCACGTGAAATGCTGTCAAAATACATGTAAAAAAATGGGCAGGAATTGTTCATGAAAAAATGTTGCAGAAATAGTACTCTGTTTATAGCCTGGTACTCTGTTCAAAATTCCATGCGAAATGTTGACATAATCTATATACTCGTTAAAAAAATTCACATGAAATATTCATGAAAAACTGTTGCAAAACTTGTACTCTGTTCAACTCGTGAAAAATGTATGAAATGTATCTGGCAACATTTTCTTGCAATCTGCGAAATAATGTGACTGGCATTTATTTCGCGCGAAATATTGACAGCTGATGTTTTTGTTTACAAAAGCCGATCAATGTTGCATACTTCTAACCAATAAAAGATATTATTTTTTGGAAAAATTAATATGGACATCACTTGCTACGTGTCAAATTTTTCACGCGTAATAATCAATGTTGCTGAAAATTTTTCACAACTTCGAACAGAGTAGTAGGCTTATCTTGGGAAAAACGTATGAAATGTATCTTCAACATTTTAAGTTTTCATGCGAAATAAGATAGGTGGCACTTATTTCGCATGGAATTTACAACAAACTCATGGGGCGTTCTTAAAAACATGAGAAATTGTAGCATAGTTTCAGGGCTAGTTAATAATATTTACATGTAAAATTTTTGGTATGAAAAAATCAATGCTGCTCAACATTTTTCATAAATTTAAACAGAGTACTTTGCTTAAGGCTGGAAGCTTAAAAGCTGGAACTACCAACTAAATTATTTGATGTCGCTAGTTTTTGATTAAAATGTTCTTAGGACCAGTAGCACTACGTTATCAACATAAGCGAACACCTTCGTTACATATTTGTTGCAAGCTAAAAAAATATTTTATCAGTAAATTAAATTACTCAAATTTGTATGCATGCATGCGTAATTATGTTTCAAAAAAAAATTAATTAAAATTTCTCAATAAAACTTTCCCTTGCTTTTCCTAGATCAAAACCAAGGAGTCTTAATTATTCGTATTTCACTCTAGAAAAATCGCCCACGAATACAATTCGTAGCAAAATTAAGGCAAATACATTTAATTATAAATTAAATAACAAAAATCTCACTCATCAACTCGCTTTAAACAAAACAATTTTTAATAACACTTTGAAATGATGTTGAAATTATTTAAGTATTCCATTTAAAATAATATGAATCTGTCTAAAAATGACTTACAAGTTTAGTTCAAAACTTTCAATATTTTAATGAATATGTTTGGTTTATTTGTGGTGCTGTTTTTGATCTTGCTTTTTTACTTCTATTTTGATTATGATTTAAGATTCGGGGTTTATCAAAGAGTAAATAATGAGTGAGTACACTTTTGCAAGCAACACATATTTGTGCTCGGTTATTATACGTGTCTATCGCTTATAACTGTCACAAAATCAGTAAAGCATTTCAAAAAATAATAATAACAATGACATTTAAGCACAAAGAAAAATGCAACAAATTAAGAAAGAAAGAAACAAAAAAAAACATAAATGTAAGCAACTTAATTTAGTAAAAAGTAGCAATATATACTTTTTGTCACAGTCACAAATTTATGTTATAAGATATTGTTATTATAAAATGAGTGTATGAAAACTACTCATGTATTCACACACAATATATATATGTATGTACATACATATCGGTACCTTAATATAGAAAGCCTCTAACGCATTATTTTTTCGAAATCGAGTCTTTTATATATTTCGATAGAAGAATATCTAATATATGAAAACATACAAAAATCTCGATTTCAAAAAAATAATGAGTTAGTGCCTTTCTATATTGTCGTTACCTTAATATGAAAAGGATCTATTGCATTACTTTTTTGAAATCGATTTTTTTGTATATTTCTTTAGAAGAACATCTAATGTAACGAAAAGTGCGAAAATCCCGATTTAAAAAAAAAAAAAATAATGAGTTAGGGCCTTTGGTAACGATATGTATATTTAGATACCTAATTTTTTAATCAGCAATAATTTCTTAATCGGGCTTAAGTTCAGTATTTGTCATTCTTATTGAATGAAATATTTTTTTTTACAAAAAAATTTCTCATATTAATTTTTTGCTAATTGTACACGGGAAAAACTGCATGGGACAATCTTACAAATTGCACTTGTCAAAATTATATACAGAAACAAATTTAGTTGTCACATCTGGTCGATTTTTTTAATACATGTGATTCAACAATTTGACAGAAATGGTTAAATTGTACTTTTTATGGGGACTTAGAGCCTTTTCTTGTGATAAATTGGACTAAGCTCTTTTGCTCAGATGAGCAAAGAG
Organism: Nowickia ferox; assembly: GCA_936439885.1. NCBI lineage: Eukaryota > Metazoa > Arthropoda > Insecta > Diptera > Tachinidae > Nowickia > Nowickia ferox. Next base: position 88,935,171 of record OW387025.1, on the reverse strand, counting down.
AGATCCTACAAAATAACAACAAAAAATGAGCTGTTTGAAAATAGGTGGTTGTTCCGTTCTACTAAGTGTTTGTCAGAATATTTACAACCAACTTTGGAGTTATTTGTTCATTAATAATTATCACATGTAATTTGGCTTACAAGGCGATACGAACTTTAGCCTATTAAAATCATGGATATATGGTGATAACTGTAATTTTTCTTTGTAATCAATGTATTTTTACTTATTGTACATTACTGCATTAAAATCTCAATTTCTAAAAAAAGTGGACTTAGAGATTTTGCATGTTAAGCAACCAAATGAGGAAAATAATTAAACTTAAAATCATTTTCAAAAATATGTTTGTTAAAACAAAACAAAATCACATAATTTTTTTTCTGTGTCGTTTTAAGTTTGCCCAATTATTGAATTAAAAAAAATTTTACAATAAAATTTTTCAAGTCTAAATTTACTTCCAGAACCAATGAATCAATCAAGTAGTGCCGAAAAGAAAAATAATTTCTTTTGTTTTTGTTGTTTTTAAAAATCTATAAAAAATAGAAAATGAGAAAAATTCCATTTTTTTTCTTTTCAATTAGGCGTTGTGATGATGTAAATATATATCTATGTCCCAAAAAAAAGCGATGCACATCTTTTAACATTAATCACAAGTGTAAAACTCAGTGCAGATGATACAATTCAAATCAAAAAAAGTTGGTCAAAAGACAAGAATATAATTCACTGTAATTTCTAGAAAATAAAGAAAGGAATCATTTGAAATAGATCTGCGAGAAGGCATATTAACAAATCTAAATTTTTGTGAAATCTTTTGCGTTCAGCCTCGTAAACAATTGTCTTGCTTCAAATGCACATTCATGAAGTTTATATCATTATTATCACATAACTGGCAAAACCATGTCTATAAGTGTATTGCTTTGAATACATTCAAATCAAAATGCGATTGCTGACGCCGGCAACCTGTTGAATGAAAATTGCTTATTCGCTTTTGTGCGCTCTTGTATCCACAACAGCATGTCTTAAATAATTTAATGAATTAAATGAATAAAAAAATAACATAGAAATGCTAAAACAAGAAGACAAAATTTTAAACAGTGTAAAAAGAAAATCATTAAGGGCGTTCAGTTTAAAAAATAAATAAAAATTGCTGACTTCCGAAACGTACCAACAATAAAAAGCTTGTATACATTTTCGATGCGGTGTATATTATGCGGAGATACAAAGTTGCGAAACATTGTAAATATGAGCATGAGCATGAGCTGTTTAATACTTTGTTCTTAATACTTTGTCGAAGACTTTTTGAAATGGTGTACATTGTCAACATATTGTAATGCGGCATTTTAAAAAGCATTTTACTCTGTTCAAATTTGCGAAAAATGTTGTGCAGCATTGATTATTGCATACGAAAAATTTGACATATAAACAATATTAACTAGCCCTGAAACTATGCTACAATTTCTTATGTTTTTAAAAACGCCCCATGTGCCTGTTGTAAATTCCATGCGAAATAAGTGCCACTATCATATTTCGCATGAAAACTCAAAATGTTGAAGAAACATTTCATATGTTTTTTCCCAAGATAAACAGAGTACCATTTCTGCAACATTTTTTCATGAACAATTCGTGCCAATTTGTTTACATGTATTTTGACAGCAGTTCACGTGAAATGTTGAACAGAGTATCAGGCTTAACACTACACTTTGTTTGAAGACATTTCGGAATATTCAGCCAATATTTACTCAGCGAAGCCTCTATTCCACACGTTCAAAGAAGGAAATCCTTAAGCTCGGCCAGGGTCGAAAATGCAGAAAATCTTCACTCACGGAAACCACTATTTGAATTCGAAATACTGAGGGTTTTTATTTACTCAAAGATAATAATAAAAGATGAGCAATTTTAAAATGCTACATTTTTTTATGTTTAGCTCTTATACATAGAACCGTGGTTCCCAAGGCAAAAAGTGTTAATAAATTTATGTATTCTTAACTAGTGATCAGGCTATAAAATGTTGTATGCACAAGAAGAGGACGACCTAAACTTTGAAAATCAATTTTTATCTAGCATTGTAATTGTACATATACAAAGTGGGCCAAAAGAAATCACCCTATTGGAAGGTGCTCTTATTTTTGCAAATGGCGGCCAATGTCAAATCCGTTTTGACAATTGTGAACTAGACAGATCTAGAATAGAAGTGAACAAGCTATGGAGCGACACACCCTCCAAGAACGCGAAATAATCGTGTCGTGACGTTCCCGGGTCGCCTCATCTCTCGTTTTGCCGATTTACACTGGCCCGCAAGATCGCCCGATTTAACCGTTCCGAACTTTTTTGTGGGGTTTTTTGAAGTCCCGTGCTTACGTGAACAAGCCCGAGATCCTGGAAGACCTCAAGGAAAACATTCGACACGACTGCGAGAATCTGTCACCCGAAGTTCTCGCCGAAGTGATGAAAAATGCCATAAAGCGAGCAATCAATTGTGACTGCGCCCATTTGGCCGATATCATCTTCTCGACTTGACCAATAAAATTCTAAAGGTTCAAATAAACATAATCAAAAAACAGAATCGAAATTTTTCATTTACATAGAAAAAAAAATGAGAGCCAAACAACATCGGATGACTTCTTTTGGCCCACCTGTTATACACAGAGTGCCAAAGTTGACCATTTTGGAAAAAAAATAAGTTTAATAATATAATAAATTTAAGGGCCATTATAACAATTTTACGTATAACACGTTGTTCATTATTATAAATTTAATTTAACCCGCCAGTACGGATAAATTGGGCTTCAACTTAGCGCTCACTTTACTTTGAAGTAAAATTGTACTAATGAAAAAAACTTTTTATACGTCCAATGAACTCGTACTTTTTATTATAAGAGGAATTAAAAATGGGAAACATTTCTAGGGAAGAATTTACTGAATAAAGTAACGCACAAAGTACATATTTCCAAAGAAAAGTTACCCAAAAAAAAAATAAAAAAACAAGTCCCAACAAAATTTAATGAAATAAGCCCCAAGAATATGAAATTACTCCCAAAACTCAAAATGAAATAAAGTAAAAATATTGGGACTTATTTTATGATGAAATAACTTCCAGCAAAAAAAAAAAATTAAATAATTTCCAATGAAATAAAATCCAAAATATATAAAATAAGTCCCAAATTCATAAATATTTAAGGAGGAACTCGGTTAGACGGCAATGCAGAAATCGTTTGGTAATCGAAGTTAGTAGAATCGTAGGTAGTAGAAAATCATTGACCCTGGCCAAAGGCCGGCAATGTACAACTGCTTTAAAAAGCAAAGCCGGTATTGGACATACCGTAGATAAAGAAATTATTGTATACACCTGAAAATCCTTGAGGCCAGGAATGCAGAAATGCTTTGGAAAGCGAAGCCGGTTTTGTAAATAACTCAGAGGAGAAAAGCCTTAATCCCAGCCGAAGTCCGGAAATGCAGAAATGTCCATCCAGTGTTAGACATCCTTGAAGCAGGGAATGCAAAAATTATGAAATTAAACAAGTTCCGAAATATTCCCCCAAAATGTTTCTTTATGAAAACCTACCAAGCTTTTGGAGAACGAAACAAGTCATAAATAAAATGAAATAAATCGCAAATTTCTTCGCCGATGAAATAACTTCCAAAAAATATTTAGGGGTATTTCATTTTCAGTTTTTTGGTATAATGAAATAACTCTAAAATTTTTTTTTTTTTTAGTACATATATTTATTTATTGTATCTTCAAATATGAACTAACAATAATTATTGAAATCTTAAATCTAAATATAATTAATTAGGCCCGACCAGTGTCGGACATAAACTTAGTAATAGTTAGTAATAATACATAAGTCGTGATAAGCAAAAACAAAAGTATTTTCAAGCAGTTTCTTCTGGAGTGTTGAGTATTAGAGCCCTTGTGTCCCTCTTTTTTAAGCGGATGTGTCCAGTAAAATTCAAGATATTACGAGCAAGCGGATTACGATGAGACTCGAGTTTTGTAAGATATTTGCCTGCGTATTTTGCAATTTCTTCAGTTACTTGTGGCAGATTCAAATCACGATGTAAATTTGAATTTCTTATGTAAGGTGAAGCAGTAACCCATAGCTGAATTCCGTAGCACCATATAGGTTTTAAAAGCGACTTGTATATCAAAAGTTTACAATTTAGACTGATGGTTGAATTTCTACCAATCAGCCAATGTATCTGAGTTAGTTTAAGTTTCATTTGCGTTAGCTTAGAGTCAATGTGGTGTTTCCATGTAAGCCTTCGATCAAGGTGTATACCAAGGTATTTCACTTGTAAATTTTGAGGAACAATTTGATTATTGATTGTAATGGGGGAACAAGTGTCTTTTCGTAGGGTAAATGTTACCTGAGCACACTTCTGTTCGTTTACCTTTATTCTCCACCTGTTTAACCATAGATCTAGCTGGGTAATATGTTGCTGAATATATCGGGAAGCCTCGTGAGGGTTTTCGTGCTTACTAAGACAGGCTGTATCATCGGCAAATGTAGATGTGTGAATATTACTGCTCAAAGGCATATCACAAGTATAAATCAAATACAAAACTGGCCCCAGTATACTCCCCTGTGGCACACCGGATGAGATTGTTTCAGGCATACTCATAAAGTCTCCTTCCACAACAGTGAATTTCCGGGCAATAATGTAACTTTCCAAAAGATTTAGAATGCTTATGAGTAAGTAAGTCTTTAATTTTAAAATTAGGCCTTCATGCCACACTTTATCAAATGCCTGAGAAACGTCAATAAACAGCGCAGAGCAATACTTCTTTTCTTCAAAAGTTTTTCGTATAAATTGAACCAATCTATGAGTTTGTTCAATGGTGCTATGCTGACTTCTAAAACCAAATTGATGGTCCGGTATGCACTCATATCAGTTAGAATTGGGGACAGTTTTATCATGAGTAACTTTTCAAAGAGCTTTGACATTGTTAACTCTAAAAATAAAACTAACACTAAAAAATAAATGATATTAATCAAAAAAAAAAACAAAAAAAAAACAGAAAATTTAAAAAACTAAAAAATGTTGACACGAAATTTATGAAAAATGTTGGGAATTATTTTACTTTTTTGGGAGTTATTCGATACAGCCGTAAAAATTTTAATGATTGCAAACTTGGGAAAAGGGAAAATATTTCGGGGGAAAATTTTTCACGATATGGGTGAACACACATATCGTTACCTTAATATAGAAAGGCCCTAACTCATTATTTTTTGAAATCGAAATTTTTGCATTGTTCGACACATTAGATCGAAATATGCAAAAAACTCGATTTCGAAAAAATAATGAGTTAGAGCATACTCACATACATATATATGCACATACATACATACATACATACATATATATATTGTATGTTTCTTTCAAACATTTTTCATTTATACAAATTTTACTTTCGACTTTCTGGAATGCCCTTAATAATCAATAAAGTGCTTTGACTTTATCTCCTATTGAACGCCTATTTTTCACTGGTATCTAACTTTTGTTTTCATACTTACGGAATTTCTCACTCAAATTGAATTCCATTTATAATATATTCAATTGAATGCATCTTTCGTAATAGTAAAATTTCTTTTGTTTAAAATATAAAAATCAAATAATTTCTTAGCGTTTGTGTTCAATGCATTTAATTCATAATTGCATTATCTTTATTGTATGCTAATTTTATTCTTTTTTTTAACAAGACTTTTCACTCGTTTTAAATTTATAACACAATATTAAAACAACGTATCTGAATTGTTAAACAACAATGTTGTTGCATCAAAGACGAAGGTTAGTTGAGGTTACCACCGTATGTATATACATACATATGTATGTATGTGTGTATGTATGTATGTATGTATGTATATGGGTATGGTGGCAATATGTTGTATAATGAGATGTTGTGCTGATGCATGAATAGCTTTGATTTGAATTCAATTATAGAGAAATTTAAAAGTTATTTAAGCCAGAAGAAAATTTTTGTGAAATAATAATTTTACAGAAAAAATTCCAATATTAAACATTTTTAAAACTTGGTAACATAAATTCCTAAAATATGGCAACTTTTACTTGTACTTTAAATGAGAAATTCTGACAAAAAACTTTCCTTTTTCCATTAAAAGTAAGTATGTATGTATGTATGTATGTATGTATGTATGTACATACAGACAATGTCTGACATACATACATGATTTCAAGATTTTTATTTGGTGCTTATAAGCTTCGCAATTAATATGTACTTACATACTTTAAAGTAAACGCAAATTAGAAATTGTTTTAGCTAAATAAAACTTGTTGCTTTGTCCTTAATAGTCCAATAAAAAGTTTAATCTTTTTATATATAAAATCAAAGCTTAACATTAATTCTAAACAAAACGCTTAATGCCAAAATAGAATTTCTTTTCCGTTTCGGGAAAATAATACCAGCTAAGGAATTTAAAGGCCAAAGAGACATAAATCACTTTGTCACAACAACATGCATGCATGTCACTCTTTTCATATTCACTTGCATACACTCGCAAGCGCACGTCAGGTTGAACAATTGAATGACCTGGCAAATATGTCCTAATTTACACTATGCAAGTCTTATTGCTAAGCTGATTAGTTTCTTAGGAAAGAGGGACGAGGGGAAAAGAAACGTTACTGTTCCCCTCGTCTCTCTCTCCGTCAAACTAATCAGCTTAGCAATAAGACTTGCATAGTGTAAATATGGACTATGCATGTAGAGTCATCATGCCTCTGGCTTAAGAGGAGTAACTTGTTATTTTACTATTTTATTTATTTCTTATTTTCATCGTCGTTGAAAATATATATATATGTACATACATAAATATTTATAAGCTATGGAAAAAAGGTTTATCAACTTTTTACTGCAACATACAAACATACATACAAACATTGTATTTATTTTGTATAACAAGACAACGTAATCACTACGTTATGTTAAAGAAGACGGGGAAAAAGTCAAACTGTGAAGATTCATAGAAATGTTGATGTGTTTTTGTAGAAACGCCATAAAAATCAAGATTGGAGCTTCTTAAATATACAGAATAGAGCCCTGCGTAAGCATTCTTGAAATGTAAATACGTGTTGCTTTGTAAATGTATTGCCGTGGGATGTATTATACTAAACCAGCAATAAAGGTTGTCGTATAATAACCCTGCAGAAAATGCGAATAGTGAAAATGTAGTGCTTTACTAGTGGCATTGTCACTAGCACTACTGACCAGGTGTACCCCAGCCTATTGACATTTAACATTAGCTTGTCATTGAAAATTCACCACTAGACTGTAGCACTACTGAATAAGTAGTTTTCTTGGGACCACATGGAGACATTGGTACCAAAGATTCACTAGTAAATTTTAGGGGCTCTAGTCTACAATATCGATATTTCCTCGCTCGATGTCCGTAGTAAAACTGTACTGATTCATTATAGACACTGTCATCACCTGCAGGAAATTGTTTGTCATTTCTATTAAATACATATGGGCATTTCCACAGAATGTCACGTACTATGTCACGTGCGAATACCAATCAATTAAGCTTGTATTTGTAGAACTACTTGCGCTTCTCAAAAGTACATAAAGAATTTAAGAAAAATTTTAATTTTCTCTGAAATACTAGCTTAATTGATTGGTATTCGTACGTGACATAGTACGTGACATTCTGTGGAATTGCCCATATGTATATTAAAATTAAAAATTTTATGTTTCGCTGAATTAGTAAAGTCAAACACTTACGTATGGATCTTAAAATGTGACAAATCTTTCACTTAAAAAACTCTTCAATTTTCACATTTTATATTTTTATACAATATTGATTGTTAATTTATTTGTTTTTTTATTTTTTTTGTGTATTATGTTTTTAATTATTGTTAAATATATTTATATATATTAACTTTATAATATTATATTTCTTAAGATAATTTTTATAAACACTTAAATTTTGCTTGACGTCACGTTTATTTTTAACAAACCAATAAAACATTAAAAAGAAGCAAAGTTGTGTGTATCTGAAAAAATGTTTTCTACGCATTAAAACCATTATTAATAGACGTCACCGAAATAGTCGACAAAAGTGGTGACTTGGGGACACTTAACCCCATGTTTTCTGCAGGGAAGCGAAGTACGATGGATGTAGTGATGTTCGTGTATATGAGTGTTAACAATCACTCCAAATACCACAAGAAGAAGTAGTGTCTTAATCTGGTTACAAATACCGGTAACAACTACATAACATGATGGTGCTACCACTGCAGATTTTTTAGATTTGCAGTGTTGCCTGGGATTTTGGAGACTTTTAGCTTGGTTTTTGGGAATCCCAATACAGTTTGTGTATTTGCTAAAAGATTCATGGCTTGGATACGTGGTGAAGGCAGCGTTTAAAAACTTCTCATTTAAGTATTTTTTGCTTCTGCTCATACTTCTGCTTCTCAAAATTCAAGTGTCGTTGTAGAAGTTAACACAATAAACGAATAGCCATACACAACGAAGAGCTTCAGCTGTCGACATGTTGGACAAGTTTTCTGTTTGTCTGATTGCTGCTTTAAATAAATTCGGAGGTTAACGTAGTAGAGATGTTGTGTGTTTTTTTTGTTCTTTTGATTTTGCAGTTTCAATTGCGCATTTAATCGCTTGCTGGAAGAAACGGTGTTGTTTGTTTTACTATTATATTTGTACATACATGAAAAAATACTCATACACACACAAAACGCACATACACACAAACATTTCTGCTTCGTTAACTTCGTATTTATTTAAAGCAGTAGTCAGTCAAACCGAAAACTGTACGTACATGTTGACAGCTGAAGCTCTTTATTGTGTATATCTATTCGTTTATTGTGTTAACTTCGACTACGACTCTTTGGGCCTGTCCCACGATGTCGACAACGTTCGACTTGTCGCACACTTACATTTGAAACAACAACAAAATCATAAAATTTGTTTTTGTTTTGAATGTAAGTGTGCGCTAAGTGGAACGTTGTCGATATCATGGGACAGACCCTTTGAATTTCAGTAGCAGAACTATGAAACAACAGGTTGTGATTGGGCAGTCAAAAAAGTAAAAAGTCGATGAAATAGCACAATTTTACGACTTTTGCTATTTCGACTGCAGTTTTTTTAACACTGGCTGAAGGTATCTCTGTTAAAATAAAAGAGCATACACACAACTTACTTATATGTTTAGGTATATTCATGGCGTTTGTATACGCGCCCCATGCGTAGGAAAAAGCAAACATCACAAATTCTTTCGTTCCGAAGTTTTTGCTTCTTTAGTTCTATACCTACAATGACTGAAACAAGTGTCTTGCCTTTGCCTTTGTGTTGTTCAGTGTTTGCTTTTGAAGACTTCGTTACAGTAAAGCATTTTGAAAAATCCCTCATGTCTTGTTAGTTCTTTTAAATGGTCTTATGCAGGGCTCTAATACGCAACATGCATACATTCATACATTCTTGTAATTTTTGTTACGAGTATTAGAAATAGCTGTGGTAAATTAATAACTTTCAGTTGCTGTACAAATGAAAGTTCTTAATTCAATTTTGTGTTTTTGTTACCGTTACACACGGTACAAACACAAATCATTAAATTGTACAAAATAAATTATCATTGACTTTGAACATGAATTAAGAAATATTGAAGCTAAAGTAGAGCGATGATGATGATGTTCCTTCTATTTAGTGTTAGCCAGCAGTCAGGTAAAAAAATGTTCGATTAAATTAATTAATAATAAAATATGTACATACTCGTATATACATACATACATATATCTAGATTTTGTTGCATGACTGTCGGTCCAGCAAGCAAGCGCTGTCATGAACAAAGCATATCAAACGCATTAGAAATAACAAATACAACACTGCACATGCTACTGTCAAAATTGCGATGATTGTTGTCAAAATTATAATGACTGTAGTCGATTTCCTCTTTTGATACGGTTGCTTAAGCCTAGTACTCATTTCGAAGTTGTGAAAATTTTTCAGCAACATTGATTATTTCGCGTGAAAAATTTGACACGTAGCCAGTGATGCCCATATTACTTTAAAAAAAATAATCGCTTTTTTTGGTTAAAAGTATGCAACATTGATCGGCTTTTGTAAACAAAAACATCAGCTGTCAATTTTTCATACGAAATAAATGCCAGACACATTATTTCGCAGATTGCAAGAAAATGTTGCCAGATACATTTCATACATTTTTCACGAATATTTCATGTGAAATTTTTTTATATGGATTATTTCAATATTTCGCGTGAAAATAAAATTTTTAGAAAATTATAGTGTATAGAAGTAGCACTTATGGCGCAGTACTTTTAAAGGCTGAAATTTTTAGATAAGAACTTCACCCCTTTTCCCATTTTTTTTTTCTTAAGGCACTAATAATCCCAAATTATTATTTAACTCGTTCAGTAAAATAACTTTTATTCAAAATAAATTGAAATTGATTATTGAGGGGTTAGCTGGATCCTATGCGCAAGAAGCATATGGCTTATAGCCTACCCGAAAGCGAAATTAGTAGGTTAGCAAATTTTTATTTCTATCAGTTAAACGGTTTGACAGCGCATAGAATGTGAATTAAATCGCAAACAGCCATACCGGATGTTCCTACGACTGTGGGCAAATATCTTTAATACAAATTTCGAAGCATTATTTAGAACTTAAAGTATAAATGTACCATACCAATACGATTTCCAAATATTTTCTTTCATCGAATGCCGCATAAATAGCATAGCTACAAAAATCACTGGGTGATAGCAAAATTACAGAGAGCACTGTATTTTTAAGCACAACAAACAGATTTAGAAAGTCGTAGTTTTGCTTAAAACATAAAAAAGTGCACATTTGTAGCACTGTGTAATTTGGTATGTTTTAAATTTCATTTGATTCTATTACAAAATTATGTGAAGTTTCCACATTAAAATGTATAGCGATCTTAATAACCTTGTGCCGATACTTGTTGATTTGATTATTGATTAAAATCATAAAAATCTGTCTACTAGTATGTACATATATCCTTTCATTAATTAATACATTATTTGTAAAGTAATTTTCAGGAATGATTTGAATTATTTCAGCTTTAACGTTAAACATTAACCTTGAGTTTTTATTGCTCTTTTGCGGTTTCATTTCATTTTGATCTCCTATTACCTTGTAACTTTTTTTCCTATGTATATTATATAATGTATTTCGAAAGTACCTTCTAATTTTAGAAATGAATTTTGTTTGAAACTATTGCATAATTTCTATATTAAATATAATGTTACAGTAATTAAAATTAATGATTTTGTTTTCTAGAAAATTGAATATGCCCGTAAATAAATCAATAATATGTATGTTTTGCAATAAAAAAAAAAATATTTCTGTAGCTTAAGATGAATAATTACTCGAAAGATACTTTCAAAAATTACATGCATCTGTACAGTATCACATAACACAATCATACATACATATGCATACTCGTAGATACGAACATACCGTCCAACATTAATTGGAAATATGAATGTATGTATCTGTGAAATATTTAATGGACTCTGAACGAGCAGAAGTGAAGTAAAAGCAAGAAGTTAAAAGATACTTAAACGATAAAATTTGTTATTTTATATTTATATTTGTTTATCTATTTCTTTATTTATTTATGTTATTATGTTATTCATGTATTATCGCTTTTATATTATGTCGCGTTAGCTGAAATGTATAAATTAAGTTCCTGTCCCACGATTTACATTCAAAACAAAAAGAAATTTTGAGATTTTGTTGCTTCAAATGCTAGTGTGCGACAAATCGAACTTAAAAATCGTAATCCACGGGTATTACTATACGCACAGCCCCAAGGTATGCTTTGAAACTTTTCATAAGAACAATTGACCATATCCCAGTTGACCAAGACTATCGCTAATGATATCGATTTCGAATACATATATGTATCTCGAACATGAATCGAAAAAAGTTCACCTGGCGCTCAATATCAAAAGTGTGCAAATATCAAACTAATTTCGATATTGCAAAAAGGCATCAGAAAAAGTAAAAAAGTAATTTTATTTTTCAATTTATTTATTTTAGTTTATTTTATATATTATATTTATTTTTTAATTATTTAACTTACGCTGCAAGATTTGAACATTGCACCTTCGTTTTCACAAACTATCACACATCAGAGAACAGATTGAATGTGTTATTTTGTTGCTTTGAATACAATCACAAAAAACGTGCATGTTGCTGTCAATACACAGCATTTAAAATAAGACAGTAAATAGCACAATCGAAAAAAATGAGTGCGACGAAATTTATTGCATGCATTGCTTGTTTTACATAAATGTTCACTAGTCTCCTCAAAAGCAACGAATACAAAGGGAGTGGTGCGAATGCTTTTGACTATCATTGAACACAATGTAGTCTTGTATAAAACGTATACTCCTACAAAGTATTCATAAAACATAATACATATATTCTTTCCAAAATTTCCTCACACTGCATTTTCTTATTTTCATACATATAAGTATATGTAAATAAGTATATTATTGAAAATCAATTAAATAAACTTTTAATATACACATCAAGGTCAACGAATACTGAGCGAATGCTACGAAAGAAATCATTTATTTCGTGCTGCATCATATCATTTCACCAGCGATGCCAACTTTTTATAACCCAAACGCGCTGTTCCCCTTGGCAAAACGCGCTAGAACGCGCTAAGTTATAGCATTGCCAACTATTTATAGCCAAAACGCGCTATTTTCCTGCGCGCTAAATTAAATTTTAATAAAAGTCGATGTATGTACATGTGTATTAGTATATACAATTAATTTTTTTTAGTAGCTCTTTTCTGACTTTATAATATTATTTCTTCGAAATTATATCCTAAATAAAAAAAATCACTTAATACAGAATCAGAATAGCCTTCCAAATAATCGAAATAATTATTCATTTTTATTTTTTTTTTCAAACTTTGTAACAACTTATATAAATTGTTTTGTACTTCAGCTAGAATATATGCTTAATAAGTTCAATAAACTTTTTTGGTCACGAGTACGAGTAGATATTTTTAATTGTGAAATTTACAGTATTAAAATGCGTTTTTAATTCTAACCACAGTCAAGGGAATTTTATTTGCGACAGCTGAATCATTAATCAATTTAAAAAATTTTATGAGTTGTGTAAGCAAAAAAAGGGGGAAAAATATTGAACTGATATGATGACTTTATTTAAAACGCGCTAATTTAGCGCTTTTTTTAATAAACGCGCTAAGACGAAAAAAAGCGCGTTTGGCATAGTTAAAACGCGCTAAATTGGCATCGCTGCATTTCACTGCTTGTATTATAACGGCAGTGTAATAACAGTGAGTGTCAGAGCAAACAACAAGAGCAATGAGAGCAATGTTATTTCATAACATTTTGTCGTTGTTGTCGAATGAAAGTATGGCAAAAACAACGAATTTATGAATAGTTAGCAAATGCGAATACTTTCATTCTGGTCTCTGTCACACATCCGCATCTCCGGTCAAGTGGGTTTTGTCAAGTTTATATGCATAAATAGATATTAGGGTGATCGATTATTTGAAACCGGTTTTCAAATAGTTCGAATATTTGAAATTATGAAAAACCCGGTTTCGGTTTTTAAAATTCAGAAAAAAACCGGTCAACAGGCTTTTGAGCTTAAATTGCTTTATTATAAAAAAGGAGTTAACAGTTCATGTAAATACTATAAAATAATATAAAAATTGAAGGTAAAATATAAAAAATAACTTCATATACATACATACATATCGCTCATTTACTCAAAGATCGTTATAATTCAAAAAAGGGAATTTTTGAGTTAATGATGCAAAATTAATTCTCATATCGTTCTTCATATTGTGTAAAAATTTCAAAAATATCTTGTTTGTTCAACTCTTGAAAGTAAAATTAAATTTTCTTTTTCCATTAAGTTGTGTGTAAATTGAGAATTTCAAACCCGTTTTCTGGCAAACAAGTTTTTTTGAGTTATGACGTTCTTTGAGCAAATGAGATGAGCGTTATGCAAAGTACATCGCACACTAAATCTTAAACAGTCACAACTCAAAATTATCAGAATGGCTTTGTTTGTCCATAAACCAGTTACTGAACAAATGTCTAATGACCGCAAAAATTTCTTTTGCAACACAGTCTTCTTGAACAATATAAGATATCGTTATGCTTGTTTTATATGATACATACTTGCGTCATTTGTGCAGTATCGACAGTTTTTAGCCACTTCTGAATATCTGAGCACTTTTCATTCGCCTCTGCTAACACCTCATAAAATCGCTGTAATTTCATGTTGCAGTAAAAATAAAATAAACGCCTAGAACTTTTACATTAAAAAAAAAATAATTAGAAAAATCAACAGAAAACGTTCGTCTAAGTTTTAATATAGTGAAAACTAATTTTATTGCAAAATCTACAAATCGAGAAGAATTTGACTATTCGACATTCGAAAAACCAACATTTTGCAAAAACAGACAACCAGCATTGTGAAAAACCGGTTGAAAAACCGAGTCGATCACTCTGATAGATATGCAAAATGTATACTCTCCCACTTGATCTGAGATTCGATATGAACGAATGCTCACTAAAGTGAAGAAATTTCGAAACAAAATTGCTCGATAATTGTTCGTGAATCTAAAAAAATTCGAATGCTCGCTAAAGCGAACTTCTCTCGATAGTTTTTCGAATGTGTGACAGTAGGCGAGGGGATGTGTGCTAGGCTGTTAGTCTAGAGGTACCAAGCTCGAGCCATGACAGCACCCACCGCAACTTAAAGAACTAAAAAAAACACAAACACATACTTAGAACATACGAGTATGTGCAATAATTGAACAGAAAAAAAATTTGCCACGATAGCCTAGGGGACTAGCACAAGTATGTTAGAATGAAGGTACCTGCATTCAAATCAAATTCAATCCTGCTCCGTAAGTTAAAGAATTAAAAAATAAATAAATTAAAATAAAATTAATATATTCAAGAAATTTATTATTCGACATATTGTCATAATTATATTATAAAATTAATATAAATAAGTTAAAAAATAAAATATTTTTTTTTTACTTTTTCTGCTGCCTTTTTGCGGTGCCGAAATTAGTTTGATATTGGCTCACTTTTGATTTTGTTAGCGAAACTTCGAAATCGAATGTTTTTGGAACAAAACTGAGTGTCATTCTCGATAGTCTTACAAGTAAATGTTCGAGATATATTCGAAATCGATATCATTAAGGTAAGCCTTGGTCAAGTGGGATGTGCACTTACATGTATATACAGTGCACTCTGTATAGTGAACACTTTGTAGTTTGAAGTACAGGGTGTAATGAACTCGTTATATTTTACATTACATCGGTTTGTTATTGGTTTGTTGCAGTCATAATGTATTTGGAATATACTGTGCCGCAAACCAATAACCAACCGACGATTAGTTACTCTAAACAGTGAGCAGCAGTAACCTCTTTAAAGTGAAATGGAATATGAGAAATGTTGTGTATACAATTACTGATTTACCTTTGGTAAACACATTAGTAAGTATCACTTATTCATTTTCTGTTTATCCGTTTTTTTCATTTTTCTATTCAGGTTAGCACGAAGTTATGTCACTCTACCTAAGTATGTTTAACTATTCTTGCTCTCTTATCTTTTACGATAATCACATTAATTATTTTTACTTATTCGATGTACCGTCGGTACATACGTGTAAGTATTATGTTTGCATTGTTTTTGCTTTCTACAGTTGATTTTACTGAAAATTTGCGTTATATAGCTGATGTTAATAACAATCTCTACCCCAGTAGATAGACTTGGGTGCTGATGAAGTGCGTGGCTGCACAGAAAAATATCGGTATTTCCCCCAGCTTATAAAGCCTAATTTAATTTTTCTTTTCTTCTTTAGAAACTCACATTAATTAATAAAAATATTTCATTAAACAAGAATTGAAATTATTGAACTTAAGCCCGACTAAGAAATTATTTCTGATTAAAATTCTCCATAGTTCAACTAAACATTTAAAATTGTCTCACTGTTATTCCCTAATGTTATTCCCTAATAAACATGAATTTTTTTTTTTGTTTTTTCGCCTTTTAAATACTTTTATTATTACCCAACTAATTGGAAAAAGTTTGTGAAAAATTTAAAATAGAATCAAAATCGAATGAGGACGTTTATTTTCCAAAGATTTTTGATAGAAAATTTAATATGAATAATCAATAAAAAAGAAAGTAAAAAAGCTAAAACTAATGTACATATTTTTCATAAAAAATTTTCTAAAAATGGATTTCAAATGCATTCTATTTTTATGAATATGGTGGATACAATTTAAAACAATAAATGAAAATTCTACAAATAAGAATGTTTCATATATTTACTTTTTTGATGCATTTGCTTAAAAAATTAAAATCAACGGCTGAAAGTCACTCAACGGCTCTAGCTGACTTTCAGCCGCCGCCGACATTTATTTACCTAAGCCGCCGCCGCTGACATAATTTATCGACTTGTTTCTCTGGCCGGGAAGTCATTTTAGTGAATTTGAAAACATTTTAGTTTATCACACGAGTAAGGCCGAGTTTACATCAGTGTGCCATGTGCCACACATGCGTAAAAAAAGCGTAACCACTAATTACTAATAAAAAACTGTTTGATTGGCACACGTATTTATTAAGTTAAACAGTTTCATACATAACTAATAGACAATTTTATAGAATCCAACATGAGTGGAAACAGTTTAAATCAATAAATACATGTCTGAATCAAACAGTTTTTCATTAGTAATTAGTGGTTATGTTTTTTTTTTTGGGCACATATGTAAACTCAGCCTAATGCTGAGTACACATTTGGCATTTCTTTTATTTTGTTATTTTAAAAATTTGTGCAATGCCGCTTACTTTAGGTTTTTTGTTTGTAACCCACTGCCATACAGCAAAAATAAATGACAATGCATTCTATTAGTAGTCAAACCGTTTATCGCATCGCAATAACACTTTGGAAACCTAAAAGAAAGTTATAAGTTTTCAGGTGGTGTGATATCTATCATACAAGGAAAATCTTAGTAGTCAAGAGCGTCACCAACGCTTATATGCAAGTAAGAAATAGATTTTGAGGGCAATGTCCCCCACCCCCAAATTAAACCAATTAAATGTTTTGTAAGAACAAAT
The DNA here is from genome assembly GCA_936439885.1 of Nowickia ferox. Lineage (NCBI taxonomy): Eukaryota > Metazoa > Arthropoda > Insecta > Diptera > Tachinidae > Nowickia > Nowickia ferox. Next base: position 88,918,029 of record OW387025.1, on the reverse strand, counting down.
TTATTTATAACATCAAGCTTTCCACAAAATATGTTATAACATAAAATATTTAGCATTTAATTATAAGTATTACATACATATTTGAAGTATAAGAACAGTAGACTATTTTATGTGTTTATTAATAAAGTAATATTTTAACATATTATATATGTATGTATGTACATAGGTAGATCAACACTTATAAAAATCTTAAAAATTAGCTTTAGCCATACACTCAACAATATTATTATGTGATTTAAGCAATTTGTCGTAGGCTTTATTAGCGGCAACTAAATTGCATCCAGAGTTTGTGGGTTGGGAAGCATCTGAAGAAGCAACACAATTATTTACATTCTCTCTATAGACACCAATTGTTTCATTTTCAGCAGCTACGCATTCACCAAATTGCATACGAACACCGTCTATAAATTGCACGATATCTCTAGCTTGCGCCCAAATCTCTGAAGCATTATCTTGGGCAATTACGGCCACGAAGCAAAAGACAAAAATTGAAAGAATAAAGTTCATTTTTTATAATGTTTTAAGAATGGCTTTTGTTTTAACACTGTGCAAATTTCTCAAAATTGCTCTATTTTTATACTCCGAAATCATACTGATAATTTGATAGTTGTTCTTTTATTGTCTAATTCATAAAATTATTTCAGGTTTATTAAGGGCTTATTTGACGTAAGTATTTCTATGAGAAATTTGTTAAATAAACCAGTGATAAGCCTAAAATATTTTTTATAAATATGGCAGTAAGAATTTTTCTTAAATGCCTTGGTGTTCTCTGTTTTTTGTTTTGATAAAAAATTATGTATACATTTGTAATAAATCTGCGACATAAATATGTAGAAAGTTTTATTCGTTTATCTGTTTTTTTTTTTCACTAAAAATAGCAAATAAAAACTAAACTACATGAATAAATGTCAGTAAATTTCCAAAACCATATTTGTGCAAAGCAGTGTTGTCAGATTTATTTTGAGCCTTGTCGCCAAATGACTTGTCGAATATCGCCAAATATCGCCAATATAATAAAACATTAAATTATAGCTACAAAAATATTTTTTCATTTTGTAATTATATTACAAATATTGTTAAATTTTAAATTCAGCAGGCAACGTCTATCGTAAAACATAAAAATTATACTATATAAGAAAAATTAAGAAAAGTGTTTATATTAATATATAAATAGTGGAGTACAAAAAATAATTAAAAATAACTTATTCCAAAATGTCAATCCTAATAGGATAAATTGAACTTGAACACCTAGATAAAAAATTATTATACATATAAATCTTGTGATAAAACTGAAGTAACATTTTCTTAGATGTGTATTTAAGTACACATATCATGTCCTTGAAGTGGTAAGTACCATCAGAATCGTTGTATTCATACACTCTAGTGCCAGCCATACACGACACAAGTTCACTGCACAGTGCGTCTGTGTAGTGTATGGGGCTGGTTGTGCTATTTACGTAGTGACCTGAGTAAATATCAAAACGATTTTGATATTTCCTCAAGTTTGTAAAACTGTACAGTGAACTTGTGTAGTATATGTTGCAAACGCTCAGTTGTGTCGTGATTTTTTAAGAGTTCAAAACTAGAAATGAGCGCCGAAAAAATATTCTGGACAGAGGTCCTAGAATTATACAAAGAATCGCCTGCATTATGGAGCATTAAAATAAATACAGCACAGTTTACTTGTATAGTGTGTGTCACAAGCTTATTTTACTCAGTGCCAGACTTAAGCACTGAACTTGTGCAGTATATGGCTGGCATAGGCGAGAACTCGTGCAGGCTTTTTGATGCTTCATTATAAAAATGTTGGTTCTAATTAATAACAGAAAGTTTTCCCCACTGTGTTTTATAAACACCAAATGAGATTTTGTGGGCCATATTTTTTAAACTTCTTGAATTTCAGAAAATTTTGTTTGAGATAAAGAATCACAACATTTAGAATTTCATGCACGAAATATTTTATGTTGTAGAAAAAATTCTTTACAAAAAAAAATTTCATGTTTTTAACATTATTCTATTTTATTGAAATCGTAAAAATATCGCCAAAAATATCGCCAAGGAGTTCCAATATCGCCAATCGCCATTTGAAAATTTTCATCGCCAGAAATAAATTTTCGTCGCCACGTTTGGCGAGATATCGCCATATCTGACAACACTGGCGCAAAGTCTTATCAATTGAATCATTTTAACTACTTTCGTCTGAATAGAATAGCAATAAAAAGTAGAGATGTGCAAATATCGCCGTGATCTTTTGTGTCGCACTTGAATCACAAGTGGTCGTGAGCAGCGTTACCGTTGGTGCTACTAAAGTAGCAATTTGCCACTGTTTCGACTGCTTGGATACTATTGCGCTACCTTTACAAAATGCACCCAAATTTGATACTTTTTCTAATTTTTGCCACTTTTTGATACTTTTTACTGAATGAAGATATACTTTTTGTACTTTCGGTTTTATTAATATAAAAGTTGTGCTGTTTTAAAATATCAATATGTAAGCAAGCTTATACGAAATCTTTTTTTTTATCTTTCGAATAATTAATACGCCCACGCATGCTTATATTCCTATATCTCTGTCTGTATGTACATACATATTTATGTATGTATGTGCAATGTACATACATACACATATTAAAAAAATTCCCTATTAAAATTTTTATGTATGCACATACTTCAGAAAATTGTTTTAGTCAAGAATTAATAGAAGCGATAAAAGACTGATTGTATTAAAGTAGTTATTTAGATCCGGTATTTGTTAAATCAATTGAGGACACTAACTAATCGCTCGATTAATTAATCAAGGTTCTAACTTAATCGGTTAATTTCGGTATTAACCGGTTAACCGATTAAAAAAGTTTTTTCATAAATCAAGTAATTTGAACAAATAAAAGTGCATAAATTATTTATTAATTTGAGTTTATTAGTAAAACAAAAAAAACACACCTAAGAATTCTTAAACTAAATCAACCAAAAAAATCATAAATATATTAGTATTTCAATAGTTTAAAGAGATCTTCTAACACAATCTTTCGGAAAAATAATTTGGTTTAAGTGCTTAGGATTTAAGTGAATTAGTTTTGATAAAACTTGACTTGTAAAAATACTTCAAATAAACGTAAATGTTGAGGAAATTGAAAGTTATCTATAATACAGATCATTTAGTTTCTTAGTTTTTTTTCCTGGATTTCTCTAAGCATATAAAAATTTTCATTATGGCATTATAGTCCTGTTTTATTTATTTATTTTTTTTATTAATTAATTTTGTTAAAACATTTCTTGTATTATTATCGATAGTTCCTTCTGTTGGCGGGTCATAATCTGACCCATACTGGCAGAGGTCAACGACGAACATTCTGCAAAACAGTTTATTTCTGAATTTCTTAGTTTACGGTTTTGTACTTTAAAACACTGTTGCTTGAAGAAAATATTTCAGAGTGCAGGTATAAAATAATTTAATTCGTCTTTCATTAAATCTAATCCTTAAAACTTAACAATTCCCTCTAGTTCAACTAGAGTAGGCGAGTCTTTAATAAACTATTTATAGCCACATCCAAAGATTTTGAAGTTTTACTTAAGTTAGAACCACTGAACATACTTCTTGTTTGTATGAAAAATTTGTATTTGAGACGAAACAAGTACTTAAACACACAAAAAATACGCTATAATACTACAAACTATTTAAAAATTTGTTATTTCGGTTAATCGGTGAGTAAATAATTTTTTATTATATGAATTATTTTTAAATTTTGTAGTATATTTTGGTTTTTTATTATATGAATTATTTTTAAATTTTGTAGTATATTTTAGTCTTTAAACATGCAAAACCTAATTTTTATTCTTGATGTTTTAAAAATGAGCAGATTTGTTTCAATTTTTCTTATTTATAAGGCTGCCACTTTTTTTTTCTTAAAATCCCCTTTTTGGTGCCACTTTCTATTAAAAAATCCCACTTTTTGTGCCACTTTTTGAAATTTTACAACGGTAACGCTGATCGTGAGTTACCTGTAATTGCCTTGTCGGATTGTGTGTGGTTGACTACAAAAATAATTAACTTATAGTTAACTTTTCTTAGACTAGCTAAAAGCTAACTACAATGTCATCCAGAACTGATACAAAATTAATTCTTAAGTAGAGTTCGTAATCGGATTTGGTGAGAGCCAATAAATTTACTCTCAGCTACTTTGAAAATCATTTCAATTTTATATGTATTAACATTTTGCTGTTATTATTTTAGATGGTACCTTAGCTGGATAGTAGCGCGTTGTTTATACAACGTGTGATGATACACAGTTCGAACCCTAGAAAAAAAATTTTAAATTTACTGACTACCAGGTGATTTAAATAAAATCTACTTAAAGTTAGCTGAAAAGTAATGCAGAGTGAGACAATTGAGCACAGCCTAGGACATCGCAATGTTAAAATAGTTAGTTGTTTCCATTGGAAAGTAATCCAATTGTCACTCAGCACTAGTAGCTAAATAGTTAGCTTAAAGTTAGTTTAAAGTTAGCTCAGTTTCCTACAGGGTGAATACCTCATTTGTGCGTGTATGTGTAATGCTAAATAAAATACAATTACAAAATCAATTTAATGTAAATGAACGAGAATTTCAAGCAATCATTTAAACGTAACTTCCCGTAGACTGGATAAAATTACCTTATTCGTTAAGGCCGTGATACACTATCATACAAAGTCGTTCGATCTACGAAAAAATACACCCATGGTATGATGGAGTTTATGAAAATTTTCAAAAGACAATAACAATTCATCACACCAGGGTTGTACTTTTTCGTAGATCGCACGACTTTGTATAATAGTGTATCACGGCCTTTAGTAATATCCATGCTGGGCTACAGGCCGTGATACATTATCCTGCACAATCGTGCGTTTTTTGAGAAAATACCACCCTGGTATAATGGAGTCGATGAAAATTTTCAATAGACAATAAAAATTCATCAGATCAGGGTTGTATTATTTCGTAGGTCGTGCGATTGTGTAGGATAGTAGTGAGTAATGGCCTTAATTAACGACTAATGAACATTCAGTCTTTCCAGGCTTTTTTGTGATTATTTCTGGGTTTCATATTGTTAAAAGCACCTTCTATATCAAGAAATGCTACCAATGCAAATTTCATGTGTTCCATTGATTTATTTCTGAGACCAAAGGCACAGTATAATCCAGTCATTTATGTTAAGTGTAGGAGTGTTGAGGCATAGATTCAGGTAATGAATGTAATTTCTATATTATAAAAAAGTAATTGTAATTTCTCGCCGTAATTGTGCTTAATATTGCTTAAAAGCATCAGCAAAAAATACATTAGAGTTATCATCTTACCCTAAAATATTTAAAAAAAATATACGATGTTACTGTTAAATCGGACTTGTGCAAAAAAGCATTAAATCATGGAAAAAAATAAGTAATATTAAAAACAAGACTGCATGAAAAAAAGTGAAATGAGTTTTTGTATTCTGCAGCCTTCAATCAACTTGACTTTCTCGTTACAATGATACAGTTTGAATTAGCCGCACTTTTCAATGCTTTTTCGATTTGATGATTTATTTTATTTTATATACATACATATGTATGTATGCACGTATGTATGTATATTTTTATATTTCTTTTTTTTCGAAAAGTTGTTGCAGTTTCTGCAAAAGGATCCAAACTGTAGCAGCCTCATTAAATTGATGTTTCAAAAAAAAATAAATAACGAGCAACTTGTTGTGATATTAAAGCGTGGAGATTTTTTATTTTGTATATGTACATATATTGGAATTGTAGAATAAATAATCATTTATGTGTGTATGTACATTTATTATTGTTGACATTTTCTAAGCAATTTCCCGTCAACTTGTTTTACTGCATCACTTTTTCTCCTTCATTTAAAATAGTTGTGCCATTCACAACGTGTTGTATCAATTGCATTATAACATTAGAATTGTTTAAATCACAAGCCACGCACAAAAACACTCTTGGTTTACTTACTTGTGAACAGGCAGTTTTCGTTGTATCTCATATATGTATCTCGCACTGCTAATTCTTAAAATACGAGTTCAATAACTTCCGAAAATTATTCAAGTTAATATTTTTGGTTTATTTGCTTCATATTTATTGCTGAAAATACATACATATCGTCACCTAAAATCTAAAAGGCCGTGACAACCAAAAAATTGCAAATAGACTTTTTGATTGATTATGATATGATTCCTTAAAATTTTACTTACATACATACATATTTACATATGTTCAAAAATATCGATTTTATTCATTAAATTCAAAAGACCCTAGCAAATAAATATGTAGTCTTAAATTTATAAGGTTTTTTGCTTCTACTGTAAAAAAAAAGTAAAAAGTGTACTTGCGGCCTTTTGGATTTTAGATTATTCTCAAATTGTCAGCTTAAAATATAATGATGGACTTTGTGGAATTTGTAATTATCTTTGAATTTTCATGGGCATTATTAATTTATTTCAAGAATTTTTGTTTGTTTTTAACTGGCCATAAATTCTTTATTTTTAAGCAAGGCGAATTGACAGCAGTTGATCTCGTTTCGTGAAATGGTTATTAGCTGTTAATTTCTCTTGTTTCAAATCAAGCTAAACGTTCCGAAATTGTCTGACTGCAGGAAATTTTTCACAAACAAATAATACATGCATACATAATAATATGTACTCGTACATGCATTTTCTGCAGAGATGCAAATCGAGATTACCTGGTATGAGTTCGCCTTGTTTTTAGCTCCAACGTTCTTCGTTTTTTAAGGAGGATATTTTGGCTTCCAGAAAACGTTAAAATTGCAATTTGGAAAACAATTTAAATACGCCTCTTTTATATTAATGCATGTTAGGGTGATCGATTATTCGACTTTTTCCAGAAACCCGTTTTTCGAATAGTTCGAATATTTGTAATTATGAAAAACAAGGTTTCGGTTTTTCTAAGTAAGAAAGTTATTATACAAAAGTTTTGATTTTAAATTGGTTTATTAAAAAACAATACAAAAATTAAAGGTAAAACATAAAAATTAACTTCATATACTTATGTATGGTACATACATACTCGTACGTATATATAATATATATACATATGAATGTATGGACAAGGTAGATATCTACCTCTATATAAAATATGAAGCAAAATGTCAAAACAATTTTTACAAATAGATTTTGACATCCACTGCACACCATAAGGCCAGTTTAATTCGCCTCTGCCACCACCACCTCATAAAATAATTTCGCTTTTATTTCATGTTTCAGTCAGTGTTGCCATTGAAATTTCAAGTAAGATACATTTTGGTTTCCAAAAAGATACATTTGTTCCCAAAAAGATACATTTTGTAAAAAATTTTAAAGTCCATTTTTAAAGTTTAACATTTATTGACATAACATTTTTATTTCACATTTAATGAATATTGTAAAGAAAATTATATCATATAAATTCATTTTTATATTTATTAAATTCATAAATATTAGCGGTCTAATTCATAAAAAATATTTTAGGTTTATTACAGGTTTATTTGACAAATTTCCCATACAAATATGTCAAATAAGCGCTTAATAAACCTGCAATATTTTTTATGAATAAGGCAGTAGGCATGTAATTTTTAAAAATACTTTAAAACAAACTTTAAAATTAATTATATTTACATAACTATCTTTGGATGTTATCAAAACAAATTCATTTTTGTAAAAATTAATATACGAGTTAAGGGGCTTATACTAAGGCGATTATATCAAAAAGTTCATATAAATTTCCTGAAAATAAAAAAAAATGTTCATATTTCCTCAAAAAAAAAAGATGTTCATATTTGCTGTACATTTTGCGTACAGATTCAAAAGATACTAAAAATGTCTGGATTACACATGGTACTTGAAGACATCAAAAGATATGAAAAATGTATCTATCGTATCCTAATGGCATCACTGGTTTCAGTGATACCTGATTTGCAATAAGCATTTTTTCATAAAATTTCATGAATTATTTGCTAATTGCAGCGCTATAAAAGAGATTGTATATAAAAAAGGCCTTGAAATGAATCTCTGATCCATTTTTGGCAACTTTTTTGATATAAGTTGCTCCTCCAGGCCTCCTATGGACAAATAAAAAACTTTCATGTAGCTAATTTCATGAAAAAAATGCTTAATTTGGTATAAGTGTTGCCATGGTCAAAAAACGCTTAGAACTTTTACACTGAAAAAAAAATACTTAGGAAAATCAACGGACCACATTGGTCTAAGTTTTGACATAGTAAAAACTAATTGTATTGCAAAATGTACAAATAGAAAAATATTCGACTCAGCCGGTTTTTAAATTGTAAAAAAAACCGGACTATTCGACATTCGAAAAATCAACATTCTAAAACAACCGACAACCGTATTGTGGAAAACCCGGGTTTAAAACCGGTTGGAAAACCGAGTCGATCGCCCTAATGCATGTATACATTGATTTATGAATACAGGGGTATTAATGTTAATTTCAAAGCTAGAGGAGAGCTTTTTGAGACTTTCCTAAAATGGTATAAAATTCCAACGCAAATTAATTCGTATTATTCATTAGGTATGTACTCGTATGTGCAAATTAAACATATGTATGAAACTAAATAATGATGTTCATGAAACTTTCGCTATAATTTTTTTATTCGTTTCATTCTATTTGATACAGATGAATAACTATGAAACAAGCACAATGAACACTCAATAGTTAAGAACGCAGTAAAATGATATTGGTTTGTTTACTAATACAAGAGCATACTAACATTTACAAATGTGAAACAGAACATGTGTTGAGTAAATCTCGATTAAGTTCCTGCAAAAAATAATATGCTTTTAAAGATCAGTGTTGCCAGTTGTATGAAAAGGGAAAATACTAGAATAATCGCCGAAAAGGAAGTTAAAAAATTTCATTACTCGCTTACAAAACACATTACATAAAATTTAAAAAAGTAGAAGTTGTTTGGTATTTATTTAGATTTCATAGATTACGTGAATATGTTGCCAAATAAAAAATGTAAGAAGTTCTCAAGAATCGATTAATTTAGTCTCACGCCTTGTTAAAATCATTAAGTTGGTAATCCAGTAGGGAAGAGCATCCACCAAAAATGCTTAATTCCAAACCCGATTACCTTTTTGTGTGCTGTGCTATTACACATGTGCGACGCATACAAAAAATTCGATGATTTCACTATATTGGCAACATTGCTATTGCGTATTAATAACAAAAGATGAGATGAGAGAAACCAGCATGAAACAAAAGTCGTTTCAATGAACAATCTCTTTGTGTTAACAGTATGAAACGAAATGTTTTCACTCACAGTATGATAAAAGCAACAGTTTGTTCAACATTAACATATTTATTCGAAGTTGGACTTTAGTAAACAAACATTTCAGTAGTACAGTGCAAATGTTTTTTTTCATAAAATGTTGCATGAGCGATCTTTGGTCTATGTATACATACTAGTGATGCACGAATATTCGAATTGCCCAATATTCGACCATTTTTAGATAATCGTATTCGCCTGAATTTGGCGAATACGAATATTTTTCCAAAAAAAATTAAACAAATAAATGCATACATAAATCACAAACGAAATTTAAATAAATGGCTAAAAATATTAGTTTGTACGTATCCATTAATTTTTTTTATAGAAATTTGTGCTTTGTATCATTTCCAAATGCTATTTAATGACTATCATTAAAGTTTTGAGTGGTTTTATTAACTTCAAAGTACGCCAACAGGAGTATGAAGTTCTTTTTCATAACAATTTTTTTCATATTTCATATCGCAGGCATAAATAGAACCTCAATTTAATGTCTATAATATTCGTATTCGAGAATATCAAAAATTGACATTCGGCACCTCACTACAACTCGTACATACATATCGTTACCTTCATATAGAGAGGGCCCCAACTCATTATATTTTTGGAAGTGAGTTTTTTGTATATTTCTATAGAACATTTAATGAATCGAAAATGCAAAAATCTCGATTTCAAAAAAATAATGAGTAACACCTTCAATATTTGTTCTAAAATTCCCTTAATTAACCAATTAATTGAAAACACTTGGTTTACCTTTTTTTATTTATTTATTTACAGTGTAAAATGTATACGAATTTATTTAAATGTGATTTTATGATGATGAATTCATTTATATATATATATATATATATATATATATATATATATTTTTGTAAAGATAGCAATGAGTTTTACTAAAAGTTTAAAATGGTTTTAAGCACAAAATAAGAAAACTACTGTATATAATTTCGTAACGTCGTGTGATACATAAGTAAAAGAAAATACTTAATAGTTGTTTTAAGTTATTTTAAAACTTATTTTTTTTTTGCATACATATTTTTTAAAGTTCTTCTTAATGGGATTCTTTCTTTTATACCCTGAAACAATAAGCCAAATACGTTACACAAATTAAGTTAATAGATAAACATTTTTATATTTGTATATATGTATTTTCATCATTCTGTTATAATTTTTATATCAGTAATTTTTTATAGTTTAACTCATTTAAATTGCATGTACAAAATTCATACTATTAAAATTCTTTATACTGTATACGGTTCTATTATATTTGTTCTTAATTTAAAATAAACTATTTAAAAATATGTAATTGTGTTCTATAAATTGCGCGAGAAAAATTAAAGAGATATAAACATACAAACTACAATAATGAAACTCATTACGATAGAAAAATGTTTAAAAAAAAGTAATTTTTGTTTCAATGAAATTTTAAAGATCCTTACGTTTCATTACAACGGGTGACATAATTAATAAATGAAAATCGGCCCAGGCGTTTAGTTAATATGACACGACACCCACCAGCTGTTAAAATATAAACTTTTGTAGTCAGCGGTTGGTTAAAAAGGCATATAAAAACAAAATATTCAAAAAAATGTTTACGCTTCCTCGTCACACTTTAATACAAATAAAAAATAATAATAATAAGCCTAAAAGTGTGCTTTAAAAATTACGTTTGTAAAATACACAGTTAAAATGTCATCTTATTAAATGAAGTTGCATGGGGAGAGTCCAAAGTTTTTAGCAATTTGTGTATGCAAAACGCAGTGGATGAGGTTGCTGCATTGGGACCAGTTTTCAAAAAGGCTAAAAACTGTGTGTGCAAAGCAATGCGCATGAGCAACAATAGTCTAGCGTCGCCAGACTGCAAATCAAATTTAATCCAATTATCCAAAGACATTATGGTTTTGGCATTACTAAGGGATATGTTTTTTAAAGTTTTCGTCAGTTTCAGCTGTAAGGCTTCGAAATCATTTACATTGTTTGAGGAGGATTGAGGAGATTGAGAATCGGTAGCGGCTGAAGTGGAAGTCAACTTCGATGAATGTTGTGAGTCCGAATCGGAGTCAATGTCGTCAGCGTTAAAATAGAGACTTTCGTCATCACTTTCTTCGTCTTCGCCGTCCACATTGTTGGTTATATTGCATTCCAGTCCGCACTGTAAAGCAATCATGAGAGACGATACCACAGTGTTCATATTGATGGTACAAGTATTTGAAATGCGCGATTTTTCATAGAAGACTATCCAATCGTGAGGCAGTTGGTTGATAAATTCTTTAAGATGCTTTTTACCTGGAGGGTTCAGTGAAGAGGTTCTTTGTAAAATCAACTGTTTCTCGGCACCACAAATCAATTTGTTGCTCTTACGATCAATTACAGCCACATTTGGATAGAATCCTGCGACCAAACAGAATTGTATCATGTTCCACTCATTGTTAAAGATTTTGTCATTTTGGTTGATGTTAAATATGTTCCTTATAACGTCGTTTATTTGCTTTCGAGTGGCGCAAAACATTTCCATAGCCGAGTGCGATAGGAAATATTTACTACAAAATTCTCTTACCTTGCGAGCATTGTGTCTAACTTCCATGTAGGATTTGTACAAAGATAAAATGCCCATTTGATCGCTAAAGGATTGGCCAGAGAATGATTTGCGCTGAAAAGAGGCCTGTCCCTGGACTGAGCGATCTGTAGGCAATATGAAGGGATCCTTAACAGAATGGTAAGCACAAATGGTCAATAACGGATCATAACATTTTAGAAACACTCCATACAACAGACATTTACCCAGTTGCACATCTAAAGGTATGTCTACCAAGTGTTTACCCAATTCCGTAACAGATTCGTCTTCACGAAAAACTCCTAAAATCTTCAATTTCCTTATAGCATTTAGTATGCTCAAGCTTGATGGTGGATTAAGGGATTTTTGCAAATAGTTTTGTACCTCACATTTTGGCTCCAAAGTTTTTGCATATAGGCATATTTCTGTTAGAGGAATACGCATGAATTCGGGTATGCAGAATTGAGGCATAAATTGATATTTTGCTTTAGAATATAGACGGTAGCAAATGCCGTTTTGCGTGCGACCTGCTCTGCCTGATCGCTGGCAAGCATCGGCCTGCGATATCCATATTGATTGCAGTTGAGAAGATTCTGTTATGGAATCGTACGTATTCATCTTGACTTTACCCGAGTCGATGATGTAGGCCAAATCTGGTATCGTTATCGAGGTTTGTCCAATATTGGTAGATAATATTATTTTGCGTACTGGCTGCACTTGCAAGGCCTCAAATTGATCTTTAGAATCCATATTCCCATGCAAAATGCATAGTTTGTAGGTACCAGAAGGTAAAGTACTTTGTATCAAGTCCCTTTGTTGAACAATATCATTGTAACCGGGTAAAAATACCATTATAGCGCCATGGTGACCGTTTCTGTAGAGACCCTCCAGCAAGGATAAAATTAGATCATGATCTATTTCGTTATCATCATTAAATTGTTGCTGATAGGCCGTCAAGATGCGAAATTTTTCATTATCCTGCTGATTCAACTCCTCCTGTTGCGCTCTCTCTACACAATTAGTAGAACCCATCAGAATTTGCAAGCACAAGCCATCCGCATGCAAACGAGCATAATCTATGGCCTCATAACCATCATTGTCTCTTATTAAAACATTAGCCTGTCTCAATATTAAGAACTGTACAAAATCGGGCATATTACATTTACAGGCAGCAATCAAAGGCGTCAAACCGGTTTCAGAATGGCCAGCATTTACAGACATACCTTCGCTTTCTATATAATATTGAATTTGATCAAACATTTCATTTAGCTCTTCTTTAGCGTGATTTCCTATATTTTCGCAACACTGTTCTATTAATGAATCCAAAACTTGTTGCATATATTCATCCTCTAAACGATCAGCAGTCGTGCGATTCATAGGATCCAGCATATTATTACTTAACATAAATGACGGCGTGGGGAAGGCATCAGTCATCGATCGTAAATATTTCTCCATAAGAGCTGTACGGTAGCCCGTGTGGAATAGTATGTCTTCTAAATGATAGATTTTAACATCGTACCCTTGTCCGGGCACATTTAATACTGGACAGTTATCAAAAAAATTTGATAACAATTTTATATCCATAGTGGCTGACATAAGTATTACCTTGAGATCTTTATTCAATTTCAATTGTTCCTTTATAGTGATTAATGTGAAGTCAGTATTTTTATCGCGTTCATGAATTTCATCGATTATTACGTGGGACACTTTGCGAAAAAGATCACGTACGTCTGCCATTATTGAACGTAAAAAGCATCCAGATGTTGTGTATATAAGATTGGAAGTCTTTTTAACGCGACCTTTATTTTTAGTGCGATTAGTTGAATGTTTTAAAATATATTAAGTGAAAGACTTACTTTCCATTCGGATTTGGTAGCCTACTGTTCCTCCTAATGGTTCCCCCCTTTCCTTAGCTACACGATGCGCTACAGAAACAGCAGCTACTCTTCTGGGTTGAGTCACCACAATGCGACAAGGTCGGTTGCGTCGTGTAGCTTCATTTAGTATGAACTGAGGAACTTGTGTAGTTTTTCCAGAACCAGTTTCTCCATTAATTATAAAAACCTAAAATAAATAAAAACTATAAATCTAATACTCACTCCGCCCATTTTTGTGCAAGCATATTCTGCAAATTTACTTTGTTGAATATGTACCAATAAATAAATAAATAATAATAAATCTAATACTTAATAAAATAAGGAGGATTTTTGGCAATTTAGAAAGAAAAAGAAAATGATTTTAGGAAAAAAACCTTAACGCTGTAAAAATTTTGATAAAAATAATATCAATTACAAGATTGGTGAAAAATTTTCAACTCACGTTATGTTGTTGCAACATTTGATGCAATTCTCCCTGATAATTATATATGGGCAATTCCTGCTTGTCGCGGAATAATTCATTGCTGATACGTTGAGCCCGCGGAGGTATCATACGCGGACCTAATGCTACCGATATCGAATCACTCCGTAAATTTTTGTATCTGTGTGATGTACTAGTATTTGCCTGCACAACAACTTGATTGGTGACAAGTTGCGATTGTATAGTTGGCAAAAGATATTGAAGGACCGCTCGAGTTTCCCCGGATATATTAAGAGGTCGAGCTTCACTCAATGTCGCTTGATCTTTTCGTCTTTTTATGTGCAATTCACGATTATTCTTCTTACCAAAGCATTGCGTTTTAAGACCAAGCCGTAAAGCGTATTCATGCAAATATTTTCGGTGTGTTTTGGAAAGACCTTTCAATATGATTTCATCGTCGCTGCCAGCTAGAAAATCAGAAATTCTCAATTGAAGTGGCAAGCGTTCACTTTCAGGTATTTTAAATTTTTCCATTTGGTTAGGGCGACGATTACTGCTGGAGCCTCCATCGATGCCGGCTGTTTTCTGGCGATGTTTTCTTGTATTTGTTGACATTCCTTTGTGTTGGAGGTCGAGTGTAGATATCTGGAATCGTGTCCAGTGTGAATTTTTTTTAAGCAAATTACGCGCAAATATTTATGGTGATTTACAAATGTTGCACTACTTTTACTTAATTTTTATTTATTTTATTGTATAAATTTTAACTTTCTATAAAATTTCTATGCGACCAAATGCAAACTTTTGGGAAGAAAAAATCAAGAAGAATAAAACGTCAAAAATGCCATATGTTAAAAGTTAGTATGTATATATGGAAGCTGCTAACTATGAAATGTACTGAGGTGTATTTATCCTTTAAGATGTTGAGTATCTTAGCCGATACAATACCGTTACTTTTAAAAACTCTTTACCTAACACTACCGTCGTCACAATAAAGATGCGTGTATGTGCATTTGTTTTTAGAATACCCTGAAGTTTTAAAAGTAGAAATTAACTCAAAATCGTTAGGTATTTCTAACGAAAAATCGACTACCTACTACAGTTGCCACAAGTAATGCAAGAGTTCGCCTTTTGACTCTCTCACTCATGAATATGTTAATGCCTTTAACTTCCAAAAATTTTTCTTGCGATTGCAAAAAAACGGTGCGGTTATCAGCGTTACCATTTGTCAAGTTTTCCCATTTTTTGGAAGTTTTTTTGAGATGCCAAAAAGTTTTTTGAAAATATAAAGTTGTGTAAAGTTGTTTATAAATACATAATTAAACTTTTGGATGAAAATATTAAGTGATATTTGTAATTAATAAAACGATATTATATTTTCTCATTCCCTTATTACCTCTAAATCTAAATATGAATTTTATTTTATTTTTGATTTTAACCGTTTTTTATATTTTTAAATAAAATGAATTCCAAATACATACATTTTTATGTCTTCTTTTAAAATTTTGGTACTTTTGTTGAAAATAATTTTTTATTGTAACGCTGGCTGTTATTCCAAAGAAAATATACGAGAATAATATTATTTTAAGGACATAATTATTTTGATTTTGTGTTGGCGTCACTTACAATTGCAACTTCGTGGTCAGTGAACGTGTAATTTTTAGTAAAAAAAAGCGCTTTAAAAGTTAAAATGAGAAGCAGAAGTCAATTAAAACGTTGCATAAAAAAAAAGAAAAATAACATTTTATTGACGCTACGCCGACTGCAGGGTATTTAGTGTCTGCCTTTAGAGGCGTCCAGCAATAATAATGACAATTCATTATGTAATAAAAAAAATATTTGGGTGACTGCAAATAATCAAAATTAGAGTATTTTCTATACTCTATTAAAATAAAACTAAGTTATTTCAATTAAAGATTCACAAAGTTTATGTGATACAAGCTAAAAAGAAATACTTTTTCGCAGTTAAAAAAATTCGTATTACACTATTTTGAAATAACATCTAAAAGCGCCAATTTTTTATGTGACGTGCCCAAAATTTCGTAGCACGTACTTTTTAAGTACATGATTCGCCAAAAAGTGTTATATTGGTAATCAAAGAAAGGTTGATTTTAGGATCATGTTTCTAATAATTTTTTTTCTGACAATATCAATATCTACTTTTGCTGGAGAGCCATATCAATCTGCAAATCGCAACTTTTATTAATAAATTTATTTTTATATCATAAATAAATTATAATGATCTCAGGTATTTAAGTACCATATGTAATACTTAGAACTTTGGCCTTTTAGGCTTGTTTTGCATTTTTTGAATAAGTGAATAAATTAATAAATTAAGAGCGTTATATTCCTCTATACAAAAGCTCATACAGTTTATCTCAGTTTACATTTACATGTACAAAATTGGTTTTACCCATGTAAATTCAGAGTGTAAAATTTTCCACAAGCCTCAAACTTGACAATTCTTAAATGTTTCTTGACTCTGCACTAGACCTTTATGGACCGCTATGGACATCAATGCTTTGAATAACAAAAATCAGTGCATGGGGGTTGAACAAATTCTAATATAAAAAAAAATACACTTAACAGCAGCATGAACCAAACACGTGTAACGAATACTGTTAACGAAAATATGAAGCCGTGTGTACATGTTAAATAAATTCTTGTAAATGATGACATGGTTGGACATGACACAAAACAAAATAACACATGTACATAAATAAAAATACAACTTCTAAGCTAAGTAAAACATATGTAACGTCGTTTCTACCCGATGTCCCACGGCACCGTGCGTTCTATTTTCACCAACCTAAAGGTTAGCCTTTTTTTTCAGGTTTTACCATTGTCTCTATATCTATAAAACTTTTTTTTTATATTTTATTGAAATTTTTCAAAATGTATTTGCGAATACATACGCGGCATTATTCGTGAAGCGAACATCCCCCAAATTAAATATTTATAGGAATTAACGTAATTTTTGGCATAACTATACTAATTAATAGTAGACATGAATGTGTATCCCAAACATTTTATATATTTTATGACTTATTTTTTGAGTTATATTGCGCTAAAGTGCCGTCTTTTAAATTTATTATTGCTTCGAGCAATAAAAAAGTTAATTTAAGTGATTCTTATAGAAAATCGTGATTTTTTTAATAATTAAATTCATAAAATTATGTGCAAACCGGAAATGACAAATTCTCATAAAGTTTTGCTAGTTTCGACACTATTTTTACTTTTATCTTTTAACAAAATTAGCCTAATGTCTTATTATTACACTGTAAATGTTTGGGGATGGGATTTTCATGTTTAAAAATTTAATTATTTTTTAGTTCCACACAATTATTAAATAAAGTTAAACTCTATTTATATATCAATCCATATTTAAGTAACGTTTTATTAAAGAATATGAAAAAGGACTATCAAATAAGAATTGATATTTAAATAGAATTGGTGAAATTGGTCCTAACACTTTGGCACCCGGCACACGGAATAATGTGAATTCGAAGTCAAGACTTGTAGCCTCGAAATTTATCGCCCATTACACACTTTTGAACGACTATAACCTATTTGGCGAAATATGCGACTCTGAAGCGTTCTGTTTTTATTACATTTGTGATACGATTTCTTTGGTTGGGATTAGTTACTTTCCATTCGTAGCATTTAATCACCATTATCGAGAATAAAACTTCACGTGAAATGTGTTCCCTTTCCCTAAAATTTTAATCGCCAATCTTTGCGTTGATGTTGTGTGATCATACCATTTCCTAATTTTGCTCACCTTTTTTGTTCATGGGAAATATTTCACGCGAACAAAGTGATCGTCTTTTATTGCCGATAAGGGTGATTATATGATCGTTTATCTGTACTTTAAGATATCTGAAATCATATACATATGTACCTATATACTTATGTATATACTTAAGTATACATATGTACATATATGTATACATTTATACATATATACACACATACATATATAGCGCACTAAATCAAGAATATTCAACATTCAAAACTTTTTATAATCCAGTCTGCAAAATAATTCTGTAGCGAGTGCAAAAATATTTTTCGTATCGTAATCCTCTCCATCTGGAAAAAATGTGGCTTTAAATTTTCTGTTCGATACCTACATAAATAATATATGTATGTATGTATGTACATTTAATTAAATAATGTCTGCATTTAGAAAAAAGTGTCATTTTATTTTCTTTACATCGGTCACTTTACATTTTAAAATATTCAATATTTTAAATAGGTATGTTTTGTAAATATAATTGCGGTTATTCATCACTAAAATCTTCATCTGCCTCACTGCAGTCATCATCTGATTCAAAATCATCCAAATCATCTTCGTCGTTTTTATATTTAAGTTGTTCTATCCTTCGTATAAGTTCATCTCTAGTGTGGGGTATTCGGGTTTTAGATTTTACATCAGCATATTGTCCATCTTCTGAATTATCTTCCGCCTTACAATCACCTACTTCCTCACTATCTGCTAACTCCTCTTCCTTGTCTTTTTTGCCTTTTACCATATAACGTAAAAATGCTCGACGTTTTCTTTCAGGAAATGCTTTTATAAGTCTTTCCATTTCTACTTTCAGTTTTAATTCTTCCTCCGCGGTTGGTGGAGGCTGTTCTATCTCAACTTCTTCAGCACTTTTCATACATTTAGCACAAACCCGGGCTTCCAAAGCGCATTCGCGGCAAAGAACATGATATGCTTTTCTTACCTTCTTGAGAGAACATTTAGTGCAAGTTTTTGGCTGAGTAAGTGGCTTGTACTTTTTATATTTAATCTTCCATTCTATAACTCCTTTACAATGTTGACAAACTTCTGAAATTTGTAAGGAATTGATAAGTTTCTGTTGAGGCGTTTTGTCATGGAGATCATTTTTGAATACATGACGATTTTTATGTTTCTGCGGACGAGTACGTGACGCATTGCCCCGCTGGGTACTCATTCTGATTATTTAAAGATGGTTTTATTAAGCAATTAAAAAAATGTTCATAAAAATTTAATGAAAAACACGTTGTTGTTCTAAACAAAACAATAACAACGAAATGTCAAGCAAGTGTCAGTTTAGTTGTGAAGTACTAGACCAGGGTTGTTATTGATTTCTCAAACTAAAAATCCCAGTAGGAAATTTCGCAATTAAATTTACACAATAGAATTCATATTAAAATATTTTTTTTTTTCTTATCTTCTTTCAGTGATTTATTCATCTCGACACCCGTAGCAAATCATTTTCAATGAAGTCTTTCAAAAATATAATTTGCGTCTTGAAATTTATTCGAAATGCGAGATCTTAAACAATGTTTATTAGATCTGTTACGATCAGGTGGCATAGCGGTTGGTGATAATAACACAAGTAGTACGCAAGCCTTGCCTACCTCAAAAATTTTGCACAAACCAAAGAAATTGCATGAGTATACTGCAGCCGATTGTAATGCAGCTTGTTTACGTAAATATTATGAAGTTGGTAGTGGCGGTTTTAATGCCCAAAGTAATAATGTAATCTATTTTAATGAAAACCTTACAATGACGAGTAAATACGATATGAGAAAATTTCCTATAAATCGCTATCCTTCATGTCCTTTAAGTACATTTAGTGATGACAGTGTCTCGCCACCAAGTTCAAAATCGGATAAACATGCTACAACTGATGATACCGAAAGTTGTCGTTACGACTATTCTTCAGAAGACGATAGGACTACACTAGTCGATTATTGCACGCATAATAACCCTCATAATAAAGTACTACCAAATAATAGCTGCGAAGGTGATGATGATCTCTTGGATTCTTTTTGTACTTTGTGCACGTCCAGTTTCAGTTATAATAAGTGTTGCCGTTACTGTGACAATTCACAGTGTGGTTCGAAATGTAATTCCGAACGCAGCTCACATACGAGTCTCCGAAGCCAAAAACTTATTACAAACACAACAAACCAGCGTACTAGCAAAAATTTAAGGTAAGTCAGTAAAATATTTGTTTTATTTTGTTATACTTTTATTTCTGGCACGACGACAATTCAGACATCAGTGTTAGGAAATCTTCCGAATTATTTGTATTTAAATATTTTGTTTAAAATATCAATTTTTTAATGTTATACATAGCTAAAAAAATATTCTTAAAAAACAATCAACAAAATAACGGTATATATATGTTAAGGGATGCAAGCTTTCATGATTTATTACATTTCTAGATTCTGTTGTTCTCACGTTGCAAACGTTTGCCATAAGTGCGTGAAACTAAATTCCAAGAGTCCATAAAGCGATCCATGCACATTGAAATGCATTTCTAAAAAAAATTGGAAAATGTAAAACAAGCTGATAAGTATAATGAATTTTTATGCGCATTGACAGTACATTACAATTGAGGTTATCACCGCAAAAGCGGTTCTGGCGTTAATAAATATATTCCTACACTACCAACTATCAATACAAAAGTAAAGAAAGCCGCCTTTTGGTATTCAAAAGATGGAGCTTAAAGATCGTTGCACAGAACAAAATATAAAAAAGTAATAGAGCAAATTAAATAGTTTGGGGTTACACCACTTTTGCGCTGATTGCCTCAATTATAGTTGGAATAAAATTAAATTATATAGAAATCACGATAAGAAATAAAAAACTTTTTAAAAATCATGTGTAACTAGGGTGCTTTTCAGGTTTTGATAATTTTCTAAAATTTCATATGTCTGGATATGTTCTGTATTCCACGTGAAATTATTCATTGCCATAGAACTTTTGTTGGAAATATGTATTTATAACAACAACGCTATGGCAATTCCGAATGATTTAATTTCACGTGAAATACCCAACATTCCCAATTAAGTTTAATAATACTTGTACAATTTAGCTGTGTTTTTTTAAACTATTTTAAAATTTTTGAATTAATTTTTCGAACTTACACTACTGTTCAATGTTGTTTGGAATTAGCTTATCAATTTAAAAGTATTAAAAAAGGTTGGTATTTTTCTGAGATGTAAAACATTACATAAAATTGGGAAATTAAAATTATTTTTCCGTTAAGACATGCATATTTCTTTACTAGCAAATTTATTTTTTTTGGGATACCCACTAAGTATTTAGGAAAGAAACTCGTTTATTGAAAGACATAGTATGTAGTTTCTGAAGAAGATCGATAACTTACGAATTAAAAGCAGATTTTTTATTGTATTGCAGCACTGTGTTTTAAGTCATATTTATATGAACATGAATTCTTCATGACAACAAAGTTCAAATTAGCTATTAGAGAGGGATCGCAAATAACGATTATTTTTCAAATTAAAACTAAAAAAATTACACTAATAGACAAGTGATACTTGCACAAGGAATACACCAAGATATTCCATGTTACATACAGATGCATTGATTTTTATTTGTTTAATTTGTATTAAAAGACTCTGCTTTACCGATTATTTTTTTATTTTTATTTATTCGCAGAAAATAACAGTTATATCTTGATTTTTATTTATTCCTCAGAAAATAAGTTATTTTTTGATTTTTATTTATTCCTCAGAAAATAAAAGTTATTTCTTATTTTGTAAGGAATAAATAAAAATCAAGAAATAGCTTTTATTTTCTGAGTAATAAATAAAAATCAAGAAATAATGATTAAAAGTAATTTTTAAAACAAAACTTACAACCGTTACGGTCGGTCTCTGCAATTAAATAGAAGATAAAATAAAATACAAACGAGATAAAATGAGCAAAGTTATAAAGGTTGAATATATTAATTCAATGAAATATTTCTGTGTTCATCCTGTACAAACCCTAATATTATACGTCCATACATACATATATATAAGTATGTATGATTGAAACTCTGCGGAACATTTATCCTTACACAAAATTACTCACCTGTTCTGAAGAATCCAATGATACACCGGGCTTGTTTATACATTTGTTAAAACATTTTTCAGTCATTTTCTGAAATATAAAAAATATTTATAAAACAAGACTTTTGATTAGGTAACTATTAAAACTGTGCAAAACAATAACACTTCTAATACCGTCAAGAGCTCCTGGGCATTCGCTACTGCAATTTGTTGCTTTACTTGGTCCATTAGCTCGCCTTTTTCATTAGCAGATAGACTTGTTATATCTGACATATTGATTCTTATTTATGTATGTTTTATTGATTTACAAAATATTATAAAAAGAAAACGATTGTTTAATTGAAAATTTGCAAGCAAATTTTTATTAAATGTTCGGTGTGCAGAAACTTAACAAAAAGTTCGACTTGTTCAAGTATTTAATAACATGTGTATGATAGTGTAAGCACGGCCTATTATGACAATTGTTAGTGGTGAGAAGGTTATAAACAGAGTTGTGTCTTAAATGAATGGAGGTGAATAATTGTATAATAATTAATAACTGACCGTTATTTTATTCATGATGATGTCGTATATTGCTTAACAAATATGATCAAAAACTCTTATTTTAGTTAGTTTTTGTGTTTAACATTAGTTTGTAACAACGTGGAGTAAGCATGTATGTATTTTTCAATTATAAAATATAATTTAAGTAATTATTACACTTGTTTTTGTTTAAACAAACCAAATATCTAACTAATAAAATTTATATATTTGAATTTTATGCTACATGCTGTAAAAACATGTTTATACAATACATGCACGTACACACAAACATACACGTATGAAAGGTAGGCACTACCAATATTTCAAATCTGAGATAAATTTCCGTGAATTCTAATATTGAGCTCATTAATATTTTAATAAAAATGTATAATAATTTTAATATTAAAAAATAAAATAACAATTTTTGATTAATATTAAATAAAACAAAATAATAATTTTTGACTTGATATGATATAAACTTACTTGAAAACTTTTTATTATATTTTGACAATGTGTAAGCCGGGTTGCATTAAAGTAAGATCAAATTATTTCGTAACGTGAAATTCTAAAGAAACTGCAAAATACGTTTTTTATAAAGTTAAGTACTTGTATTTTATATAAACAAGCCCAGTGGGTTAGGCCAAACGCAGTTTTATTGTAGCTGCTCTAAAGGTTTACTCATAAAAAATAAAATTTATTTATAAGGGTTTTATAAAAAAATATTGTATTAAAAACTATTTCATAATTCTCTTTCTATATCAAAAATATTTTTTATGAAAAAGGCTTTTACAATTTAAAAGTGTTAAACGAATTTTTAATGAAAGAAAAGTTTAAATTTTAGATTTAATTACGAATATAAGGAAGTTTATGATTAATATAATTTTGTATGCATGTATGTATGTAAATTTCACGGATTAATAAGTATATACAGTTACACAATTTTTTAAATTATAAACAAATAATAAGATGATAAATGTCACAGAAACTAAAAGCATTAAAATAATTATTTAAACGCCTTTTAAGAAAAAGATTGCTTTTTATAAATTCAAATGCCATTGATATGTAAAGAGGATGTTATATAAATATGTATGTACATACATATATGTTTTTTTTAATATCAAGCTTGTTGAAAGACAAAACACAAATTAAGTAATATAACATTGAATAAAATGCAATTTTAAAAATTAATTAAAAATGCCAACGAATTTCACTTATGTAACAACAAGTTGTACTTACTTCCATTAAAAGAAATAAAAAACTGTTTGCTTAAAATTTGGAAGCATGTTTACTTTGATTTATAACCCATCAAGTTAACCGAATATCTTCAAGAGCATATTACAAATTATTCAAAGATTTGGCATTATATGACAAAGACTTCAGGCGTTACGCAATACAAAAAAAAAGGCCTCAAAAAGCTGCGAACAGATTTCTTGAAAATTCGTTATGGTCATGTTTTCAGTATAGAGAATCATGAACGAATTCAAGTTTTATCAAAGATTATATGTACAGAAGTAAAAATTAAACACACTGATTAATTCAGGTTATGAAAAGTTGAAGTGAACCTAGATCAATTAAAATTAATTTGTGGGCTCTCCGATCTCAATTTTTTTTAAACATTTCAAACTACATATGCACATACATACATATATTACAAGTAGGTTAAGTCAAATTCATACTTTGAATTCCTTTCTAGATCACAAACATTATGTTTCGTTTTAATCAGAAGTGTTTAAAAGCATCCAAATTTTGAACGAACAGTTAATATAGATTTGGTTTGAAATTTCTATCTGCTTTTAAAACCTATACAAATCTATAATAAGTCTTCACATGATGAAAATATATTACGTAGTTGATAATTCGCACATTTTTTTAAAGTTGTGATTAGCTTTTCTGAGTTTTAACAGCAGACACACACACATTTTTCAATGCGAAGATCGGAGATGGAAAGTTAGTTTTTGTACAATATGTATGTGTATATACTAAAGGTCTGCGTAAGACGTTCTAACAGTTTTGTATTATATTTCACACTACTTCCAAGCACTGTGTTTTAGTGTAAACATAAATTACAAAACAAAACTAACAAAACATGACTCAAGGTACGGTCAGACTTGTAAAATATTTGCCCAAAACCATGAAATTTTTGATTGCCATAAATCTGACCATAAAATATTTTTGAGGGCAAACAAGATTTAGAGAAAATAAATTTGTTTGTTGGTAAATAAAAGTTTCTCTAATGTGAATATAGTGTGACCATCCTTTGTCAAACAATTTTCGTCTGTTCGGTCAAAAAATTATTTGTTCTTATAAAGCTTTTATAAGAACAAATAGAAGGTGGGCTACAAGAAATTATTGCGTTTTGGCAGTTATGGACTTACCTAAATAAGAAAAATACGGTTTCTTTGATCTCAAAAAAAGAAGGAAAAATAAGCTTCGGGTTTGAGTCCGTGTTGGCCGCAATTTGTCTTATAAATAGATGTACAGCGGTTAAAGGTTGAATATAATGACTTTTGCCGCAGTTGCCAAGATATAGACGAAGAAGGAAATGTAGAACATTTTCTGTGTCATTGACATGGATTAGCAAGAATCCGGTATTCTGACTGTCACCCTCAGCTAACATAACCTAACGTAATTTTCAAGCTCAAAATATTTTTTTTGATTCTTTAAGCGCCAAATTTACAGTGATTAGTTAATTCTTAGTAAACTAAAATGATAACTATTGTTTAACTAATACTTCAAATTCCATATTCACAGTATATTGTTTAACTAAAATTCTTAAGTGGGGTACACACTATCGAACATGAGTGAAAGTAAAAAATTCATCAGTTTTGCATGATAATGTTGACTTTTCAGACTATCGATCATTCAAGAAAAAAATTGGCCACATAAGCATCGAAAAACATAAATTGGATGAGCTTTATTGCTAACAAAAATGTTTTATAATGAATTGTTTTAACTTCTTCTTATCTCTAACAACTCCTCGTACGATTTTCTTCTCACCTTTTTTCTTTAACATCACACACAGCCTTGCATTTCATAAAAATATATGAATTCCTTTAAAAAATAATTTTCCTCGTCCAACTTGTGTTGTTTATGCTACAAAAATATCTCTTAACTAACACTTTTTGGTACACACTATCAGTCAAAAACCAATATGGCCGCTGGCTGTCACTCAACCACAAAAACTTCTATAGTTGACTGTTGACTGACGAAATTCGTGTGTACACTATAGATCAATGTAAAATTTGAGCAAAACTGTCAGTCATGTTCGATAGTGTATGCGTACCCCAGTCTAATATGTGCAAAGAATGGTAACCCTATCAAACTATTAAGTTTCAGTTTTGGCAGCTCTGCTATAGCATATGGTTTTTGTTTACATTTGTTATATTATTTCTTAGAAATGGATAAAACAAGTGCGCGCTTATCAAACTTCACCGTGCAAGACATTGAAATAATGCTGAAATTGGTTCGGGAAAACCAAAATATAATAAAAAAACAATAGTGTTACAGCTAAACACAAAGAAGACGCTTTGGCAACGTATGTCTGAAGCGTGTCTAAAAATTTTCAAAACAACAATTCTAATAATAAGTTACATCGAATCAACTGTTGCCTAACTATTTGTTAGCTAACTAATGACTGCAAATTTGGGTCTAAATCGTGAGTGTAACATTCATACGAATTCTAACTGGTTTCTGATATCGTTTAGCCCAATTTTATATAACACGGTATTTTCGTGGAACGCACCCGCATTGTCAAACGACGCCTTCTACAAAAAACTCGAACAGTTCATTTGATAAAAGGAAAAAGGTAAATACATACATACCTACATGAATTGATTAAAAATTTTCATAAGCTGCATTAGAAAACGAAATGCTATAAAGTATTTTTGATCAATAACTTAAGCCTATAGTACACGGCATGTAAAACGCCACATGCGTATGTGGTTTTTACATGCCGTGTACTATAGGCTTTATATTGAGAGGAACAATAAGTACAAACATTTGCAATGCAAATCATCGAACAGAATTTCTTCTTAGTTTTATAAAAACATGTATGCTTTCAAATAAAAACAGTCATGGTTACTAACTACATTAATTTTGTGTCTTAAAAATGCTTAAAGTGGCTCTATCAGACAAATGAAGTTAGTTTTTTTGCTCATTTAAGTATTTACATTTTGAAAATTTAAACTATCCATCCTGGGAGCATTCAACAGTTTTCTTCTTTTTCCATGCTTTAAACATACTCGGAGTTTCCTGAACTTTTTGTCACGAGTATATTTAAAAAAAAAGATGATAAATACATGTTAAATTGCAGTCGGTAAATTAGTCTTGTAAAGTTTAATGTAAAAATATATTAACTTATAGACGAAATGTAAAATAATAAAATAAAAGAAAATTTGCAATGAACTTGGGATTTAATAATTGTATTACATGTATTTTTTATTATGAAAAAAAAAGAAAAAATCTTGAATAAAAATGAAAAACATGTTAGTGGACTTTTGGAAAAATTTTCATTGACGTCGTAAAAGTGAGAGTGATTAAGATTAAGTAAAGTTTATACATTAAAATAAAATAATATTAATTAAACAATAGTTTTTTAATTTGCTCATTACAAGTAAAATAATTGCAAATCATTTAATAAAATTTTTATTTTTGGTTAAACAAGTTGTAAATATAATTAACGTACAATTTATGTGTACATACTCGTACATATCTTTGTATGTATTTGGTTTTTTTATGGAATTACTGCAGATCATTTACATATTTTAAAGTTTAGTTAGTCGGCGATCATAATTGTGATTGACATTAAATTTCTATTGAAATATCTATTGATTGATAGCTCTTAAAACAGTTATTGCATTAAAACGTTTATTAAAAGAATTATTGAAACGGTAAAAACCCGAAAATTCTGAAATTTTCAGGGGAGACCATGAAAAAAACTGTTAATGCTAAACAAGCAGCCTAAAACTACATCATAACATTAAAACAGGAAGAAAGTCAGCCGTGAAACAAAATAAGTAAAGGTAGAGAGAGTACATATAGTGCATACGAGTACTATCCCAAACCGCTTATCAGATTTTGAAAATTATTTCAACAATATGTTGATAGCCAAAGTTCCGTTGTCTTTGCTGATTGGCGTAAAATGTTTGTGATTTCTCGAGAAGGCGATCACAATTGTCCACCGAGATCTTGTAATTTAACATATTAAATTTTTTTGGGGCTACTTGAAAGATAAGGTATATGCCAATGGCCACAATCGATTCAATACCTCAAAAGGAGGACATACAGCCTCAAATGTGTGGATTGGTGATGAAAAATTTCATGAAAAGAATATGGTCGTAGTAGAGTAGTCGTGGCGGCTATTTGACCAAGTACCGAATATGTGTCTAAAAAGTTCGTTGTGTATAAATTAAGCAAAGTCCACATCAGAGAAAGGCAATGAAAAGAAAAAAATCGGTTACTCTGCCACAGTTTGAAAATTTTCAATATTCTTGCATACTCATTTCTCTTCATTCTTCATTTCTAAAGTTGCATACATATGTATAAGTAAACATTTATTTTTTTTTTAACTTTTTATTTATTTATTTTATTAAAAAGTGTGCAACAATGTTTAGCAATTTTTCCCTTAATGATGCTTTTAGCTTCTCAGATTTATTAGAAATTGACCGTTTTCGTACTATTCAGTGCAATTCCATCCATAAATGTTCAATGAAGGTTTTTGACTAGGGATTGCAGAGGGTGTGACAAGTTGTGACAGTTGCCTCTTATTTGAATAATGAATAAAACTAGATTTGTATCGAACTCATTCAGTAGCTCGTTTTTGACACAAACTTGTGTTCAAATCCATTTAAATTACATGGCTTTGATTATAGGTTTTGGTAAAAAACAAACCATTTAATTTAAATATAAAAATTAATCAACTTACACCCTTATGCAAAAACGATTGTTAAAGTTAAAGCATGCGTTAAAATCGGTTTTGCCATACAAAATTCATTTGTTAAATCAACTTTAAATTTAACAATCGTTTTTGCATAACATAGCGTCTATACCTGATATTAACTCTGATATAATATGAGAGAGAACGTCGGCAGAATGAGAAGAAAAATATATTTATATTAATATTACTATCTATGTAGGGGAAAACGCACTCTTGTAAATATCATAATATTTCACAATTATCAGGCAGCCGTGCAGTAAACATCTTCGTTTATTGTAATTGTAATATTAGTTTTATAAAAATGTTGGTATTTCCTTAATACATCGTGCATAATTAAAATATTTCTGAATTTTTTTATCAAAAAGTTTTAATTTTCACTTTAAGACACAAAATTCTCTTCACGTATTCATGTATGTGTACGTTTTTTGACAGTTGATATCATGATATTGTTTTCTAAATATATATTATGAAAACAATATTATAATATCTGATATAATACTAATATTGCAGTCCACACGTAATATTATTCTCTGTACTATCAAATTTGACGTTTGCTGATAGAAATATATTTGATATTATATCAGGTATAGACGCTATGTAAGAGGGGTATTCTTTACGTTAATTTCGGGATATTACTTCTGTTAAATAATATTAAAAATTGTAATGTATCAATCATTCAACATTTTGTCTTATACTGGGAACACTGTATTTGCGCACTGTTGCCAAAGAAATAGAAATTAGTTTAATTGGACTACAGCGACAAAATCAGCATAGACAACAACCTGCCGCCCTGTTGCCTTGCTGTCTATACAATAATGGCTATCGATATATACAGATGTGAAATAAAATGCGCAGAGATATACGCAAGTATGAGAATGTAAAAGTATGAAAGTATGTACAAGTATAAACAATGTTCGATATCTCCCAGAGTATCCTAGAGTATCCAAATTTTTAGTATTCATTGTCTTTCATTGTCACAATTTTCTGTGATACATACATAAATATGTGTGCAAATCCGTACTATCTTAGACATGGAAGTAAATATTATGAACTAGTCCGAGTAAAAGCAGAAACAAAAAACTGAAATTTGTTTTTGTTTCCAATATAAATATTCGTTCGAATCTGTCGTTCGCATTGAGAGCAACAGGCCCAAAGCTAAACATTATGCAAAAAGAAAAGACGATTGTAGCAAAAAACTACACGCGCTACTCCATTCACTGTCGGATACTGCCCATCACTAATCAGAACAGATTGCAGCAATTTTTTAAATATACAAACGAAAGACTTAAGACAAAAACTTGTTACATTTTTCAAAGTACAGAAGCGAAAAATAACGCAACCATGAATAAAAGTTAATAATTTTTGTACAAAAAAATTACGCAATTTTAATAATAGAACTACAGCATAATGTATTCATGCTGCAATAAACACATGCTATCCACTGATTTCCAATAGAATCTTAACAGCATTATTAAAAATTTTATATACTACAATTTGTTTTCTTCTTTTTTGTTATTTTCCGTTTTAATTTCGATGATTTCAAATGAAAATTTAAGCTGACCATAAAATCGTAGCCTTTAAAACATAACAAAAAAACTATATGTATATAAACAAATCACAAAAGTATACATGAAAAAAGAAATAACAAAAAAACTAATTTAATTGTTAAATAAATAAAGAAAAATCAAATTAAACCATAAAATGAACATAAAAAAACTACCAGAGCATAGAAAATTATAAGAAAACTAATGAAAAAAAAGCATCAGCAACATGTGCTGCTTAAAATGGCCACAAATGGAGGTTGATGCTCATGTTTTTGGAATTGAAAGCCAAAGCCTAAACAGACATAAAGCCGGTCAGACAATCATCCAGCCCAGCCAACACAGTCAATCCAAACAAGGCCAAGTCACTTGTGTGCATGGTGTTAGCGGTTTGATAACCATAACAATAACAAAATGCCACAAATAAAGTCTCAAGTCGCATTTTCTTCTGTTATGTTGTATTATTGTAAAGTTTGTTGATCAATTTCTTTTTCATTTTCGTCTTCATTTGTGTGTGTGTTATTTTTTTGCATTTCTTTTCAATGATGTACCAACCACAGCTCAAACGTTGGGTGAACATTGTTAGGAACGCACGTGGATTTTGAGAAACGCGTCATTTTGTATAAGAAAATAGAAAAAAAAAATATTTTCTCCAAAAAAATTTTATGTGCTATAAAAGAATTATAAAAACAAACAAGATAATATTGAAGAAAAAAAAATAAATAAAGTGCTTTTATATTGGAAGAAAAAAAATTAACAAATAAATAAATGAAAAATTTCAAAATTTAGAGAATATTCATAGAATGAAAATCTAAAAAAAACTAAAAGAAACTTTCTATAAAAATTTGAATATAAATTCCGTTTATCAAAGAAAAGTCGACATGTAAATAATTTAAATTTATTAACAATGACGCAATAGATATCTCAAACTTTAAATATTACTACATATATTTACTAGTGGCCCATTGGGTGCCTTTGAAAATTTGGATTTATTCAGAATTGCATTAAATTCTTGTTGCATGTCCAAACGGTAAGTTTTAACATCTGTGGCTATAAATACTTTGTATTTATGTACATACGTCTGTTGCATACATAAATACATACATACCACTTCGTCTTCCAATCCAATCCAATCCAATCATTAGTTAGTAATTTTGTTATAATTTTCATTTTCTTCATATACAATAATATTTGCTGTTTGTATTGCTGTTTTTGCGCTTTTCTTGTTTTATTTGAATACGGAAGAGTGCTCTTGCATAGATTTTTACTTGCTGAAAGATTTTTTACAGACGAATATGCAGTAAAATATGCTTCAATCATTTTCTGATTTAACACTACAATTATTTTATTATAATTAACGTATGTATGCTCAATGCTTTGTTCGGTCAGTTCATTATTTTAACAGTTATGTATGTATGTATGCGTATTAATTTTATTTGCAACTTGCATTTTGTAAATGTTGGACTTGTTACACATACATACATACGTCTTTCTATGCTTTGTAAATATTTTACTTAAATTAAATTTATACAAATTTATTTTTATAAAAATCTGAATAACTATGGGTAAATCTTGTGTTGCGGACGTTACATTTGTATGTATATATTTTTGCTAATATTGATTCCGCTTGCGTTCTGAATGAGATATTCTCATGTAACTTTCAGCAAAAATATTTCTGTGGAAGTAGTTTATTAAATTATTTACTAATTTTTTTTTTTTTTGAGTAAAAAACAGAATTCTTGCTGAGAGTGTCGTTGCAGACGTTACTAAAAGTGGAAGTCAGTCTTGAAGTCAACGTGAATTTGCATAATTTTTACCAAATTTTGCGTAGTAAATCAAAAAACCCATATACGTAAAAGAAAGATTAATATTTGAGGGTATTAAAACAGTTCTAATGAGCATAATAAATTTTTAGGTTCATAAAAAAAATTTTAATTAGTCTGTTGCGGACGTTACACTTTTTCCTGCTGTATTATTTATGCAAATAAAGCAACACTCAGCCTTATTTCGGTTGTCAACATCGACGTCACGTCAATATACTATAATATAAAAAAAATGATGCTTGTCTACCCGTTGTGGAAAATAACTGACCGCTAGGGAACATTAATAGACTGTCAGTAGCACACAATTGATAACAACATCTTTGACGCAAACATTTTTGTCTACAATAAAACTTTTTAAATGACAAATTACATTGTTCTTATATGAGTAGTTGCAGTTGTAACTATTTAAGGACTTTTAATTTGTAATTAATTTTCAGGTAATTAATTTCAAATACTGCTGCTGCGACATACAGTGTGCGACAAAACATATGCACGAACTTGTGGTAAATGCAATATATTGTAATAACAAATGAAAACAGATTTGGATTTCAAATTATTTTATTTACTTACAAAACTAATAAACTAAATTTACTCAAACAAAAGAAAATAAACGGAAATTCTTTTCCAATATGATTAAAAATCGCAATTTATCGTCAGCATACTTTTTTATATGCGACAAAACATAAGCATATTTCCAATAATTCCTTACAAATATAAATTTCTTTAGTATTTTGTTGCATAGTCCTTATTGGTGGTATTAGATTTCAAAAAAATTCATTGCCATTTCCATCCCACTCGATTTTTCCTTTCTGGAAAAGTGCATCTGTATTTTTACAATTATCGCGATTTATTTTACGATCTACAATGTTGTATGGATTTTCTATGGGATTGAGATTGTGCCACTTACTACTTTATAAATTAGTCCGGTTCAATCCTCCATGTTTTAGCATACCTTTAGTACACCCAGGATCAAGACGTTGTCCTTTAGGTCTGCGTACAATCTTAAATCCATCAGAACTTTTTAAATTAAACTTCGACTCATCAAATTCAAGTCTGGCTAGTCTATTCTTGGCAGAAATTAAAGGGTTTTTGCACTGCGGTATGATTTTAATCCACCTAAAACAGGTCTTCTTTGGATGGATGTTATTGAAACATTCAATTGTTATTAATGTGCAATTGATCTTGCTAATATAAAGGGATCCCTTTTTATTAATCGGAATATTTCCTGGTCGTCTCGTTTGCTAGTTTTCTGCGGTCCACGGACCACTTTTGTGTTTGGGTACTGATGACCGAAAACACTGATTAATTCGAATTTATTTTTGAAATTGATATCACTGATTCACCTTCATTATAATCATTCATTATTTTTTTTTTATTTGCACAGAGTATTTATTATTAGCCATTTTTGAATAAAAATATTGCAGAATATGACCGATTACTTTGAAAGATCAGGGACAATTATAAACACATGCTTTTTTCCAATTCTTCTATTAATGTTCAAAAGAGTGTTTCCTTTATTTCGCGGTACTTCTTGTTTTTATTTTTCTTTTATAAATAATGCAGAATAAAACTGTAAACTATTTCGTGCATTTGTTTTGTCGCAGATAAAAAATTGATTTTGTAAATTTAATCTAATTTATTCCTGTTAAATACTTCATTCGTTGTTAAGTCTTGTGATAGTAAGAAGGGTATATATCATCATTGTAAATATATGAAATAAATTTCAATTCAATCGATGTACATACAGACATACACACATGTATTTGTAAACTTTAGTAAAAAAATAATTTTCTGAAAAATTCCATCGATTGATTGCATATTTTTTTCTTAAAACTACTATTTTATTTCACTGTATAACAAAAAAAAAATGTAAAAGCTCTAACGACTGATTCTGGCAGAGGGCCCAAAAAAATATTAATGTGCTTACAAACTTTAGTTGTGGTCAGGCTGAAGTTTCAACCTTTTGGTACCTTGTTATAGTGAAAAAACATAGTCAAAATTATTCAAATGACTGAAGTAAATTATCAGCTGATTGTCAGCTGTCAAGTGATTTATGTTAAGTTTGGCTTGGCACATGAACATGAATAGACTGACGCCCGAACAGCGCTTCCAAATTGTGCAAATTTATTTTGAAAGTCATGGTTCTGTTCGAAATAGATATCGCGCACTACTTCCATTTTACTGTCAACATAATCATCCATCAGAAAAATTAATTCGATTAACTATGTAACGTTTTCTGCTGCAGATCAGTCTTTCCGCTATCGTGCGCAGTAATTGGTGTGCGTGCTTACAAAACAAAACTCGTTAATCAATTAAAGCCACACGATCACCTAGCAAGGCGTAGATTCGGTGAATGGGCCCTAAACACGATTGCCGTTAATCCCGATTTTCATAAGTGAATTTTGTTTAGCAATGAAGCTCACTTTTGTTTGAATGGATACGTCAATACACAAAACTGCCGTGTTTGGAGTGATAATAATCCTCAAGTGTATGTTGAGGCACCGTTACATCCAGAAAAACTGACTGTTTGGTGTGCTTTATGAGCTGGTGGAATCATTGGTCCGTACTTCTTTAAAAACGATGCTGGTCAGAAGGTTGATAGTCAATGGTGACCGCTATAGATCCACGACTTTTCTCTTTTGATAATACTTAAACAAGTCTCGAGAATAAATAAAATAAAAATAACAAAAAAATATACATTTTGCAATTTTTTTGGCTTAAAAGTTTGCTATGGCTCTGAAAAAGCAGCACAGAAAAACTTTGATTTAAAAATGCGCTTTTTTGGTTGTTACTTAATGTGGTCTACTTTTCTCTTTTGCTATTACTTAAACAGGTCCCTAGTATATATAAGTAATAGAAGAAAGTAAAAAAAATTATGAAATATTTTTTTTCTTTTTTTCACCTCCAAATTCGCTAAGTTTATGAAAAAGCACCACCGAAACACGTAAATTCTCCAAAAAAAAGCTCCGATATTCTTCAAACTTGATATTTTTCATATCGAAGTCAATATAAAACTGCGTGCCAAATTTCATAACTATAGGATAACTCCTCTAATTTTGCCCACTTTTTATATGGGAACGAATCACTGTGAGACGGCGCACCATGTCATACAGCTCGTGCCACAATTGATTTATTGAATAAAACGTTTGGTAACCGCATAGTTTTTCTTTTGAGACCCGTGATTCGACCTCCAAGATCGTGCGGTTTAACGCCGCTAGACTATTTTCTGTGGGGATATGTGAAATCGCTAGTATACGACGCCTATAATCCCGAACTGATTGACCACTTGGAGGACAATATTCGCCGTGTTATTGCCAATATACGGCCGCAAATGTTGGAGAAAGTTATTGACAATCAGGACCTTCAGTTCAGACTACATCCGAGAAAGCGGCGGTAGTCATATACCAGAAGTCATATTTAAATTATAATGCCAGAAGATTATCCTTCAAATAAAGTAAATTTCATGTCAATTTAAAAAATTCATCTCTGATTCATTCCATTTCAAAGTTCTATACCTCTATAAAAAACACCCAATAACGAATTAAAAATGCGATTTTGAATTTTTCGCTTGTTACCGATTTTTTGCATTTCAGCTGACTTATTCTTGAAAATTTTCAAATTTGATGAAATCTATTTTATCACATAATTATTTGTTTCATGTAATGAAAATGAAAGAACGTTGCAATATCATACATTTTTAAAAGTATTTAAAATTCTTTTTACATTTTATTTACATATATATTTTGTATATACATACTATGTATGTATGTATCTATATACACACATTTTTGTAAATAAAAGTGAAAAGCAAAACGTAACGTGATAACGTCTTCTACACTCACTTTTTTACCTCTGTAACGGTTGTTTGTAATAAGATAAATTAAAATGCTTTCACATAGTAAATGTTCAAAATATCACAAAAACCCGTCAACAGTAATTCCCTTCCAAAACAAGACATAAACACAATATTCTACAGTTATGGTGCACATTCACGAATCACTAAAAACAAATGCGACAGTTCGTTATTTGTTTAATAAAAAATGCGGACGTTGAAATAGCTTTTTAAAGAAAAATAGAAGATATGTACTTATGTATGTATGTAAGTAGCTTACACAAAGTAGCATAATTACATAACAACAATGAAAGATTATACATAATTTCATAAGAATACAACAGAACAAACTCTGTTGTTTAATTTCGGCTCCAAATGATATTTATTGAAGAAGATGAAGAACTCGATTATACTTTTCTATGCAACTAAATGTTCAATAATTTGTGTATGTGTGCGTGCGTTTATCTTTCATCGCGTATGTAAGTATGTACTCGTATATGTTTATGTATCTGCATACATACATATAAGTGAAGGTAAGTATAGGCAACCTTCCTACAATGCGGTAGATACCCTGCAGGAAATGTCAATAGTAAAATTATACTGATTATCTACTGACGATGTCACCAGTACTACTGACAAATTATACCCCAACTAATGCTATCTACTACTGACATTTAACACAGCGTTGTCCTACGAAATATACCAGTAGACTGCGTCAATACTGACTAGGTAGTTCTTGTGGGACCATATGGCGAAAATTTCAATAGTGAAATTGTACTGACTCACTATTGACGATATCACCACACTGTGGGAAATGTTCGCAGTAAAACTGTACTGATTCACTATAGACGCTGTCACCACCTGCAGGAAATTGTTTGTCAGTTCTATTAAATATATATGTAGTATATGTAAATCAAAAATTGTCTTTTTCACTGAATTAGTAAAGTCAAACACTTTCGTATGAATCTGAAAATGAGACAAATCTTTACCTGATGGCACAAAATCTTCCACAGGGTTAAACAAAAAATTTCCATAATTGGCACCTTTCACTTAAAATTATTTAATTTTCACAATTTCTATTTTTATACAATATGGATTTTTATTTTATTTGTTTTTTTTTTATTTCTTTTTGTGTATTATGTTTTTAATTATTGCTCCATACATTTATGTTGACTTCTTAATTTTATTTCTTAAAATAATAATTTTTCTTGACGTCACGTTTATTTTCAACAAACCAATAAAACATTAAGAAGAAGGAATATTAATAGACGCTCTGTTGACAATGTCACCAAAATAGTCGACAAAAGTGATGTCTTGGGGATTATTCGAATTTTGGTGTTAAAATATGTATGCATGAATTTCCAGTAAAGAAAAAATTTAATATTTCGTATGGTCAAACACGTCAAACCATCAAATTTGTTGATAGTGTAGGGGCCTCTTAAGCTTAAAGTTCTGAAATTAAACAAAAATATGTATTTATTTGAATATAAAAAAATTCAACACGCGCCCACCTCCAAGCAACAAGGAAAATCAACAGATTAATTTTGGTTTAGGAAGTCGCCAGCCATACTCTCCTCCATTACCAGTGCTCTTGTGTAGTTTTATATAACATGATGATAAACAACTCAACGGCAACTCAAAATTTATTTAATAATTTTGTAGACGAAAATTCTGCATTGAAGAATAATTACTCGAAAATGTTCGCTTAAACGTTCTTTTAATTTTTAAGAGCAAAAATTTCATCTAAACATTCCGGTTTATGGATAATAATATCTCAATTAAATTTCACACATGCATACAAATACTGCTGCTAATTGTGACGATTTATGTTATGATTTTGAGATTTTTTTTATTCAAATGATGAGAAATATATTTTTTTCTTTTTAGTTTCATCTCATGGTCCTGCACATAAAATAAAATAATGTACAAAATTTAGTTTTAGTTTTCAATTCGTGTTAAAGTGAAAGCGCGTTGAAGAAAACCATGTTATAGGAGGGTTACCTGTGCGAATGTTAGTTGCATATATGCGATGAAAGATGTCTTCGTATATTTTCTATCTTAATACCGATACGCATCTATATTTAATTTTGTATACACATGTATAATAGATAAACTAATATACCAGCAAACAAAGCAAAGTATTAATTTCTAATTGAAACTTATTTGAAATCAAACCAAATGTCAACGTCAAGCCAAATGGGCAATGTGTCCGTGCTAAAGTGCTTGCTGACCCTCGGCGTAGTAAGAGCTTCTGGCCATTCTTTTAAAAAAGTAAAGAATAATAATAGTTCTTCAATTCCTACTCTTTTTAGAGATGACCAAATAATCACTGACCTGGCTGATAAAGCTAGCCTAGTAGCTGAAACACGTTCAAGTAATTCCTACTTGCCGGAAAGCAATCAACCTCTGTCTGAGCTTTAGAGAGTATCCATTACTATGCCTGTGATATTCTTTCGATCTCGAGCAGTAAAAAAGGTTTTATCAGAACTCAACACAAACTAATCTCCTGGCCTGGTTGGCATTCTAGCACTGGTCTTAAAGCAGTGCTCCTTGACGCTAGCATGTCCATTAGTTAGCTAACCCCTTCAGCACGTTGTGCTATGCTGGCGAGTTTCCAGTGTGTTGGAAAGTTGCTAATGTTATATGTTCTGCACTTTCCAAAGTAATTTAAAGTATGGTAAATCTCCATCTTGTTAGGTATCTGGAGACCAACAGCTTACTCAACGACCAGCAAAGAAAAATGGTTTTCGTGGAGGCCACTCTATGGGAGACCTACTTGCCTTCTCTTGGAGAAATAGTGTCATTCAATCCACCATTGTGGCGAAAGTAAGGTGGTGGCTCTAGATATATCCAAGGCGTTTAACAGAGTGTGGCATGGTGCACTTTTATAAAAAGGTATTGTCCTTGATGTCGGTGATAGCTTCTCTCGATTCTTATCGAGTTTCCTCAAGGATCGCACTATAAGAGTTGTTATAGATGAGATCTCATCAAACGACCTCAAGGTAAATTCAGGGGTACCGCAAGATTCCGTTCTTTCACCAACTCTGTTCTTTATTTTTCTAAATGACCTTCTATATCAAACTTTCAATCCTATATATTCTTTCGCTGACAACAGCAGCATCTGCCATTCTTCCTCATTCAGCAATAGACCTAACCTGCCGGAGGTTGAGGCTATATGACAAAATATGAATGATGTCATAAATTATGAATTAACAAACATTTCTGAATGGGGTCATGCGAATAGGGTCGATTTTAACGCTCATAAGACCCAATGTTGTATAATTACGCATAGACACATGACTGAAAATGCTGCTCCCTCCCTCTGAAAAATGTGTCTTTCAAGAAAAAGAAAGCGCATAAATAGAACGCGAAAAACATCATGCAGGTAGCTTTTTAACAAAAAGTCTTCTAATAAAATATTTTATAACTCAGTCAATTTCTAAGTAATTTATTAATACAAACCTGCGAAGTACTCTTAATTAACTTTGTTTTATAAGTAAAGTCATAAACGGTATGGTTTCACTACAAAAATACAACATGAGAACGCATCCAAAGTAAAAAATTTATTAAGAAACCCGAAAAAATTTATTTGGTGAAAAAATACACACATACCAGTATATCTGAAATTTTGTGAAACAAATTATATGTGATTCGAAAGGGCTTAGTCTCTCCTTTCCAAATTCGTTTATAAATTTAAAATCCTTTGATATTGCTGTGGCAAAAAGGAAAAAGTGCTTAAGTCGAGATAAGCAGATTTTGAGTTAATGGTACCTTCGTAATCTGCATATTCAAAAGTACCCCTGGTCAAAATCTCAATTAATTTGTGTGATTCTTCAGGAAGTTATAGCACTATGACAATACGAGTCGTCAATCGAACGTTTTCCGCAAATGTTCAATTTCTTGAAATAATTTTATTTTATTTTTATTTAATATTCGGTGTAACTCTGCTATAACTCTGCTGGCTACACTCTAAAACAGTTTTGCCGAAGATTAGGTCGATAATAGTAAGCAACACTTTACAGACTACTTTCGACCTAAAATTACCCAACTATATTTTTTAAAAATTTTGTTTATTTTTGAGCACAATTTGTTTTGTGAATAAAATACATATGTTTAATCATGCAAACATTCACCATTCACCTGATCAGAATATCAGAACGCAAATTATTTTTAAAAACACGGTTTTTATTAGAGTGACTCCGTGAAATGCACTACATAATTATTATAATTCTTCAATACTTTCCCTCATTTTGAATACGTATAAATATAAATGATAGATTGTTTTTATTTTGCAGATAGATAGTTTTACATGTTCACAATATTTACTTATCACTATTTACATTAAAAAAAAATACTAGGAGTGTTCACACAAAAAAGTAATTTGAATAATTTTGTAATATCAATTAAAATATTTGTACTATCAATTAAAAAAATAATTAAATTTTCACTTATAAACAATTTGATAATATCAATTAAGTTTTTTCACTCAAATTAATTAATACATACAATTAAAAATTTAATTGAATATATTAAATTCTTAATTGAAAAAAAATAATTGGTGAATACTATTTTCTGTGAAGAATATTTCCATAACAATTTAGACAATATATGATCCTAAATTTGAGTTAATATTTTAGAGTGTATGTGTGAACTTCATCCATTTTTCGGCACAATTCTGTGAAGAAAAATTTCTGTAACATTTTTAAAAACGCCAATACAGCTCGATGAAATTACACACCACACGTTGTCTGGATCAACGTGCAATATTTTCTCTTGAAGGATATTAGGATAAATGCCACTTCACATTCAACTATTTGGCTCATTAACATTGCCGTTTAGATCGAATGGGCTTAGTCCGATATAAAGATATGGTTGAGCATGGTTTCATTCTCTTCCGCGAGGTTTAATTTGCTTGTGATTTGAACGCTATAGCGAAACAAAGCCAAATCTTTGTGCAAACTTGTCTGCAGGAACTGTCGATTTCAAATTTCTCATTGAAACGCTCGGTTTGGTCTGTATGGCAACGCTAAACTAGAACAGAATTTCAATATGTATGTATTTGTTTTTTTTTATAGTTTAACAATGGTTTCCGGTTGTGCTTGCTGGGATATCTTTCGTATTCAAACATTCGGCTTTATTTAATATATTGTATCACAATTCAATGCAAATTAAAAAAAAACATAAACTTGTTATGATTGTGTTTACTGTTGTTGTTGCTGGAAGACCACTAGACATGTTTTTGTTTGTAATTCTAACGGGTTTCTAAAAAATATACATATGTATTATTAATAAGCAGACAAACAACCAAAAAGAGCGATGTAACTTGCAACTTTTCAATTCTTATTCTTTCATTAAAGAAAGTTTACAGTCATGTTCGAGTTGTACTTTTGAAAAATTAAATTTTATTAAATACGCGTACAATGTGTTTATAATTTAAAAATACGAGTATTTTTACTATAAACTGAGCTCATTAGTTTTTATCTGCTTAATTTAAATTAGTTTGTAAATTGGAAAAAGCTGTTTCAAACATTTGTAAGCATTTAGTCTTATAACTTTTAATTGAACTGTTCATGTTGATACAAGGTGATTTCTTAAGCGCTTATATTTTCGAGTTTAGCTGTTTTAGATGTTAGCGAGCCAATCAATAGCTGTACGTTAGTAAATAAACAAACGAAACAAGAAATAAAAAACTATATACTAAGAAAATCAATTTGCAAAAAATCCTTACATACAGTAAAAAACAGCTGAACTTGTATACATACAAACATCATCTTTCTACAATTGATCTAAAATTTATATTTTTATTTAATTAGTTTTTCATCTTTAATATTAGAAATTTAAAGTATGTACATATATTATTATGAAACATTTAAAATTACTTACATACATATGTACATATACATATGTATGTATATATTTTATTTAAATATACCGTGGATTTTTTTATGATTTACTAAAGCAAAAGACTTAAAGTCGCTGTTTTAAACATTGTGAACCATATATGTATGTATGTACATATGTATATATTTATGCGCTTCAGGCATGCATACATACATACATAGTGTATATTTATATGTATGTATGTATACATGAAATATTGAAAAAAAAAAGAAATTCCACCTTTCTTACTCTTATAATGGTTGTACATTACAATTTGCCAGTTACTTACTGCTGGCGATTTTATGCGATTTATTTGTATTTTCTCATTTAAAAGTTCAACATAAAAGTGAAAATCCTTTCGCTTTCTGCAAATGATAGATCATGTAGAAAAAAAATTATGGTCAATAGTAAAAATTATTTACAAATACTTGCCATGATGATGTTTTATTAGGAAAATTAAAAACGGGCATAAAAAAGCTAAAAACAGGTATCCGCAATTCGCTAGTGTTTGCCAAAGTTTAATATTCCATCTTTACACAGTTAAAGTATATTATTAATATTTTTGTGTATGTACACATTTTGCAGTGAGTCTTAATATGTGCGCTAAATTGACATCGGTGATATAAAGAATAAAATAACATTTTATTGATTTTTAACAATCTCTAATTTAAAATCATTGTACAATTTCAATAATAAACAGTAGCAACAACTCTATTAAAAGATGTTACACGTAGTCTCAGACGTGGCAAATACTTAACGAAATATTTGTATATAATAGTGCGTTTACATTTGATCAACATCCATTACTTACGAGATTTCGGGTAAAATCTTGTAGATTCCCATACAAAACAAAATCTATTTCGTCACTAGATCTTGTCAAAACCTACTTGAAATCTTGTAAAACTTAGTGCTACCACTGCGAGTTTATTCAAATTCGTGCTAAAAAGTAGAGAAGTGCACGTGAGCGGTTTTTGACTCACGACACGCACGCTCACGCAGAAAAATATTTTACTCACGCACTTTCACTCACGAATGATTTTGAAAATTTTCACGATCACGCACGCTCTCTTATAAAATATTCTTAATCACGCACGAGGGGTGTACAACTAATCACGATCACGCACGCTTGCGAAAAATATATAATTAATTTTTTATGTTTGTTGGTTGAAAAATAGGTTCTTACACATACATATGTACATACACATATGGCCAATAAAATAGGTACGGCCTCTATAATCTATGAAAATTCATATTTTTCGATTTTATGTGAACAAATAGCCGATCTTCATCCAGAAGTGATCCGATGAGTACGTAATCGAATTTGGTTAGGGCCAACAATTTTATTCTCAGCTACTTTGAAACTTATTTCAGTTTTATATTAACATTTTGCTGTTATTGTTTTAGATGACACCTTGGCTGGGTAGTTAGCGCGTTGAGTACACAACGTGTGGTGATACATGTTCGAACCCTAGAAAATTTTTTTAAGTTTACTGACTACCAGGTGATTTAAAAAAACCAACTTTAAGTTAGTTGAAAAGTAATGCAGAGTGAGACAATTGACTACCGCCTAGGGCATCGCAATGTTAAAATAGTCAGTTGATTACATTAAAAAGTCATCCAAGTGTGAGTCAGTACCAGTTGCAAAATAGTTAGTTTAAAGTTAGTTTAAAGTTAACTGAATTTCCGACAGGGTATGTATGTAAATACATGTGTATGTACATAGATCAGAGCTGGCCACCGAGAGAAACACGAGAGTAATGTATTCGCGTATGTCTATTCATTTGTATAAGAAGCCAATTGATGTTCGGCACTCTGGTGCTACTTTGGGCAGCTCAGACATAGATTGTAGTATTTATTAAAAGAAAATTTTAAATTTTCAATACAGCTATATACCCACGCAGGGGTGTTATCTCGTGATTCTTAAAAAAAATTCACGCACGATCACGCACGAGTATTTTTTTTAAGTCACGGTCACGCACTCACGCGTGATTAATTATAAATTTGATCACGATCACGCGAGATTCACTAGTGATTCACGCGTGACACGATAAAATCACGACATTTGCACATCTCTACTAAAAAGTCAGCCTGTGT
Organism: Nowickia ferox; assembly: GCA_936439885.1. Lineage (NCBI taxonomy): Eukaryota > Metazoa > Arthropoda > Insecta > Diptera > Tachinidae > Nowickia > Nowickia ferox. The sequence goes on along the minus strand of OW387025.1, from coordinate 88,874,410 downwards.
ACTTAAAAAAAGGAGTGTAAATTACGTACATTGCAGTTGTTTGGTTGTAGTTTTGGATAAATTACTGGGTCTCTGAGTGGAGGTGTGGTATAGCACCACCCTTCGTAACCTTTGGACAATTTTCAGTTAATGGATTATGGTTTGGATAAAAAATCTTGATAAATTAAAAAAAAATTGGTGTGAACGGTATAGAATTTTATAAAGAATTTAATTGAAATCTTCTAAATTTTGTGCAGATATATGTGTATGCCCTATTAATGACTAAAAAATAAATAAATTCAGTAAAGTGCGACTTTGACTTTTTTCTTAGCTTTAGCGCTTTTTTAATTTTAGGGATTATTTCAGTTTATTGCGTTCCTTAGTTTTGGCGATTTTTTTGGTTTTTAGCAATTTTTTTCGGTTTTTGGTAATTTATTTTAGTATTAGAGATTGTTTTAGTTTAGTCTGGCGATTTTTGTTGCAATTTAAAAAACAATATTGCGACTTCAGTTGAATATTATTGGCCTCCAGTTTATTTTCATTTCCTGACTCTAAAAGCACTACATAAATGTAAATAAAACATGAAAACATTTGAAACTTTCAAGTTTTTATTAATTCCATGTGTTCGCCGGAAAAAAACAAGCTTAGAACCACTGTACCAATTGGTTACATACATTGTTGTAAACTCTATCTAGATGTCTTGTCTAACTAACAACTATCTTTAAAGCATAATTTAAACAACTTACTAACTAAGCATCCAAACAAACAACTTTGTTGTTGTTTTTTGATAAATACTGAAATAGGAGAAGGTGTGTGCTGTTCGCTATTGTCTGGCGGCTGTTTCGGTTTCTTTTTTCACACCAAATGTTTTGCTAAATTTGTTTATCTCGTTTTACACTTAAGAGAAAATGCAACTCAACTCATTTCAATTAAACTTTCTTTGACAACAAACATTCAAGGTAATTGCATGTTAATAAACTTATTAAATAAAATGCAGTGAATAAAAATGGTTAAGGCAACTCCACAGGCAGAAAAAAATATGTAAAGCTAATTTACGCAAAAATCAATTTAAGAAATTTTTAAAAATTATTTAATACCTGATTAAAAAATAAAAAAATAAAATGAAAAACGTAATTCCATGTGAATAGTTGTAGTGTTTGTATAGGTCCTCGTAGAACTTGTTTTTGAGTCTTATCGTTTGAAATTGCGGATGAAGATAAAACTTTTTATTAAATTAAAAGAAAACTTTTTTTGTTTGCGATGTGAATGAACTTGAATGTATTTTGTAGGTGTCTTTTAAATCACTGCTCATGGGTATGTAGCAAAAGTGTAATCAATATTATGGTTGTTAGATTTTATTTTATTTTCTTTTTTTTTTGTAAAGCTGAAAGTGAAACAAGCAGCTGGTGGTGGTGTTGGTGGTATTGAACTTGGCCTATTGCATGACATAAAAAGTGCTGTATTTTTAACAAACAACTATCTTTCAGTACTTAATTTTAATTTTTGCTTTTGTTTTTAGCTTTTGCTACAATTATGCCTGAAACTTAGTATCTTTGATTCATAACTTTAATTCATTTGGCTTGTACAAGTATTTCGCATTTGCTCTTACATTTCTTTGGTAATAAAAGCAAATGTTTTCGTCAAATTGTGTGAATTTTTTCCTCACAATCTAGTGTTTACTTGTTGGCTTATTTTATAAAACAAATAACATAGCAATGACAAAAAAAATAAATAAATGAAAAAAAAACATAAGTAAAAATGTTAATTGTTCAGTGAATATGTAGTTGTCGTTGTTGTCTAGATTGTTGTTTCTTACATACATACTTACATATATTTTCTTAAGACTTACTGACATACTTTCACACCGACTTCTTTTTTTCTTTTTGGTTTTTTGTTGCTTATGTTGCCAACCACTTTTATATTTCGAAATGCTTATTACAATTATTTTTCACTTGCTCGCCAAAACGAATTATTTTTTACGCAGATTTAATTTCATTCTTAATTTTTCATTCTTGCTCCAAGGCAAGAGACTTAAACGACTGCTCGCTCGCTCAGTTCTATGCAAAGAATTTGTGTAAAAAACACAATAGTAAAATTTTTCTTTGTTATTATTTGTCTACGAGTATAGTATTTAATATGCAAATCTAAGTCTTTTTTTATATAATTTTAACTTTTTAAAATCTTATCATTTATAAAAATCACTTTTACTTTTCCTTTGACCAATTTCAATGTTTCATTTGTAAAACACGAAACTTTTCGCTTGCATCATTTTACTGCTAATTTGAAACTCAAGTCTAATATTTTTTAATTAAATTTTTTTTCTATTTTATTATGTGTTTGGCAATAAATTTGTTTTTATTAAATACATTTTGAATTTTCATCGCCATATAGTGTTTGTGCCTTAAGTCTTTTGTTTTACTTAATGTTTTGTGTGTGTGTGTGTGGAATGTATTTCTTTACTATTTTAGTCTTATGCAAATTTATGTTTCAATGAATTATATGAATGAAAGGGGAACATTTTCAAGCTTTAAGGTGGTTTTCTTTTTATCTATTCCCTTTGCCAGAAATATTTAATTTTTTTTTTTGGATAATCTTTGGCCACATTTTTGAATAACATCAGGGTATGAGATTTGGATTGCAAAGCAATTTCTTTCGATTATTTAAGTTTTTGATATGAATAAGCCGTTGTAAAATAGCTTAACCAATATAATTGTTTAATTTTTCTCGATCACAAAATTTCTAGCAAGTTACAGAACTGAGGTACAGTGTAGTTATATTAAGTGGTATAGACAGCTGACTTTTCCAATAAAAATTAAGTACAATTTTACGTTTTCTGTATTGTAAGTAATTCGTTTTTAGGTCACATGCGATACAACCGCTGGAACAACTCGTCTGCTAGTCAAGTTGTGTATTTTGTGCTTGTGTATGATAGTACAGCCTCCTGATAAAATTAATTTTTTTTTTAATTTGTTTTGATTCCATTTATTATTATTTGTTTATTTTCCAAAAAGAAAAAAATACTAAAACGTCAAGAAATAAGAAATTTTTAATCTTTCGTAATACCAGCACACAATTTGCCATAATCAACCCACAAACCTTACAAATTCGTATTAAACCTGCTCATTATTTGTAATGTGTGTGGTTGTAACGTGTGCGGTCTTTGTTCAAAGTGTAAAAAAATCTCTTGTTACACAGTTACAAATGCATTCTTTCAGCTACAGAAAAGCGTGGTTTAGAAATTTAGTGTATAAAAAAAGCTAAAATGTATACATAATTTTACTAGCTTTAAAAATAACCAAAATGGTTAAAAATAACCAAAACCGCAACAATAGATTTGCAGGAGATATAGAGATAGAGTTAGACCTTCGGCTAACAAACTGCTTCTTCAGAAGCAAGGTCTTATAAGAGGGGATAAGAGATGATGGCTGACGCACTAAATTTAGTATTTTCTTAACTCATAACAGTGCGTAATTTTGTCAACTTTTTTAAAAAAGGTTTGCAGTGAAGAGGTGCTTCTATACTTTTAACTTTAGTGTATTTTGCAACAGCACTATTAATTTGTGATAGTCTGTTGTACACTTAATAGAAAATGTCAAATATGTACTAATTTTTTCCTTTCTTTTGACTCTAGTAATATTTAACAAAGTGAATGCATTTGCGTCTATGAGTGTCAGTTGATTTTTTCCCAACTGTCAAAATTCATATGAAAATAGTGAAAAAATACAATAACAATATTCTGTTTGGTTTTTATGTTTGTATAAAAGCGTTTCTCAAAGAAAATTAATGCAAATTCATACATACATAAATATACATGTACATTAAGGATGAGATTGAGAATTTTAAAATTTTATCAACAACTTTCAAAAATTGCACTTTTTTTAGCATTAATTGTACTAAAATATTTTTTTAGTTATAATTATTTTTTAGTTATTTTTATTGAAATCAAAAGGTATATTAACAGGTATGTTCCGTGTTCTACATGAATCCAAAACATACTCGAATGTTAGACTTTGCTTTGCTAACAGCAGAGTATTTTCGAATTTTCGCCATTTTCAATTATGATAATCGTCTTTGTTCTGGATGCCGAATCGTTTTCACACAATTTCTTGTGAGTTCACATGTTAAAACATAAGCCAAATCTGTTTAAGTTTAAACTTAGAATATACAAATTAATAGCATTGCATCCGATTTTAGAAGAAAAATAATCTGGAAATAGAAGAGTTCACATATTTTTAATTTAGCGTTGCGTTTTACTTTCACAATACGGTTTTCAAGTGCGAAAAATATGAGTTTCATTCTTCAAAAGTGAAAATTTACATACGAGTATGTATGCAATCGTTTGGAAATAAATGTGTAGTGAAATTACTAAAACTGGGGAGATTCCTTAAATGTACTTAATTAACCATTGGTGTACCATTGTACTTTTCGAGTTTTAATAGTACCAAAAAAAAAGTACAATTGCACGAATTTTGCCAACCCTCATATACATATGTACATGTAACATGCAAATTGGAAAGGGTTTTCTTTTGTTTCGAATTAAAGTGTCAACACTAGATACAAATTAACAAGTTATCTTCAAGAGTATAAATAAAATTTGAATTGAAATCTATATCCTGTAAATATATGTGCATACCAACATATTTATTGCATTTAGTGCGTCTGTGTAGTGTATGGGGGTGCTTGTGCTATTTACGTAGCGACCTGACTAAATATCAAAACGATTTTGATATTTCCTCAAGTTTGTAAAACTGTACAGTGAACTTGTGTAGTATATGTTGCAAACGCTCAGTTGTGTCGTGATTTTTTAAGAGTTCAAAACTAGAAATGAGCGCCAAAAAATATTCTGGTCCTAGAATTATACAAAGAATCGCCTGCATTATGGAGCATTAAAATAAAAACTGCACAGTTTACTTGTATAGTGTGTGTCACAAGCTTATTTCACTCAGTGCCAGACTTGAGCACTGACCTTGTGCAGTGTATGGCTAGCATAGGCGAGAACTCGTGCAGGCTTTTTGGTGCTTCATTATCAAAATTTTGGTTCTAATTAATAACAGAAAGTTTTCCCCACTGTGTTTTATAAACACCAAATGAGATTTTGTGGGCCATATTTTTTAAACTTCTTGAATTTCAAAAAATTTTGTTTGAGATAAAGAGTCACAACATTTAGAATTTCATACACGAAATATTTTATGTTGTAGAAAAAATTCTTTACAAAAAAAAATTTCATGTTTTTAACATTATTTTATTTTATTGAAATCGTAAAAATATCGCCAAAAATATCGCCAGGGAGTTCAAATATCGCCAAGTAAATCGCCAATCGCCATTTGAAAATTTTCATCGCCAGAAATAAATTTTCGTCGCCACGTTTGGTGAGGTATCGCCATATCTGACAACACTGGTATCAACTATCTGTCTTAATATATAAACTTCATTATGAAACTTTCAAACCTCGCATATGAATTTATCTTATAATTCTTTGATTAAGGCGAACAAAGTTATTAGGGAGAAAAGAGCAGGACGAATATATACATATATTTGTGGCTTATCTGTATTTGTTTTCAGTTTTAAAAAGGACTTTTAAATTTAAAACTTCATCAATATGTTTCAATTTCGGTGCATCAAAAAAAAAAATTTTAAAAATAAAAGTAACGAATCATCTATTACACTTTAAAAAAATTCTACAAAACTGAAAAGTAAAAAAAAAATGACATAACGATAACGATGCGTATTATTGCTATGTTATCTTTCGCCGGTTTGCTACAAAGGAAAACCTCCAAATGATTACTGCTATCTTTTCACAGGAAATTTTAGTACATAAGTGATGATATATTGAACTACAAAACAAATAACTCAATAGAATTAAAATAACATTCATTACATAACACTACATCATTTAAAATATATTTGCATTTGATGAATAAACCCAAACTTATAAATAAATTGAAATTAATTAATTTAAACAATATTTTCTGGCTTTCCAAGGTTAATTAACTTTTGCATTCAGAATCTACAAATGACTCAGCGACCTCAACCAACAACAAACGGCTGAAGAATTGAAAATCAGCCACCACAAAATGTGGGCTTAAAATTCTGCATATATTTAAAATAAAATTTGATAAACTTTTTTCTCTACACCTGGATGATTTTTGTATAAACTACTGTAAATTACAATACTAAATAATATTATTTTTAATAGCAAATATTTGCTGCAAAGCTCGTTGTTGTCGTTCATTTGTTTAAACAATTCTACTAACTTATTTAACTTGGGAATGAATTTATGTACAGGCATGCAAATTTATGAAAACTTCATTTTGTTTGTTTGTTTTTTTTTCATTTGAAATTTTCCCAAAAATGGGAATTATTGTCACATTTTTGTTACACATCAATGATTTCGAATTGTTTGACTATTTGTCTTGGCTTTATTTTTCCATAATATTTTGTTCATATTTACATACATACTACTCATGTATATATATGTAACAAATTTATTTTTTTTTTATATTTTGTGTTCAACTAAGTGTGAAATTTTTTAGTTGTTTTCAAGGGGATTGTTCATGTCAATATTGCACCTGTCTGCAATGAACTTGTAACCTTTTTTCAATGGCTTGTGTTAGTAATTTTATTTTAAAATTATCAATCCTAATAATAATATGTATGAGTATCTTTTTATCAATGAACCTGAAAATTGTTGCAAAAAAAGTTGTATTAAGAAACTATAGTAGAAAAAGAAAGAATGCATTAAATCTTATTGAAATAAAGGGTGATTTTGTAGCAACTTTCGTTTTGGCAACACTGTTTTCTGTTTTTGGCAGCTCAGCTATTTTCGTGTAACATGTTACTGTCAAACATGTTTAGTTTGGTCTATAATGTATCCATGAATCAAATTACAAACGATTGATTATTGAATTTTATTATCAAAATCCAGAAAGTGCATCGTGCACTTCTTCCATTTTAATGTCAGTTTGGACGACCTTCTGAGGCGGCTATTCGGAATTTAGTCACAAATTTACATTATTGGACATTACATCAACCACACGCATACGTAAAGTGTTGTTGACCGTGAATTATAGATTGGGAATGTTACTGTGAATGGCGAGCGCTACCATGCGGTGATTAGAATTTTTTTTTTGTCCAAAATGAAAGAACTGGACTTGGCTGCAAGCAGTTTCAGCTAGACGGTGCCACATGGTACACAGCACGCGACTAAATGGCTCAATTAAGAGGCGAGTTTGGTGAAAAGTTGTTTTCACGTTTAGGCCCTCCCAATTGGCCGCCTAGGTCGTGCGATTTAACGCCTTTAGATTATTTTTTTTGTGGTGCTATGTTAAGGCTTATGTCTATAGAGACAAGCCCGCAACTGTTGACGCACCTGTAAGCCAATATTGAGAATTTATTCGTAAGATGCCGGACGATATATTGAAGAGAGTATGCCAAAATTGGACACAGAGTATAAACCATTTGAGGCGTAGCTGCAGTCAACATTTACATGAAATTATCTGTAAAAATTGAATTATATATAGATCGTTCTATCAACTCGAATAAAGATTTCATACATTTCTCTACATTTTATGTGTTTTCTTTTTAATCAAATCCGAAAGCTCTTAAAAAATCACCGATTACAAAGTGTAACGAACACAAGAAGGACTAGTGGAAGTGAACCCGGTATTCCAATGGTAATTTCATTTGTAGAAACAAAAAAAGATTTTGATTTGTTTATAATGCTGCTTATTATTTGACAGTAACAGAATACAAGCTTATTTTTACAAGCATCAGGGGATTACTCTAACTCATGCAATGAACTAAAAAGATAAAGAGAATAGTGTTTGTGGACATGCGTTCTAAATATTTCTATACAGAAAGTGATATCAAACACGTCAGGAAGTAGTTTATTATATATATTGTGATTCTATATGAGGTTAATCAGTCTCAAAATAGGCTTTGTGGCGGCGAACCCTACATGAGAGTTGTAGTCCATTTTCGGTCCGATTTCGGAAAAAAATTTTCAGTCCAACGAAAATCAAATTGAAAGTTTATCCCAAGAGCATGTACAACTCCTCCTTCCTAAATATTTAAAAAATTCATTGATTCAGGTAAAGCATCACTATCGGCCGCGCGTCTATGATTGGATATATCGCTCATTTACTAAAACAACGCCATAACTTAGAAAATGGAAAAAATGGAATTCTCGAGTTATTTTGAGTTATGACGTTGTTTGAGTAAATGAGCGACATGTATGTATGCATATAATATACATATACCTCAAAAACCACCAATTATTATTATAAAACTTTAATACTTTCCAATAATTACAATTTAAATACAGTTGGCCAGCGTTAACCATTGAAGTGTAGGTACATGACCTTTCAGCAATAGCCACGAGCAGTAACATCAGCCAGCTCATCAACAAGCAGTTTCGAACTTATAATTACATTTAATATTAGTAATCGTTTACTAAAACTACTCGTGGTTAAAATTTTTTTTCTATTATTAAGTTTTTTTTCGCAACTGGTATTTGTTTTGTCATGAATTCGATGGTTTAGAACAAAAGGTTTTATATTTTTAGTTTGGTAATAATTGTAAAAATTCGTAGTATAGAAAACAATACAAATATGAAAAATGTGAATGATCGTGTTAATGGCGCGTGCGCAGCCAACTGAAACGCATTGAAAAAAAAATAATACTTTTGTTTCTTTCAATTTTGACCAGGGAGAGGGAGAGAGAATGTAAATAAATGCAGGTGTTTGGTTTTTTCATTATAGATATTCCAGTATTCATATTAAAAATATTATTTTTTCAACAAAGGGTCAGAAATCGCTTAAGTAGAGAGAGAACACTCACTGCTGATGACATGGGTGTTAATCATATAAAGCCAGATTGACACAATGCATAGTGGAGCTGAATAAAAATATTTTGGAAATAGTTTTAGAAAGGTCTGGTCCGAAAGTAATAGAATGCTGGGTACAATTGTCACTTGGTTCTCTTAATTTAGATAAAAACGCAATATTTTTAATTACATTTGGCAACATCGGTAAAAATTTGAAATTGAAAATTGCAAAAACTGTCAAATTCATATAAAGGGTCCGCCAGATAACTTTTTTTTTTGAAAACAGGGCGCAAAACATCGAGTGTAGCTTCGGCTGTGTGGCACTTAGCGCCGTCCTGTTGAAACCAAATATTGCCAATATCCTCCTCTTCAATTTTTGTGAACAAAAATTCGTTCAACATGACCCGATAACGATCGCCATTGACTGTAACGGCCACTCCTTGCTCATTGGCCCAATTATGCCTCTGGACCAAAATCCGTACCAAACAGTGACTCGTTTTGGATGCGTCGGCTTTTCAATGTATGCGTGCGGGTTTTCTGTGCCCCAAATGCGACAATTTTGCTTGTTTACATACCCGCCAAGATCAAAATGAGCTTCATCTGAAAAGATGATTTGTTTGACAAAATCGGCATCTTCTGCAAGTCGATCGCAGGCCCACTTAGCGAAGCGAAAACGCATTGGATGGTCAGTTGGCTTCAACTCCTGAATCAATTGGACTTTGTATGGCGTCATACCAAGGTCTTTATGCAAAATTCGTCTCAATGATGTCTCCGAAATGTTCAATTGGTGAGAACGACGGTGAATTGATGTTGATGGCGCTTCACGCACACTTTCTGCCACAGCAGCAATATTCTCGGGTGTACGCACTGTTTTTGGCTTTTCACGCTTTGGTTTATCGATGTGGATGCCAGTTTCTTTCACTTTTTTCATGAGATAACGAACATACGGGGCTGACGGTGCTTCTCTTCTTCCAAAATCCGTACGCAATTTTCGCACACATTCTGCAACATTACCATGATTTTCAAAGTAATGTCGCAATATTTCCCAGCGTTGTTCAAGTGTATACACAACCATATTCGTTCAGCGGAAGGATAAAACTAATTATCTGTCAAATCAGACATGAGCTAAGTGTTACCATTCACGAAATAAGCACTAGTTGAAAAAAACGTTAGATGGCGGACCCTTTACATATATATACCCGTATATAGGGCATGAAAATAAAGGTATCTTTTTTTATAAAATGTAAAACAGATTGCATATCCTAAGCAATATGGAGAATTCATTCCCCTTCAAAATTATAGCTTTACAATACTCTGCTGCAGCCGTGTAACATGTTATTGTTATTGGATCAGGCGTTTTTGACTATACATACTCGTATGTATGTATTTTCAAAACATTTTGATTCTATGCCACTGTGCAATGTTTGACTAAATAAAAAAATAGTGGGGCCCAGCGGAAATTGAAACGGAACCAGTAGCAGTAAATTTCTTGTGTGATATTCCACATATGCAAATGAATATGGGATAGAATTAAATTCGAAAACTACTAAACTGTTATATGTATTTACATACTTATTTGAGTAGTTTTAACTAATCAAACCTTTAACACATTTTTTTAGATTTAAAAAAATTATGCATGTTGAATTAATACACTGCAAAAACAAAAACAAAAAAGCAAAAATAACCAAGTTCTTTGATTGCTGACTCTCACAGAAGCAAAATAAAATTATACTTGTATCATAAGAAAATAATAACGCAAAATGTATATCTAAAAATATCGTTTTAGAGGGCATTTACACTGTCCAAATTTACGAGATTTTGAGCTAAATCTAGTTGCTTTTTGCTAGATTCCCCCATACATTAAGGAAATCTACTTTGTCAGTAGATTTGTATAAAATCTACTCAAAATCTAATATTTTTATTTGTTTTTTTACTACCCTGTGCCTCGTTTCTGTAACTTGTGATAAGTTCTCGCATCGAGAAAAATGAAATAATTTCATTGGTTGTCCTGTTTTACGCGGGGTTATTCACTGTAATAAAAAATTATTCTATGAAGCACTTTAGTAAGGCAAAAATTTCATGGCTTTTTGGAAGCTGAATGTATTGCTTTTAGCTGGCTCATCTCGAACAAAAAACATGCCTTATTCATGAGCCACAGCATTGTCTTCCTTACAAAAACGTTTCTGGGAAGCAGTAATTTTTGCTGGGTAACTTCATTGTTGTTGCTGTCATAGCTGTCGTGTTTGTGCCAATAAATTTTAAGAAACTCTCAGAAATTTCATAGTCGTAGCAACAACTGCGTGATATTTTCAATCCAAACCTATTTGGTCCACTTTTAATTTTTTAACTTTTATTTCAACTTTAATTTCTATTTTTTTTTTCACTTGGATGAAACAAACATGACACATGACACAACGACATTACCACGATTATAAGAAAAAAGTAGCAAATGTTATTAATTTAACCATCTCTTTCATATTATGGTGTTAAATGACAATTTTTTTAATCTAAAAATGCATAGCAAATGATTACACAATTTCCTAAATGCAATTTTTGTGTATTCTGTTATTGATAAGAATGCAAAAACAATAACATTTTACTCTGTTGCATTTTTTTGGTAGTTGCTTTGTTGCGAGTTAAAATTTGTTATGAAAAATCAAAAAAAATTCATGTACGGAAAAATTGCTAAAAATAGATAAAAATAAAATAAAAGTTGCTAAAAAAAATGGCTAATAACTAAATTGACTTTTCTTCTGGCTAAATGGGCTGAAAAAAGGCAAAATTTAGCCAGAAAATTGCTAAATTGGCATCACTGGTTGCCACATAAGTATTTGTGACAGGGTGCAGTCAACTCAATAATTAATGCTTTATTGGGAATTTGTTTATATTAAGTTTTAATATTTTTATCGCGCTTTTTTAAAATTAATATTTAACTTGTTAACTAACTTTAACTTCTTATTTTTTTTTTATTTATTGTATCTTCAAATATGAACTAACAATAAGAGACGTGCTTAGCAAAAAAAAAGTAAAAAATTGTATATTCAAGCAGTTACATCTGGAGTGTTGAATATTAGAGCCGTAGTGCCCCTCGTTTTTAAGCGGATGTGTCCAGTAAAATTCAAGATGTTACGGACAAGGGTATTAGGATGGGACTCGAATTTTGTTAAGTACTTGCCTGCGCATTTTTGCTATGGGGCACTGCTTCAGCTTCCAATGTAGAGAGAATTCAACGAAGACCAAACAAAATTTTACGTTTGATAACATCGGCTCCATGGTACTCGTACATTAAAAATTCAAATTTATATCGTGATTTAAATATGCCACTAGTGACTGAAGAAATTGCAAAATATTTCTTAAAAATTGATTGAAATGCTCATTTTATGCAGATTTAAAATTAAATATTAATTCAGTCCTCGATATTTGTTTGGTTTTGAAAATATTCATTTTAATATTATTACTTTTCTTTATATCCAAGCTCGTTTTTTGTCATAATAAAACCATAGATTAACAATAGATTTTCTTTTCAGTTGTGTGCCCTTGGGCATGATTTTGAAGCCGTTTAAGTTTTATTACCATTTGTTGTAATGTTAATGTGTGACATTTATCTTTTATTTTTATTTTCGATGCAATCAAAGTTAAATGTAAAATCTATTCTGGAAACAAAAGCAAAACACCAACGAATATTTAAATGTTGATTGATACAAAAATATATTTTATTTGTATTGACTTTTAAAATGTTTATTATTTTGAAACATCTACGTGTTTTCAAAAATAATGAAATTGTAACAAATCTTTGTCTTAACAGTTTTTGAACATTTTATGGCGATGAAAATTATAGTATCAGATTTGGAATACAAATTATGTATACAATTGGAGTATTCACACCAGTGTCTTAAGTGTCATAATGTCTTAACATTTTAACATAGTTTAAAGTAATTGTTGTTGTGACGCAAAGAAAAATATCATAAAATAATAAGACTTCCTCATGTTTGTCATAACCATGATACAATAATACAGGTAGCCGCAAATCTACAACAAATTTACAATAAATAAAACAACAAGACTTTTTATTGCTGTTTTGTGATGACAACTGTCAAAAAACCAAGAGAAAACAAGAGACATGTACTTCCGTTTTCTTGTGTCTTTGCAAAGCTTTATTTGTATTAGTACAGTTTTAATAGGAACCATGCGCGTGCATTGTATATGCAAAGCTGGTTTGTATTAGTACAGTTTAATAGGTACTCTTACAGTTCAATAGGTAAAATGTTAACAACAATTGGCAGATCACATCATAAACAAACTCCATCAGCTGGCGCTTCGAGGTTACCTGTATTATTGTATCATGGTCATAACTACATGTAGAAATGCGTGAGAGCTTACCACAGGAATTGCGAGAGAGAGAGAGAGTAAGCAATGTACAAAAGTACTAAAACTAAAATACAAATAAGGTTAAAATTTATAATTGTAAATTATGAGGCGTTGCTCACAGCAGTCACATTTTTTCGTGTTATTACTTTAAAACGTGTTAATTTATGAGTACCATTTGAATACCCCAAATACATTTCTGATTTTTTTTTTCGAAAGAAAAATGGAAAAGATATTGAAATTATGTAATTTTACCGACTTAAGTGATATAGTAGTGATATAGAAAGTAAGCGGTAGTAACTACCGCTTGTTAGTTTATGTAAAACATCACTGATTTTAATCGAATTTGCATTGCCAGACATCTCACAATCGTGGGAGCACAGTAAAATTATTGCCAGATATTTGTCAGACATTTTAATATTGTCAGATGTGCGAAGAATTCTTTCTATGGGCAACTCTGTACACTGTACATGATTTTAAAGAAAAAATATATAAAAAATACATATACATATGCAGACAAAATCATTGCAATTACTTCTTTGTGGTGGATGGCGTTGGCTGAAGTAGTTAGCACGTTGACTACAAAACCGAAGATTTTGGGTTCGCGCCCGGTATCCAACAGTCATTAAATAACAACATCACGCATTTTTCTCATGTTCTTAGTGTCCTTTTGTATCAGTTGTTGTAGGAAAGTTCATGTGATGAAGGCATAGTCACTGGTCACTGAATTATACCGACTTCAGCAGATACTAATCGTAATGTATTGTATTGTATAGAAGAATCATCGGCGAAGTAAAATAATCACGGCTGCCAGATTTGACGATTTATCGTCAATTTTTATAGAGAAAGGGACCTAAGGATAAAAAAATCAATTTTCACTTTTTTTTTGATGTGGACAACATCTGAGCATCGAATGAGACCGATCCCATGCCCCAAAACTGTTACCTCCCAGAGATATGCGCGTTTTATGAAATCGAAGTACACCAAAGATACACGTATTTAAATCTTTAAAATGGCTCTCCTGAACAAAACCGGTTTTTACCCTTAGGTCCCTTTCTATTTTGCGCGTCACATATTAATATATATTTGTGTAAATTAATATTCTCGAAAAAACATAAATGTGTAAAACGTCCAAGTTCCTATCAAAATTTTCGGATCAAAAGTACTGAGACCAAAACTTAGACGTAATACTTGGCAATATTTTTCATAATTTTACCACTGTGGTGAAAAAAGTTTTAAGGGGTAAAAATAGGGCAAAAGCCTAGATAACATTCATAAACGAACATGAAAAGTTATGTTTTAATTTTCTAATAAATATATAAAATAAAACATATGTATGTATAAAAGTTAAAAATATTCATTTTGCTTTGTCCCATTCTTTTCACGATTTTTCGAGTATGAAATGACGATTATTTTATGATTTATCGGGATTTCGACGATTTTTCTGTAATTTTATCTGGCAGCCCTGAAAATAACCAACAAAATTTAATACGCCTCATTTAACACCAGAGGCGCTGCAACACTCCATTATTCAAAACGTGCAAAAAAAAAGCAGAGTTGTAAAAGAATAAAGCTTTCCTCTACCTCTTCCTTCACTACCTGTCTTCTCTATCACTATCCCTTTCTTAGAGAAGGTAACACTTAGTAGTAGTAGTAGGCATTCATTGCCTGAGTGTTACTTTCTTAAAAAAAATTTTCACTTTTTACATATCACACAACCACAAACGATTGATATATCACAGTTTCTAACAAATGCTTTGAGTCTGGCAACGCATAACAACAGATCTGACAATTTTTGTATATGGAAACCGTGTGAACTTACAATTTTTCGACCGAAGATTTTGCCAGATGAATTTATTGTCATACAACCGTCTGGCAATAATTGTAATATTTTTTTGACAAATTTTATGAAACATTGTGAACTGACAATCTACCTTGTGCTTGCCAGCACATTGCCAGATCTGACAGTATTATAAGATCTGACAATTGTCTGTTCAAAGCTTTATAGAAATTTACTTTTTAACCCCTTTATGAGGTAATAATATTATTTTAAAGTTGGTATTATTATGCATTTAAACTCTTAACCCCATATGCAAACAAATAATGTGCGCTTAAAGTATATTTTAAACCCGGTTTTTCTATAGAAATTTTATTTTAGTGTATACTTGAAGCACAATTTATCTTTTTCGCATATGGGGGTTAGGTACTTTCAAAAGTTTTGTATAAATATTTAATATTTTTAATTTTTTCAATATGAGTAAAGTTGCCAATTATCTCTCTCTTATCAATCATAGAGTGAAATAAAGCTAGAGATTAGCTTTCGTGGCAACAAATAAATTGAGCAAACAACTTGAATCCAATAAACTAAAAGGTAATTGTTGTCATTTCATAAAAATCACCAGTTCAATCAAAGCAATTAAGAAATATTTACTTTAATACTAATTAAACACCAATCCATCAGTTTTAAAACTAATTAAACTTACTAAACTAATATTAAAAATTTTAAGGTTTACGGTTAGGGTTTGGGAAATGGGAATTCCCGGTCGGGAAATAATATTCCCGGGAAATTTTTAGATTTTCCCGGGAAAACGTGAAATTAAAAGTACACGTATTAAAATGTGTGCCATTTTAATAAAATGGCGTAAGTGACAGTCAAATTTATTTTTATTAATGCAAGAAATTTGAATTATAATCCTGTTTTACTTTAATATCAACATTTGCATTGTTTTTTTTATATGTATATTACAAAAGTTCGTGTGAATGATTGTATGACTAAATTTACACGATGAAATTGTTTAAGGTCTAATTAAAAAATGATACTTTTTTCATCGTCTGTTTAAACACTAATACCCTGTTTATCGATGTCGAAGGAAATTTTTCATTCTATTAATTTCAAATGTAACTGTAAGAAATAAAGAACTGCTTCGAAACCAATAAACAAGCAGTAAAATTTCATAAAAATACGGAAATTTCATAAAAAATCCATAAAATTTAAGTCATGCCATTTCTACTAATTCGTCTACGAGGAAAATGATTAATCTGTTCGAAAACTACATGCCAGATGCATTTAGTAAAGACCGTTTCAGATTATAACGCAAGTATTAACACTGTTGTAGAAAATAAAACTCTGGTATGCTGAGTTGTTTTTGTGGTTTGAAATTTCGGAACCGAAATTAGATCAGCGAGGCATTTTAGTCAAAAGTATTAATTATTGTATTATAGTCTGAAACAGCCTTAATGACTGTCTTTTAATCACTATAACATAAGAAAGGTAATAAATACCTTGTATAAGTATCAATTATTGCCATAATCAAATCGTTTGCTAACGTAAATAATTCGATGTTAAATAAACTTGAAGTGATTTTTCGACGAATTGAATTAGTGACAGAAATTTTGGAAAGTGTAGTGAAAATTTTAAGCTCATAGAAGCTATAAAAACTTTGAGTTGACAATACTTGAATTTATTGTAAGTCGACGCTATTATTGAAATTCAGAAGAAAATATTTTAGGAGAAGTAAAATGAAAAATTAAAGACATTTAGACAGACTGTGACTCAGCTGAGTATAGTTGTGTATGTTGCTTGCACTAGCGATAAGAATTATCCTGCAAAATTTTCAAGATGAATCAGAAACAAGTAAAGCAAATTTTTATTAAAATTATTTATTTTTATAGAATTGTTTACTAATTGCGTTAACATCGTCAATGAGTCTTTATATGATCTTTCACTGTATAATAAGTATATTTTAGTTGCTTGAATTCACTTAAAAATTCTTAAACATTTGTCTTAGAACTGTTTTAATATTAACTTTTGTTTAAATAGAATGCTTACACTAATAGAACAATCGAAATTTCACCAACTTTCATTTAATAAATGTATTTAATGCAGAAAATTAGCTTTTCCCGGGAATCCCGGGAACGCCATTTTTTCATTCCAGTTTCCGGGGAAGTGCAAAAGTCCGGGAAATGCCAAACCCTAGTTACAGTGCAGTACGACAACTTATTAAAAACGTATTTACTAAACTAAAGAGTAAAAAAAATTATAACAATAACATACATATGTACATAAGAAAACGCAACAACTAACTAACTTAATGAGCGAATGGCTAAAAACACAACAAAACCTTCTTCAAACAAACACGGGCTACAAGTCAAAGAGCAAAAGTATACTCCCAAATATGTTAATATGTACATATGTATGTATGTATGTATGTATATATATGTATATATGCAAACATATTTACATACTAAACAAATTTTACCTTAACTACTGAAACAAATATAAATTTAAGGTTTTATTAATCTAGCAGAGAGGTTTTGCATACCTTTTCAAAAACATTTGTCATCATTTTTTGAAAACACGTTACAACGAACAGACGTCCACGCTCTGTTCGCTCGGCCAACAAATGAATAAGTGCGCGAAACGCTACAAACCAAATGAACTAAACAACTTTAAAAAACAAACACAAATATAAAACGATACGAGTGAGTGTGTTAATACTAAAACGGAAATCCAGAAATCATAGAGCGGAAACTGATAATGAGTTTAGAATGAAAATTATTAATACAAAAACGCAAAAGAGAAAGATACAAAAACCCTAAAATAAAAAAAAACGCTATCGAGAAATACATATACATAATTAAAAATTACAAAGTGGATTTTAATTGGATTATGTCCCGCCGTGAGAGTTTTCTATCCAACAATACAACAGCAACGAATATATCGACTCCTCCGGTAACATTGTGGCATGGAGCACACTATGCTGCTTCAATAAAAGAAGTGGAATTATTGCGTACCGAATATGGTTTAGATACACGCATGTTAGAAAAAAAATTGGTGCCGCGCTACAAGTTATACCATAAACCACAAGTCAGTTGTAAAAACAAATTAGTCAATTCACCGGTGACTCGCAAGAAACAAGACTGCATAGAAAAGTCAACATCTAATTGCACAGCCACAACAACAACAACAACAACAAAAACTACAACAAAAACAACAATATCTTCCTCGGCAGGTTCCTCTTCTGATTGGATCTTGTGCTATAACGAAGCTAAAGAAAATTTCCATCCCTGGTCTTCGTTGGGAGAAAACTGTGAAAAACGTTTTGGCCAATTTGATTTGGTGCCCTGGAGAAGGCATCGTTCGAACTTGGACTTGCATGCATTAACCGATTACAGTGCTTCTCCGCATAATATAAGTGCAAAATCGTTAACGCGCTTAGAAAAATTAGAATTAAAACAAAATCAGCGTCAAATAAAACGCACCAATTTAAAAGCGTCTCAAGCGCGTTTAAGACGTTTTGTGCGCGTGCGTCTAATATTTTCCATTGAATTGCGTCACAAAAGAATGGAATTGCTTAAGCAAACGGCCTTAAGGCCCCGTGTCTTTGAACAGAAAGTGTCTTTAAGTGAATGTGATGTGGCTGAATATGAACGTATTTTATGCAATGCGCAATCTAGTGTTGAAGATCATTTAGGTTATTTTAGTAAACGCGGTTTGGGAGTGAGTGACGGCTCTCCAACAGATGAAAGAACGTCTTCGGCTGGTCTCCATTTAAAACCAGTTGAAAAAGTGGACTTTACAACCAGTGAAACATATTCATCATATTACTCACGTAATATGCCAACAGCCGTGGAAACGTTGTTGATAAATAAGCAAGTGCCATGTGTCAAATGTCTAGATATTGCCATTAAATTAAGGTAAAGAAAAAGAAATTTAATTACAAAAACTAAAAACAAAAAATATCAGTTACGGATTAATTTAAAATAAATATAATAAATTCCCTAAAGTGCGACTTTGACTCGCGCAGGAAGAATTCTACACTACATATGTAATACTATACGAACTTTAGCCTATATAACCGAATATCTCACCTGTAGCTCGCTTCTGTATTTCTCGCATCGTAAAATGTCTCACATGAAGTGTGAAACGAAAACTTTCATCCTTTCTCAATATGTGAGAAAAAAGTGTTTCTGCATTTGAATGCAAAAACAGACAACACTGATTCTGTTTTTACTGGAATATTTCCAGTAATAGAGTGTCAAATGAAAACAAAATGTCACAAAACTTTATTTTTCAGTTTCAGTTGATTTTTCATACTTTTACACACAAGTTCAAAACTTCATATGATTTTGTACAAATTTAGTTGTTCTTGCAACAATTTAAAATGCGAGTTGTTTTGACAGTTCTTGCGAGAAAATTTTCACTAAATATTGTAACAGTAACACTTTTTCTCACATCCTTTCAATAATTGCTGGAAATTTATTGAAATGACAGATAGTTTTCGCAAAGTAAAGGGACAGAAACAATTATGTTGAGAAAAGCCATTTTGTGTTTGAATTTACACTGTTTTTGTTACGATTCCCACATTTCATGCGGGAAATTTTACGATGCGAGAAATACAGAAACGAGCTACTGATGTACATATTTTTTAAGCAATTTGAAGTACCTGATAATTTTTTTCGATTTTTGGCCGATTTTTTAGTTTTGGTGTTTTTTCGGTGTTTCGTAAATTTTTTTCTTTTTGAGATTTTTCGTTTTTGCGTTTTTTCGTTTTAGCGATTTTTTCGATTTTGGCGAATTTTTTTGTTTGGAATTTTTTAGTTGTAGCGTTTTTTTCAGTTTTTAGCAATTTTTTGTTCTGACGATGTTTTCATTTTGGAGTTTTTTCGTTTTGCGATTTTTATCGGTTTTTGGCCGTTTTTTTTGCTGCGATTTATAAAAGCACCAAATAATTTTTAATAAAAGAACCAATAATTATTAATTATTAACTTGACTACATCCGGTCAAAAATACTTGTGTGGCAACACTCTATTCTTGAATAGCTGTTGTTGTTATTTACATTTATTTTCTTTACATATTTTACAACTACATTTCGAGCTGAAAAAAGTCAGCCAATGTAGCAATGGTAAAGTAAGAAAATAAAAAACATGTTGATTATTGAGTTCTTGTTCAACTTTGTTATTTGTTGAGCTTTTCATTTGCTTAAATGAAAGTTTAACATAATAACTCTAGTTGTTCTAAGAAATTTTTGGGTAAATGCGCATAGAATCCAGCTAAACCCCTCAATAATCAATTTCAATATGTATTTTTAATAAAAAAATTTTACTTAATAAGTAAAATAATAATTTGGGATTTTCTAGTGCGTTAAAAAATTTTAAACTAAATTTATTTTAAAATGTAGCGTTTTTAGCTTCTTACGGTTTTCAGACTACATCAAGTTGTCAAAATAACATTAACTGATAGAACACCCTTTAATATTGATTTTCTAAATTTCAGTGATAATTGTTGTAGTCCGAAAATTTCAAGTGTTTACATGTGTATAATTGTATATAAATACATACATTACATTATAATTTCAATCCTCGAGAAAATAGCCTGTGACGAACAGACGGACATCATAGAGAAAACAATAGGGTTGCTTTTCACATTTGGTGTACTGAAACCTAAAAATGACTAATTTGCAATTAAACAAAATTTTGGAAACTTATAAAAGTTTAGGCAATTGCATAATATAGAAAATATTTGTGGTTATGCAGAGCCAACTTTTTAATTTTAATTTTCTGTATGATGGTAATACTATAAGTATGTAGATGTGAAATAATGATAAAATGCTAATAAATTTTACCGTAAAACTATATTGATAAAATGTTAATGTTAATAAACACTTTCATCGGCTTAATACAAAGCTGTACCGTTACACAAACGAAATATTTAATTAACCTGAAGTAAATTTTGCTTACAGTTCGTTTATATGTATATCTATTCATACATAAATTTTTTTAAATTAAATTTTATTAAACAACTTTCCTTTGATTTGATGTATACAGCTCAAGTTATTTATTTAATAAATATTTCTGAATTCTATTTAAATTAAATATTTATCTTACATAAATAAATATATTTTTCTTAATATTTCTTGCTTCGAAATTATACTGTCATGAAACTTTAAAATTTGTATTACTTTTCTGTCACAATTTAACGGAATTTCTTTCGTAGTGAGTTTAACAACTGTCGTGCTATTGAGAGAATTAAATTTTCTAATCAAATTATGATAATTTATAAAGCAATTTAAAAGAAATTATTTCACCAAAATCCGTTATTATAATTTTATAGTAGCTGAAGTTACTATATGATCGCGCATATAATTAGTTTTTCGTTGTTGTGATTGAAAAACCAAACAGAAAACTCGTCTTATAATTAATATTTTTAATTCAATTTTTGTCTTATTTTTTATTAAAAAAAAAAATTAAACAGAAGTAAGAAGAATAATAATCACCAAATATTTTCATTTTGTTGTTCATAAAATTGTAAAACATCGCTGTCACTAATTTCGTTAACAAAAAAATTTATTCGATATTTTCGACTCATACGATATAAAAAAATATGTTTTGTGGAATAATTCTAAACTGTTTAAAAACGTGGAAAATTGTGGAAACCTGTGCCTCGTTTCTGTAAGGATTGCGAGAACTTTTCGAGTCGAAAAAATTTTTATCATCCTGTGAAACACTGGGTGGGTAGGAAAAAAAAACTATATATATTGATATTTTTTGTGAGTTTATTTAATTTTTTATATGAAAACCCCCCTCTAAAATTTTCCTCTTTTATACAATTAAAGAAAACATTCAAATTGAAAACTTAAAAGTTATTCAAGTTTAAATTTTTTTAACGCACTAGTAATCCCAAATTATTATTTTACTTATTAAGTAAAATATTTTTTTAATAAAAATACATTGAAATTGATTATGAGGGGCTTAGCTGGATCATATGCGCATTTCACTGTTGCTAATGCAGATCATCAGGGAACCTTTACCCAAAAATTTCTTAGAACAACTAGAGTTAATATGTTAAACTTTCATTTAAGCAAATCAGAAGCTCAATAAATAACAAAGTTGAAACAAGAACTCAATAATCAACATGTTTTTTATTTTCTTACTTTATCATTACTACATTGGCTGACTTTTTTTCAGCTTCAAATTGTAGTTGTAAGAGTATGTAAAGAAAATAAATTTAAATAACAACAACAGCTATACAAGAATAGAGTGTTGCCACACAATTATTTTTTTGACCGGGTGCTGTCAAGTTAATAATTAGTGTTTTTTGTGGGAATTGTTACGATTTAAGTTTAAATTTTTTAACGCACTAGTAATCCCAAATTATTATTTTACTTATTAAGTAAAATATTTTTTTAATAAAAATACATTGAAATTGACAAAACTACTATCAATACAACTAAGTAAAATTTTCTTATCATTCCCAAAGATATTTCTCTATAGGTACTCCAAAAAACAAAATATATTTTAATAAGTTTCCAATACTAGAAAAAAAAAAATCATAATTTTTTAATGCTTTTTCAATTTGATTTTGTTTATACTCTTCTATACATGCTATACAATCCAAAGAAGCATCGAATTTGCCATTCATATCACAAAGTTAAAAGATTTACAATAAAAAAAGCTAAAATTTAACTTAAAATAGAAACTTGTTCGCACAATAAATATGCAAAAGCAACAATTTCGCCATTAGCAAGATTTATTAACTGATTTCTGTTTAGTAATTTAATCTTTGGCTTATTTTTTAAATTGTGTTAGTATGTGTAACCACGCATACATTTCAACGTAAATGTTTGTGCAAGTATCTGGGATTTTTGTTTAAACACACAACATTTTTCGGTGACTTAACAATGAAAACAAAATGTAGATCTTCTTTGCATTTTAATGTTTTAACATTTTGTTTTGTAAACCTTAACAAATGCAAGCAAAAAGTGAAATGTTTACCAAAAATTTGCATTATAATATTTTTGTTTTTTTTTTGTTTCAATTCAAAAAATAAATTTCGATTTATTATATTATTATGATCTAAAATTATACACTCCCAATCAGATGATTAGAAGTACATAGAGTTAAAGTTCGGTTTTTGGCAACCCATAAATTTTTTAATTTTGTGTTATTCATAACATGACCAGAGGATTTTTGTAAAAAGCGTGACATAATCGATCAATAAGCGGGATTTTGAAGAAAATACCGCCAATAAATGTGTAATATGCACAAAAGAAACGCTTTTAAATAAACAAATATATTTATCTATATAAATCAAAATTAAATGTGGTTCCTTTATTAACAGCATCAATTAAGAACGACTTAACCGATTACGCTATATTTTTTTAATACTAGTAGTAATTAAAAAAATAGTCTTAAGGAGTATACAAGCGGGGCGACACCTTCCATTTATAGCAAATATTTATTTTGAAATCTGCTGAGAACTGATACGCTAAAACACCTGAGATTTTGTAGGAGTTATTCCACTGGCCAAAATTAAGCAAAAAAATAAAAATCAAAAAGTAACTGTTATTTTGTGAGGAATAAATAAAAATCAAGAAATAATGATTAAAAAGTAATTTTGAAAATAAAAATTATAACAGTTGCGGTCCCTGAATGGAATATCTTACCCGATGTAGACATTTTTTAAATGAACTTTTTTTCGGTTTTTTGACAATTTTTCTAGTTTTGATGGTTTTTCTTATTTTAGGCGTTTTTTTCGTTTCTAGGATTTTTTCGATATGTGGCGTTTTTTGTTTTAGTTTTGGCTGTTTTTTTAATGTCGGCGTTTTTTTAGTTTGGCGTTTTTTTTTGTTTTGGCGATTTTTTTAATTTTGGCGTTTTTTTCGGTGTTTAGCGATTTTTTAATTTTGAAAATTTGCTTTTGAAAATTTTAAAAGTTTGCTTCTTACGGTTTCCAAGATACAGCAAGCTGTCAAAATTACATCAACTGATAGAGTACCCTTTAATATTGATTTTTTAAATTTTAGTGTTAATTGTTGTAGTCTGTATAAAAATACTCTAACTTTGCACATTTCAGCTGTCTATATATAATTGTATGTATATTACATGGGTTTTTAACATTTTTTGTTGGTCGTTTTGGAACACCCTTTAATTTTTGACTGTCACATATTTGTTGTTGTAGTGTCCAAAGCTCTACATATTCTGTCAAACTTTCAGGTCCGTAGCTCTTACGGTTCTAAAATAGTTTGTGACAGACAGACAGCCTTTTCACCTGTGGTGTATGGAATGCTAAAAAGTAGTCAAAATCGGAGCAAAAATTGTGTCAGTTCCCAAGTAAGATAAATATTTATTTTTTAATCGGTCCTGTTCTGTAAACCGATAATATAAATATTTTTTTAGATTTTTTTTTTACATATTTCTTTTATATAAATTCTCAAATATTTAAATTTGGAAATCGTACGATTTCCAGTTGATGTCTTGGTATCTGCTACAAACACAAACTTGAAATTCTGCTGATTCTGCCGATGATGGGAAATAATCGGGATTGGACAACTGAGTGTGGCTCCTCTCAAATAAAGGAAACGTTTACCTAACAAAATATCTTGGAAACTAGTTCAGTAAGAATTTTGAAACTGTTCATGACTATTAATGTTAATAATGAAAATTGTATTCTACAAAGTAGTGAAGGTTGAACCACAAGCGTGGCTCTTCTAATATACAAAATGTTTTCTTTTCATCTCAAAACGTATAGAGGGTGTAGTGAAGCACACAGGGTTTTTGCTAGTTAAGCAATAACTACACTTAAAGAAATATTTTTTTAATAAAAATCGAATAAGAGATTGCGAATTTCATAACTCTAAGAAGCGGAATTAAGCGGGATAGACCTATGAAAAGCAGGATAATCAAGTCTAAAGTGGGATGTCTGGGGTCTAATCGTCACTACGGTAACGATTGATTCGATCGTTTCGTTTCGATTCGTTTTTCAGTTTGAGATTTCAGTGCGATATCGAATGCCATAATCTCAAACTTAAAAAACGTGATCGACTCAGCTCGTTATCGAAAGCGACGATTAGACCCCTGGTCAGGTTAGGTATAGAATATGTTCAACACTTTATATTAAATGCTACAAGGAAAATTGTAAACCTGTAACTTTTCTCAATCCCTTTTATCAAAAGAGGACAAAAGGTACCTTCTCTCTGAATACAGCAAAGATCATTCAAAACTTAAAATGCATTATCGGGTTAATTTCTTACTTATTCACCCTTTTTAGCACAAGATGTGTTCAGCAGAAATATTTTGCAGAATATTCTAATTAGAGATGATACACCTTTTTATCTAGAGATGTAGATGTAGATTATTTATTAAAAAATAGCAATATATTATAGTGCAATGCTTTTCAGCACTAGTGAGGGTGATATTTTAGAATAAGACATACCACTCTTTTAAAGAGTAAATCATTTTTAAGAAACGAACATCAAATTACACTCTTTAGATGGAAATGTAGCATTTTTTTTTTGTAGAAAAGAAAACACCATCAATCTTTTAACACTTTACATCTTTTTTTTCGTTTCTTGCGTAAAAACGAGTAAAATAATTACATATCTTTAAGTTGGGATATAATGGGCGTATTTTTGCTAGTGAATTAAAAAAAACTCAATTCTATGAAACAGCTAAAGTTCACGAACTATGAAAAATATGAAAAGTTTTTATGTGACGCATTGTGAAGACGTTTTTGAAAACAAGCCATTTTGCAATTATGGTTAAAGTTCAATTAAATTGTTTAACTAAGCCAGAAGGGTAATAATTATTACATTAGATGCATATGGATGTACGTGTATGTACATGTATATACAATTGCAAGTAAGAAATATTTAAAAAATTAAATTATTGTATTTGAGTGCTTATTACAAAATCATTTACCTTGCACAGTGAGTGTGGGTCAGGGTTAAATGAAAATGAAAAGTTATATTTGCTCAATTATGTAAGCGTATGTTAAAGTGAAAGGTTTGGTATCAAAATATTTTTAATAATAATTTTGTAACGCGCTAATTCGCAAATAAATAAATTATATTCACATGTGCAAAAAGTTCAACATATTTCCTGAACATTTTAATATAAAGTTTTTCTTGTTTGATAAAGGAATTTGAAAACGTTGGAAAATTGCTCCACAACAGCAATGATAGTTGTTGTGTCTTCAAGACTATGGGACACTAACATCAAAAAAATATGCAATCGGAATCAATTTAATGAGTTTGCCAATGCCATGAATTTTTTTTATCAATATAATAATTATTTGACATCAGTTTGATAATATGTTGACAACAATAGCATAAAAAACTATCCTTACCATTTACACTATCTTACGAGATTTCGAGCGAAATCTTGCTGCTTTTTACTAGATTTCCCGTGTCAGTAGATTTGCAGAAAATGTAATCAAAATCTAATATTTTTATTTATAGTTTACTACCCTATACAACATATTTATAATAAAGATGAGTGAATTAGCTACGGTCTGCTTAAAAAGGTGTGTGAATTGGCTACATTGCAGGTGCTTCGTTATAATTTTGGAAACTTTTCAGCTAGTGGGTTTTATTTTGGATAAACAAATCTTAATAAATATAAAAAAAACTTGGTGCAAACGGTATAGATTTTTATAAAGATTTTAATTAAATGGCCTATAACAAATAAAAACTAATACTTGGATTTTGAATGGAATAAAATATATATTTTTAATATTAACTAGTTATAACTTAAGATAAGTTCTACTTGTCGTTGAAAAAAAATTGTTTTCTGCACAACTTGTACATATAGAATTAACTAGCTAAATGTGGGTATCTATTTTTAACTCCCGATCAAAAAGAGGGTGGATACAGAGATACACACACTGTCTGTATATCTTTGTATCTGTGTGTCTGTAAGAGTTCACGTACAGACCAAACGGCTGGACCGATTTTAATTTAGTTTTTTTCTGTTTGGAAGTGTCCGTAGCTGTGTTAAAAGAAAATCGATACAGCCGTTTAGAATATATCACATCTTTTCTAGATATATCGGCGATTTTTAAAATTTATAATTTTTGTTATTAGATGTTAACATTCGATATTGGTGTCTAGAGAGAGATGTAGGTATGCTTGGAAGCCACATGGTTCATGTGGCATTAGTAGCCCCTAGTACAAATTGAGTAATTTGATTAATGTCTCGATTGTGAATGGCAACCAAACTTTAGTTGCGTTGCCAGTTGCCAAAATGTTAATACTGACAGCAACTAACAGCTGTTAACTTCAGTTGCCAAATTGCTGCATAGGTTTTGAAGCAGAAAGATTATAAAATCAAACAAAAGATTATAAATAAAACGCTAATTCTTGGAGAAGGCGAACTAGAAAATAAATTCTTAATTCAAAATTATGTTAAGAAATGTGATTTATTTACAAAGGGGGCGATAGTTCTAAAGGAGTTGAATCAGAGAACAAAACCGCTTTACTGTGAGTCGACGAATAGCCGCCGCCAGCAAATTTTTTGCGGCTAGGTTTGGTTTTGGCTTAGCCGCTTTTTTCAAAAATTCCTCTTTTTTAAATCAACGTAAATTATGTGTATTGATACCAGGTGGTCTCGATTTGCAACTCTGCATATTCCAATCAAAGCAAAATGTTTGAAAATATTCTTTAAACTAATAAATATACAAGTTGTTAGTGTACAATTTCCTGCTGTCAGAATACTTCCGAACGTTCTGCTTTCATTGGAAAACAAGAGAAATTAACAGCTTATCATCAGCTGCTGAATCGAGATCACCTGATATGAATTCGCCTTGCTTCGGACATTAATGGTATGTAAGAGACTTTTAAATTTAAATTTGTCAGCAGCCGCCGCCAAGGTTTTTGGTCGGCTGCCGCTGCCGACAAATCAGTATCGGCTTCGTTCTCTGGTTTGAACTGTTCCTTAAGTGCCATTGACAGACACATTTTGTACTTCCTTCTCCTCATCCAAAAGTAATTCCACTGATGATTAGTTAATCTTTATGATAATTAATTTTTTAATCACTCACTTTCTGACTTTCACAAAGTAATAAAATTTTAGATTAATTTTAATACCAAGCCGGTATACGAGTATATATAACAACCTCAAAAAAGTGTAAATGAATTTTTGTTTTACATACATATATAGTAAACTCTTTCGGAAATCATTTTATGGTCTAGAATTAAAACCGATGAGTATAAAAAAATTAAAACACGAATTTTTTCCTTTTCGAGCTATACATTTCTCTAATTTCACTGTAACGCTCTCAAATTTTTAGTGTGAATGTCACTTGCGATGTCTGATTGTCGTCAAATAAGCATATCTTAAGCGTAATTTAGCTTTGTGTTATTTTGAAATCTTGTAAAGATTATGTCGCAATCGAGGAGCAATAAAAATTCTTTAAAAGTCGATACTTATGCTTGAAAGTGATTTGCGTTTACTGGACTTAATCTGGAGTAAAAAAACAATTAAAAAAGCAATTAAAGGAAAACTTGTGTATTTTATACACTCATGTATATGCATAGATATGTGTTTATGTATGTATCTAAAACAAGTGCAAATAAGACGAGTATAGCAGCAAAAACTTTTACTTTTAATTTTCTAGAAATTTATTTGTGACTTGTTTTTCGAGGCAATAGAACAAGATTTGCATTTTTCCTCACACTCTATACAAAAGTAGCAAAACTATCTAAATACATAAAAAAAATGTTTTTAGTAGAGCATTTCAATGTACATCTAGTTTTTGTTTAAGAAAGTAATATTTTTATTTCATGCATTAATGTTAATTAAATATTTGGGCACCCGATGAGCAGAAAAGTGTAATTTTGGTAGAAGTTGAGCAAATGTGTGTATTAAAGCGTTAGTGTATACTTTTTGTGGTACGTTATTGTTTTAACAAATGTTGAAAGGAAAAGGTATGGGGTAATAAAAAGAGCATATAAAATTCAAATAACTTTTTATTAAAAATTTACTAATTATTAAAGATAAAAAAAATAATGATATGAAAAAAAAATACCAAAGCAGAAAAAAAATCTAAATGAATTGTAAATTGAAGCGAAATTTTGAAGAACAAAAATAAGTTGAAAAATAATAAGAATAAGTTAAGTTGAATAAATGTGTGTTAATATCGTTACCTTAATATAGAAATTCCCTAACTAACTGACCGATTTTTTAAATCGAGTTTTTTGTATATTTCGATAGAATAACATCTAATGTATTGAAAAATGCAAAAATCTCGATTTCAAAAAAATAATGAGTTGAAGCCTTTCTTTCGGACAACGTCGTCAATCACAACATTTCAGTTGTTTTCAACTAGATTTGTCAAAACTCGAATGATTTTAAAATATTTTTTTAAGCAGAAATAATTTTTATTTTTGATTTTTATATTTTTGAGCAGTCAGTAGTAACTCTTATGTTCTGATTTTTATTTTTTCTGATAAAACATATAAAAATCAAAACATAACTTTTATCTTTTGACATTTATGACAAAATTCATAACAGTTGCGGTCTCTGATATAAAGTATAAAAAAATTATCTAAAAATTAAATATACATGAAAATAACAACAAAAGTGCTTGAAAACATTTTGTTTTTGAAAACAAAATGGTTGTCATACCAATTTCTGCATATTTAGAATTACTAAAAAGAGATGCAAAAAAAAGATGCATTATAATACAAACGAAAAATGCAGATTGAATTGACTTATGAAAATAATGTCAGATTTTAACGGCCTAATTCATAAAAAATATTTCAGGTTTATTAAGCTCTTATTTGACGTATTTATATGGGATATTATGAATTAGACCGTAAGTGTTTATAAACATGGAATATTTTTTTTATAAAAAATTGCTAGCATGTATTGAAATATTTGTTTAATTAATTTTTTATTTGCCTAACTTACTAAACACTTCCCAACCAATTTTTTCAGGGGGGTTATTATGTAATTCGATTCGAAAAGAAAACTGTTCGAATGTGTATGTTATTAACATTACAATTCGAAAGCATTTCCGTTCGAATCGGATTACATAATAACCCCCCATTGTGCATTATTTGCGCGTTTTTTGTTCGTCTTTTGAATTTTCCAACAACATTTTGCTGCTACCCCAAAAGTCGGCAATAATTTTTTGCACATTTAATAAGTTCTGTTGTATTAATCCACCATAAACACCTCGCATTGTGTTTTGTAAAATATAAACTATAGCATACTTTAAAGCCGTACGAAGTAGAAAATCCAGTGTTGAAAAACTCTTATTTTTCTCTTATTAAACACCATACTGCAATACTTGAAACTTATGTTTTTTTTTCATTTCTATTTGTAGAACAACCAATGATTACGCGCCACCTCAACTAAATGCCAGCAATCTTCAAAACTTTAACCATCATAACAACAGCAACAGTAGTGTTAATAAAAAGAATAACAACAGTAGCAGTAATAAGAATATGAAAATGCATTCACATCAATTGGATACATATTCCGATTCAATGCACTCGGGCAGTATTTCATCTGTTGAAAGGCCCAATGGAGGCGCATTAGCGCTGCACTATGCAGCAGCCAGAGGTTGTTTAGATTGCGTGCAACTGTTAGTAGCAGCATCTCAAGATATTTGGTAAGTAAGCTATATACACATACATATTTTTGTTTTATTTTTTATAATGTAAAAGGCATCACTAAACAAAGTTAAAGTATGGTTTTATATGCAGTTGCCTTTCGAAAAGTGAAATTGATTATCAGTAAATTTACAATACGTATTTATGCTTCATCTACTCACATCTCTATGCATATGTTTTGATAAGGTCAAACATTGGCTTAACACCAAGCAAATCAATTGGATTAATTGATGTGAATTAATTAATTGCTCCAAGATTTGCTAAGATAATTATACATGCATGTACACATGTACATTTTTTAATATCAAAAGAGCCTGTTACTTGTCTGTTTTATACAAAATGTATCGCTGGTAATCTGTTTTCATTGTTATCTATTATTATGTGCTGTGTTTTAAATGAATATGAATCTCATTGTTGTTAAAAAAATTATGGTATTAAGTGTTCTACTTGCAAGTCATTAATTAAAAAATTGCAATAATTTTTGAGTTAACTAACAAGAGATTGTGTTCAGTTTTTCTTAAATCAGTTTTGTTTTTGTGAAAAATCTATTGATCATTTTCATGAGTTGCTTTAAGCAAGACTGCTACTGTAGTAATTTTTCAACTTTTCTAGTTTAATTGTTTATCATTATTATTCATTTATTAAAAGTGATTTTTACAATTAAAAGTTGTATAGTCTGGTAGTTTGTTTTCACCATTCATATATTTGAATTAAAAATCGCAGCTAATTTAAAATGATACTGTTAATACTTTTGATTTTTAAAAGAAAAAGTATTTTAAGAATTATACTCGTATATCTAGGCCAATAGATTTTTAGAGTTTTGTCACCATATAATCAAATAAATAATATATGTACATATCGCTCATTTACTTCAAAAAAACTAGTTTTTTAGTTACTAATGCAGAATAATGCGGCATTTCGTATTTTATCTTGTGTAAAAATTTCATGTAAATACCTTGTACCATCACCTCCTGAGAGAAGAATATTTCTTCATGTCTTCATTGAGTTGTATGCAAATTGAAAACTTAAAACGCATTTTCTGCAAAACTGGTTTTTTTGACTATTGAAGTAAATGAGCGATATGTATTTATCTGTTGTGTTATATACATATCGTTACCTTAATATAGAAAAACCATAACTCATAATTTTTTTTAAATCGGGATTTTTGCATTTTTCGATACATTATAAGTGAAATTTATTTGCTGGTGGTTAAGCGATGTCTATATGCATTTCATTATTGCTTTAACAAATCGTCAGTAGACTTCAACCACACATTTTGAACAGTCACAAACCTCTTAGCTTATGCACAGACTTCCAAAAACTATTGAGAATTCACAAATAATAATATTTTTGAAAATCACATAAGCAAAATAAGCGTAGGAGACTTAGAAACTTGTACAAAAACCAGCAAGTAATTTGTATTCGATATGAATCTATTTTATTTTGTTTTTGTGATTTTCAAAAATATTATTATTTGTGCATTCTCAAATAGTTTTTGGAAGTCTGTGCATAAGCTAAGAGGTTTGTGACTGTTCAAAATGTGTGGTTGAAGTCTACTGACGATTTGTTAAAGCAACAATGAAATGCACATAAAGACATCGCTTAACCACCAGCAAATAAATTTCACTTATAATGTAATTCTGACAATATGTCGAATAATAAATTTCTTGAATTTTTCGATAAATAAAATGTTCTATCAAAATATACAAAAAAAAACCCCGATGTAAAAAAAAAATATATTAAGGTAACGATATGTATGTTGTTTTCTGGATTAATCCTAGTCAGCATTTTATGAAATTAATAATCATATTCGAGTCCTTTTCGATTCCTCCGCGTAATTAAAATAATCATATTTGCGCTCATTTTCGAGTCGAAAATTACTGTTCATTTGGGAGAAAATTGTACCCTAGCCGCGACTCTTCTAAGAGCGTCTTTTATGACTCGCGCTTCTGATCAATTTCGACTCGTTTTCGAGAAAGTTTGTGGTAGTACTCACAATCGCTTGCGAAACAATGATTCAAACAGTCACATTTCGAGCATATGCGTGATCAATTTATGATTGCGTAAATTCTATACATTGTGATTTTTAAGCAAATCACTTTCTTAGCATTTGTGGGAATCATTTTCGAATCTTATTTTAAGCGCAGAACTGATTAGTCAGTTTTTGATCATCGAAGGTAGTCGAAAAGGACTCAGTTTGGTGAAACAATTTTCCACATGCTGACTGGGCTACAGTAATGATATTGTTTGATAGAAATACATACATACATGCAGCATATTTGCATGTTTTTATTTTATATTCCCTTGATAGTTACCCCTTCACATATTTTTATTTTTCTAAATTCAAGTAAACATTCTAGAATCAATAAGAAAAATAACAATTATTCTTTCCACCATATGATGCATGTTTAAATGAAAAATGTTCACTTAAATAATTTTTAATGATGATCAATTGTGATCACAATGTGGAAAAAAGAAGCCAATAGACATACAATGAAGAAAATTAAGGAAAATTTATACTGCAAATAATTATTTATCTAAATGGACTGTTAATCATGATTATAAGAAGTAGAAGAAGTGGCAGAAGATGGGGCTGGCAAAAACATTAATAACGGTTATTGCACAGTAGCCAGCATTAGTTAAAAATTATTTTTATTTAATTTAATTTTTATTAATAAATTTTTTAGCGAAAAGAATGAGTTAGGAGTGAGACTACTATGTTGAATAGAATGGGGCATTTTGGCTCCGTTTTTTTTTTGGCGAAAAACAACTTAAAATGATACATAAATATTTGCATATGTATATTATTACTTATATATCGTCGGTTGGTTATAATAATGATGTATTCTTCATGTACTGTGCGGCAAACCAGTAACCACCCGACGATACGAGTATATTATAAATGTGAAAGTGAGTTTGTTTGTTTGCTATGCTTTCACGCCCAAACTGCTGAAGCGATTTTAGAAATTCTCTCACCAATAGAAAGCTATGTTACCAGGTTCAAATAAAGGATATTTTTTATTCGGTTCCGGGACCGGTTTTTAAATAAGGCAAGAATTTTTTCCGAAAAACAAATTTTTTGGTTTTCAGTGAGGGTTTTCGTTTACGGTTTCATTGCTTAACCAGTTTTCAGCCGGTTCTTATGTATTTTTTAAACGCGAGCGAAGTCGCACTGAACATACGCGATTTACGTGTTTAATGAAGTGTTTCAATCAAAAACTTGTTATTTGATATGTTTACCGAAACAAGTCAATGTATGCGAAAACATCTCAAACTTATGTTCTTAAACAAGTTTCCTAAAAACTAAACACAAACGTTCACATTATATTTGAGATGTTTAAGGTTGCCGGTTTGTCAATAAATTATTGTGTTTGTTAGGAATTTCGATTAATTATGTTTTTTATTTGTTTTATTATTTTCAAATAACAAAGGTTTTTGTAAATAATTTAATATTTTTTTAAGCAATTACGTGTTTAGCTAAGTGTTTAAGTCTGAAACCCCTCATTTGGAGATGTTTAACAAAACATCTCAAATGAGTCGTGTTTAAGCTCTTAAGCACGTATGAGACGTTAAACACGTAAGTGTGAACATAGTATTAAACAAAAAATTTTATTGAATTAATTAATTAATTGTATATTATTGTATTCAACTCTATTTCATTTTTATTTTTTAAAAGCTCAGGCAGTGTAGACTGTTTGCTTTTCATGAGAAAAGTAAATGCAATCGTATTTAAAATGCTAGAGTAAATTACGAACTCGTAAAACCGTTTATTCGTTAAACCGGTAAACCACTGTATTTAGTCTTTGGTTAATTACCTTTACCAGTTAATCAGTCAAGCTTTTTTCGCGTAAATAAATACGCCGTATCTTTTCAATGTGGGTTTCGTAAAAATTCAATCGAGGCCAAAATAAATTCAAACATTTTTGCACTAAAACAACATGTATTTTTTTATTAAAGTTATTTAAGTGTTTATTAGCCATAGTGCAGAAGTTATTTATTAATATATTTGTAATTAGTTAACGCTAAAATAAATTGTTGGAAGAGCTGCTGGAAAAAACTAAAATCTAAACTGAAATCATCATGACCACAGTATGATCATTATCATCTTAATAAAGTCTGGTAACTACAAAAGTTTGTGTGTGTGTGTGTGTGTATTAAACAAACCAATGACATTGCCAACCGTTGTTAGCAAAAATTCAGTAGCAAAAAAAAAAATAGAAATTTATACAAAACAAAAAGTGCACTCAGTGGATGTGGCTTGCATGCAGACTGATGTTACTGCTAAATATCCTCTTTAACGTTTGTGGACGTTCTGCTTAAAAGTCAGCTTCTTTGTAATAGTAATCTGCGAAGCTTTTTTTTAATGCACGCACATGTTATACAGTTTACAATTTAACGCTCTACAAATTTGCAATTATAAAGCGGGCTGAGAAAATGGAGCATTTCTGAATGCTAATGCCAAAGCATTTTACTTAAAAAAATTTTTTTTTAATCTAACTAGTGTCACATAATCCTGACGGTCAAGTAGTGTGGAAAATGTGTACAAAAATTACTACAAAAAACCTGAACTCACACACTCACTCACATATAGATGGCTGAATATAAAAAAGGCGTAACTCGAATTTTCGATATTTTACAGGAGAAGGAAAAATTTAATAAGACCTTAAGCATTTATATGCATGAAAAAAAATTATTTATTAAGTGGACATACATCTTTTATTTTTAATTTTTTTTTGAGTGTAAGTAAGTAATTACACTCAAAAAAAAAATTAACTAAAACTTAGAAACATTTTCTAAATTTGAATAGTAAAAGTTGCCGTGTGAAATATTTACTAAAAACTAGTTTACTAATGAACGACTTTATAGTGATCATATATTTATGTTTAAGCAAAATTTTACTTAAATTAAATAAATGGATAATAAATTTTCTACTCCATTGCTTGTGCAGCAATTTTTTTAAAAGAAGTTTTCCTATATTTTGACTTTTCCACAGAGTTTTGCACTCATTTGTCAGTTTCAGAATCTCACTCGCTTTGAGTGGAACTCGTTTGTTAGAAATGATGCTTGTTTCCTGATTTTATGTGGAATTATCGTACCTATGAGAGCTTGCTTGTGTGCATAAACATGTGCAACATAAGCTCTCTAACAACATCACGTCTTTCTGTAACACAACACAGTTAGACGACGGACAACTAACTAGTTAATACTTGGAAATAAATACAAAATAGAAATGAGTATGTTCATACATAATTTTTTTTTCCAATATTTTCAAGCAACAATATGGTTTAGAGTTTTTAGACTTTGATAGTTTTGTAGTTGTATATTTTTATTATCTCTCTCTCTCTCTCTCTCTCTTTCTAAGTCTATCTATTCTGTGTTTTCCTTCTATTGCTCCAGTTGTCGATACATAGATGTTATTCCGTTTTTCTTAACCCAGTGCCCCTGTTATTACGATACTTAACAGCAGATTAATTTGTGTATGGTCAGCAAATCCATACATACATTCGTATGTGTGTGTATATGTAATTGTTTTGCAAATTTAAATAAATAAGATTTATAGTTTTTATTTTTGCTATTTGACAATAACACTTTATGAATGAAAAACTAATTTCTAGAATTTGTTGATTTAGAATAATGTTTTGATTTATTTTGCTGATCTGTTATTTGAAGTTTTCATTTTAGCTTTTATAAAAAAAAAGAAAAATCATTTATAAAACTTGCACTGGATTAGGAAAAAACTTA
Organism: Nowickia ferox; assembly: GCA_936439885.1. NCBI lineage: Eukaryota > Metazoa > Arthropoda > Insecta > Diptera > Tachinidae > Nowickia > Nowickia ferox. The sequence continues at coordinate 88,838,104 of OW387025.1, read as the reverse complement.
ATTTGAAAACATTGTTGAGTGATATTAGAAAACCGTTCCAAACATTATTGATTTTTTAGATGACTTCGTATCGATATTTTTGAATAGTAGCGATATATATTTATATATGTTATTATTTTTTAAAACATCGATATTTCGATATATCGATATTTTTGCTTAAAAATGTTGGAAAAATGTTTCAACCCATCAAACCAAATGCTCCGAATTCGTAACAACTGGTCGACAAAATCTTCCGATTTTGGAACCGAAATATTACCGAAATCGTAACGACTTTTGTATGAAATGGTTGACACGACTTCGCAACGATATGTAGTTAAGAAATCGTAGCGACATGTCGTTAAGAAATCGTAACGATATGTCGGTACAAAATCGATACGATATGCTGCTCTTGTGAAATTAATTTGCATATGCATACATCTCTGTACGTATTTATAACATAGGGTGTGTTCGTAAATGCATCACTGCTCTGCATCATGCGTGCAAACTTTTATTTAAAATGCAATACAAGTTCGCTGATAATTTGTTTTAGTAGTAATCATGTTTGTATACCATATTTGATATTTATTTGTGTGTTATCTAGTTCAGTGAACCAGTTTAGAACATTTAAATTTCCATTTGCAACACAATGATGCATTTACGAACACACATGTTTATTTAAAACAAAACTTTTTACTTTTTAATTTTTATTTACATACATATACATACATATATATATATACCTAAAAATCAAAGGTTTATTGTTTTTAAAAAATTTTATGGAAAAACAAATTGTTCAGACAAACTACCGAAATGTCTTCACGAATTCGGTACGATAAGTCTGACTTGAGAAAAAGTCGAAACATTTGGTTTAGGGGGAAATTTAAAATAAATGCACATACTAACATAATACACATACTAACATGATTTTTTGGCCCAAATCGATCATTTTCGATCGTAAATAATCGATTTTCGTAAACGATGTTAAAAAAATGTATCGTTTAAGTTTTTTTTTGCGGTTATGGCTCAATTTGTACAAATACGAGTATGTTACATGAATTTATAATTCAAAATTCAATATTTAATTATCAAACAGTTCAATAAAAACAATAAAAAATACATAATAGAAGACTAGAAATAAAAAGTTTGCAAAAAAAAAAGGAAATTCATATACATACATACATCGCATTTATTGTGTATAAATGTCAAAATATCTATATTTTTTTTCAAAGGCGCTTAAAACAAAAAAAAATTTATTTGTTTGGATAAAAATTTTGTCTGAGTAGAATTTTTGAATAATACCTACGTAAGAAGTTTTCCCCACAAAAATCTCTATGCAATTAATCATTTTAATTTAAAGAAACAAAAACTGGAAACATCTACTTCCTTAAGATTTATGGCCTATTTTCATAAATAAAGCTTTTAATATTTGAGGAAACCGCTAAAAACTAGATATATCACTTAACGGCCTGGCCCACAATAAAAATATTTGCAAATAAATTAACTCACTGTTTATACGGCATTGTAAATGCATAAAAACTTGGTAGCACTTCTATAGAAATGTTACTTATGTTTACAAAAAAATTGTGTAAATGTATAAAACAACAAATAATAATTTGTTTTTATTGCCACAATTTTCTTCTATCAATGTTTTTTTGTGAAATGTTTATCAATTTATTGTTTTTTATTGGCAAACATTTGTAAGTATGGCAACCTCAAGCATTTTATTTGCAAATAGCGCGTTAAACGTGAATAGTTTTCTGAATTAGTTAGTCGCAATAAAAACAATAATATGGCAACAATTTACAGTTTTAGTTGCAGATAAGCCGTGCGTATAAACGTACTATTTGTCTGCTAAAAATTTAATTTTTTAAATTCTTAAAGCACAATCACAGTTTATTTCGAGATGTTTTTATTTTATTTATGCTGTCACTTTCAATTACTTAACAGTTTTTAGATTTTCACAGGTTGAACCGAAACAGAACAGAACGAAAGAAAAAACTAACGGCTTGTATAAAGGTTTATACAAACAAAAAAGTGTCCGTTTATCCGTAACAGAACAGAAACTAAAAACTAATTATGCCTTTAGGCTTTTAGCTTAATAAACACATACATTTATAGAGCTCTTGAAAATATCGAAACCCGATACTCGTAAATAAGAATCGATGTATCGATATTTTTTGCCCATCCAGCAAAAAAAAACTGATTTGGAAGCACTAACATCTTTGGGAAGCAATGCATTGCTTATGGCAGCCATATACTACACAAGTTCAGTGCTCAAGTCTGGAACTGCGTAAACCAAGCTTGTGACACACTTTATACAAGTAAACTGCGCAGTTTTTATTTTAAAGCTATATATAATACACATACTTATATATTTCTAGGAACTCTGTTCAGAATATTTTTTCTGCGCTCATTTGTTGTTTTGAACTTTTTAAAAATCACGACTCAACTGAACGTTTGCAACATACGAGTACACTACACAATTTCACTTTAAAGTTTTACAAACTTGAACAAATATCAAAATCGTTTTGATATTTACTCAGTTCACTGAGTAAATACCACAACCACCCCCCATACATTACACAAACGCACTGTACAGTGCGAGACTTGTGCAGTGAACTTGTGTAATGTATGGGCGGCATTACTTGAAAACAAAAGCTTCGAAAAAATGCTTCTGAAAAGCACTAACCTAAGGCGAGATCTCTAACAAAGTAGAAAATTATCATAGAAAACTTTACAAACCAGTAACTTCTGCATCTGATTATTACTTCTGTGAAGTACTTTAGTAAGGCGAAAAATTCATGGCTTTTTAGAAGCTAAATGTATAGCTTCTAGCTGGCTCATCTCCAACAAAAAAAAAATGCCTTATTCATGCGCAACAGTAAGTGGTTCTATAACATTGTCTCCCTTACAAAAACGCTTCTGGGAAGCAGTAATTTTTACTGGGTGAAAGCTTCAAAAAAATTTAGTTTAGATCTATTTAAATCAAATGTTACAATAGTTTACGCAACATTGCGTTTCGAAAAAATGTTAACTATTACTGACTAAATATGTTGTGCAGAACTTAAATATATAATTAGAATTTTTTTATCAGCTCTAGTTTTCGAAATATGTACATCGTTATGTTAAACATGGAGACATATGTGCACGTCAAATGATAAAACCGATTTTATCAAAATGGGTTCTTTGTTTTGTTCGGGCACGACCAATTTACGGTCGCAAGGGTTATGGGTCGATGACTATTAACTTATTTTGACTGGAATGGGATGATATGTAGAAAATGACATGTGGTTTTAACAGGACACATAGCTCGTGTCAGATTGGACATTCTGTAGGAGCGATTTGAGGGCGTAGTCATCTCACATGTATGTAGATGATGTGAACTATAGATTTCTAAAGTGCGCCACTCAGTGAAAGAGAGAAGCATATTCATTTATAGCAGATGAATAAAAATTTTTAATTATGTCACTTTATTTAAAGAGATAGAATGTTGTATTTATTATTTGCAGCACATACTTTCTTAAAAGAAAAACTTATGATGTGATTTATTGGATAATTAGTGAAAATCTTGGAATAAAATTGTCAATAACCAGTTAAACAATAAGACAGCAAAATAAATTTAAAACTAAATGAAATGAAATAAAAACAAAATCCCAAACAAATACATATTGAGAATCTTGTCAATCAAATAAAATCTGAGACAGCCAAGGAGGCTGCATTAAATATCAAATAAAGAGAAACAACACATTAATTTTGTAAAACAAGAAAAACTCAATGAGTTGATTAGAAAACATGCTTACGAGTACTTTGCTCACTACACATATCAGCAGCCTCGTAGAAGATGCAGCACGTTTCAGCCTCGAGGATGCAGAACTACTCGAGCAACTAAAGCCACTAAAGCTAACCAGCAATGACAATAACGGACAATTGCACATTGATTGCAAGTGTGAGAGGCGAAAGAAAAATTTGAATTCGATTTGAAACTGTTGTTGCCGCCGCGCGCTTGTTTAGTGAGGGGCGCGCAAATGAGTAAAATTGATTGTATTGCATTTGTATTTGTATTCGTATTGTATTGTGTTGAGTTGAGTTGAGTTGAGTGGAACACCAGCTCATTGGCATTAAATTAGTCTCCTACTTTGTGGTTGTTTTTGGGTTTTTCTATGATGTGCTTTATGAATGAAACTGATTATGTGGTGTTTGTTGGCTAGTAAGTTTTGCTTGAGCTTACCACGGGCAGCTTAGATTGAACTATTCATGTACGGTTGGTAGAAGCGAATGGTGGTGTTTAAACATAAAATCATACAACTTATTGGCAAATCAAAGAAATGTTTTTTCTTAAAATCGATTTAAACGGGCATTCAAACGAATAAATAATTTATTTAACCACAAGAATTATAATAATTGACCGTTATTCTGGCAACAAAAAAGAAGAAACAAACAAGTTATTACGGATTGTTTTGTTTAACAAACAACAAGCAAAAAATATTTTAAAGGAATAACAACAACAAATGAAAAAGCCCTCTAGTGGTGGTTTTAAAAAGCTTATGCATGTTTTCATAATATTTGCAATGTGTTTTTTTTTTCATACATATTCAGTTACTTGAAACACTCAATGTTTAAGAATTCATTTGGCATAAATTTTAATTTTGCTTGAAGCTTGAAAAAAAAATATATTAAGTGCATTCGACCATTTCACTAAAGCGTGTTAAAATATTTACCACAATGGGCATTATACACTATCAACGCTGGCAAAATAATCTTAAGACCACAATACAAGCTTAAAGTATTTATGATTTAACTTAAAAAAGTTTCATAAAGTTAACGAAACGTAACAAAAATATATGAAAGAAAATGAAAGAAAAAAATTAAAATTGAATCAAAACATAAAAACACCAGCAATGGATTTTATTGCCATTTTCTAATTCGCAAATAACGAAAAAAAGTCTTATTATAATAAAACATATTAATTAAAAAGAAAAAAAACAGCAAAAAAAAAACAAATACATATTTATAATTATAATAACGAAAAAAAATCAACTCCTTGCCTTAATTCTTTTATTTTAACTTATTTTTAGTGTTTGAAGATAAAAAAATATTATATGAAAAACCACCATAATGAAAAGGTATTCAATTTAGTCAGTCAGTCAGTCTTGTGTTGTATATTCCATATAATCATATATGCATATGCTGGGGAAGTATACTTGGGAAAATATTTGGATCGGGCAACATTTAATACATACGAAGAAGTGTAACTTGAATAAATATCAATAAAATAAGTGAAACAATTTTAAATGTTTAGTTGAACTATAGTGAATTTTCATCAGAAATAATTTCTTAGTCGGGCTTAAGTTCAGTAATTTCAATTCTTATTGAATGACATATTTTTTATTAATTAATGTGAGTTTCAAAAGATACTTACAAATGTGTTTACCAAAGGTAAATCAATAATTGTATACACAATATTTTTCTCATATTCCATTTCATTAAAAAAAATTTGCGTTAAACAGCTGATGTTAATAACAATCTCTACCCCAGTAGATAGACTTGGGTGCTGATGAAGTGCGTTGCTGCACAGAAAAATATCGGTATTTCCCCCAGCTTATAGTCTAATTTAATTTTTCTTCTCTTCTTTAGAAACTCACATTAATTAATAAAAAATATTTCATTCAATAAGAATATCAATAAAATATTTAGATACATATCGTTGGTCTCAAGTAGAAAGGCCTTAACTCAAATAATTGTAACTTAACAGGAGAAGGTAAAAACATAATAGAAACTGCACAAGTGCTCCGTACAACTCCTTTTAAAAGTGTTATTTTTTTGCACTATTGCAATAAATTTTTGTGACGAGGTGTATTTGTGTGAAATGTATTGGCATCACTGAAAAACTCAATTTCGAAAAAAACAAACACGTGTTAGGGCCTTTCTACTTGAAACCATCGATATGTGCACATGTATGTCAAATGTTTTTGATTTTTAAAAATTCTAAAAGTCTTCATATTTTCATTTTAAATTCTGACACGATCCCGCATTTAAAGATATAGGCGGTACCAAGAAATTTAAATTAATATTTCGTGTATATCATATTTTTTTAGAGGTATAAAATTTTAAGTTGGCAATACTGCTTGATTTGTGCGGAACTTTGACAGCTGTTAGTTGTTTTTTATTTACTTTGGGTTGCCATTTCTTCATGAATAGACAAACGACCAACGGGGCTATATTTAGTGAATGGACTTAAACGACTTCGTTGTTGATCCCAAATTTCATAAGAAAATGTTGTTCAGCTATGAATGTCATGTTTTGCTCGAATGAATATGTCAATAGACAAAACTACCGCACGTTGAGTGAAAAAAACCTCATGACATTGATACCATACATTTGCCCTGCACTTGAAAACCAACCCTTTCGCGCTCTAGGAAGCAGGGGGTTTCAGTTCAATAGAACTATCAGCGATTGACCTTTTTTAAGGAAAATTACGGTGCTCACTATCGAACGAAATTACAAAATATTTCAATGGAGTTTATATAAAAATATTTTAAAATTTCGATACGTATCGAAAGCTGTAATTTGCCCCTTACGCATTGCGCATGTTTGTTAACTTCAGTGTGCTGGTGTGACGTCAAAATGACGTAGAAATTGAAATGCAAACAAAATTGCCCTATACCAAATACACGTGTTTGTGTGATTGTGTTTATGTTTATCGGCTGATGTGACGTAAATGCGCAGAAAAAGATTTTTTTCAAAAGCTAAATGCGTAATCTTGTATTCTTTGATTCATGCTTTTTATCAGTACTGCTGAGCCAAAACAGCTCAGTAAAGTAACCGGCAGGCTCACTTCGTTCATTTGACTGATTCGGTCAATTGTACTCGTTCGTTCATGAACGTCACAGCTCTATTATTTATTCACTTTTATGGATAATCAAACAGAGGCATTTAACATGCCAGCAAAGCTCTGTTAAAGTAGCTGGTTTGTCTCTAGGGTTATAAATCAGTCGTACAATAACTCTGGACTGAAGAAATGCTTTTGCGGCTTCGTAATTATTTCTTAAGTGCGATCGATCAGGCTTATGTGTGTCGTTTGGTCTTCGAGAGTTTACTGTATGATTAATTAGAACAGCTTACCATTAATTAGTGAAATTTAATAAGACTTATTTTTCCTATTGCACTTACCTATGCTTACTTACCTTTTAATTTAAATCAATTATAATCCAAATATTTTTGCAGAGGTATACTTCCCAAACATATTTTCATATTTTTTCTTTTGTTTGTTTTTTTTTTGCCGATTTCAACAGCTTTAAATTATTTTTGCATGAATTTTCTTGATAACTCCAGAAATTTACAACAATTGTGTGTGCACCGTTACGATATTTTCTTTCAAATTCAAATATTTTGAAACAGTTGTTTCCAATTTCTGGCGCTGAAAACTGCCAGCTGTTTTTCTTTTGGCATTTGCAGACATCCATCCAAAACGATTTCGTTGTATGCAGTTGGTGAAAAGAGTGTTTAATTGCAGACAATTTTATACAATTAACTTTATTGAAGCATTGATATGTTTATTTGTTACTAAACAACCGCAACTATTTATTAGCAAATAAAAATAATTAAATTTAATAACTTCATTAAACGATACATCGGTGTTTATTAGCTAATCTAAAAATAATAATACATACACAACTACTCATAATAAATAAGTAATATTAATTAGCAAACTTAATGAAAACAAGAAAAACTATTTTAAATGCAGCCTTAAAATCATATTTAAGTGCTTGTGAAAATTATAAACATCGAACCAGCGAACTTGCTCCCGCAAAGTTGCGAAGTGCGTCATGTTACCAATGTTCACGAACGTGTTTTTGTGAAAATTCAATACTAATTTAGCTGATATTATACAATTAAATGTAAATTATTTTATTATTAATAGCATTGATATGAAAATGTAAAATTTTTTCTATCTATTGTATATTTTTGATTGTACAGGGTGTCCACCGGGAAGATATACTACTTTATTTTACCGCCATTTTGGTAAACATTAGTCTTGACAGTTCATATTCGGCAGTCGTGAAGTAGCCACGTTGCAAATTTATTATAGAAACGTGTTGTATTCGTTAAAACATTTGATCAAAATCAAGCATCGATTATTGTGGCGATGAGAAAGTTACGTGAAATTTTTGGGAGAAACAACGTGCCAACAAAACGCACTATTTATCGCGTAGTGAATGATTTCGAAGAACGAGGGTCTGTAGGTGATAGGCTCAAGCATGGACCACAACGTATTGCAAAATCGGCTGAAAGCATTACTGTTGCTTAAGAAAGTGTTCAAAACAATCCCTCAACCTCAATTCGACGCCGTGCTCAGGAGCTTGATCTTTAAAGAACAACTTTGGCCACAATTTTGCACAAGGATTTCCATATAAGATTCAGTTGACACACGAGCTTCTTCCACAAAACCATTTACGCCGCCGTACATATGCCAATTTAATAAAAAATTAAAAACAAACAAAGTAGTTTAAGTTTAATGAATTAAGATTTTCTTCTACATTGAAGTACACCTTCCCGGCGGACATGCTGCATAAGAGGTTGGCACCAAAAGGTAGCTTCTGATTTTACATTCCCTAATTAATTTTCGTGAAATATTGCTGTGCATGTACCGAATTTTACTTTGGCCAAAAATGAAATCACTCAGTCATTTTATTCACCGGATTTGACCTCGTGGTATGTTGAGCTACGTGTGAGGATATTAAGATGGTCAGGCCACACTAAAAATCGAAGAAATGCTTCACCCAAGCGGAAAAAGGTGGTGTTCAAAAATGAAAAAACAATTTTGAAGGAAAACAAGAAATATGTTTTTGTCATACGAGCCTTGAAGGTTAATTGTTTAACAGCACTTGAGGCAAAGTACCATAAATTTTTAGCTCGTTTTAAGTGGATCCTCTTTTAAAAAAAATGTCAACACCACATATGAAGAGTTTCCCATGTCTCATGCAAGATTTAAATCAAATAGAAAACATATTATTTTCTACCGCGACTTGAAATACGTATAGGGTTAGAGTTGGTTAAAATTTGATGTTTGAATTTGATTTTGCATTAAGTTTAATAAATTCAGATTTTAACACACAGTTTGTCTAATAAATTTGTTGAAAATAGAATAAATATCCCGTAGAAATAAGTGTATTTGTTGCTATACTTTTTTCTAATTTTTATAAATTTAATTTGAAAAATTGCACGACAGCTGTTTTTGGTTGTATGCAAAACCAAAAATGAAAAATTATTTTATACTTTGTAAATGCATATTTTAAAATTACGGAAGCAGAGCTCAATGACAATATTTTCCTTGTTTTCCGTTCAAAAGTTTCTTTTTTCCCGGAATTTTTAATTGTTAAGGCTGCATCGATTTTTAAGTTTAAAATGTTGCAATCGGTAGCTATTCCTATTAACTGGCATAAACATTATCAGCTGCTTCAAATCATTTTAACTTGGCAGCACTAAATTTAGTACAGACTTTGAATTGATTTAAACCAAATCATTTTGTAAAGTAAAATCAGGTTTCAATAGTTGGTTTTAACGTTAAAACGAACATTTATTAAATCCATGGACACGCGATAATATCAGTTCTCTTTTGCAAGATTGTTAATATTTGCGAATGGCATCTAAATAAGTTTCTTATGTTCAATTTTTCATTTATTGTTGATTGTATTAAAAAAAAAACAACAATTTATTTTTGAAAAAGAAAAAAACTAAGTTATGCGATAAAATCAGTGATTTTCTACTCAAATCTTGTTGGAGCAACCATTTAAAATTACTACAGCTTCCCCTAATTTATTAGTCTTTTCTGGCTCCTCCACATAATGATATCCAGCGGATAGCTCGTCTTCCACTACATTATCGTTACACTCTATGACATCTTCGTTCCATTCTTTAACGTTGAAAGTTGTTAATTCAATTTATAGCGAAATAAAGACTTTACTTTGTTTTTAATGCAAATGTAAGAAATTTTGATTGACAGCTGAAGACAATTTAAAAGCAAAACAACTAGGGAAATCTCCAAATTATTATGCAGTAGAATCAAAATTTAACCACTAACCTGTTGACTTAAATTTAAACACTGTTTAGATAAAATTCGTTAAAAAATACAAACAGGTTGTTTATATTTGAAATCTTTTACGCTAAGTTTATATATTATAGTAGTCAATGGAAGAAAAAAGTTTTCATATATAAGGGTATTCATATTATCACGAGTTCACATCACATACTTTATTCTTAGAAAATTTTGATGCCAAATCAATGTTCTGCGAGTTTAATTTGACAGCCAGTGGTTGATCATGGATTTTAAGAAAAGTTCAGTTGAAAACTGTATTACCGACGGCAACTGTCAAGTAGCAGCTGTCATTCTCAATAGATATCGCACTTGTTCCTCAAAAGCGTAACAACTAAAAATTTTAAAATTTTCACTTTTTGCAAAAAAACCAAACAACAGAGGTCATATCTACCCACTGCAAAAATCTCCCTTTGATTTGTCTTCTTTTCCGTGAAAAAAACCGTTATGACTCTCTTTGCTGTAATATATCGTTAGAATCAACAGAGGAACAAGTGCGATATGTACATAATTATTGCTTTTTAACGAAAAATAACTAATGGCTGCCGACAATCAGTTCTCTTTTTTTTTTTGGTAATTGGTGCAAACCGTATTTTTGGCTGCAAATGAGTTACCTAAGTGAATCTTGATTTTAAACCATAATTGATAATAATAACCACAAACGATAATTGAGATGGTGCTTAGCCAAATCATCAGTAGACTTCAACCACATTTGGGACAGTCACAAACCTCGTATCTTATGCGCAGACTTTCATAAACTATTTGAGAATTCACAAATAATTTATTTTTGGAAAATCCAAAAAAAAATGAAATAGATAAATTATTTGCTGGGTTTTGTTAAAGTTTCTAAGCGTACTACGTTTATTTTTATCTTGTATTTTTAAAAAATATTATTATATGTGAATTCTCAAATAGTTTTTGAAAGTCTGTGCATAAGATAAGAGGTTTGTGGTTGAAGTATACTGATAATTTGGATAAGCACCAATGAAAGATATAGATAATGCTTAACCTGCTTAACCACCAGCAAATAAATTTCAGTTAAAATAATTTTTTATTTTTTGGTGCACTTAAATCATCCGTTTCCGGTTTTAATATTGCTTAACAAACTATTTCCCCAAAGTTTTCATAATACCTGCGTAATTAATACACTTAATAATGATAACTAACTGAAGTCTAGTAAAAAGCTTCCTATTTCATTGTGCGAAACAATTGGATTTATTTCTTGTTTATGTATAAAATTCGGCCAAATCAATTGCACACTCTTCTGATTTGTTAAGTAACAAATAAAATTCACACTTCATGTGTGTGTATTGTCGACATTTATATGTTAATTAAGGCTTTACTTAATACAATATTAAATTGAAAATGCCAACAAAAAATTAGTTCAAAAACCTCATGATTTGAACAAAGCAAAGGAAAAAAAGGAAAATCAAAAGTATGAAAGATAGCGAAATAATATTGAATTAAATAATTATTTAATAAAAAGACAAGTCAAAAAACTATTGATTGCATGATTACGGTGGTTTCATTTCTACGAGTCGTACAAAATAACATTTACGAATACAATGAGTTTGATGAAAGAATTAATTGTTACAATTACATGCGAGATAGAAAAAATTTTCCATCGAAACGAATAATAATGTTACACACAATTTTACCAGAAAATCAAATTTTCATATGAACTTATTTGCCACTGCATTTTTTTCCAAAAAAATTGTCAGCCACTTTCTTAATTTAAGCAAACAGGTACATTTATTGCTGGCATTTGCATCAATATTTCGTTGCGTTTTCGTACTAAAGATTTCTAAAAAAGTTTTAAAAATGCACGTTTTGCACAAATGCCGTTAAAAACATGTCAAAAGATAAACTCTGTAATACTGGCTGGTGATGATGATGATGACGATGACGATCATGATCCATATTATATTGGATTTATGCAGTCTTGCTTGCCAACCAAACGTTTTTGTGCATTCAGTTTAACTCTTTCAAACATTGAACGGTTTGCTTCAATGTCAGTGCTGCGTTAGAGGCACAAGATACATATGTATATACAAAAAAAAAATGATTCCAGCAATTTTATCGTCTGGTAGTAATTGCATGAAAACACTCTACGAATGATATATAAACACACAGAGAAAAAATCAGTGGCAAAACGGAAAAAGTGTTAAGTCGAGATAAGCTAATTTTGAGTTAATGGTACCTACCTCCGTAATCTACACATTCAAAAGTACCCCTGGTCAAAATTTCCATTAATTTGAGTGATTTTTCAGGAAGTTATATTAATACGACTTGCGATATATCTTTTTTAGACTCCTAATCTCATTTAGAACAATATCTTAAGTTATATGGGTATATGGTATATTTCAGCTTGAATGTATTATTTACAGTGTGTAGAACGATGTTTGCTTAAAAAAATAATGGTTAACAGAGAATTTCCCAATATAACTACAAAAGAAATAAATTTCTAAAAATCGACTTGAAAGCTTAAAAGTGCTCTCCTGCTGCAAAACAGTAAAATATGACTTAAGCACTTTTTCCTTATTGCCACAGAAATAAATTGCAGATTTTTAATTTGAAAATAGAAATAAATTGTTCGAGATAATTTAGATAACTTTTTTATAAAATGGTAGAGGGTTCACTCATTTACTAATATAATTATCAGCGAAATGCGGATATATTCATATCCACATTAGGGGGTCTCAATTTTTATGGAAGCCAAAAAAATATGGGAATCGATTGAACTTGCAGGCCATCCTTGAAACTTCTGGCTAAGCTACAGATTTTTGTCATGATCGCGGCATCCAAATATACTATTGAAGTCTGTAAATATCGGTGAATATCTAAAATTGGTTCGACAAAGACTTTTAGAGTTATTAAAAAAAACGGGTTTTTCGAAATTTTTCTTCAATAATATCTCCCCAACAGATCACCAGATTTTGATAATTTTGGCACCAATCGAAGTGTCTTTTGGAGGTTAAGAGCGAGTTAGATTCTGAACTTGATCTTTGTAGTTAAAATTTTATTTAAAATACTTATTTTCTATTTCGAAATGCACTGATCCGAATCGATTCATTACCTTACGACATCTGAGTGAGCTCAACATCTTTAAAATGGGGACAAATTTGCTTCCGGTCTGTTGACACGTTCTGAATTTATGAGATGTTTACGTACATACACATACATAAATCTTTACACACATCCATACGGACATGACAGCGACTTCCAGAACCTCAAAACGCCGAAATAGGATAAAATTTCGATTTTCGATTATTGGGTTAAATCAGTCACCTTAATTCCAGTTATTGACATCGACTCCTTGTCGAGAACAACTGACTCCTGCTAGGGTACGGAGATAAATTGTCAGAGCTTATCAACAAGCCCCATTTTTTTGGTATTGTGATAAAGTAACGTCGATGTCGACAACTGGAATAAGGGTGAGTAACTACCTTTAGCAGGAAGTTAAAAACAAGAATCCATAGGAAAGAGGAATTATTATACGCAAATAATTTTAAGGAACTTGCCCTGGAACAGCAATAAAATCAAGAATAAAAATTGTTTTTGTTTTCACTTTAAATTACAAAACGAACGTATACTATATACTCGTATATCGATAAGACTTTTAAGGCCTTATTCGTAAAAAATAATTTCGTTTCATAAAGGATTTATAAAACAAATTTTGTATGAAAAACTGTTTTATAAACCTCTTATAAATCAAAAATATTTTTATGAATAAGGCAAAATTTTCTTCCTCGAATCTTTCCGAAAAACATTTTTAGATTTTTTTAAAGGTGTAACGAGTTTGCCTCGAGATTTTGGTAAATAACGTTTTGATAAGTTTGATATAATGAACATTGTGACATTATATTAAAAAAAAATTTTTTTCGACGATTTTTAAATTTTTTTTTATTTTTTGATGATATTTTTAATAAATTAATGGCAATTTTTTCACTATTTTTCAATGTCATAGAGTTTTCTGATTTAAATTAATGCTTATCGCAGCGCCCTCCTTCGTCAATATTTCTAAAAATAAAGGTTATGCTCTAAAAATTAACAAAACGCACAATAACAGAGATGCAAACAAAAAGGAAATTAGTGAATTTGCCCTTCTCCCTATTTCTGCAACTTCACCGTCTGTTCTTACTCTCAAAAGTAAGCTGCAAACTTTTTTTTTAGAGGAAAGCTTCATTCTTTTGCAACTCTGTTTATTGCACGTTTTTAATAATGCAGTGTTGCAGCGCCCCTGGTGCCAATGAGGCGTACTACATTTTCAAAGCTGTGCTTAGTAGCCATTTTTTTATTTTAATTCGCCGATGATTCTTTTATACAATACCGATGAAGGAGAGCGCTCTGATGTTACATTAGGATCAGTATCCGCTGAAGCAGGACTGCAAACTTACTTTCTCTTCTGAGTAAACTTTAAAACCTTTTCTTTACTAAATTTATTTCTTAAACATTGAAAAAGCAAATTCTTTTGTCATATTCAAGATATGAAATTTTTAAGTAAAATACTCGTAAAAAAATTAATTTGCTCACAGTAGAGTGCAAACGACAAACAAGAATAATGCACCAAAAAGCAACATATCGATATTTACAACAGAAAATATACACACAATGTTCAAAAAGCATACAATTACAGCAAAAAAATATAAGTTACTGCAACGCAACAAATACCAAATCGAATGCAATATATTAAGGAAAAGCTGCGAACGAAAAAAAGAAAAACTAAACTTGATATTTTACGTGTTTAACTTGATTTACTCAACAACATTTAAAGCAACAATTGCAACGGAAAATCAAAAACAAACGATGAAAAAAAATTAACAAAAAAGAAAATTTTATTTATATTATTTTTCATTTAATTTTCAACACGACGCAGACCAAATACACAATTAGTTTTCATATTTATTTGTTTCAAAACGAACTAACAAAACGTTAGACTATTTTTTAGTCTTTATGATGTATCATTGAAAGCAACCGCTCACTCATTCGCTCTACGCTATGATTTTCACCGAAAACAGCAACAAAAAAAAAAAAAAATATTTTAACAAAAAAGAGTAAAGATCCAGATCATGGCAGTCAAACAATTCGATCGGTTCGTGGCAGTTCTTTCTTTCACTCGCTCGTTGTCGTTCAATTGATTTTTTTTTCTCTTGCATTTTTACATACAAAAATAGTTATAGAAAAGAAGCAAAAAATTAAAAAAAAAATATATCAAAATTTTATATATTTTGCTGTTATGGATTTAATAATAATAGAATTGAAAATTATTGAAATTATTAACAACAGTGTCATTAACATTTAATGTCTTGCTTTAAATTTATTATGACACAATATCCGTACAATTAAAATCAAAAAAGTAAATGAGTTCGTTGGTATTTCCTATGCGAAACATATATATAAGTGAATAGTAATTTTGCTAAGAAATAATTAAAAATTGTATATCTGCAATCTGAAATATTCTTTAGAAAAGCAGAAAATTTGTTGAAGAGTGTTAATAGAGTGTAAAGTGTAATTCCAACTGTGATATTAGAAGTTAAGAAAAGGCTGTGATATTTTCTTTTATTTTATTTGTACTTGCAATTATTTTTTTTACATTATGTGTTTTATCCTGTACATTTTATGTCTTTTTAAAATACATTTCGAAAACTTAAAAGTAAATTGGAATAAAGCATAAAATAAATTTCAATTAAAATAATTATCCCTGAAGATGTTGAAAAATCCCAACGAAACGTCGGATACATTAGAAAAATGAAATAAAAAATTCTTTTATTTACATTTTGAAGAAATAGAATGAGCTTTGAAAGCCTGAATAGATACAATATGTATAAAACAACATTAATCGAAAAACCAAAAAATTTAAGAAAAGTGATGCTAGTGATTGAATTTTCTCCTTTAAACAAGCACAACAATTAATTACATTTTCACCCATAAGCAATTTGATAGTATCAATTAAGTTCTTCCACTCACATTAATAATACAATTAAAAATTTAATTGAATCAATTAAATTCTTAATTAAAAACTTTAATTGGAGAATACTTTTTTCTGTGTAATAAATAAGTAAATGTTTGAAATATTGCAATTGTACAATAATCAAATGTTTCCATATACAGTAAAGATTTTCAGAGTCATGCGGATTTCACGTAAATATAAAGCTTCGTTTGCAGAAATTTGTAGCAAATATAACTTTATTTTGTCTTAAGTCGACTTATGCCGTTATCGCTTATAAGCAAAGAATTTAACATTCTTTAACTAAATGGCGAAACCGTGCAGTGGGGTTTCTAAACGAACCGTCCGATTACACTTTGGAACAAATTCAGGTCAGCAAAAGTTAGGTCGATTCTGAGAGCGAGGGGTGAAAATAGAGGCTAAATTAGAAGACCCGTATCGCGGCGTTTGTTTATGTTAGTTCGAATTTTTTTTTAATCGACCTTCGAACTTTGCGATTAAAAAAATTCGAATTTTTTCATACAAATTTTGGTTGATTTTTAATTTTTTGGGTGTTCTTTCATTTTGAAATTTTGGACGATTTTTCTATAAACAATGTCTTCGTGAAAAATCGCCCAAAACCAAATCACACAAAAAATAAAAAATTAAAAATCGCCCAAAAAAATGTTCATACAAATTTTAAGTAATTTTTCATATGAAAAATCGCCCAAAATTTTTTAAACACTTAAAAATTAAAACGGAAAAAATACACCTAAAAAATCTGGCAATCTGAAAACTTTATTAGACAAGAAAACTTTATGAGGCAGAAAATCATTATTAGGCTGCGCCGTGTCGGGAAACACCATGGTGGAGAAAATCTTTAAGACCGGCCGAAGATTTTTTGCCTCGCAAAGTTTTCCTGCTTTGCACTTCCGGCCTACGGCCGGGCTTAAGGACTTTCTCCACCATGGTATTTCCCGACACGGCGCAGTGTAATAAAGATTTCCGGCCTCGCAAAGTTTTCATGTCATAAATGTAAAATTAATTCCTTTTATTTATACTTTTATTGGAATTCAGTAAGAAACGAATATTATTAGTGCTTTTCTTTTTTTTATATAAAAATTAAACTACTATACTTTTGAATTTTTTTGGTATATTTTTAATTTTGGACGATATTTAATTTTTTTTTGGCGATTTTTAATTTTTTTTGTGATTTCTCATTTTGAAATTTTGGGCGATTTTTAATTTTTTTTTGGTAATTTGTCAGTTAAAAATTTTGGGCGATTTTTCATTTTTATTTTTGGGCGATTTGATTTTGGGCGATTTTTCATTATAAGGCATATCACACAGAAATTTATTTTTAAAAATTTCCGTTTTCTCATTTGCTTTTATTTCTTAGTGTGAACTTTTAGCAAAATATTGATAAATAAAATGTTTATAGCATCCTTTTATCTAACGCCGAGATGCCACTGTAGTTATTTTATCATTTAAAATTCTAAAATTTAAAACTACAGATAAGGACAATTTTACATTGAAAATGTACAGTGTTACCCCAGTACTGTATTATCATTTGAATATAAAATTATCGTTTTCATATGTCTTTTTAAAACTATACTTAAATGATAATATTTCCAGGTATAAATTAGTACAAATCATTATATCGCTCATTTACTCAAAGAACGTCATAACTCAAAAAATATAATTTTTGAGCTAATGATGCAGAATTAACCCTTATAAATTATTGAAAATAAAAATAGAATTAATTTTAGCCATAAAAACTAAACATTGATATCATATTTATCATATTATTATTATTATTATTATTATAAAAAATAAACTGTTTTTATAATATAAAAAACCAAAAAAAAAAACGCACAATTTAAACAAATTTAAAATAAAAATAAATTCTAAACAAATGTTTATTTGTTATTGTGGGTATAGAAATGTGTGATGACGAATGTTCAAAAACAATAATTTTAAAAGTGAAATTTGTTTCAAAGTGAGCAAAATTAAATTAACATGATAATTAAAATTAACAAAACGAACAAAAAAACTTAATAACAGAATTAAAAAAATCGATCGATCCCATAATAAAAGAAGAAAAAAATTATTTAACCAAATATAAAAGAACTTCTCTATAGAAGGTAATTTATTCTTAAAGAAATTGGTTAAAAGTGAAATTGTCACACTTTTACTCTTTTAAAATGTTCACGTTTGTATTTACAAAAATCAACTCTGGCGTCACCAACTAAAAATATGTATTGCACAGTATCTGCATGTATCTTTAACTTAACGCTACAAACCACTCTTCTTTTTATGCCTTAAACCTCAGTTCACCAATTGTATTTTCTCTCAAAATGTCACTCAAAACGTCACTCACTTAGGCAGCTTTATTTTAGCCATTTAAATGATGTTTGCGTAATCTAAGCCACCAACCAACCAACTCGTTTGGCAGTACGATATGAAAAACAGTCAAGTTGATCGCTTTGATTACGTAAAAACAACACTTGGAAGAATAAGAATTAGCAAATTATTTATTTTCAAATATTCAACTTATCTTTGATTACAATTTGTTTTATCATTAATGTTGCATATTCTATGTATCTCTTACACCTCTACTTTATCCTCTGCCGACTTCGCGAGTATATCTGGTTTCTTTTAAGCACTTGAACCTTTTCCCAATTGTTTAGTTATTTTTCTACCATCAACGTCAAGAAGGGGTTGCTTGGCAGAATGACCACAAGTCTGGCATCTTATAGGCGCTCAAAAAACAAAAGTAAATCCAATAATGACATTTGTGCCATTACCAATGACATTAATGGCAATTCGGGAAATTTCAACGATAACGCCAACAATTTGCGGCGCATTTCCAGTGATGATTTATCGGATTTAGCAGAAATTATGGACGATCCAAACGATCTCGAGGATGATTGTAATGACTTCTCGAATGACGCGAGCGGTCATAATATTACGGGTGTACGTAAGGAACATAATAATCGTCGTAATATTGTTAGGTGAGAATAAATTTCATAAACTTGTTTTAAGTAACGTACCCGTAAGTCTTATGGTGTGTGTGTGAATTATAAACAAGTTTGAAAATGTGTCAATATGAAAAATATTGAATTCAATATGATTGAATTTTCCTGATTAAAATGTGGAAAATATTAATTCTTATAGCTTGACTTGTTTACCCGTCCAAGCCAAAGCAATCTGTGGACATGGGAACCATACAATGAATCCGGTTTCGATAAAAAAAATTAATGGGAATAAACTTGTGTCCTATTTGTATGGATTGCAAAATTATTGTGATATTAAGTCCCAAGAGAGGGCTTTAGCTTCTCAAAAATTTACCTTGTGTCTAGCCTGTCAGAATACGGGGTGCAAAATTTTCCACCTCGCCTATGCAAAGCTTTCCAAAGTACGCAACTTTTACCAATGAGGATTTATATACCTTTCTATACATACGCATTTAAACCAATTGTGTTCACTTGGATACATAACGAATTCTGGGCGAATTTGGGGTTAAAAAACACATTTTCTAAATAATTTATATGAAGAATTGTTTTTGTTATTGTTTAAGCATGTCTAAAGCATTTCGTTTCTCCTTAAAAAAATTCATCAATAAAAAATTATATTAATCAGGAATAATTTCTTAATCCGGCTTAAGTTCAGTACATCTAATAAGTAAAAATAATTAATGTGATGATCGTAAGAGATAAACATGAGTAGTTAAACATACTTAGGTAGAGTGATATAACTTCGTGCTAACCTGTATAGAAAATTAAAAAAAAACGGAAAAACAGAAAATTAATATTTATGCTTACAAATGCATTTATCAAAGGTAAATCAATAATTGTATTTACAACATAATCATTTCTAATATTCCATTTCATTAAAAATTCATGTTAAATAGCTGATGTTAACAAACAATCTCTGCCCAAGTTAATAGACTTGGGTGCTGATGAAGTGTGTGGCGGCACAGAAAAATTTTGACATTTCCCATAGAAAAATACTAAACTTAAGCCCGATTAAGAAATTATTACTGATTAATAATCATTCTAGTTCAATTAAATTTAATATGCATCACGTAAAATGTTTCCAATTTTTTTATTCAAAGTTTGCTGCGGCAATATTTCGAAAAATTTGTTCGGAAAATTAAAGCTACCATGTGTAAAGAAAGCATATTAATTTTACAGTGTGGCAGCACAGCTGCAGCTGATTACATTTTGTTTCGGTTTCTTGGTGTCAAAATTCACAATTTAAATTGTTAAAAAAAATTGTGAAATATTGATAAAAGACAAGTTCTTCTGTTAATATCAGTTGAATAAAGTTCAATTCAAATTTTTCTATGCAAGCACTATATTATTTAGAAGCTCCGTTCAACTTTGCCTGAAAAAAAAAAAATAAAAGTAGTAGAAACTCAGTTCAACTTCAAACAATTCAAGCTAAAGGTACAATCATACGTGCCATACCATAATGCCATAGCCACAACTATTGCCATAACCATAAATATATTTGCTTCATCTTTTAGTGCTGCCATAATCATAAACAGCTGCTAATGCTTTCATTTGTTTACTCATTTCAAAAGTGCACCAACAAATATGTTTAACCAGCAAACAGCTGTTTATGGTTACAGTGCAAAAACCAAAATTCAATTGGTTTCTATGGTTATGGTTATTGCTATGGCGTTATGACGGGTCACCTATAATCAAATACAGTGTTGCCCATAAGTTTTGTTTCAAACAGCTATTATTCTATGGTTATGGCACGTTTAATTGAACCTTAAGAGAAAAAAAATCAATTCTCTCGAAATACGAAACCTGCTCATCAGCCCATAAAAACCAATATTGGGGAAATTTTACCCATTTTGAGTTTTGAGACAAATTTCGTTTTTTTACTAGCAGAGTATTTCCTTTTTTAGGTCCCATTACATTAAAACATATTTCACAAGCCATTATTGGATTTCGCTGGTTTTATATACCCAATTTAAATCAGGCACAATGTGCCGATTTTCGTCGGCTCACTGCAATAAAGTCATAAGTAATGAGCCATTATTTCACAAAGTACACAGAGGTGTCACGAGACCATAACGAGACGGAAGATAATTGTGAACTCTTGACGCCTCGCTCACACCGAACCTATGTCTTCTTTAATGTTTCTTTCGCAGTGACATTAATTTAACGTTTTTCATTTTATGCTTTGTGTCCCTATTCGCTATGAGATTTTTGTAAATAAATGGTAATAATTAATATTTGTGTACGAAAATGCTTAAAACGAAGTCTCTAATCATTTGAAAACAAATTTTAATCACTTTTTTAATACTAATAATCTTTTTCGCATTGTTTTCTTTAATTCAACACCTCAGGTTCCTCCATTTAATTTTGTGCAAATGTTCATGTGCTCAAATATATTTTCATTTTATGCTTTGTATTCTCATTCGTTGTCGGCTTTTTGTAAGTTGAAGTTAAAAATTAATATTTTTGAAGGAAAATGTTTAAAATTGAGTTTGTAAGCATTTGGAAACTAAAGTTAATCACTTTTATAATACTAATAATGCTTTACATATTGTTTTTTTTAGTTCAACACTACAAGATCTTTCATTTAATTTTGTAAAAATTTTCAATTGTTCATTTCACAAATTACACATTTTCTCTTGTTTGTTTTGATTATATCGTTAACAACTTAATAACAAATATACTACAGTTGTCCCTTTCTCGCCGAAGCTGATTTAGCTTTTTTCATCACTCACTTTCTTCACCTCTGTGTACTTTGTGCATTATTTCTCAATTAATTCTGGCATAAGTCTATATGACTTTATTAGCAATGCAGTGTGGTGCAATGATATCCTTATATTTCTAATGGTTGAGACTTTATTTCACTGAGCCGACTAAAAGCGGTACATGGTGCCGATAGTGTGATCCAGGCTTAAGGAGAGAAACATTCCTTTTGTGGGTTATGCCTTCAAATCAAATGTCGATTACAAAGATGAAGTTCTCTAATCTTTAATAAAATGCAACATTTTCAAATCAGCCTACACTTAACGAAAATATTGATGAAAATTCATAAAAAATACGTACCCAACGAACATATCACTCCTTTATTGCAACATAGTCGTAACTCCAAAAAAAATACTTTTGCAGAAAATTTGTTTAAAGTTTTCAATTTACAATTAGACGTTAAAGTTATTTCTTTCAGGAGGTGAGTGTAAAATACGATGTGACGCATTACTTCGCATTATCAATTCCGAAAACATAAGCTAGTACTTTTTGGAGTGGATTAAGCAAATCACGTTTAAAAAATAGTACAATCGAATTCACTGCTGCTCTTGTCGCACTTTATTATAACAGCGAAATACACTGGCAGCTATTTTTGTGAAATATTTTTTCCAGCTTTTGCCAACTTTCATTAAAATGTGTTCAATAGTTTGTTTTTTCATATTTTTATTTCTTTACTTTCTAAATGCATCCTGCAGAAAATCTAGAACTAGCTCCACTCGTATGCCAATTTCTGTTCACAAGCTAAACATATTTGTTTTTACGATGCAGGCAATTAAATGAAAAACTATAAACAAGAAGTTA
Source organism: Nowickia ferox (assembly GCA_936439885.1). Taxonomy (NCBI): domain Eukaryota; kingdom Metazoa; phylum Arthropoda; class Insecta; order Diptera; family Tachinidae; genus Nowickia; species Nowickia ferox. Next base: position 88,815,528 of record OW387025.1, on the reverse strand, counting down.
ATGAAAATCTGTTAAAACCAAAAAGGCAAGTCTTTGTAACTGAGAAAAGAAAAAGACGCGTCAATTAAAATTGAAAAAATAAGAACAAACTTTTAACTATTTTTAAATACGAGAACAAGAGCAACAAGTAAACCAAAAACATAAATAAAAAAAAAATACAACAACAACAAAAGAAATATTGTATTTTATTAAATGCAACATGATTACACTAAAACAAACACGAACAAAAAAAATATGACCAATTTAAATGCATTTTTTGCACTTTTTTGTCGCACAACATGATCGATCGAAATGGAAAAAAAGAATTAAATAAAACCAACGACTTTAACTTGAAGTGTTTAAACAAGTATTTTTGAGTTTTAATTGCTTAAATATATTTTGTTGTTTCTTCAGCTTTTTATTAATTTGGTTTTCATGGCTTTTTTCTCTCTTTCTGTTGCACTTTAGCGCCAATACGCAAATGGACAATGATGTCACACCAGTCTACTTGGCAGCACAGGAGGGACATCTGGAGGTGCTTAAATTTCTAGTGCTTGAAGCTGGAGGCTCATTGTATGTAAGAGCACGCGATGGCATGGCTCCGATACATGCTGCTTCACAAATGGGATGCTTAGATTGTGTCAAATGGATGGTAAGTTATTTTTTCAACTTTAAAATCTTAATTTCTACGTACATATAATATTTTTTTGCACTATGATGCAATAAAACAAAGATAATTCTAATAGAAAAATGAAGAATCTAGCTTTTAAATGATAAATGTGTGTGTCTTTAAAGACTATAGATACGCGATTTCTATACAAATTGGAACAGTCATTGATTAACAATTTGCTTTTTATCTATCAACGAAAAATTCAGAATATTCCAAAAATTGGATATTGAATTGTTTATGAAAAAATGTTACAGAAGTAGTACTTTGTTCACACTTAAAGTTTTCATGCGAAATAATATGAGTGGCATATGTTTCGCATGGAATTTGCAACAAATTTAAACAGAGTACAAGGCTTTACTTGTAAATCTTACAAGTGTAGACCGATTTAAAACATATTTAAATTTTTCGAAAGTAAATGAGACTTATGATTATTATACAATTAGATAGCTCAAATAGTACCATGTTTATACGCTTTCTATACACAAGCAAAAACTTTTCGAGATTTTGTAATGGGTAGTTTTCTTTTAATGGCTTACAAAGTAATGAGTGGTATTTATTTATCTAATTCATGTATTTCACATAATAAAGACTTCCCAGTAATGAATAAAATATAAAATATGCATAGATAAAAGTTATTGATCGTGTTAATGAACTTTGAAAACAACGAAAATCCGTACTATAATTTTCCATACGGCTCAAAAATAAAATTATTATTTTAATTCATTTTTGCACTAATGTTACACAAAATAAATGTACGAGTATCTGTCATTTTCCGAAGGATCAACTTTAATTTTCTGTATACTAACAAAAATATGCTACTTTAAATTTAATATACCGTGCGCGTTTTCCCGGTGAATTGGACGGTCACTTTTAAAGCCCTTTGGCAACACTGTTCTTACGGTGGTTTACCAACCATTTTAAAGGCGACAAGATAAATTTAAATCTTTTGTGAATAGTTCAAAAACAACCTCACCGACTGTAACGACCGTTGCCACCGAAAGCACGAAAGTTTGTTTCTTTTTAACCGACTTCATTCGTAATTCATTCAAACGATTTAATTTTATAGTAGCGGAAAATACGAGGTCTGATCAAATAACCGTTATTTTTAAATTTCATGAGTTATGTATGTCCGATTTTCGCATTTTTTTCTGTTATGTTGGTACACACGTCTTTTATATATGTTGGCAATATCAGCCATTTTGGAATGTCAGTTTGTTTTTGACAGATAAAAAGGTTAGTCGTGTTTTCGTGTGCTCTTCGATTTTTTACTAAATTTTGAGCAAAAACAACGTGGCATGGACATCGCTCAGGAGCTGTTGAACATCGTCAACGACGATCCAGATTTCCTCAAAAAGGTCATAACTGGTGACGAATCATGGGTGTATGGCTATGACATTGAAACCAAAGCCCAATCATCCCAATGGAAGCGTCCAGAAGAGCCAAGACCGAAAAAAACACGTCAAGTTCGGTCAAATGTGAAGGTTTTGCTCACTGGTTTCTTCGACTGCAATGGCGTGGTGCATCATGAATTCTTGCCACAAGGTCGTACGCTCAATAAGGAATACTACCTTGAAGTTATGCGCCGTTTGCGCGAAGCAATTCGTCAGAAATGCACAGAATTGTGGAAAAAACAACCACGGATTTTGCACCATGATAACGCACCATGCATCGATGTGTCAGCTTGTGCGTGAGTTTTTGGCCAAAAACAAAACCGTTATCATGCCTCAACCACCGTATTCACCGGACTTGGCCCCCGCTGACTTTTTCCTCTTCCCAAAACTGAAGACACCGATGAAAGGAAAGCGTTTTGCTACGATTGAGGAGATAAAAGAAAAATCGAAACAGGAGCTGATGGCGATACCAAAAAGCGCGTTTCAGAAGTGTTTCGAGGATTGGAAAAAATGCTGGCATAAGTGTATTATATCTGAGGGGGATTACTTTGAAGGGGACAAGATAGTTATTGATGAATAAATAAATACTTTTTGAAAAAATTTAAAATAACGGCCAAATAAGCATCAAAAACGTTTAGCTTTTTATAATGCAACGACCGTTACTTTAAAACAAATTTTTTTGGTAACTAATTTGCTTTGGTTTGAAAATAAACCCATTCCTTAAACGAAACATTTCAAAATTTTAGAATACATGATGGTTGTTTCCGAAATTTGAAAACAGCACATTTATAAAGTAACGACTGTTACTTTTTTAATTGTTAAAAAAAAAGTATTGAAATTACATTTTTTTATGAATTCCTTCGGCTGCTACAGATCCTTGAACTTTCGTAGGTCCAAAATTAAGCAATCCTCGTGGCATATTTGCTTGAGTTGGAGTTTTATTTGAAAAATTTGCGAAAATCGGTAACGACCATTACTTTGGAAACACCCAAATGCATTTTGATTTTACGTTCAACTGAATGTAATTTTTATTAAACCAAATATTTTGAAGCAAAAAATAACCCAAAATTACATAGTACATTCTTGTTTCAAATACGAGTTTTCAATTTATATACAACTCAATGGAAACATTGAAAAATTTTCTTCTCTCAAGTGGTGAGTGCATAAGTCATTCGTATGAAACTTTTACACAAGATATGATGAATTATTTTGCATTGTTAATTCCAAAAATTTAATTTTTTTTTAAATATAACTGTATGGTGCAATAAAGAAGCAGGTATTCAAGGATATTATTTTATTCTCTCAAATATCTAGGCACAGATAATATTACCAACCAAATGAGAAGTCTTAGTTACACACATCAAGATTAATGTTATTCGGCCCACTCACTTGCAATATAATTGCGCAATTTTTCGTGTTTTACAATAATATCGCCAAGGTGTATGTCATATTCGAAGGTGGCACAATGTATTGGCAAATATCAAAAGACTTTTGATTTTTATTGTACAATCAAGACAATTGTGTAATGTGGTGGACACATTGTTCAATGTTGTTTACTTTTTCACTGCCCGAAAAATTGGGCAATATTTTCTTTAAAAATATTGTGCCATTTATTGCATAGTATAGGTCAAAATGACAATAATATGTACAACAACATATGCAATAATATTGTATAATGGATGGGCCGCTTTAAGCACAAAAACTGTGTTGTAACCTTCATAACTTGGAATGTAACTCATATGAGAGTTTTTGTAATTGCACGTTACAGTTAAATTTATGTAAGAGCTATCATAAACTTTTAAAATTTACGCAAATATACATACATATATTGGCAAAAATGTATCTAATCCACTTTCAATAAAAAATTTCAATTAGCATTTACATATGTACATATTTCGCACCAGAAGTTGATCTTAAGAGGTAAAAGTAAATTCAAATTATCTTTTTATATCTGCTAAATTTCGCTTAAATTTCTTTGCAAGTATTTAAATTTTGTAAAGCTTCCAGTTTTTTTTACTATTATTTTAACACTCTCTTGCCAATGTCAACCAATTGAAAGTTCAGCAGCCTTAAAAGTTTTATTCGACACACATGTATACCTACATATTTATACAAGTATATCGTTGGTCACAAGTAGAAAGGCCCTAACTCAAATAGCAGGAGAAGGTAAAAACATAATAATAAACAGTACAAGTGCTTGTACAACTACTTTGTGAAACTGGTTGTAAAAGCGTTATTTTTTTACATTATTGCAATAAATTTTTGTGACGAGGTGTATTTGGGTGAAATGTATTTGAATCACTGAAAAATTCAATTTCGTGAAAATACGAGTTAGGTTCTTTCTACTTGTGAGAAACGATATATATGTATATACATGCATACATACTCATGCGTCTGCATTGCTTAAAGAAAACTAAGATCTTGAGCAACCATTTGCGAATTCTGCACTGGGATTTCTTAATAAATTTTTTTGGGCAATTTGAACACCGTTTAGATTTTAAAGCTTGTTTTTGTTTTGCTTACCTAACGGTTGTTTGCAATAAATTCGCCAGACACTGGTTATTGCAATGAACTTTTTGTTGGCCAATAAATAATTGGACATTTATTTTAAATACATTTTTTATAATTCATATTTTTTCATTCATCATGTGGTTTGACTAAAACGGAATTTACTTATTCTACTTTTTAAAACGCTTTTCTTGCAGTTCTTTTATGTATTGTCAAATGTAATTTTTTTCTTTGTTTTCTGCTAACCCGTGGTCAATGGGAAAACATATGGATATTCATATACATATGTTTGTATGTACATATATGTAAATGAAAGGAGGACAAGGAAACTTATATAGGTAGAAATATCCCAGCAAATCTTTTCCAAATCAGCTCATTTTTCGATCATAAATTATACTCCCGTTGTGAGAAAATGGTACCCTGTTTCATTCCTGATTCATTGCTGAGCAGTTTTCTGTTAGTATTTAAATCCATGGGTTTCTTTTTGCGGCTTCGTTGCATTTTGTTTCTCTATTTTCAAGAATTCATTATTTTATCGTACTGATGAATCATAAGTGAATCCTTTTCCAATCACCCAAGTGATAAATCAGTTTTTAATCATCAAAAGTGATCTGAGGAGAATCATATAAGAAATTTTTATAAAAGATAATCACCCAAATGCTAGCTGAGACATATAGATTTGGAAAAGATTTAAGTTTACATTGTTCTTATAAAATCATGTAATGGATGATTACAAATTGATCATAAATAAAATAAGTATGCCTTGCCATACACAATATCAGGCAAAAACTTGTATGTACTCTCCAGTCGTAAGTACTTACAATTTGACTAAATAAACCATTATTTTTGCTTGAGAACTTCAAAAAATAATGGGTACCTCGTACAAATATATTTATGTACATACATATGCACCTTAAATAAAAAATCCAATGATTTGGCTAAGCACCAATAAAATATATATAGACAATGCTTAACCACCAGCAAATAAATTTCAATTAAAATAAACTTATGAAAATATGTCGAATAATAAATTTCTTAAATTACAATTAATTGAAATATAAGGACTTAATTGCACCACACTGCATTGTTAATAAAGCCATATATTTAGACTTATTTCAGAATTAATTGAGTAAGAACGTTATTTTGGCTTATTACTTATGATCCAGGCCTTAGACTAAAGCCCCACAACATTTTTAAAAACCAATACCCACTGTACAATAAAATCAAACTTTTTTTTAAATAACTAGATTCTTACGACTGGTTATTTTGTCAGTGACTTAAAGAGGGATCAGAAGCTGCTCCCATTTTACTACATTATTATGATGAATCGGCATGTAAATTTTAGGTACAAGGTGTGTTTAGTACTTTTGTTGAACATTTCAATCCTCTAACCTTTCCCAAAAACGTAATATCACAAAAATATTCTCTGAATACAACAAAAATTTCAAATTAACACTTACCCACAAATTACGGCACTCGAAATCGAACAAAATTAAAAGAATTTATATGAAGATATTTTAAGATTTGTTTCAAGGCTTAATTTCGTACTTATTCTTGCTTGCATTTTAGGTATAGAATGTTTTCTGTGGTTTTATGTAAAATCCTACAAGTAACACTTTTGTTTGACCTTCTAATCTTCTAACTTTTCTGCGCATTATTTATAATTTATAATTACACCCAGAGAAAAAATAATTTAAAATTAATAGAAAGCACATTGATTCAATAAAAAACATTAACGAAAGTCTAGTCATGATGAAAACTTTTATTTCAATATTAAACAATATTAATTTATTTTGATAATTTTAATATGGAATTGAATATAGAAATAATATTTTTCGGCACTGAATTAATATTGAACTCTTATGGAAAAGTATTGTCGTGATATGGTTTACACATTCATTTAAAGTGGTGTGCAATGTAATTCAATAAATAAATCGAATCAACATTAACTCGAAGTTGAAAGTTGTTGATTTAAAGTATTTTAATATAATTTTTCTATTATATTGAAATTTATTGAATTAATATGACGCTTTCTTATTTATAAGTTGCAGCTTTTCCCTGAGTGTATATATAAATATATATAATTATAAATAAACTAAATGAGCCCGGCAAACGTTGCCTTACCCTCAATTATTTTTTTAACTACAAATTAATTACTTCACACAGTGGTCACTTGTTGGGGGTCAAAAACAAAACGAAAACCTACCCGGTATTATTGATCTGAACCTGTGTAGAAAATTTCAGCTCCACAGGTCTTACAGTTCTAGAAATCATGCGTTAGTAACAAACACACACTGCAATTTTATATATATAGATATATATAATAAATATTATATATAAATATATGTAATTATATATAATTCTTTTTGTCTCCTCTGCTAGTATCAGTCTTTATAACCTTGTTCTTTGTACGGTGTCTGTATAGGCTGACAAAGCGAGGTAATAACAAAAGGAACATTTCTTATAACTATTTGAAAAAATGGATGCTCAAAAAAACAAGCGTAAATTTTCCTTTAAAAAAATTAATGCAAAAATGAAAGAAGAAAAACAGAAAAGACTAGTATTTAAAAGAAAATTTGTGTGCCAAAATAATAGATTACTTACGAGTATCTATTTCAATATTGTCTTAAATTGAGAACAATATCTAAATTGCAATTTTTCAACGACATGTCAAGGTTGTGCACAAACAAAGAAAAAAGAACTATTTCACATTAAAACTAGTTTTCCGACAACCGCTGCGATGCAACTTTCGAAAATGGTACATACACGTAATGAAATAAACTTTTTCAATCTTAGATAAAATTAGATAGATTTAACATTGTATAAATGTAGATTAGTTACATACAAATAAAAAGGAAAATCTGAACAATTTTCGTTGTGCACGCCATCCTCCATAAAATTATCAAGTAACAAAACTGTCAATTAGTATTTAATACTATTTTTTTTTTGTCAATATGGCATCTGAAATTAACAGTTGTTAGTCACCACTTGCCGTCCGTAATATCATTTTAGCAACTAACAACAACAACGCAACTAAAGTTCAGTTGCCAACCATAATCTAGACAATGCACTTGATATATTACATGTCGTTTACTTATAAAATTTCGCAATCATGTTTGAAAAGTCTTTAGTCAGGTTTTTTTTTAAATATTTCTAAGTGAGCCAGCCATTTTTTTTTTTTTTTGAAAGTGACACAAGTCCGTTTACTAAAAAAATTAATGTAATAGTACATATTTATAAATTGAACTTGGTTTAATCTTTGTATCTGTATACCATTTGCAAAAAATCGACTTGGCTAACTTTAGAAATGAAATGCTAAGTTATTCTTTGAAATTAATATATTATATATGAAAAATTATTAAAAATTTACTTGACGACCTAAATTACAATACACATGTTTATTTATCGACCTGACAATTTTTTTTACTTACATTTATAAAGAAAATATACATTTCCTGTTGAAGAAGGAGATCAGGTTTTTATTTTTTTATTGCCTTAAATTATTGATTAAATTTTGCAATAAATTTGTAAAAAAAAACTGTACATATTTTATAGAGTCATGTCATGGCAATATTAAATCCATTGGCATACCATTGTAATAAATAACAATAAAAGTGATTTATGTTTCTTAAAACCTCAAAATCGATTTTTAATTTATTTTGTTTTCTATTCAATTTGAATAAAAGAATGAGTATACAATTTAATTCAAATATTTAATGATATTGTTCAACCACACTATCTTGACATTCTCTTTAACAAACTTATTTTAAATAAAAAGCCAGCATGGCATTACATTATAATTACAATAATCACCGATTAACTAACTATAGTTTAATAAATTTGGACTTTAATGGCCGCGTCTTAACTCTTCTGTTCACTTCACACTGAAACTAAAAAAGCATTTAAATAAAATGTATGCAATTTTAAATAAAAATTACATACATATGTACTAAATACTGGCTTTGCAGTTTTCTAGACTAAAAATAAATTTAAATTTTGCCAGCATCATTTTGTTAGTTGAAATACTCCTTTCAAATTTTCTAATAATTGTTAAACATCTATTTAATCACTTTTATTTTATTGTATTATACAAACATACATATTTAGATATTTCTTTAATTCAATTCAGTAAAATATGTTTAAATTAGCTTATTATAAATAAAATAAGTAATAAGATAACAACAAATTTTCCAAAAATTATGGAAACTGGAAATCTTGTGTGACCTTAAAATATAAAACCTGTGCGTTCTTTCAGATGCATATCTATCTGTCCATGCTTTAAATTTCATGGAAATCGGTTGTATATTTTCAGAGGGCTGATATTGTCCTCTGCTATGTTTTAAATTTCATCAAAATCGCGTCAACCGTTTTGTCTATAAAACATAACAAAGAAACAAAGTTACTTTTTTATTCTAACAGGGTGGACAGCCGGCCTGGTGGACGGTTAAACGAACTAGAGAGCAAACAACATATGTACTCACGTTAATAGGAGTCTGTTTTCCCTTTGACTTTGGAACACAAAACGCTGTTTATTTAATAAATCTCTGCTTGGACCATAATAAATATTTGAGGGAGCTTACCGCCCCACGACCTTGGCCCCACAAGAAATAATCCAGAGGTGTCAAATCGCATGACCTTGGAGGCTAATTGGCAGGTCCATTTTCCAAAAATTTTGATTTCATGCTCATAGCGTCATCCTGTTGAAAAAAATCAGAAAAAATCATTTATTTTGTTTTTTAAACTTGAAAAACTGCGTTGAATAACACAAGTTGTAGATTTAAATGTCTTCAATAGTTCAAAATATTTCATTGTCGAAATACTTCTAACATAGCCTTTTTTCAATAACGCCAAGAACAGTCCTTATCAAACCGATTCTCTTGGTTGATTTACTTTTTTCAAAATTTTTTATCTGAATCGTTGAAGAATAATGTTTTCTAGCAACTCAAAAACTTCCTGCCAAAATATAAGTATAAAAATACTCTGACTATTAATCGGCTATACATGCGTATATACAGGACTATTTTATTTACGAGTAAACACACAAGCCTGTTTTCAAACAGCCACACACACCTACACATTTGCCATTCCATTTGATGTATACAAATGTATGTATACGGTGGCGAATTATGAGTATACTTATGCTTATGTTTTTTTTGTCCGATTGAATATCCAGCCTGAGTGAAAGCATACTCAGACTATAAATATGAGAGAGAGAGAGTCAATGCGCTTGATACGTGTGTGTCTTTTTATTTTTAGTTGTAGCTTATATTAGTTTTCCGCATAAACGAAGTAGAGTAGCTCTTGTATGTTGGAATCGGCAATAGTCATAGTTGCTTGAGCGAAAATATGTGAGCGTGCGTCACTAAAATTAAGATAATTTACTTATTTTAGTACTGATTGTTATGCTCTGGGCCTGTGTTCCATGATGAAAACAACAAAAATAATAATTATTTTTTTAATATAAGTAATCGATCGAACGGCCGTAATTCTTACTTAAAAAAATTATTTCAAGCTGGATAAAGATTTTTAAATGTTCTGCAACGATTCACCTTAAACTGAAATCTATTTTTTATGCAGAAAAATTCATTCATTCTTAACAACATATTTTTGTTTTCGTGGGAAATTAACTTTTCTGCAAGTCTGCTAAAAACCAATTAATATTCTTTGTGGATAGTTTTCAATAAATACTTACAACTTTTCAAATAATGCGCAGCTCGCTTTTTTATGTTACAGTTATACAAATATTTGTATTAATTTAGTACATACATATTAATGTTTGTTTGTAATTTGTTGTTTGTAAAGAAGTATTGTGCGTTACATTGTTTTGTATTTCATTCATATTTAAGTTGCGGTAGTAATTTTCTTTCACTCCTTTTTCTGTTTTCTTCAGTCAGTGGTAACAAAAATATTTTATTTTATATTAACGATTTTATTTTTTCATTTCAGGTGCAAGATCAAGCGGTTGATCCAAATTTACGTGATGGCGATGGTGCTACACCGCTACATTTTGCAGCATCACGTGGCCATCTTTCTGTGGTGCGATGGCTGTTGAATCATGGAGCTAAATTATCATTAGATAAATATGGAAAATCTCCCATAAATGATGCGGCAGAAAATCAGCAAGTTGAGGTAAGTAAACTACACTTAGATTCCATGCGATGAGTTTGAGCTCATCCTAACTTAAGGAAAAAAAAGAATAACGAGACATACGGAGTAAAACTCGTTTAAATTTCTTTATAATTTTCTAGTGTCTTAACGTATTGGTGCAACATGGAACATCTGTAGATTATAATGGTAGAGAAAAGAATGCTGCACAAAGACATGGCAAATCAACCTCAACCAGTAGACAGCAACAAAGCCAAATGCAACAGCAGCAGCAACAGCAGCTGCAACAGCATCAGATGCCACAACATCAGCATCAAAATGGCAGTAATGTAGCAATCGGTCATCACAGCTCTCATGGCAGTTGCAACAACTCCATGAGCAGCAAACAGACCAGTCGTAGCAACACCATCAAATCGAAAACATCATCATCTATGAGCTCAGATCAAGAACCATTTTATTTACATCCGCCATCCTCAGCGGGAGCGCGCAGTAAAGCAAACGACTCCCTCTATACTCCCCAATCGCAACATTCACGAAGCTCTTCGGAAAAAATTTACAATGGCTCGCTGGTGCCAAATAACGACGGTCTCTACATAAATCCCATGCGCATGAATGGCATATATACGCCACCATCTCCAAATGGCAGTATGTCGGGAGACTCGTTTTTCTTACACGATCCACAGGAAGTGGTATACAATCGCGTACGCGATTTATTCGATTCCGATTCGAGCAGTGTAAAACATTCAAATCCCCACAAACAACATCATCATCAAAAACCGTCCACTTCCAACCACTCAACACCCAACTCTAATGCAATGACCATTCAAGCCGATGTACATTCTAGTTCCAGTGGGGCTGGCAGTGGTTCAGACGAATCCGCTTCGATACCATCTAGCATGAATTCGCCGAAAGTCCAGCCACACAGAAATCACAGTTTTAATCGCCACACATCAAATAATACACAAACTCAGTTGCTACAGCGAGAGCCATCACAGCAACTGATGTCATCACATCCCCACAACAACTCCAACAGCCAAAACAAAAACTATAGTACGTCGCATATTTTGAATAACAAGGCCAATGCCAATGCTAATCCCAATGCCACAACAAACAGTTCCAATAATTTGTTAATCCATCAAAATAACCATAAAAACAACAAAAATAATTTATCAAATCAAAAGGCCCCAACCAGCACAAATGCTCACGATCACGACTACGAAGACATTTACTTGGTAAGAGAAGATGCCAGAAAAAATCAACAGAAGTACATGATTGGTCGCTCTCGTTCTCGCGATAGTGGTTCACATTCACGTTCTGCCAGTGCCTCGTCCACAAGAAGTACAGATGTTGTTCTTCAATACAGCAATCATGTAAGTATTAGAAATTCAATGCAAATAAGAACAGAAAAATTTAAGCAAATTCTCTTACTCCTAAAGAATCTGAATAACAAACGTGAAAGTACAGCAGTGCTCAATCGAAATAAGTCCCAATCAATTATTGGTCTACATGGCAAATACGAGGCAGCAGCAGCAACAGCAACAGCAACAACAACAGCAGCATCACAGCGGTCGAGGGACAATTATAGTGCGAAGAATGTCAATTTAAGAAATCAACTCAATAGTGGCATTAAAAGTGACACATACGAAAGTGTGTGTCCGCCAGAAGACGTTGTGGAGCGCACAAAGCAGGCCAATAAGAATTCTGTAATACGCAATAATCTTGATAGCAGTAATGGCAATGGCAATGGCAATGGAAATGGCACTGGCAGTGGGAATAACAGTGGCCAACATTATGACAACAACTCAAAGTTGGCTGGAGCTAATTCCAAATTGGCAACGAGTGTAAATAACAGTAATCAAAATATTTACAACAGCACAAACAGTGTTAACAGTAACACATCCAGCAATATGAATAACAACCACAACAACAACAGCAGCGGCAGCGGCAATGGCAGCAATAACAACAACAATCGACATTTGAAACGAGTTTCTTCAGCGCCACCAATGCAAAATACACAAATTGGTAAGTAGAAATAATGCTCATGAATGTGCAGCATTTATTGCATTTTTCTTCTTTATTAATACTCTTCTATTCTTCTTAAGCGCTTATTTTTGCATTGCTTGCATAAAAAATATGTATGCATACTCGTGTAACACATTTTCCTTAATGTTGCTCTAAATTCAGTTTCAAACAATTTATTTCTTTATTTGTTTAGTAAATGGTCCACCTCCTCCCCCTTTACCACCGCCACTACGGGCTCCTTTCAACCAACATCATCAACAACAACAACACCATCAACAACAACATCAATCTCTTTTGTATAATAGCAGCAATGAAAAAACCAATATGATGAATTCAGAACATTCGAATTCATTAAATTCATTTCATCATGGCTCAAACAATAATTTACACAACGAAAATGGTATGGATTCAGACTCCGGCCTAGAAGTTGTTGAGGAACCCTCGCTGAGGCCATCCGAGTTGGTTCGTGGCAATCATAATCGTACAATGTCCACAATATCAGGTGAGTAAATGAGTTAATACATTTCAAAGCTTTCTTATTTTGCAAATCTTTTTACAAATATTTTAAACAAATTATCTCGACTCAAGCATACAGACTTCTCCTTCTGCCGATGTAATTTATGTATTTATAAAAAATTAAATGAGGACAATTAAAAATATTTTATTTCTAAACTCATCAATCACATAGTTGTGTGCATCCAGTCGTGTTTTTTCGGCTATGCGTACGCCTTGTCGGCAATGCTTAATGAAATTCAAAAAGTTGTTATTTTTTAATTGACGGATGATCGTCTCGAACTCTGATTAACGCAAAAATGTCATTTGGATGTGGGGTTTTCCAAAATAAGTAAAAGAAGGACAAAGCAGTTTTATTATTTATTGGCAATAGGTCCATTTGTTTACTTTTCCAGTAAAATCCAGTAGTTGAGTAAATTTTGGGTAATTTTAAAATTTTACTCTCAAGAATGTCTCTTGCACAAAAACGTACGCGAACGGAAAAATTGCACAAATTTGCAGACTAATCAATTAAGTTTTCACGTATAAGTAGATAAACCTTACATAAACACAATTAAATTTAATTTAAAAACTGATAAATTTAGCGATTATTATTCTTTAATTTGTTTCACCTTGAACATAATACTTTTCAGTTTTTTTTACCTTTTACTTCAACTTTTCTTCTTTTAAATTTTTGATTAAAAAATTTATACTTTGTATTTTCTTACTTTTGTTTATTTTATTGAATCATATGTTTTTCTTATCTACTGGATTTTGCTGGCAAAAATTTCTCCAGTAAAAATTTGCAGACTCTCAGTCAATTTAATCTCTCAAATGGCACTCTCTTTTGCAATTTTATGTGTAAACGAACCATTGTTGCCATTTTAGCATTTTCACTGCCAGATCTGGCATTTTCATTAGCTAAGATGCATTCAACTTTCAAAAAATTCTGCTAGATGCTTTCTGGCAGAATTTGTGGAAAATAAAAAATTTTAATTTGTTAAAATAATTCTTAGTTATAGTGGATTTTTCTCATAAATGTACATGTATTGCAGGCTAAACTAAGTAAGTGATATAACAATTTGAAATTATAGTGCGTTAAAAAATTTTAAACGTAATTGTAACATTTCCAAAAAACACCAATTATTAACTATTTTATATTTGTATGTGCTCCAAAAATACCTGCAAATACTAATAAGTTTGTATAAACATGAAATTCAAAGTCATTTCTTGTACATTTTAATCTGGCATTATACTTTTCTTCTGTAGAACATGTTAGCAGAATTTTTTGACCGATTTAGCATTCTCGCATCATCAATTTCTGGCAACACTGAAACGAACGCATTTCAGTAAAATCCAGTAAAAATTTGCACAAAATTACAAAAATTTTGGAATAAACAAACGGAGCTAATGTCGCACAGAAAAAGAACAATTAGTGAGATAAAAAAATTATCATTTAACTCAGTATGATATTCATCCTTAATCCAGTTGTCAACATCGATGTCATGTCCAAACAATACCAAAAAATTGGGCCTTGACTACCCGTTTTCGAAAACAACTGACTGATATGGACACTATTTTCTATACCTTGGGGAACAAAAATAGACTGTCAATAGCACAAAATTTTTCTCTAAAGCGAGTATACATGCCAATATATTGGTATTGTATTGACGTTACGTCCATGTTGACATATAGAATAAGATTGATTTTTTAATGTACTTATTAAACCAAGATTACATCTAGATTAATTTTTTTTTTGATAAAAAAAAAGCTGCAAATGCCGCTAATAACAAAAAATCGTCATACGATGGCAACATGCTGTCGACATGGTGATTGACGTGTTTATTTCCACGTATTGATCGTCTCCAGGACAGGACAGAGATTTGAGTATATAGAACTCTATAGAAAATATATTAAATTGCAAGAACAAGCAAAAAGTTTATACTACAATTATAACATTTTAAATTGCTTTTTATAATTTCTTCTTAATGTTACATATACTTGTCTTAATATAGAAAGGCCCTAACTCATTATTTTTTTGAAATCGAGATTTTTTAATTTTTCGATACATTAGATATTCTTCTATCGAAACTCGTTTTAAAAAAAAATTAGTTAGTGCCTTTCTGTATTAAGGTAACGATATACAATTCTAAATACATACATATATAGTAACTTAAAATATCTAAAATTAATTCATCCATTGTAGTACCAGATTTGTTGGATGACATCGAAACAGAAATGTGCCAAACTTTTTGAGAAATCAAAAAATATCATGCAATTCACTGATTAAACTTAATGAGTTATCACTCATCCACACCTCCTGCTTAATGTAATCACAAAATCAGACGAGGGAGTTCATGGGGAAAGCTTTCCGCTTGCTGTAGAATATAATCAACCTTATTCCAGTTCTCGACATCGACGTCACTTTAACACAATACCAACAAATTGGGGCTTGTTTACTCGCTCTCGAAAACAAGTTTGTGCTACTAACAATTTATTTCCGTTCCCAGGTACACAAGCCCCTATTTTTTGGTATTGTGTTAAAGTGAGTTCAATGTCGACAGCTGAAATAAAAGTGAATGGCATTTTTCAATTGCATATGTGAATTTTTTTAAATATATATGATCTAATTCATAAAATATATTTTATTTTTATTTGACAAATTTTCCATAAAAATATGTCAAATAAGCGGTTAATAAACCTGAAATATTTTTTATGAATAAGGCAGATATAATATATGCGTATATTATATACATATATGTATGTATATATATATATACATATATATTGTTCTCTTCAAAAATGAACTAACAATTAGTATTCAAATCTTAAGTGTAGATAGTTATTAGGCCCGACCAGTGTCGGACGTAAACTTAGTGATAGTAATTAATAAACATAAGAATCGCACTAAGCAAAAAAAAAATATTTTCAAGAAGTTTCATCTGGAGTGTTGCGTATTAGATCCTTAGTGTCCCTCTTTTTTAAGCGGACGTATCCAGTAAAGTTCACGATATTACGAGCAAGCGGATTGGGATGTGACTTGAGTTTTGTTAAACATTTGCCTGCGTATTTGCAATTTCTTCAGTCACTAGTGGCATATTTAAATCACGATGTAAAGTTGAATTTTTGATGTACCATGGTACACGGAGCCGATATTATTAACCTTAGAATTTTGTTTTGCCTACGTTGGATTCTCTCTACATTGGAAGCTGAAGCAGTGACCCATAGCTGAATTCCGTAGTACAATATAGATTTCAAAAGCGACTTGTATATTAAAAGTTTACAATCTAGACTCAGGCTTGAATTTCTACCAATAAGCCAATGTATTTGAAATGATTTAAGTTTAATTTGTGTTAGGTTTGAGTCAATGTGGTGTTTCCATGTAAGCCGTCGATCAAGGTGTATACCAAGATATTTTACCTTGTGAATGTTGAGGAACAATTTGATTGTTGATTCTAATGAGGAAACAAGTATCTCTTCGTGGGGTCAGTATTAGATGAACACACTTTTGTAACCAAACATTTTCCATAAGTTCAATCATAGTTCCAGCTGGGTAATATCTTCCTGAAGATATCGGGATGCCTGAGGGTTTTCGTGCATAATAGGGCAGGCTGTACCATCGACAATTATAGATGTCTGTAGATTATGCTCACAGGCATATAACAAGTATATGCATATCAAATACAAAACTGGCCCCAGTATATTCCCCTGTGGCAAATCGGAAGAGATAGATTCTGGCACACTCATGAAGTCTCCTTCTACAACAGTGAACTTCCGTTCAAAAATATAACTTTCCTTCATGCCACACTTTATTAAATGCCAGAGAAACATTTATAAAGAGGGCACAACAATACTTTTTTTCTTCAAATGCCCTTCAATGGTGCTATGTTGACCTCAGAAACCAAATTAATGGTCCAGTATCAGTCAGTTAGAACTGGGGAAAATTTTGTCATGAGCAGCTTTTTGTAGAGCTTTGACATTGTTAATAGTAAAGTTATTGACCTATGTGACTCAGCCTTGGTAAGATCTTTGCCCGGCTTTTGAATCATTTTGACCTTGGCAAGCTTATAATGGTGTGGATAATACTCCAGTTGTAAAATGGCATTATAAATAAATGGCAAGATTATAATTGCAATACGAGGCAACTTCAACAGCATCTTGTTGCTAATTCTTTCAATAGGGTCGAGGGGGTAGAGCAACAACAATTCTTCATATCAATTTGGGGTAAATATGGATTTTAAATGTTCAGCAAATATGTTACCTTCTTTAGTATCGCTTCTTGTCCAACCTCAGGTCAAAGTGCGCAGAGGTGGTTTAAACTCAACGGGTCTCTTAAGATTTCTAGCGGAGTGACATCGAGACCTTCCAGATATGTTTTCAGAAATTTAGTTTTTTCCTATGCCAGCAACTCTTTGAGTCGTTTAGTGCACTCTGATCTTATATTGGGGTGATCTGTGCTGTTGTGATTCCCTTCTAACTCTTCTTTTTTTACATACATTGAACGTCTCAATATCGGTAGAATAAATTATATTTAAGCCAATCAGCGGACGGGCAGTAGTACCACGTTCAGCAGCCTGTTTAATCGTTTTGTTAAGGTTGACAATCCTCGGATGTTCTTAGTTTTAATGTTTTCCATGCAATCACTACTGAAATATTTTTTAATCCCAGCTAATTAATATGATTGATAATTTTTCACAGTTAAGTCATTGATAGATAAACTTAAATTTAAATAAAGTAAACCATAAAGTTAATAAAGATTTTGAATTTTTTCCGTTAGTACAACAGTCCAATAAACAACAATAAACTAACTTTAACCATGTACATATGTATGTATAAGGAAGTTTAATAATAGGCCTCATAATCGTAAAAACTTAAATTTAAAATACGAGTACAAATTTGTAAAAGCTTTAGGTAAAGTATTTATAAGGAAATGCAAAATCATAAGAACTTTAAGTTGTGTTTTTGTGATGTAAATAATTCGCTTACGCTCAAGTGATCTTTGGTCTTTTTCATCATAAGCGCACAACCTCGTGAGTAAAAAATTTTACACACGATATCATCTCTAATACATACTCACAATATATAGAAAATCAAAATAAGTAGTAAGTTATGTTATTAACCATACATCGTAATTTCCTTCAACATACTTAACCACCGATGCGTGTATTTTGTAATTTTCAATTAATTGATTTGTCAATTTCTTGTCTACCTTTTTGGCTTGCATCGTCTACAGCTTTTGGAGGTTGTACGTTGTTGCCCATGTTTAAATTTTTTGTGTGTGTATTTCAATGTAAGATAATATTTATTAAAGCTTGGCTCTCTATGTTTCTTTGCAAAATCTACTGTCATATACAAAATTTTCTTTTTGTCTAAACATCGACCACATAAACGTTTTTCATATGTTTCCTGTGTTTGTGTACTTTGGACAAATTTTGTATGTGTGTATGTATGTATGGCAATTTTTTACCAAAGAGGAGAAATTTGTCTGTCGAAAAGCACCAATATTTTTATTTTCAAAACAGTTTTAGTCGTTTTTATTGTTTTTAGTGTGTTGTACTCGCATGTCCGAATAGCCAATGTCAAGGACCCCAATAATTGTCTAAGGCAGTGGTTTTCAACCGGTGGGTCGCGACCCCCTGAGGGCTTCTAAATGAAATCCATTGAGTTTATTTTTAATATTTAATTTTTTTAATTCAAAAACATAAAAGTACTTATATTAATGCGAATGCTGGGCTTGCTTATTTTTAATTAAATGCGAAAAACGTGGTTCCACGTGTGACACGCAAACAATCAAATCATTTTCTAAATTTAGTTTATTCCTTTTTTTTGTTTTAAAGTTCACCATTTGAAAAAAGTCATTTCGCACAGATAAGATGTTGAAAATTGAATTAATATTTTAACTGCTTTGCTTTTTTTTAGCTAGCTCAGGGTATTCTGCCTTTTGCTTTAGTCAAAATGTAGAATTATTTTGAGATAAATATTCCATTTTGAGCATACTGTCCGCTGCCAGCTCACATAAATTTTCTTTCAAATTATTGGCAAGATCGGCGAACCCAATGGGATTTAATACCCAGCAATCACCATTATCTTCTTGTAGCTCTTTTGGAAAATAGCGGTATGGTTCCATTTTTTTAATTTTGCAGCGCTTCTATTGTTGCAATACTTTTAAAGCTAGTAAAAGAATAAAATTGTAGTCGTTGCAAAGATTTTGACCAAATTCAAATTGTAAAATAAATGCTTTGATTTTATCTTTGATTTTTATCAAATGATGAAAAATGTCTGCAATATATGCTTATTTCAAAAGCCACTTAGGATTATTAAAAAAAATTTCATATTCGGATTCTCCTTTTAGATGAGGTGGATCCTCATCTCTGTGTGTTAAAGAAGATTTTGATAGAGAGTGCCTGTATCTTCACATACTGTTCGAAACAACCTTGATTGTAAAGATTTTTTTAAAGGAATTTACAACTTTGATGACAGTATTAAGCACATCGCTTAAATTTGACTGTAAGAACGTGGCTGCACTCCACATCATTAAGTCTTGCTACGAATCCACTTTTATTGCCATTCATTGCCCTAGCACCGTCAGTGCAAATACCAACATAAAGTTCCCAGTCAAAGTTCAAATCTTTAATGCCTTCCAAAAACATTTCATACAAACACCCGCCAATTGTATTTTTTGGTAAAGATTTGCAAAACAATATTTCTTCGGAAATATATATTATATCCTGTAATTCCTATGTGGTTTCTGTAATCATAGTAGTTAAGGATGAACAGCTGATTATGCTAGAGCATCCGATCGTGGTGCTGGGGCTGCCAGCAGGCCTCCAGACCAACATAGTGCAACGGAATTTCCTCCGAGCGGGTTTTAAGGTTATACCGCCTAAGGTCGGTCGCCAGAGCCTCGTTTGCGAAAACAGGGAACACCAAGTCCTTAAAGGACAGTGGGTGAGGTTGGCAGTTGAGAACGAGTGGCTATGTGAGCGCTTCACTTTTCTTTGAGCCCCCTTCGGAAATAGTATCATGATTTTCAATCTGTTGATTCATCGAATTGTAGTAAAAAAAATTAGCTGTTTTTTACTTTTTTATTACTTCATCGCGAATATCATAATCTAAATCGCTTAATCTGCGTTGAATTGTGTTATAAGACAGGGGAATGGATTTTAATTTCTCCGCTTCTTTTTCGCCTATCATTATCTTAACCATGTCTATGGCAGCCGGTAAAATAAAAATTTCAGCGATTGTGTTAGTTTTTCCATTTTTACTTACGATGTTAAGAGAGCTTGTTCATTTATTTTATTTTATTTTTATTTAGTGCTGCTAATGCGGGCCTGAAACTGCTTGAAAAAGTATGCCAACCAAAAACTATTCTCTTCCCCTCTCTTGCCCATAAGCTAGAATTTTATGCCAGCACAATTGTTCTCGTGTGATCATAGCCATTGAATTTTCTGGTTTATGCTGATAAACCAGCAACAGTTGATGCTTTAGAGGTCAATATTGTTCGCGTCATTCGTCATATACGGCCAGCAACGGTAAAAAAATGGCTACAATTTGGACGTCCTGAATGCGCTTCGTCAAGAACAGCCGCAGTGGCCATGTGCCCGAAATCATTTTCAAATGTCAATGCTTTGTGTATTGATATTTTGAAAAAAAATGTGTTGTATTAATATTAAATTTTGTGTGTGAATTTTTGCAATTTAAAGTTCTATCTCACTCTTTACATACATGTACATGCAGTGTGAACGCAGTGTACGAACTTTAAGCACGACTTCCGAGAAGTAGAAAAGGTCATTCCAGTGACAGTTTTATTTTTTCTGGCTTCTTGTTTTTCTGCAAAACTGCACTGAATCCTTGACGAAAATATAATTCTCGACCTAAATATTAATATTCCACCACTTTACCATAGTGCCACTTGTATGCAGGGCAATGGTAACAGAAATCGTTTTCTTATAAACGGAAATTAATTAAATTTTAAACTATATCTATGTGAAAAATTTTAAAAATGAAATTTTTTACCATACATTTACTTGCTCATAAATTAATTTTGTAACATAAATCGTGTAACATATTACCCATATTCAATCTATGGCATCCATACATGTATGTGTGGATGAATGTAATTGATGCCAGGTTCCCACTATAATTTAGAAAAATTATCTTAAGCGAAATAGGAAGTACATAAAAAACGGAATATCTTTTCGTACATATGAATATTAAAGTATGGAAAGAAATTAACATGAGTGATTGAATGAAAAAAATATTATGCAAAAAAAACCTAAATAAATAACTATAAGCATACAATATGCAACGAATTTTTAATTAAATTCACTCACAAACTTTTTTTATTCATCATATGTACTCGTATACTCGTATGTATAATCACACTGATCTCCATCTAGTGTTACGCGATGTTTTTGTCATGAGATTTTAAGAAAGTTGAAAAGAAAAATTGTTTTCCTTCTTCAGGTATTTTTTGGCTCTTGCTCACTAATATTCACTTTTATTTCATTTGGAACTTGTTAGAGAAAAGAAAAAAACTAAAGCAATAATGGGTGCTTGTCTTGGAGGTAAAAAAAAACTTAAACACCAGAAATAAGTGAAAACTTCAATTAGCCCACTTTGGAAACAGCTGAATTAATTATATACAGAAAAAGTTAAAAGTCCAAAAGGATTTAGAGAAATGAATTAATTTAAAAACTAAACAGTGGAAGTGCTAAAGGCATGGTCATACTTGGGCAAACATTTGCCCAAAAAAACGTAACCAATAAATATTAGTGAAAAACATTTTGATTCAGACACGTGTTTCTTAAGTTGAATAGTTTCATATACAACTAATAGACAATGTCATAGAATCCAACATTATTGGAAACTCTTTAACTTAACAAACAAGTCTCTGAATTGAAAGCTTCTTCATTAATATTTAGGGGTTACGTTTTTTTTTGGGCAAATGTTTGCCCAAGTGTGACCATACCTTAAGTAACATAAAATCAAACCATCAAACAATAGACACTGAAGGTGAAATTATTTATGCCGAGTACACAAACAATAGACAATTTTATAGAATCCAACACGATTGGAAACTGTTCAAATCAATAAATACATGTCTGAATCAAACAGTTTTCCAGATGTGTACTCGGCATTAGAAACCTAAAAAAGCTTAATTATGTTGTAGAACATTGTCGTCTACCATTTAACCTCAATTGTCATTGGTGGAGACCATATAAATACTTCGTATATATTTTTTATATATTTATTTTATCTTTACGCGCTAGATAACAAATATCCCGTATATTTGAAGCTCGATGGAACTTTAAATTGTTAAGACTACACAAATAAATATTTTTAATCGAAAAAAATTTTCTATTCGAAAGATTTCGGGCATTTAGCTTTCGCGGCTGTTCTACTTGGGCCACTTTTTCGAGCCTTGCTGGCTGTATGTCTCAAATAACATCAACAATGTTGCCACCACGGCGTCAACTGATGCTGGTTTATCAACATCAAATAGTGACTTCACATGGTCCCACAGTAAATGCTCGAGAGGTATCAAATCGCACGAACTTGGTGGCCAATTGACAGTTCCATTTCTCGAAATTAATTTATACCCAAATTTTTATTCGAAACCACAATCAATCGTGAATTTTCCCTTTCGCTTAAATTTCAATTGGGAATAATTTTTCCCTATAAATGTTTTCCCTTTTTTGATTCCCCTTATCACGAATAATATATTTCACAATGTTTTTTTTTCACTTTTCTCTTGGTTGTGTTCACTTTATTTTTCCAGGCGAGCATAATTTCAATATTTTCCTTCCAATTAAATATTAAAATATAAATATCAGTAAATAAAGTTCACGATTGTCAACAGTAATTCCCTACAACACCTTTTTGCATTGAGTATGATTTTTTTTGGTTCACATACAGTAAATTTTCTGGCGGTAGAATGCTAAAAAATTATTTTCTACTGCACCTATAATATATGTTTGTATATTTCAAAACACAATTTTACACTTATACCTAATTTATATTAAGCATTTTTTTCATGAAATTGGTTGCATGAAAATTTTTTATTTGTCAATAGGAGGCCTGGAGGAGCGACTTATATCAAAAACGTTGCCAAAAATGCATCAGAGATTCATTCTACGTCTGCTTAATGTAAATCAGGTATTAGAAACACTTCATTTGAACCCCAAAATTTTTATATTTCTTATTATTAAACTTAAATTTATTTCATTTTCATTTTAACTTATAATCTTTACAAATCTTCTTCCCAATTTTTGCATTCACTTGGTATTGGATGCGGGAACAAAGGTTTCCATGAAATTCGCGATAGCAAATTTCTCGTCATGGGAACAAAACTTTCACATTTTTGTTCACGATAGTGTTGAATACCATCCATATTTTTAAACAATAAATAATTGATCATTGTACGGTAATGATCTAATGTTTGCAAACAATTTCATAGAAATCGATTAGGTGTTAGTACATAAAATAAAAAAATTATTGTCCACTTTTCCTGCTGCTAGATATACATACCATTGACAAGATCGCAGTCTGTGCAAAAAGGTGCGTAAGAATTGGTTCTTTAGAAACAAATTTTAACTTTTGTAAGAATCAATTGGAGCTAAGCATATGCAATATAATATTGAGGGCGTGGGCCTGTCCTTATTTATTTGTTTTGCGTATGGAGAAAATGGTATAAAATTTATTATAAAATTCGAACAAACACTCTGAGACCCGAAGCGAGTTATTAATAACAACTAAAAATAATTACAAAAATGGGGTTGAATCATGGATTCAACTGACAACGACTTGGTTCGATTTGCACGATTTTTACATTCGCTTGTCATTGGGGGTCAAGTAATTGTGCGGGAATATAAATAAATTGCTCTTCATTAAAACGAATGAATCAAAAACCAATACATTCCACGACGTGTTTTCGTAGGTTAAATTCTTTTTTATAAGTCGGTATTGAACGTGCATGTTCCCTGATTTTAAATTTTTTTTTATATTAATTTTCATTACTTCAATAATGACGAATTTAGGAAAGAAAGTTAAATTAATTCACTTTTTGTAATGATTAAGAAGACATTTTCACGTCTTGCACCACTTCATTTCTTTTCTGCTGCTGGTATGTTACTTGTTTTACGTTGTAAACTCTAGATCTTGCAACTATATTTGATTTAGTGGGCGATATGCAGTAAATACATAAAAATACGTAGCCGCTTGCAACCCAAGTGAAATTTTTATTATTTAATTGAAAAACCATGAACATACGTAGTTTGCATGCAGAAACAAACATAATGTTTAATATTACAGGATATTAAACGAATTTTCGTGTTACGCAAGCAGCCCACAATGAAATTGTGTCCACACATATAATTTGGAATTCACAGGAATATTGATAATAATGGCGAATTTTATCCGTTTGTTTTTTGTTTTTAAATTATATTTAAAGTAATTAAAAGTTCCACCCCGTAATAAAATGTTCATTTTATTTCTTTAGGCAACAGAGTGTGGTATTCAAAGTATCAGCGGCAAATAATAATTGTTAAGGAGGAAAGTTGTTCAATTTTAAAAGCATAATATGACATGATAAATGAAGCATTTACAGTGCAGTTAAGTTATAATGAAAAACCGCTATAGCGAACTATTACGTATAATCCGGGTTATCCCAACATTATTTAGTTGGTGCAAAATTTTCGTTTGCAAAAAAAAAATAAAAATTTGACGCGATGGTATCAGGCGACAATTTATTCCTCATGTCAGGTTTGTTTTGTTTATTTTAATTTGCTTAAAATTCTTTCCACTGAACAGTTCGAAAATTACAGAATAAGAACATCGCCAAGCAAAGTATGGCCAAAACAAAAACATAACAAAACTATACAAATGTTTGGTAGTAAATTTACGGAGTAAACTACTTTTTTAATGAAATGAAAACGTTTGAGTAAAAATTTTGTTGTAAATAACAAGGGTGGGCACTGGCCAGCTATGCTTACGAATTAATATTTAAAGAGCTATTTCTTTATTTTTGATACAATACATATATGTAGGAAATACGGAAGTATATTTATTTGACATAAACTGCCTTATCCATAAAAAATATTTCAGGTTTATTAAGCGCTTATTTGACATATTTCTACGGGAAATTTGTCAAATAAACCTGTAATAAACCTAAAATATTTTTTATCAATTAGGCATCTTTATTCGATTGTGGTGGAAAATAAAATAGATGCACAATCGCATAAAGATGCTTGTTTTGTAAAGATTTTTGTTTGAAGCTTTTAAACTTATTATGTTTGTATACTGTGATTCTCAATATAGTATTAAGAGTCTTACTATAAACATACAAAGTTTGTTAACTAAATTCAAACATTTTTTGGGTTGAAGTCTACTGATGAGTTCCAAAAGCGGGAACGAAATGCATATAGACAATTGCTTAACCATAAAAACAAGCCAAATCTTCAAATCATATATATATATATATATAGGGTGTTTTTTTAGAGTGTCACAACTGTGAGTTGGCATCACTGCTTTATTTGGGCACCCATTTAACAGCTGATAGTTTCTTTTTGTTAAGTTTGCTTTGAACTTTCATTATGAATCGACTTACACCAGAGTAACGCGCGCAAATTATTGAAATTTTTAATCAAAATAATTTTTCTTTTCGTCAAACTCAAATTGATATTGATTTTGAATTTGAGAAGAATCCACAAGCTTTTGTCGAAACACCATTACATCCACAGAAAATTACTGTTTGGTTCATATGTCTTAAAAAAATTGATTGCGCCTTCTACGCGCCAGCCGTGGCAGCCACATGGGAGAAATCATACTTAAACATTAATTTCATAAAATTTTCTTTCCAATAAAGCCCCAAAGCCCGTTTCATTACTATTAAAAATATTTATTTGTTTATTTATTTATTGATACATATTATACAAAGTAAATTTGCATTATATGGTTGCACAAATATGGGCGGAGTATTTGAAAAAAGTTTTGTGACTGACTGTACACAACCTATGCCTTCACATAGGAATTAGCAACGTGGTTGTTAAAGAAATTCCACAAAACCGCAAGAATGTACGGTTATCCGTGGCAGATCAGTCAACCAGTGCGAGCGAGACGAAAAACACTCGAAGGCCAAACAACACACCAAAGCCTGACCGCACTTAAGAAATAATTACGATGACGCGAGAGCTGTTCTTCAGCCCAGAGCTGCTTAACGACTGATATTAAAAATATATTTCCTTGTTTTCTTATGACTTAAAATTGTGTCACTCTATTAAAAAAAACCCTATATAAGATTAATCTAATTTTAAAGTTTAAATTTGAAGTAAAAAGTTTATTTTTTCGTAATAAGTACGTGAATTTATTTTCTTAAATTTATCAGTTAATCTAATTTTGAAGTGAATCATTTAATGTGCGTCGGTGCTTTTACGCCGACGAGAGCACAATAGCCAACTATAACCCAGCAAATAGAAATTAAACCTTTGAATAAAGATGAAATACATTTGAGAATAACGTTTGAAAGTAAGGTGAGAATAAATGATTTTCACAATTTGATAATAATTCCTCTTGCTGAGAATGCTGTGTTTTCTTGTTTGTTTTCAAAACATTTGCAAACATTTGTTGTTTGAGAAAAGATTTGATTTCAAATCATTCTTCAATTTGAAATCAATTTATATTTCGGTACTTCGTATTCTTGCGAGTCATTGTATTCAATAGTTAAATTTGTTAAAAATAGTTATCGGACTGTTTTAACTGATATAAGCATTTCACTGAGCTGGTGAGAACTGTCATAATTGGTCATCAACCAAACTTTGAGCTTTTGCTTAAAGCTTTTCGTTTGTCTTGATTTGTAACAAGAAATGAAATAATTTTTTTTTCTATTTTATAAAAAAAATTTCTTTTATTTATTATTCTATTAATTTTTTTCATATGTTTATTAAATATTGTGCAAAATAGTCAAGACGGTATATAATGTCAACGAAATGATCTGATTCAAAAATAGTCCAAGAAAAAATTGTTTGATAATTACACAGAAATCGTCAACGCTAGTCCCCATAGTATTTATTAAACATAAGCCCAATTCATAATCTTGTGCAAATGGTCTTGCATCGTAGCATGTGCAAGATTGTGAATTGAGCTGCAGACTTGGTTTGAGCGATGTATTTTTCCTCGAAAAATATGCTTAATGAACATCAGCGTTGCCAGAAAATTATGATGAGCGAATGCTAAATCGGTCAAAAAATTCTGCTAAAATGTTCTACAAAAGAAAAGTATAATGCCAGATTTAAATGTAGAAAAAATTATTGAAATAGCTTTGAATTTCATGTTTATTCAAAATTATTAGTATTTGCAGGTATTTTTAGAGCACATACATATGTATATAAAAGTTAATAATTGGTGTTTTTTGGAAATGTTACAATTACGTTTAAAATTTTTTTACGCATTATTATTTTATTTATTCAGTAAAATATTTTTTTTTAATTCAAAATACATTGAAATTGATTATTGAGGGGTTATCTGGGTCATATGCGCATTTCACTGTTGCTAGTGCAGATCATCAGGGAATCTTTAGCCTGCAATACATGTACATTTATGAGAAAAATCCTCTATACAGAAGAATTTTTTAACAATTTTTTATTTTCAACAAATTCTGCCAGAAAGCATCTAGCAGAATTTTTTGAAAGCTTAATGCTTTTTATCTACTGAAAATGCCAGATCTGGCAGTGAAAATGCTAAAATGGCAACAATGATAAGCATACGAAATTAGTTTTCTTAAACTTGTTCTCAAATCACGCGGTAGTCTGCTATTAATGGCTGTCAAACACAAGCTAAATGACTCAGTTTGTTCAAATGTTCAGCGTTGCCCTTTCAGTTAAGAGGCGGGAAATTCAAAGATCAGGGATTTATTGACCCGCCCTATGGATTATTCTACATTTATTAAATCAAAGTGCTTATTCTTAACTTTGCTTTACTCTTATGTTCTGGCAGTGTGGCTCGATTTATGGATTTGGTTTTTCTTTTCTATTATGAATAAATGTTGTTATGTTAGTTTACTACAACAATAAAAAAAACCAAACAAAAAATACCCAGTTTACAATTATTTTTTTGTAATCTGTTGTTATCGTTATATACTTGTGTATATTGGTCTGGGTTAGTAATTTATGGAATATCTCCATAGCATTTAATCCATGTTGTGTAATTAATCATAAAAATGTCACTAGCAGATTGCTGCACACTATTTTATCGAAAACAATTACACATCTCAATTTAACTGATAGCAAATTAAATACTAAAATGTATACATACAAACATAATTGACCAAAAAATCAAAGTAATTGAACAGAAACTGGACTGGTGTGATTACTTTCTTTAATTTTTTTTTGTTTTTTTTAATAAACATTTAAAAATGAAATCGTTACTTACTGGAAACAGGCTCTCTCACATACATACATATGCAACTGTAACTTACATTTATACTCAGTGCCAAATTAACAATAAAATAGCCAACACAGACCAGAGCAACTAAATCCAATCAAAGCAATTATATATACTTATAAAAATTTTCCAATATGCAACCATTGCTGGAGTTTGTATGCTGCATGGAAATAAACATTTCGTTTATTTACTTGTGAATATCGATTGCTCTTCTAGTCCATTGCAATTCGTATTGTTAAAGATTTAATAAAAGCAGTTTTTGTGCAAAAAAAATTAATAAAAAAGTTGTCATATTTGCTGCACTTTTTCCACTTTTTTACATTGCTTAAATTTTAATGCTGAAAATTAGATTTTTGTTTTCTTCTCAAAAAATAAGCATTCACATCAGAAATAAAACACTCCAAAATTATATGGAATTAAATTGAACATGAAATTATATATTTTTTTTAAATTTTTTATAATTGTTAATCTTTGGAAGACATGGAATGAATGATTTTCATGAAAAACAAAGTACATAAATTATTTTTCCATGATAAACATGTAAATTATGTTTTTCCTGTGCAGAGTCCATATGTAAAAGTTTTTATTACCCTACGTCTACAAATGATATATTTTTATCATAACAAAAGTCAAAACTTGTATTGAAAAATATTTTTTTTATGTTAGCTCTTTTTTCTATATGGAATTTGACATTTGTCATGGTAAAAATATATCAGGTATATATATCATCACCCTAATGAAGAGAATTTCCTGAAGAGAAATTCCTGACAGCGTTGCATATTCCAATCAAACTAAATATCCAGCAAATATTATTCCATTAGTGCGGGAAAGCACGAGTGAGATATTTGATATGTAATTTCGGATAAAATACGCAGCTTATTTATTTTTTAGCCGACTTCAAAAAAGAAGGAGGTTAAGGAGGTCAAGGGTATTGTGTTTATCAGCCTAAGTATGTATGTATGTATGTGTGTTACTTTGCGGCACTATATAAATCGAACGCGTGGACCGATTTTGATGATTCTTACATCAATCGATCTGTCTTAATCCTGGGAGTGTCATTAAATATATGACAATAGTCAAAACTCAATGTGGCGGCCAACAGATGTCATTTTGTAAATAAAAAAAAATATTCGGCGAACTATATCAAAAATAGTATCATTCGACAGCTATTTTAAAATCATCTTTAGGTTTATCTTATGATTTTTAATTTTGAATGGTAGCAGTCGGGTTTTTTAATTTTTTTTTTTTAATTACTACTCCGTAACTTTTAGACCAATTTTAAATTTTTTTTGTCTGAGAGTTTATACGGGATAGTTTAGCAAATCACGACATGTCAAATCATTTCGAAAAATTGCACAATTTATAGCTTTCCAAGTTGGAATAAAATAATATTCTATTATAAATTACAAAAATGTAAAATACAATAAATAATCACTAACAAGTCAGCTATTGATAGTTCCGTTTTTCAAATCACCGTGATTTTCAGAACAGGCCCAGAACATAGCTTCCATTTTGACCCATTGTATCTTTGATTTTATGATCTTTTACAATTCCAATTGCGGCGAAACTTAGCACGCACATTGACCTCTCGTAACGACACAATCATGAAGTTTAAAAAAATGGGCGGATCCACGCCCCTTAAAATTTAATATTAAATTACTCGTGCTTCCACCTAATTGAATTTTAGGAAACTTGGTATACACCCTCAGCTCTAAAAAATACACAATCTCGCATTTCAAAAAATGGGCGGAGCCACGCCTATGATGGGTTAGTATAAAATTATATGTTCTCCTAATTATCCGATTCCTACGAAACTGGCAAACAGTTTCGGCTCTTAACATTACGTAATTATGCGCTTGAAGAAATGGGCGGTGCCATGCCCTCTAAAGCTTAATATTACATTTCATGTGCATCTGCTAGACCGATTTTTACAAAACTTGGCACACACCTTGAGCTCTGAAATTGACGCATTGTTGAATTTAGAAAATTGGGCGGACATTAATATTTGCAAAATAAGCCGTGACGTTTAAATATAAAATTGACACTAAACATTTTAAAAAGAAATTTAAACGACTTAAAAAATGTGCACTAAAAAGTTAAAAATAATTTAGATGCAGTTAAACAAAACATTTTTATATCTGTTACCTATATCCAATGCTATACCATGAGTAATTAATTTTTAGTTTAATCATGGCCTCACGTAATGCGTGCAACTTCAGTTTCTGCAATACAGTAGACGCTTGTAAATTAGAACTCTAGGAAATTCGAGTCCTTCGGAAATTAGAACCAACGTTTTAATACATTGCATTGCGTTTTATTTGTTTATTGTTTGTTTTTTTAGCACTGAAAATTTTCTTTGTATGAGAATAACATGTTACTTATGTAATTTTTGTTATACGTGCATTTTTGCTAATTTGTGTGAAATTTGGAACGCGTGATCACATTTCGCCAGTGTTTTAAGTGAAACTTTAAACGTGTGTGCATTAAGTGTTATTTTTTTTAGAAAATGCCAAATAAACGTAAAAGTAATAATCTGCCCTTAGAGATTGACAAAGGCGTTCCAGGAAAACGTTTAGCTCTGTTAATTGTATGTATATGTATTTTTAAAATATTTATTTGTTATAAACTGTGATGAATTTTAATGAGATGGTATGTTTTGTGTTCGTTTTATATAAATAAAATTAAAAAACTTATGCACTTTTATGTTGTATTTTAATTACAAAAAAAAACCTTCGGAAATTAGAATTTCTCTAAACCAGGAAGAAAGTGGTTCCAATGAACGAGCGTTTACTGTAATAAATGATTTTGTTTCAAACATTGCCAAAATGATGAATCAATAGAATGGTAGATAGTTATTGAAGAAATCTATCATCAATACTTAATTATACCAGCAAACGAATCTCATAAATTTTTAATTATACAAAACAAACAAACAGCAATGAAAAGAAAATCTTAAAATACGACTATTGTATAGTTTCTGAATGCAATATTTAGCAAAAATTACAGCAAACTGAATAAAATGATTCCAAAGACATGAAAGAAAAATGAACAAACCCTGTTTTACCAAAAAAATAAATAAAATAAAAATAACAATAAATGAAAAAAATAGATAAATAATAAACGAACAAAAGTTGTCATTCGACGTTATAACAAATGAAAGTGAATGTTGGTGGTAAGTTGGTAAGTAGTTGTTATGGCAGAGATGTTGTCAATGAGACAAAGCACTAAAGCCAGCAACTGAAATGTATCTGTAAATGAACTTCAAACAGAGTTACTAGATACTCAACCAGATTTGCCTTGATATAAACTGGGATGAAGATGGAGTTGGCTGAGAGTGAGTGGATGAATGAGTTCGCATATTTTTTTTCTTGTTTTTGCTTTTTTGCTATTCAGTCTTTCGCATGTCTTGGAAAAGAGTTTTCCAATTAACTAGCAGCCACCAGTTAGTTACTTGGTTGTTGGAGGATAGATTTATACGTACATACATACGTACTTTTTAAGAGTAGCTACATACTGCTACATGGTTTGATACAAGTATTTTTTAATGTATTATTATACCATGTTTGTAGTTTGTGATAGAGGTGGTTGCTTTTTGTGGTATTTTGTAAGTTTTTCTAATTTTTTTTTTAATTTTTTTTCGATTTATGGCTTTCAGTTTGGGACAACTTTTGTTTGTCAGCGGCTGTGGTGTCAGTGGCATTTGTGCACCTTAACATGATGCCAGTGTAAACAATAACGCGGTAACGTCAACTCTTACGCTAAAATACTAAATGCTGGACTAATTTAATATTCATAAATTTTGCAACCTATTGATTCGTAACGAATATCCGCAAGTGGTTATTGGTTGGGAAATCGATTTCCTCACGCTTTGCTTTGTTATAAAAAAAAATTAAGAATTTTTGTGCAACGGGTTTTACATTAAACAAAAAATCTGACCTCATGTTGGGTCAAAAAAAGTGCTCTCGTAAAAATTATTTTACTTTACGTTTGGCTCAATTTCAGTTTTTTCATTTGCGCTGTGAGTGTTCATTATTTATTCTTCTTCTTTTAAATTTAATGGGACTTGAGTGTTGCTTAAGCAAATAAATTAAAATTTTCCAAGTCATTTAAACAATATCTACTCGCAATCATTTTGTAAAGAAAAGTTTTTAAATTTTGGGAAATTAAAAATTTTTAATTTAAATTTATAAATTATTTAAGCAGATAATCATTTAGACACAGTGAACTTGAAAGTTTAGCAAAAGTTGCTTCCCAACATTTGTACAACTTAGTGCCAACGGCACACGTATGTGTGTGTGTTCTCATTAAAAACAAAGAAGTATACACATACAGACACGCTAAGAAAGTTGAAAAATATTTTAAACAGATTTTGTTTTCATAACAAAATGAGAGTTAAGCATAATTTAATTTAAAAAAAATATAAATTACACCAATGAATTAACAAGTAGCTACTGGTATGCGAAACCAAAAAAGTTTACAGCAAATAATAACAAACTAACAAAAAAAAATTCTCGTATGCGAAACCATAAAACAATCAAACAAACTTAATCAATAAATTTTGTATCCCATTTTTACAGCAACTGTTATGCCAAATTAAAAAAAAGTTTATTTAAAATAAAATCAATCAAACAAATAAAATCGCGTATTCCATTTTCAAACTTTGCAATTTACAGCAACTGACACCACGCACTGTGAAACGATAGTATTAAATGATATGAACTTCTACTTATATGAAGCTTGATAAACAGTTTGGGATCTGGGAGCGGCATAATCTCGTGCTTACAAGAAGGGCGGGCCGGGCCGTGCAGGGACATATTCCATGTTTTCCGGAACAATTAGAAATTTTTTTAGTCCATTTATTGCTTAAAATTTTTCACATGCCAAAAAAATTGCCTTTTTCACTATACGAACATTAGCCCAATTTAATGCCATAAGAAACAAAATGAAAAAGTTCCGAAGGAACAAAATTTTTCTAATAAAAATTAAAATTTATAAAATATGATATAGAAGATAAAAAATTTATGTTATCAAGCAAACACAAACAACGAAAAAATATATAAATGGAACAAATGCCAACGAACAGAACTATTATCATTAGTGGCAAATTAGATCTTGGCCTGTGATCTTATGATGGTCAACTAAAAAAAGTAGCAAAGAAACAGAATAGTTCGAATAATAATTTAAATTAATAAAATAAACAGAAACTGGTATAGAAGACAAAAAGTTTGTAAAAACAAAAAAAAAATTAAATTCATTGAGTTACGGCCCTTTAGATTTAAAAAACTGAAGTTTTTTGGTTTTTTTAAAATTCAGTATTTTAAGTTGCGCCCTTAAGCTAAAAAAAATTCTAAAATTTCTTTTAAACCTGTTGCTTAAAGAAAATTTTTTAATTAACTTATTAAGCGTTAAGTTATTATCATCGGACAAAAATTCAAAAGTTACGACATATTTACTGAAAATATCCGAATTAAAATTTTTTTAAATCTAAAGGGCTGTAACTCGTTGAATTTGTATTCGATCAACACACTAGACTTGTGCCATTTTGTTCATTTCAGTAACCGGTCATGTTAGTTCATTATTTACAAATGAACTAGTTCGTTCATTTAGTTCAATCGCTCTTTTAGTTCAATGAACTAGTTAGGTCTTTTTAGTTCAATGATTTTACAATTCTAAATGCAAATGTATGTATGTATGTAGATATGTTGTGGTCTTTGACAGATCTGTGACTAAAAACTTTATGAAAACTAAAATTAATTAATTAATAAATTTGCTTTATAAAGGGTTTATAAAACATATTAAGTTGAAAATCTTTTTCAAAAATCTCACAAATCCAAAATATTTTTTGTTAGTAGAGTAGTATAAGTGTTTACTTGTGTATGAACAAGACATTGCATTTGTGGCAGTAGCCAGCGATGAACAAGAACTAAATATATATACATACATACATACATATGAATGAGCATAGAAGCAAAGCACACAAACAGTAAAAAAGTAAAGCATAACGTTGAAAACATTTAGTTCATGGCGTCTGTGTTAGTTCATTCTGTTCCTTAGTTCTTAGTTCAAAAATTGAACTAGTGATCGTAAAACAATTGAAGTAGTTCATTTAGTTCAAAGTACTGAATCGTTCATTTGAACTAGTTCGTTCATGAACTACACAAGACTACAACACACTATAAATATGGAGAGATACAAGAAAAACATATATTTTCAGCAGTGTAAAATTTGCGTAATTTAAATAAAGAGTTCCCAAGACTTTTGGAAATATCTTTGTAAACTGCAAAATAAACACGTTTTTTGCGAATATCTCCTAAACGGTTTTCAAGAAAAATAAATGAAGGCCATATTCGTGTTCAGCGACCCTAAATTAGCTAGGAAAATATTTTTGAGGTTATGGCAAAAATGCAAACATTTTTTGTATTGCATAAAGTTTTTTTTCGTACTCAACCTGTGTTTTGATAGCTGGATAAAAATTTGTTCGACTCTAAAAATTCTCACATTCAGTACAGAATGGATTCACAAATTGTTTCGGAACAAAATGTTTGTCCGGAGAATATTTTTCTACGTTTCTCTTTTTGAGAGAGATAACTAATTTTGTTCAGCTTGCATTGGTTTAATTTTAAATTTTGTGCCGACTAAATTAAACTGTGCTGCCAGCTATTTTTTAGTTTTAGCCAAAGTTGAACTGAGCTGACATATCATATTTACATGTACAATAAAAGCACAGAGTATACTTATGAAAAAAAAATTTACGTTATTTTCACTTATTAATTTCTTTTTAACTTTTAATTTGTTTATTAAACAATTAAAAGTTTGAGCACAGAACATGTCCTCTAAAAATTACACTATCTTGCATTTCAAAAAGTGGGCGGGATACGCCTGTTAAATTTTAGTATTAAATTATACGTACTTTTACGTATCCGATCCCCACGAAGTTTGGACTTTTGGCTTGACGCGATTTTATATTTTAAAATTGTGCAAGGCCTCGCTCAAAGTTCAGTTTTAAATGATATGTACTTTTATTTGCATGATCCCCACAAAACTTGAGAAACATTTTAGTAACTGGGGATAGCATAATCTTGTGCTTACAAAAAAGGGGCGGGCCATGCCAATTAAATGGCGATATATAGCATTTAGAAAAAGAAATTAATATTTACAAAAGTGGGCTCATGAAAATTTAAAATTGGCACTAAACTAAAAAAATTTAACCTTGGAAGTGGGTTCAAGTAAGCACTAAGGTGTTTAAAATACTTAAGATTAAATTAAATAAAGCATTTTCATATGTATTACCCATCGTCACCTAAAATCCAAAAAGCCGTCAGTACACTTTTTACTTTTTTTTACCGGAGAAGCAAAAAACCTTATAAATTTAAGACTATTTATTTCTTAAGGTCTTTTGGATTTAATGAATAAAATCGGTATTTTTGAACATATGTGAGTAAAATTTTTCGGAAAGATGTGTTTTGGTTAATCACATCAAAGTCTATTTTGAATTTTTTGGTTGTTACGGCCTGTTGGATTTTAGGTGACGCTATAGTGCCTTAATTTTAAATTTTTTCCAGACTTCTTGTTATTTTTGCCCATATAAATTATTTTCATAATATAAATTTGAAATGTTTAAATATCTGATGCAGATTTAAGCACAAATATAAATTTTTTTTTCGTAAATAATAAATGCAAAAAAAAACTGGTCGATTTAAGTTAATTTC
This sequence comes from Nowickia ferox, assembly GCA_936439885.1. NCBI lineage: Eukaryota > Metazoa > Arthropoda > Insecta > Diptera > Tachinidae > Nowickia > Nowickia ferox. The sequence goes on along the minus strand of OW387025.1, from coordinate 88,779,214 downwards.
TGTTCGGACTTATTTTTGTTTACATATTTCTTTTAATTAAACTGAAGTTCGTATTTTGAGGAATCCAAATTACATGTAATACCTTTTAAAGAGCAAATAAAACCAAAGACAAATCAGTCTTCGAAGGCCTAACCAACTTCAGTCTTATTAAACCAAACAAAGAAACAAAAATAAATTCGAACAAAAATTAACTAAAATTAATAGCTATTGGCAAGTAACAAAATAAACAAATACCCAAAAAAATTGTCTTAAGTTGTAGAACAAAAATAAGAGGCATATGCATAATTAGTAAAGACTGTTGTATATTAGAGATTGTAAATTTTGAGCTTTGAGTACAAAAAAGCTTTCATCAGAATGTAATACGATGAACTAAACCAATTCTCATATCGATGATAAAAAAGTAGAAAGGCCCTAACTCAAATAATTGTAACTTTACAGGAGAAGATAAAAATAATAATTACAAACAGTACAACTGTTTGTAAAAGTCTTATTTTTTACACCAACTAAAAGTCGTACACCTCAAGTAAAATTTTTAACTGTGTTATAGGGCATTTGCATTGTCTAAAAATCTAGTAATTACGAGATTCCGAGCTTAATCTAGTTGCCTTTTACTAGATTCCCCATACAAAACAAAATCTAATTTATCAATAGATTTGTAGGAAATCTACTAAAAATTTAATATTTTTATTTACAGCCTGTCCCACGATATCGACAAGAAAGTTTCCATCGCTTACTTACATTGGAAACAAAAACAAAATAAGAAAATTTGTTTTTGATTTCAATATAAACAAGCGATAGAAAGTATCATGTCGACATCGTGGGCCAGGCCGTTAGTTTTTACTACCCTGTACATCATAATTTATTTAGAAGGTGAGTGAATTAGCTACGCTCTACACTATTTTCTATTGAAGGTGTGTGAATGAGCTAAGTCGATATTTTTTTCGTTACTACTTAAGACTAAATTTTAGACAAAGGATTTTGTCTCGGATACACAATCTTGGAAAATGTCAAAAAGGCTTAGTGTAAACGATATAGATTTCGTTAAAGATTTCTAATCAAATATACTAGATTTGGAGACAATGTAAATGCAGTATTAAAGCGTTGAAAAATAAACGGGTTAAAAAATAACTTATCGGGTATGTTCTGTATTCCAAGTGAAATTAAATCGTTCGTAATTGCCATAACATTGTTGTTATAAATACATATTTCCAACAACAATTCTGTGGCACTTTCGCACGTTTTAATTCCACGTGGAATACAGAACATACCCGTATGTATATTTTTTTAACTTTTAAATTCTATTATTATTTATGCCACTTTCTTATAAAATCTGCGATAAACCAATAATCATATTGAATATGCAGTATGTAAGTATGTTCATAATTCGTTTTATTGATTTTCTAAAAAATATTCCTATATTTAATGAACGTAATGCCCTGTCGATTAAAAACAAATTTCCTTACCCCAAATATTCACAACAAAATGTTCGTGAAAAAGACTTTTATGTGCTGTCAAATTCATTGTAAAATTTAATATAAAATTTTACTTTTCTAACTCACTTAAAATTTGGTAATAAAAATTATTATTTTTGTGAATTTTATGGTCTGTACAAGATACATACATACATACATGTGTAGTATGTACATATATTGTTTGGTTAATATTGTATGCACTCGTATAGTAAAAGCCTTTGGCCGTATTAAGAAAGCTTATTCGAAGCTTCAAACATAATTAAATTAATTAAAAACTTTTGGCCAAGTTGAAGCTTGTTTATGTTTTAATCTCTATTAAGAAAAATTCAATTAACCCATTCACCGCCGAGCTTGATGTGGTGTGCTTCCAGTCCACATACATACACATATACATATTTATTTTATCACACTTTTTTAAATTATTTGGGGCTGTCATATATAAATTATATATAGATTGCCAGAGTAATGAAAAGGTTAAAGTGCCCATTTTAAAATAGACAAGAAAAATTAAATTAAAGTAGCAGCTGGCGAAATTAATATTATGTCGAACTATCGAACAAAATTCCTTAAATTTATAACTTACGTTAAACAGACATAAATAAATAAAAACCCTGTATTCAGGATGCAATAAAATATTTCTTTTGTCCCTTAAATGTGTAAATATATGTACATATGTATGTGCATTACATACATACGTACATACATGCATTTTCATATGTACTCGTATGTGTAAAAGTGGTTTGGAAAATATTATGAAAATAGCGCTAAACTTGTTAAGCATTTTTTTTTTTGGATCTAAAATGTTGCACGACGGTGTATGTTGCCATAACTTTCACAAAACATTTCAGTTTATTGCAGCAGAAAATGTATTAAAAGTAACAACAAGCATATGAGCGAGTGCGATCAAGTATATTTCTAATAATGCAGCCTCTAGATTTGTTTAGTGTCCATATCATAAATTTTTTCATCATTATTTAATGTGTTTGAGTATTTAATAGTTTTTTTGCATTTAAATACATACATATCGCTCCTTTATTGCAACATAGTCCTAACTCAAAAAAAAAGGTTGGCCCGAAAACAAGTTAAAAGTTTCCAATTTACACACATTTTAAAGAAAAAAGAAAATTTTATTTTTCTCCCAAGAGCTGAGTAAAAAAAATATTTGTATAAAATGTTTACACAATATAAATAACGATATGAGGATTAATTCTGCGTCATTAACTCGAAAAATAAATTTTTTGAGATATGACTACGTTGCAATAAAGGAGCGATATGTATGTATATGTGTTTCTGTATGTATATTTATTAGGGTGGGTAAAGTAATATGGACGCAATAAAAATCTAAAAGATGGTATATAAAAAATTAAATCTAATGAAAATTTTGCTAAGAAACCATTTTTTTTTTGCCACAAGTTAGTCAATATATTTGAAGCTATTGAACGGTGCACTATGGCCTCAAGCCCAATTTCTAACACGCAATAAATAAATATTTTAATATTTTAACTGACCATTTTAAACAACTTATGACGGCATATCGTGCGTTGTCATTTTGTGGTGTCATTTTCAAAATGTGTGCCACGCCGTTCCCATTATGTTTTTTATAAGGAAATGACAAATTTTCCCACCAGTATACATTATTGCGATGTCACAAAGTGCCATAGTGTGTATTCGGCATTACATTCAGCTTGCATATCCATTGTTCTTATTTCCTTTTCAAATATTTTTCAAAGTTTTTTTTTTATTATTTTGATTATTAACAACAACTTGCAGATAATTAATTGAGAAGTTATTTCACTTGTGCTAAATTGGAGATCATTTATAGTTTCCGCAAATACTTACGATATGTCTGAATTTTTGTGGAAAATTAAATCAGTGTCATGAAGTATTAGATTTTTACTTATAAAAAAAAATATATTGGTTAAACTTTTAAGAAATTTATTATTTGACGTATTGTCAGAAGTGTACATACAATAATTTAAATTGTATTTGCTGGTGGTCAAGCATGTCTATATGTATACGAATTTCATTGGCGCTTCAACCAAATCATCATCATCATTATGGATGGTAACAAAACTTTAGTTGAGTTGCCAGTCGCCAAAATTCTATTATGGATGGCAACAGGCAACAAACAGCTGTTGATTTCAGTTGCCAAATTGAATAATATTGGCAACTAAAAATTTTTAGTTGGTGCATAGCTTTTAAAGCAAAAACATAATAAAATTAAAAAATCAAAAATAAATTAAATCAACTAGTCCTTATTTAGGATGGTGAAAATGTGCTTTACATCTAAAAAAATATATTGATATTTACAAATTACCCAGTAAAAAATGTTCATGTTTTTTGAAGCAATAAGGCAATAAAGCGCATCATAACTCTCTTTAAAATATGAGCTTTTTAGAAGCAGTGAACATATATGAAGCAAAATATAGAAAAAAAGGTGATTTAACAGCGGGTTTTAAAGCCAGAAAATTTGCTAATGTAATCTTGAAAAGCGCTTTTTACATAAGTAAATATGTTTATATTATTAATCCTTTAAAGAGCGCTTTAGATAACTGCTATATTTGCATGTTTTATTATATTAAAAAAAAAACGCTTTTGTGAGCAAAAAATGTAGTACTCCAAACCGGGAACTCGCCATACAAAAATCAGTAGCAATATCAGCAGGTTTGTCAGCTCTACTTTTGCTCTCTCATGGTAAAAACCTGCTTTATTTGGAGCAATTTTTTTGCTGGGTATTTTATGCAATGATATTTTGTCACAGTAGACACGGTAATTCCAAAGGACTTTAATTGTACCTTAAGTGCCATCTAACAGATGCCACATTTCATACGTTTTTCTTTTCATCGGAAAATGAAGTAATTATATTACCTACAAATTTTTTAGCATATATATTTCTTATATTTTGAGGATTTCTTTATATTATTTTCAGTCGCCAATCTATCGTAATGGTATTTTGGCAGCTAGAGAAAGTTTCCATACATAATACCACTTTAGTTTCAGTTGCTTTGTCAGTTGACACCGCAACTGAAGTTTGGTTATCATCCATTCAATTTTCAAAACTCCCATATTTATACGAATAGCATATATATTTACATTTACATATATGTTTCATCTCCTCTGCCGGAATAAGTAGTCAGAACCTTTTTATTTTGCATACAGTTTGAACCAAATCTCAAGATATTTTTTAAACAAAATTTAATTTGAAACACATACTGACCTACCTACTCTAATCATGTTGATTTAAATTAATTAATATGTTAATGTCTTCATATTTCTTTTTTTCACACCAAAGACATGTCTTGGAGCCGTAAATAATTCTCTTTTCGGAACAACAAATTCAACTTAAACACTTTGAACAAATAATGGTCTGTTGCACATTTCAAATGCATGCCAACGCTGCAGTTTTTATTATCTGCATCTTAAAGATACATACATAAACTTGCATGTATCTCTAAGAACACACATATAAAAAACTTTAAATGCATTATATGTATACTCGTATACATTTGTATGTATGTATGGATATGTGAGTCTGTTTGTTATAGATAAATGCATACATGCATAGTTTGTTTAAAGTAAAAAAATACAGTTTTGAATATTTATTTTTGTACAATTATTAAAAAAATAATAATTATAAATAGACTCGGTCGGCTGTTGTCTAATGTTTAAAAATCCATAACATTAGAGCTAAAATAATAAAAACAAACAGAAAAGATATTTTAAAGATTTGCTTATACATACAAATGAAAAAAAAAATCAAGAAAAAAATCTTGGTAAATGCATCTAATAAATAAATTTGTTCAATTTCAGCGAACAAGAAAGCTAAACTACTCAATGGAGGCTCAAGCGTGCAACAAGTGACTAACACACAAACAACAACAGCAGCAACGAATGGTGAAATTAATAACAACAATAGCAGCAGCAACTATCATCATTTGCAGAACAGTAACAATGGCAGCATTTGTAACGGCTTTAGCAACAACACCATCGGCAGCAACTATGGAAAAAATCCAGCTCATTATCAGCATTTGCAACACAACGGCACTGGTATTGTCAGTGGCAACAGCAACAGCGGCAACGGCCATTCAAATTACTCATCTTCTACATCTCAACACCATCACTACCAACAACTCCAGCAACAACAGCACCCACATATCTATGGTTCTTCTGCCGAAGATCATTACGAATTAACCCAGGCCCAGTACGGACACAACGGAACAGGGAATATTTCGTCTCGACCCGGTGGTCCAAATTTAGTAAACAAACAACTCGTCTTGCCATTTGTGCCACCCAGTTTCCCCAATAATTCGCAAGATGGTGTTACACATCTCATCAAGCCATCTGAATATTTGAAGTCGATTAGTGATAAACGTTCATGTCCATCCTCAGCCAGGTAAGTGAAACTTTAGTGTTTTTTTTTTTTTTTTTTTTTTTGTTAGAAGACGATGATTACTCATTGGTGTTAATCCAAATCAATTTTTCAAAATCTGCACAAAAAACACAATTTTTATTTTAACAATGCGTGCTTTTTCGGGAGAAAATGCAATAATTTGAAAAATCTATTAAAAGCATCTCTAATTACTGTTAATCTCGCAATTAGACTTGCGTGCATTTTGGTTTATTATTTTGCCAAAAAAATAAATAAATAAAATAATAATGAAAAAAAAACTAAACGAAAAAGTATAATAAATTTAAAGCAACAAAAATATCTTTTACCTACTGATTAATTGTGTCTGTTGGAATTTGCAAAAATTGTTGTGAATGCAGTTTAATATCTTGTTGCAAGATCACAGGTTTAGTTTTAGTACAACATTCGTCGCGATGCTACTACAATCACGTCGCAGCACCTGGCATAGGTATGTGTTAAACTTTAAGGAAGTTTGCTTAAGTTCAAATTAAAGCATTGTTTTTTTTTGTCATTGTGCTGTGTTTTGTTATTAATTGTCTCAAGTATCGGGAAGTAATATAAACATATGTATGTATGTAAATATTGCTTGTAAAAGTTTGTTGACCCACATGATCACATACAACTGTAGATATGTACATATACGAGTATATAATATGTACGTATGTAAATCTAAAACAGTAAAAAAACTGTTCACGCAAAAATAATCGTAATAAATCTATTACCTTGGGACTACTGATCCAATAACAAAAATGATGCAAACAGTAAATTTATAAGAGGACTTAAGATTTCTGAAATCGTTATTTGTGGACTCCCTGTTATAATACAAGATGAACTAGAGGGTCTCATAGTTGAATACCTGCTAGGTTTATGAAAACATATTCAAGTCTAGGGCCAACTATTAAAGATGGTATAATTAATGACATACACTCCCGTAAAAGCTGCAACTTAAAAATAAAAACGCGTCACATTAATTCAATAATTTTTAATATAATAGAAAATGTATATTGGAATACTTAAAATCAAATAAAATTTATAAATAAATACATACTGTAAATTAATATTTTTCTATATTGAAAAAAGAAGTTTCAACATTAGTAGACTTTCGTTAATGTTTCTTATTAATTCAATATGGATTTGATTAATTTTAAGCTCTTTTTTCTCTAGGTGTATGTATGTACAACATTTAATTAGTTAAACTGAAGTCAGTAATTAACTAAAGACTGTGAATTTTGGCATTAACTAAATATTTAAGTAAATTGAAAAAAAAAATTTGTTTTTTAATATTTCCTTTCTATGTTCACTTCTCTAAGAATTACATTTATATGTTCAGATAATTAATTTTTCGAAGGAATTTAATAATTTCCTAAAATCTTGTAAATTTTGAAGAAACGATTATGATATATACAAACATCACGAATTAATTTAGGGCCTAATTGTTTAAAAAAACCTCACCGAGTGATAAATTATATGGAAAACAAAAACGAAATTTAAAATTTTTAAATATTTGTTTTTTTTTTCAAAAACATATTTCAATATTTATTTATAATTTTTTTTACTTTATTTGAAATATAATGCAATCTCAAACTACTGACTTTTAAAAGCACACTAGAAGATATAATATAGACAATATAATAAAGCACTCAAACTTATCAAAAATTATTGAAAAAAAAACTAGCCTGATCGTGGATATTCCCTCGGAATTTATTTCTCACGGAATATTATTTTCTCCAGAAAAAATCCTGCACTCATAAATTCCTTGGGAATGAAAAACAGTAATAAGTGGCATCATCGCATTGCAAAGCCAGTTGTTTTGCTTGTGTGTTGACATTTTGTTTTCGCCCCCTTTTTTATTTACATATACAAATTTTTATTTAATTAAGTGTTTATTATGTTTTTAAGTAAACTCCCTTGTGTTTTAGAAAAGAAAGATTTTTAGCGAAAAAAATAAGTTCAGCTGCGTTCATAAACCTACTTTTTCCCCTTGGAATATTTTTCTTCCCGCATTTGGTAAAAGAAAGAGAAAAAATCAAATTCATAATAGGAGAAAGAGGAAAGTAAAAAAAAAATCGCACGAAATTTTTGTATATGATTGGGCTGACTGAAGAAATTGCAAAATACGCAGGCAAATATTTAACAAAACTAGCGTCACACCCTAAACCGCTTGCTCGTAATATCTTGAACTTTACTGAACACATCCGCTTAAAAAAGAAAGACACAAGGTCTCTAATACTCAACACTCCAGATGAAACTGTTTGAAAATATTTTTTTTTTCTGCTTAACACGACTTATGTAAAGGGTCCGCCAGAAAACTTTTTTTTTTGAAAACGGGGCGCAAAACATCACATCGAGTGTAGCTTCGGCTGTGTGGCACGTAGCGCCGTCCTGTTGAAACCAAATGTTGCCAATATCCTCCTCTTCAATTTTTGTGAACAAAAATTCGTTCAACATGGCCCGATAACGATCGCCATTGACTGTAACGGCCACTCCTTGCTCATTGGCCCAATTATGCCTCTGGACCAAAATCCGCACCAAACAGTGACTCGTTTTGGGTGCGTCGGCTTTTCAATGTATGCGTGCGAGTTTTCTGTTCTCCAAATGCGACAAGTTTGCTTGTTTACATACCCGCCAAGATCAAAATGAGCTTCATCTGAAAAGATGATTTTTTTTGGCAAAATCGGCATCTTCTGTAAGTCGATCGCAGGCAATATTTCCCAGCGTTGTTCAAGCGTATACACAACCATATTCGTTCAGCGGAAGGATAAAACTAATTATCTGCCAAATCAGACATGAGCTAAGTGTTACCATTCACGAAATAAGCACTAGTTAAAAAAAACGTTAGATGGCGGACCCTTTATTTTTAATTACTATCACTAAGATTATGTCCAACACTGGTCGGGCCTAATAATTATATTTAGATTTAAGATTTGAATATTTATTGTTAGTTCATTTTTGAAGATACAATAAATAAATATATGCATTAAAAATAACAAAAAATTAAAATTTTAAAAACCCCCGATATGTCAAGAAAAGATCTGATATCTTTTAAACGGCTGGACCGATTTTTTCCCAGCATAGCTAAGAACACTCTCGATCAAGTCACCTTTCAAACAGAAAAAAACTAAATCAAAATCAGTCCACCCGTTTGGTCTGTACGTGGACACGGACAGACATACAGATACACAGACACACACTAGAAACTTACCAGTATAAAAAACCTTTTCTTGGTCGGGGGTTAAAAAATGCTTGGGCTGATTAAACAAAAATTTGAAAATTATTGGCAAAACGACTATTGGTTCGTTTTCAAATCGGTTTTGTGTTTAAATTATTCTTCTTGCATACACAATAAAAAATGTTGGATTAATTTTAATACCAAGCCGGTGTATATACATATATGAGAAATCCAGAAAAGAATTAAATTTATTCCACAATAAGCTATTTTGGAATTAATTTCAAACTTTAATTCCATAATAATCTATAGTTAGCGGGTATAAAAAAAACACAACTTTTTACTGTGTACCTAAATAAGTATCTAGAAACTTGTTCAAAATTTAAACTTTAAATTAAATGCAACTATCCCTCAAAAATAAATTGTTTGAGGTATTTGAGGTACGAGTCCATGTACAGACCAAACGGCTGGATCGATTTGATTAAATTTTTCTGTTTGAAAGGTGGCTTGATCGAGAGTGTTCTTAGCTACATATGTTTGAAGAAGATATCACATCTTTTGTAGATGTATGGGGGGTTTTTAAAATTTTTAAGTTTTGTTATTTTATTTTTAATCTTATAAAGGTGCAATATACAAATGTGGCACCACTGAAATGTGTATTTTTACTTCAATAACAGCTGCTTATAATAATTGAGTAGCTAAATGCACTGCGAGAATTGTTGCCTTAAATATTTTTAATGCATAAGAGTCATTCTCATATTAACATGTTTCTAAATACAAGTTTATGTAGAAATTAACAGCAACTTATGTATGTAAAACACACATTTTATACATTAGTTTGTCAATTGGACAAATGTTTACATAAAACACTTTTGATTTAAAACTTCAGGTCTACGGATACCGAAGACTATATGCAAATACAAGTATCGAATCAGCATCCCATTGGCTTTGAACCACCAAAGCCTCCACCACCGCCGCCACTGCCTATGACCCCATTGACATATCACAATACAATCAATAACAACGATCGCAATAATACAACAAAATCACAAAATAATCACCATTCACATAACAGTCAGCAAGACACTGCCACACGCAAGCAGCATCAGCCACTATCAGCCATTTCCATACAGGACCTAAACAGCGTACAGGTAAATTTTTATATTAATTATTTTTATAAATTCAAACAATTTCGTAAGCAAAAAACAAACTAAATATTTCAGTTGCGCCGTACCGACACTCAAAAAGTTCCCAAACCTTATCAAATGCCCGCTAGAAGTCTCAGCATGCAGTGCCTCTCCTCCACAACAGATACATATTTGAAAACCGATTTAATTGCCGAGCTAAAAATCTCTAAAGACATACCGGGCATTAAGAAAATGAAAGTGGAAAAGCAAATGGCCAATCGTTTCGACTCGGAACACTATTCCGAGATCGCAAAGCAATTCACCGCCAATAACTACGTCGACCAAGTGAGTATTAAGCTTTTGTTTACTATTTGTTTGGCGGACTCTTCAGAAGTTGTCAAAGATTTACTTTCAGATACCGGAAAAGGATCAAGCGGGCAATATAATACCAGATTGGAAACGCCAAATGATGGCCAAGAAAGCAGCCGAGAAGGCCAAGAAAGATTTCGAAGAACGTATGGCTAAAGAGGCAGAGAGCCGAAGACTGTCACAAATACCACAATGGAAACGTGACTTGTTGGCACGCCGTGAGGAGACCGAAAATAAATTGAAGTAAGTAAAACTTAAGTTGGAACTGCAAGAATATATACTCAACTGAATATGAAAAAATTAAATCCAAAATATCGACACTTTGCTGCAAAATTCAAAATTTTTTCTCTCTTATCATATTTCTACCCATCTGTTTGGGATAGAAGGATTTTATTATGGAAAAAAATTAATTCCCCCGGAATAAATTTTTGGGCAATATTTACAATCAGGCTATTATGTTAAATTTTATTTTTCGTATCCCCGAACTCTGCGTTAAACATTAGATTTTGAGTTTTCAAATCTTGTTAAGAATCGTTTTTTTTTGCATTCGTGTAAGTTCTCACTCAACTTGTAGAGTTTTAGAAAATAAAGCCGAAATTTCTGAAAATCGAGTTTTCATCATCATCATCATGAGGTCCTGGTTGTCGATTCTGGCTATTTTCGCGATGATTTCCGTATGAATACATGGTTGTACATATGTATTTGCTTGTGTTTGTATGCATGTAAACATCGCAGAGTAAACCGATTCGCTTCGATAGGTCTGAAAAAAATTTTAACATGAAATTTTCCCAAAACTGATTTTTAACATATTTTAAACTACTAATCAATCAATCAAGTTCAAAATCTAATCAGGGTGGCGTTTTCTGACTACAAAATCAAAATCCTGGGATCGAGCCCGGTATCCAACATTCATTAAATAACATCACGCATTTTTCTGATGTGCATTGGTGTCCCTTTGTATCAGTTGATGTAGTTGTTGTTGTTCATGTGATGAAGGCATAGTCACTGGTCACTGAACTATACCGACTTAAGCAAATACTAATCCTAATGTAACATCAGAGTGCCCTTCTTCGTTGTGTAGCAGAATCATCGGCGAAGTAAAATAACGAATAAAATGGCTACTAAACACAGTTTAAAAAATTTAATACGCCTCATTTAAAACCAGAGGCGCTACAACACTGCATTATTAAAAAAACGTGCAAAAAGCAGAGTTGTAAAAGAATGAAGCTTTCCTCTATATCTTGCTTCACCACCTGTCTTCACTATACCTTTCCTAAAGAAGGTAACACGTAGTAATAGTAGTAGGCATTCATTGTCAATTTGACTAAAATCGGGTGAACTAAACATTTCGAAAAATCTCTTTGTTTTTCTTGTAACTTAAAGAGTCTTCTTCAAATCGATTTAAATATTCACTGATTTGTATATACTTTAATCGAATGCCGTAAATTTATCCAAAATCGGTTCCTTTAAAAGAAAGCTTCAAGGATGGCCTGCAAGCTCAGCCGACTCTCATATTTTTACATATGTATGTAGGATTTAATGGAAACTACCTCTTTTTCACATCAAATCTCCCTCTAAGAAAGATTTTGGGTTGGCATCACTGTCTGTTTGTTTTTTGTATGTCAATGTTGGTATCCCTTTTTTTCTTGTCCTCTGTTTGTATTTTTGTGCGTCAATGCTGATATTCCCACATTCGGCCCCCTTGAAAAAGAATTCGCCCCGCTTCATAAACTCTGCGACTGTAGTGCATCTCTTGGAGCCTTCGCACTCTCCCACTTTTCAACTTCAAAGAGACCATTATTCAATTTTTTGATAACCTTGTAAGTTCCAAGGAACTTAGTTTAAACTTTGACCCAGTCGTTGATGTTATATTCTCTTTCAGCCACACGGTGTTTATCAAAAGACCGTTTGTTTTCTTGTTGTATTTTTAGAATGTTGATATCCCTTTTTGTCTTGTTCTCTGTTTGTCCTTTTGTGTTTCAATGTTGGTATCCCTACATGTATGAATGTATTTGTGTGCATATGTATGTATTTATGAATATATACATAATTCGTATTTTTGAATTCATTTAATTGTTTTAAAGCCTTCATCAATTTTCTCTCTGAAGTATTAAGTTCATCATGAGGATATTAACAAAACTAATTTTCCAATACTATTATTTTTTTTTTGCAGGGCCACAATTTACACTCCCAAAGTAGAGGAAAATAATCGAGTGGCTGATACATGGCGCCTAAAGAACCGCGCTATGTCTATTGACAATATATCTATGGTTTCCTCTGCTACTGAAATAATATCCAGTCATACAAACAAGGAAAATTCGAACGGGTATGCTCTAAATGGTGTCTATAATGGTCATGATAGCAAGTCCGTAAATGGCGACAGTTATCAACAAATAAATATGGACCTGCAACAGCAACAGCAGCAGTATCAACAACAGCAATACCAGCAACAGCAGCAGCAGCAACTACAGCAACATGAGGAAGACGAGCATGAGAATATTATACCATGGCGTGCCCAATTGAGAAAAACGAATAGCAGACTGAGTTTAATTTAAGCATTAAACATTACTCCTTTTCACATCGTCATATAAGATGCAATTCCGTTCGATATATTCTGAAGGAATATGAAATCAAAATAAATTTGTTTTTTATATAAATTGTTTACTTAAATGCATTTCATTGCTTTCATTGCATACATAATAATTTTGTCTTTATATTAATTTAATAAAAAGAAAAAATGCCGCAATTTGTAATTTATCTTAAATATAATTGAATTTATTTATGTATCTAAGTTGAATATTGTAAAAACCTATTAAAAGAGAATTACAATAATTAAATTTTTTTTTTATTTTAGTTTTAAAACCCCTCTTTTATGGGATTTTTCGGTGCAATATTACATGACTTAATAAGTTTTTGAATAAATATTTCCCATATATTTTGTAACTTAAAAAAATCTTAAGTTGTGTAAAGCATTGAATAATAAATAACTAACTTATCAATGTTGAATGAAAAATGAGAAAGGGTACTGTTTAAAGAAACATAATAAACATTTATTAATTTATTATAAAAAAAAATTTAATAACAATGTTTATTCTTTTCGGTACTATATGCAAGAAAATTTTTATAACTATATTAAACTTATGAATTTATATATTTTCTTAACTTGTTATTTGTTATACAATTAATTTAAATAAATACACGTATTAATAAAAAGTTTATTACAAAAATAACTTCATTAAAGACTCGTTTAAATTGAGTTTTTTTTTAGTATAAAATTACCCATAAAGCAAAGTAAAACTTCCTCTGGTTTGCTTAAACAAAGTTTGAGTGGCAACTCTGTTCTGTCTTCATTTCAAAAATGTAAAATCTACCAGGCACCCAGCATCCTCAATAGGCAGTGTTTGATGTCCAAAAAAGTCGTAGTTCACAGCAATTTGTCATACGTTAAACTTCGCATTTTTCAACTGACAGCTAGTTGAAATAAACGGTTTCTTATGAGGTCTGTTACATGCAGTACGTTTCCGTCAACGCAAAGCACAAAAATTGGTCAACTTTTAACTTGACTCTAGATGAAAATATTTTTGTGCTTAATACAATATTTATATACTATTGATTACTATCACTAAGTTTATGCCTGACACTGGTTGGGCCTAATTATTATATCTAGATTTAAGATTTGAATACTTATTGTTAGTTCATTTTTTTTAAGATACATACAATACATAAATATAAGCATGAAAAAAAAACTTTTAACTTTTTGCTTACGATGAGTAGCTTCACAGATATTGGTTGGTTTTAATTTAATTTAATAAAGAAAATAGAGAACCAACCTATTGAAGCTGTTGAAATGCTTCCGTCAATAAAGTACTCATTGTGCCAACCTTTTCTGTCAATTGCGTTAATGCCAGTTTAAAATGGCGAAGTTTAACGTATGACGGATTCTATGTGCCTGGGCCTTTATCCTCATTTCGACAATTTTAGGTCTCAAAAACAGTACTTGGATTATCGAATAGTTTTTTCCCTTATTTTTAAATTTATAGACAGAAGTTTTACAAGGTTGGTTCAGTAAGTCCTGGACTTTTTTAATAAAACGCAGGCTTTTGGATTAAAAAACCCTGTTATTTTAACTCTGTACACTTTATACAAAAAGTCTCCAATATTTTTATCTCGCAAAAAATAAAATTTTTCGAGGTCATCTTAATAGGCATGTATGTACTCGTATGTATTTGTTTGTGAAATGATTTCATCGTTGGAGGCAAATCTCCGCCGAGCTATTTCTTCAGGTTTGGGAACAAGAAACAGCAAGGAGAATAGATCGGATGAGGGAGAAATTCGTTGCCCAATTCATGAATTTTTGCCACGGAAACTGTACATGTGTGCACATTTAATTCTCATTAAATCGAACTAATAAGTTGGCATAATATTTAACATTGATTGTTTTATGCTTTTGAAGGTAGTCAATGTGGAAAGACGATTTCGTTTGATGGGTCATAATTATAAATATTCCAATAAGCACTAAAAAAAATGCAAGCACTTAAAATTTAACTGGAAGATAAGTTCAATTCAATCTTTTTTCATGTACTTTTCAAGTTTTAAAATAGTTTCAAACAAAAAAACCAAAATACACATTTGTTCAAACTTTATCAAATACCCATTTTTTAATTAATAAATACTAAAATTGTGATGAAAAATATTAAATACAAATACATAAATAACAAAAACGAAGACAGATGCGCACTGTCTACGCAAGATTATAAAACTAATTCGTGCAGTCAACATTGTTTTCGCATAAAAAGCGTAAAATATATTGATTTAATTATAATACAAGAGTTAATTGAACTATATGAAATATGTACATGGTATTTCAAAATTTTTTACTGGTTAATGCTATTGAAAGAAAGTGTAAAGCACGCATAATTCAACCCTAATTGAAAATTTAATATTTGATTTCAATAACAATTGTTTTACACTTGATTTGAAACAAAAGTACTTATTGGGGTTAACTTTTCAAGGGTTGAAGTATGCTTCATCTACACTTTATTTCATTTTCCAGTGAAAAGGAAACTTAAATTCAGTTCGTACAAGTCAAGTACAACAGTTTTCTGAGCATCTGACTTCGCTTTTGCTTACACCATTTTACTCATATTCTGTTTTAAAAATTCTTTTATTTATTTGTATTTATGTATGTATTAAAATATTTTTAATATATTTCAATACAATTTCAGTTTTTATTAATTAACTGGCTGAGCCCGGCAAACGTTGTCTTACCCTCAATTATTTTATTTTTATTTTTAATTACAAATTACTCTACGCTGTGGTCACTGGTTGGTTCAAAAACAAAAACCTACCGGGTATTGACCCGAACCTGTGTTGAAAATTGCAGCGCGACAGCTCTTATGGTTCCAGAGATCATGCGCTACGAACAAATTCACGCTAAGATTTTATATCAAGATATTTTAAAACTATTGAAAAAGTTAGATTTTGAATACAATTTAAGCAATCGCCATCACTGTAGTGGAGCAACAAAATTGAGTTTTTATTTTTATTTAATATTTAAAAGTACGAGTATATTCCCCTACTTGAGATAAGTTAATTAAAGAAGTAACCACACTGGTAACGTATTAAAGAGCTGAGAATGATATAGACATAATGGCCAATGGTATCAAGATCCCGATATTATTAACAGGTGACAAGTACAAATTTTGCTAAAGATAATGATAAGAATTAATATTTACTATAAAAAAAATAAAAGTAAATAATAGACATTATCCCAATTGGAGTATGTGTTGGTATTTTTTTTATAGAAATTTTTGGTATAAATAATAATAAAAATTAAAATAATTTTGCATTTCTTCAATAAGTCTCAAAATGAAAGTAACCATTTTATTATTGTGTGCCATTGCCTGCTTCGCTGCAGTAAATGTAAGTACATTTACATCAATAATCTTTAATATATTAATAATTTTTAAAAAGTAATTTTATTCACTTGATATTACGAGTTGTTTGCCCTGTTCAACAATGTCGGAAGAATAATTTCGCTTTAATATAAATATTAAGAACAATGAAAAACAGAAGTTGGTTTTTATATTTATAATTTGATCAGGCTAAAGTTCGTATCGCTTTGTAAACCAAATTAAATGTGATAATTATTAATGAACAAATAATACCAAAGTTAGTTGTAAATATTCTGACAAACACGTAGTAGAACGGAACAACCGGCTGTTTTCCAGGGCCACTACATCATCATCAGCGTTCTTTGTGTTTGGTCCACTGTGTGTGGTGCTTTATATACGCATCTTTTATTGCAAATGGAATATGTGAATTGTTTTGATTCATCGTATTAAAATTTGCTGAAAGCTTTTTTGTAATGAAAGCTCATTTTTACCATCTCTAAATTTACAAACAGTCTTGCCATTGTCGTTTGTTCTTTACTAATTATGTACATGTTAGTTAAATTGTTTATTTTTGTTCTACTTAAGACAAACAGGCCCTTGGCTATTAATTTTAGTTAATTTTAATTATTATTGTTCGAACTTTCCTTCTTTCTAAATACATTCTTATTTCAAGACAGTTATGTCATCAAGTTGGTAGGCAGATATCTCAATAAATATTATTATCAAATTAATTAATTCTCGTATAATATTTGCTGCAAGACTCGAAGTAGACCTTTTTAGTTTTATAGTCCAAACAAAAAAACCTTAAATATGTTCTTATGTATTTTCAGGCATCTATATCTGAACAAGCTGAAAGTAAAAACCTCGATTTATTTATCGATGAGGCTTTCACTGATGACATCACTGATTTTGAAACAAGAGGTGTTTTTCGGGGTTTCCTATGGGTTATAATGACTGTGCTGCGTACACTCAAAGGAGTCAATTGTGCCATCAAAGAGGTTGTTATAATTAAGGCAGCCTCCAAAGAATTCCCCAATGATATCCAATCCTGTGGTGCGGACGCTGTTAATACTTTCAAAAATGTTATTACTGCTGTTCAATCGGTTGTCGACGCTTGCAACGAAATTATCAATCTTAATTGCTATAAAAACATCAATGAAAATAAGAAGACACCAAGCTCTTGTTATTTTAAATTGATAATACGTTTAGTGACATTGAAGAAACAAATCAAGAAAACAATAACTGCTATCAATAAAGTTGGCGCTGCTCCAGGAGAGGCTGCTGCTTGTTCGAAAAATTCTGTTAAGAAATTAAGCAATATGTATACCTCATTTCCGTTGAATGTAAAAAATTGCTCGAAACTAATAAGTTAAATCAACAAAATAAGTTCATTTACAAGTATCGGTTCTTAAAACTTATAAAACTCTGATTGTTACCAAAAAATAAATAAGATTTTGATTGTAATGCGTGTTTTTTGGAATATGAATTTTAAAAATTTACAAGTTTTTTAACAATTCCGATATTGTGCATTTTGCAATTTAAACATAAAGCAAACCTTAGCTAAAGATACACCCCCATATGCAAAAAAAAATAAAAATAAAAAATAACATGTGCAATGAAAATTTTGTTTTCAATACAAAAACCGGTTTTACCTAAACTTGAAGCATACGTTATTTTTTTTTTTTTTTGGACAAACTATAAGATATTTTTAATCCTTTGTATGTACATTGATTTTATCAATACGTCACTGATTAGAATTTTAGCATACTCGTGCATGCAATTAATTTACAGTTATCGGTTCTTTGTTTTGATGTTGTTTAAATTCTGAAGAGGCTGTAAAAGGAGCTAAGTTTTGTATATTTTGTGTCTTGTCCTCATAAAAACATATGCAATCCTATTTTTTTATGTATATTTCTCCTTACAATAAATTTGTTCGATTCTTTATTTAATGAATTTTTAAATGCACATGTACTAAATTAAATATAAATATGTGACCTGCTCCACGAAAACGCGTTTTTCTCAATAACTTCTTTTCGGCGCAGAGGTCCCTTTTCGTGGAGCAGGTCACATATACTAAAAAAAAATTAAAAACCATCAAAAAAATTAAATAAAGTGAAAAAGTGTACGTATTGAAGCGGATTTTACATTAAAATGTACATCCTCAAAACCCACTTTGCAATAAAAATTTGTCCTCAGAAATTTTTACACGTGTTTTTTGAAGCCTCTTTAATCTATAAAAAACATATATAAAATTTTTCAATGACCAGAGCTAATTCCCGCGTCAAAGGGTTAAAATGCCCACAGTAATTCTTTGAGTGAAATTTTGTTTTATTTTAATCAATTGTTAACACAATGTGAAGTGCTAACACAATGTGAAAGATACTGAGATTAGATGATTGAAAACGAAAAAATTATTAAAAAGAAATGGCTTTGGCTATTTCGATAAATAACGTCTTAATATAAAATAAACGTTAATGATTTCCAATAGATATTTTTGCGGCCGTAGCACTGAACAGTAAAGCTCTGCAATGAATAAGACTAATGCCGTTTCATGACACTTTCAATCTAATTGCGCAATAGTCGAAAAGTCGAAAAAGTGGCATTAACTCAATTTACTGACTTGTTGTTGCTGGCAACGTGTTATGTATTACTTTAGGTAAAAATAATAAAGCTTGTTGTTGCAAATTACATTGTGCTAGTTCAAAAATGTAACAAGAGGGGTATCCAGTGGGTAAACCTTATTCGAATCCAGTGGTACAGAGTTCAGGGGTGCTAACCATTTTTTTAGGTTATCTCCTGTTAAAAAATAATTAAGATGGAAAATTATAGTTAAAAGTACCTAAAAACGCAATTTTCCCAGTTTTCAACCAATTTTTAGTTTTTATATCGATTAGAAAATCACACTCGTATTATTAATAAAATTTTTGAAGAAAATGCAAAAATAAAAATTTTTCCAAATTAAAAAAATGCTGTATTTGAAAAAAATTATATAAAAGTTTAGATTCGCCTTGACCATAATTCCAGTTGTGTAATATTTCCATTACAGAAATATATAAAATTATCCATAAAGTGGGTGCCAGTGTGTGTGATTTTGTATAGTGAGTGTGTGTCAGTGTGTGTTCACTGCAGTCAGCCTGGGTACAAGTGTCCTTATGTCAACACTCAAGTTCTAGTGATAATTGTATTAGGTAAATTGTCTATATGGTTTCTTCTATTCTTGAGTATAAAAGAAAAAGAGAAAACTGATATGGTATATATGTGGTGAAATTTTCAACAATTTGTCAATATAGATACATTTATATGTACGTAAATTATAAAAATGTACCAGTAAATGTTTGGTTGGTATGTCTCCATGTTCCCATAAGAACTACGTAGTCACTACCTAATCAATTATTTTAGTGTTTTCAATGACAAGCACATGCTAAATGTCTATAGCACAAAGTATTGTATGGAGAATAATTAGAGAGTAGTACTGGTGACAAAGTCAAAAGCGAGTTAGTACATTTTCACCATCGACATTTCCTTCAGGGTTGTTGAAAACACACACAGGACAACACATACCATCTCCTCTGTAATATATATTTTTACACACCTTGTTAGATATACTGCAAGTCTTTTCAATTATTGGCTTTTGAGTTTAAACTTTTTTTTTTGATTTGATACGATATATAGTTACGAATTCTTAACGACATGTAGGTACGATTTCTTTTTCTATGTGCGGCAGAGTACCGCTTCACCATTATGTTGCTGCTTTTGTCGAAATAATTTAGACATACTTACATTTTTTATATTTATTATAATTCTTTTTAGTTCTTGTACATATTTATTTAAAGCTAAAACTTTCACAGTGTTTCACTTATGTACATAAAAATCAAAGTTTCAATGTTTTTAAGATTTTTTTTTAAATAAAATTGTTCAGAGAAACTACCGAAATGTCTTAAAGAATTCGGTACGAAAAGTCTGAGTTCAGACAAACTACCGAAATGTCTTAACGAATAAATATAAATAGCAAAAATTACAAATTTTAGAAGCCCACAACGTCCAGACCCAACGGCTGCACCGATTTCCTTCAAGTATAGGCGAAAAAGATATTAGATCAAGTTACCTTTCAAACCATAAAAACAAATTAAAATCGGTCTAGCCGTTTTGGAACTACTGCGTCAAAGACACATGGATTCAACAGAATATATCTAGAAATGATGTGCTATCTTCTAAACGGCTGAAACGATTTTCTTTAAACATAGCTAAGAAAACTCTCTCGTTCACGTCACCTTTCAAACAGAAAAAACTAAAACAAAATCAGTCGAGCCCTTTGGTCTGTTAGTGGACTCCTAATTTTTGAGCAATATTTTCAAACAACAAGGAAACAGAGGGAAAATTTTATATTAAACACATTCATGATAGTAGATTACTGACGAAATAAAAAAATGAAATGGACTATACATCCCCCATTTTTCATAAAAAAAAATTTAATGGACAATACATCGTCCATTTTTAATACAAAAAATTAAATAGACTATACATTGTCCATTTTTCATGCAATAAATTAAATGGACTATACATAATGTGACCAGATGCCTTTTGCAAAAAGCGGGACATCATCGACCGAAAAGCGGGATTTTGAAGAAAATATGACCAAAACGCGGGATTTAACCCTGCATGCCCAATTTTATTTTTAATACGCTATGACTAATGTTAGTCGGTTCGACTAACAAACCCGCCTTTAGAATCGATCTTGTGAAAATTTCGGTGGACATAATTCTTAAAACGTGACAAAAAAAAATTAAATACAATATATATTTATTAATAAAAATAAAAAACAATCTATGATATGGTTTGTTTTAGATTTATTTTTTAAGTTATCAACTTCCTCTTGATGTGAGCCTTGGTAAAAAATCATTGTGTTAAAAAATAATAATATAAAAAAAGAAGAGCTCAAGAACTTCAAAATCTCTTTACCCTTATAAAATTAAGCATCACTTTTTATTATAAAACGATAAAAAAGTTTATAAATTAATGTTTAGTGCAGAAGCCATAACTTTGTGCTCGACGCCAATACTTTTCCCATGTCGTGCATACGGATTTTGTCAATTTTTTCCGTGTATTTTATTTCTTGAAAACGGTATAGTATTTTCGTGCATTGCTGTTTTCTTAATAACTTTCTTCTAGATCGTTTTCATTGCTTTCACTAACTATGATATTTTCCAGTGAACTTTCTTCCATCAGCTGTTTCGTCTAACTTGCTGCGTATTCATCCCCGGGTTCTCGTTGAACCTTCATAGGATGAGGTGAGGCCTTTTCATTCGAAAATAATAACATATACATAGGATATAGCCAATATACTTTCAAATTCATCGCCAAATACTCTAGTTGCACCCATTTTTTTTATAAAAGAAAATGTTACACTAAAACCAATCTTAGTCACTTCGACTACGTGCTTTTTAAAAGCACATACTACATACTACTATAATGAATGACACAATATTGTCATATTTATACGCATTAACTTAGTAACACGAAAGCTGAGATTGATACAAAATTGTAAAAAAAAAGTTGCAAAAGAAAAAACAGAGGAGTTAGTCGAAACGACTAACATTGGGCATCCAGGGTTAAAAATAAATAAAGGTATTCCTGTCAAAAGTTGCACTGTTGCGGAAAAGCAAAATTTCAAAATTTTCAAAAAAATATAACAACAACCACATTGAATTTTATTTCTGCTGATCCTGCCGATGATATCAAATAATCGGGATTTACTTGGAAACTAATGTAGTGATAATTTTGAATTTTGAAAAATTTGAAGACTCTAAAAAGCGGGATAAAGCGGGATAGAAATTCGAAGCGGGATCGACTTATGAAAAGCGGGATAATCCCGCCTAAAGCAGGATGTCTGGTCAAGTTAAGTATACATCGTTAATTTTTCACACACAAAAATATTTCATGCAAAAATCAAATGGACTATTTACCGTCCATTTTTTATGCCAAAAACTAAATGATAATACTTCGTTAATATTTCATACAAAATATTTTTTTCATGCATATAAAGGGTGTTTTTTATTGAGGCATAGAACTTTAAGTTGGCATCACTTTTTTAACTGGCGGCCATTTTGTCAGCTGTCAAGTGATTAATATTTAGTTTGGTTTGCCATTTCATCATGAACAGGTTGACAAAAGAACAACGCTTGCAAATCGTGCAAATTTATTTCGAAAATAATGGTTCAGTTCGCGAAGTTTACCGCAAGCTCCGTCCATTTTATGGTCGACAGAGCAATTAATTCGGTTAACCATGGATCGTTTTCGCACTACGTTTACTCTATGTGATAATACGCATCCGCTGAAGTCGCTCGTCTACGCCAACAAACCAGAAACGTTAGGGGACTTGGAAGCCAACATTCGTGGCGTTATTGCCAACATACGGCCCCATATGCTCGAAAAAGTGGTTGAAAATTGGACCTGTAGAATTGGCTTTATTCGAGCCAGCCGCGGCGGCCACATGCCCGAAATCATATTTAAACGTTAATGGCATAAAATTATCCTTCCAATAAAGCCAACTTGATGGACATTAAAACGATTTTCTTGTGTTTTATTTCAATTCGAAGTTCTATACCTCTAATAAACACCCTATAGTATAATGAACTGTACATACATCGTAAATTTTTCATAAAGAAACTTATTTCATTCAAAAAATACATCGTCCATTTTTTCATAAAAAAACTATTTCATGCAAAAAAAATAAAAGGAGTTATAAATTGTAAATTTTTCATGCAAAAAATTAAATGGACTGTACATCGTTATTTTTTCTTCCATTTCTTATGCAAAAAAAATATTTCATCCAAAAAATATAATGGACTATATATACATACATCGTCCATTATTCATAAAAAAATTATTTCCTGAAAAAAATATAATGGACTATTTTCATAAAAAAATGAATTCATGCAATAAATATAATGGACTATACATCGTCTATTTTTTATGAAAAAAAAAATAAATGAACTATGAATCTTCCATTTTTTATGCAAAAAAATTAAATGGACGGTACATCATTATTTTTTCAAACAACAAATTATTTCATGCAAAAAAAATAATTGACTATATATACATCGTCAATTTTTTATGGAAAAAAAAAAATAAATGGACTATACATCGTCCATATTTCATGCCTAAATTTTTTTTATACAAAAATGTAGTGGACTATACATCGACCATTTTTTATACTAAAAATTTTCTTATGCAAAAAATTTCACGGATTATACACCGTCTATTTTCTATGCCCAAATATTTTTTATGGAAAAAATTAAATGGACTATAAAACGTCAATATTTCATGCCAAAAATTTTTTATGCAAAAAATTTAAGGGACTATACATCGTCCATTTTTTATGCCATAAATATTTTTATGGAAAAAATTTAATGGACTATACACCGTCCATTTTTCATGGCAAAAATTTTTTTATGCAAAAAATTAAATGGACTATATATACATCGTCCACTTTTCATGTCAAAAATTTTTTTATGCAAAAAATTAAACGGATTATTCATGCCAAAAATTTTTTTATGCAAAAATGTAGTGGACTATACATCGTCCGTTTCTTATGCAAAAAATTAACTGAATTTTACATAACAAAAATTTTTTTATGCAAAAAATAAAATGGACTACACATCGTCCACTTTTCATGCCAAAAATTTTTTTATGCAAAAATGTAGTCGACTATACATCGTCCATTTCTAAAGCAAAAAATTAAATGGATTGTACATGGTAAATTTTTTTATGCAAAAAATTAAATGGACTATACATCGTCCATTTTTCATGCCAAAAGTTTTTTAATGCAAAAAATTTAATGGACTATACATCGTACACTTTTCATGTCAAAAATTTGTTTATGCAAAAATGTAGTGAACTATATAACGTCAATTTTTTATGGCAAAAATTTTTTTATGCAAAATATATAATGGACTATACATCGTCCATTTCTTATGCAAAAAATTAAATGGATAGTACATGGTAAATTTTTTTTTTGCAAAAAATATAATGGACTATACATCGTCAATTTTTCATGTTAAAAATTTTTTTAATGCAAAAATGTAGTGAACTATATACCGTCCATTTTTCATGGCAAAAATTTTTTTATGCAAAAAGTTTAATGGACTATACATCGTCCACTTTTCATGCCAAAAACTTTTTTATGCAAAAAATATAATGGACTATACATCGTCCATTTCTTACGCAAAAAATTAAATTGATTTTACATGGTAAATTTTTTTATGCAAAAAATTAAATGGACCATACATCGTCCACTTTTCATGGCAAAAATTTTTTTATGCAAAAATGTTGTCGACTATACATCGTCCATTTCTTATGCAAAAAATTAAATGAATTTTACATGGTAAATTTTTTTATGCAAAAAATTTAATGGACTATACATCGTCCATTTTTCATGCCTAAAGTTTTTTTTTCAAAAAATTTAATGGACTATAAATCGTCAATTTTTCATGCCAAAAATTTTTTAATACAAAAATGTATTGAACCATATACCGTCCATTTTTTATGCCAGAAATTTTTTTTATGCAAAAAATTTAATGAACTATACATTGTCCATTTTTCATGCCAAAAATTTCTTTATGCAAAAAATTTAATGGACTATAAATCGTCCATTTTTCATGCCAAAAATTTTTTTATGCAAAAAATTTAATGGACTATAAATCGTCCACTTTTGATGTCAAAAATTTGTTTATGCAAAAAATTAAGTGGACTATACATCGTCCACTTTTTATGCCAAAATTTTTTTATGCAAAATAATAGTCGCCTATACATCGTCCATTTCTTATGCAAAAATTAAATGGATTTTACATGGTAAATTTTTTTATGCAAAAAATTAAATGGACCATACATCGTCCACTTTTCATGCCAAAAATTTTTTTATGCAAAAAATTAAATGGACTATAAATCGTCCACTTTTCATGTAAAAATATTTTTTATGCAAAAAATTAAATCGATTATATATGGTCCAATGTTCATGGCAAAAATTTTTTTATGCATTTTTTATGGCAAAAATTTTTTTATGCAAAAAATTTAATGGACTATACATTGTCCATTTCTTATGCAAAAAATTAAATGGATTTTACATGGTAAATTTTTTTATGCAAAAAATATAATGGACTATATATACATCGTCCATTTCTTACGCAAAAAATTAAATTGATTTTACATGGTAAATTTTTTTATGCAAAAAATTAAATGGACCATACATCGTCCACTTTTCATGCCAAAAATTTTTTTATGCAAAAAATTAAATGGACTATAAATCGTCCACTTTTCATGTAAAAATATTTTTTATGCAAAAAATTAAATCGATTATATATGGTCCAATGTTCATGGCAAAAATTTTTTTATGCATTTTTTATGGCAAAAATTTTTTTATGCAAAAAATTTAATGGACTATACATTGTCCATTTCTTATGCAAAAAATTAAATGGATTGTACATGGAAAAATTTTTTTATGCAAAAAATATAATGGACTACACATCGTCCATTTTTATGCCAAAAATTTTTTTATGCAAAAAATTAAATGGACTATAAATCGTCCACTTTTCATGTAAAAATATTTTTTAATACAAAAATGTAGTGAACTATATACCTTCCATTTTTTATGCCAGCAATTTTTTTTATGCAAAAAATTTAATGAACTATACATTGTCCATTTTTCATGCCAAAAATTGCTTTATGCAAAAAATTTAATAGACTATACATCGTCCACGTTTCATGCCAAAAATTTTTTTATGCAAAAAATATAATGGACTATACATCGTCCATTTCTTACGCAAAAAATTAAATTGATTTTACATGGTAAATTTTTTTATGTAAAAAATTAAATGGACCATACATCGTCCACTTTTCATGCCAAAAATTTTTTTATGCAAAAATGTTGTCGACTATACATCGTCCATTTCTTATGCAAAAAATTAAAAGAATTTTACATGGAAATTTTTTTATGCAAAAAATTTAATGGGCTATACATCGTCCATTTTTCATGCCAAAAGTTTTTTTTTTCAAAAAATTTAATGGACTATAAATCGTCAATTTTTCATGCCAAAAATTTTTTAATACAAAAATGTATTGAACCATATACCGTCCATTTTTTATGCCAGCAATTTTTTTTATGCAAAAAATTTAATGAACTATACATTGTCCATTTTTCATGCCAAAAATTTCTTTATGCAAAAAATTTAATAGACTATAAATCGTCCATGTTTCATGCCAAAAATTTTTTTATGCAAAAAATTTAATGGACTATACATCGTCAACTTTTGATGTCAAAAATTTGTTTATGCAAAAAATTAAATGGACTATACATCGTCCACTTTTTATGGCAAAAATTTTTTTATGCAAAACTATAGTCGCCTATACATCGTCCATTTCTTATGCAAAAAATTAAATGGATTGTACATGGTAAATTTTTTTATGCAAAAAATGTAATGGACTATATACACCGTCCATTTCTTATGCAAAAAATTAAATGGATTTTACATGGTAAATTTTTTTATGCAAAAAATTTAATGGACTATACATCGTCCATTTTTTAAGGCAAAAATTTTTTTATGCAAAAAATTAAATGGACTATACATCGTCCACTTTTCATTCCAAAAGTTTTTTTAAACAAAAATGTAGTGAACTATACATCGTCCATTTCTTACGCAAAAAATTAAATTGATTTTACATGGTAAATTTTTTTATGCAAAAAATTAAATGGATGGCAGAAATTTTTTTTTGCCAAAAAATTTAATGAACTATACATTGTCCATTTTTCATGCCAAAAATTCCTTTATGCAAAAAATTTAATGGACTGTACATCATCAATTTTTCATGCCAAAAATTTTTTAATGCAAAAAATAGTGAACCGTATTCCGTCAATTTTTTATGCCAAAAATTTTTTTATGCAAAAAATTTAATGGACTATACATCGTCCACTTTTCATGGCAAAAATTTTTTTATGCAAAAAATTTAATAGGCTATACATCGTCCGATTTTTATGGCAAAAATTTTTTTATCCAAACAATTTAATGGACTATACATCGTACACTTTTCATGTCAAATATTTGTTTATGCAAAAATGTAGTGAACTATATACCGTCAATTTTTTATGCCAAAAATATTTTTATGCAAAAAATATAATGAACTATACATCGTCCATTTCTTACGCAAAAAATTAAATTGATTTTACATGGTAAATTTTTTTATGCAAAAAATTTAATGGACTATACAACGTCCACTTCTTATGCCAAAAATTTTTTTATGCAAAAATGTTGTCGACTATACATCGTCCATTTCTTATGCAAAAAATTAAATGGATTGTACATGGTAAATTTTTTTATGCAAAAAATGTAATGGACTATACATTGTCCATTTTTCATGGCAAAAAATTTTTTAATACAAAAATGTAGTGAACTATATACCGTCCATTTTTTATGCCAGAAATTTTTTTATGCAAAAAATTAAATGGACTATAAATCGTCCACTTTTCATGTAAAAATATTTTTTATGCAAAAAATTAAATGGACTATACATGGTCCAATTTTCATGCCAAAAATTTTTTTATGCAAAAAATATAATGGGCTATACATCGTCCATTTCTTTTGCAAAAAATTAAATGAATTTTACATGGTAAATTTTTTTATGCAAAAAATTAAATGGACTATACATCGTCCACTTTTCATGCCAAAAACTTTTTATGCAAAAAATTAAATGGACTATACATTGTAAATTTTTCATGACA
This sequence comes from Nowickia ferox, assembly GCA_936439885.1. Classification (NCBI taxonomy): domain Eukaryota; kingdom Metazoa; phylum Arthropoda; class Insecta; order Diptera; family Tachinidae; genus Nowickia; species Nowickia ferox. The sequence goes on along the minus strand of OW387025.1, from coordinate 88,751,008 downwards.
AAAAATTTTCATATGCAAAAAATTTAATGGACTATACATCGTCCGATTTTTATGGCAAAAATTTTTTTATGCAAACAATTTAATGGACTATACATTGTACACTTTTCATGTCAAAAATTTGTTTATGCAAAAATGTAGTGAACTATATACCGTCAATTTTTTATGGCAAAAATTTTTTTATGCAAAAAATTTAATGGACTATACATCGTCCACTTTTCATGCCAAAAATTTTTTTATGCAAAAAATATAATGGACTATACATCGACCATTTCTGACGCAAAAATTAAATTGATTTTACATGGTAAATTTTTTTATGCAAAAAATTTAATGGACTATACATCGTCCACTTCTCATGCCAAAAATTTTTTTATGCAAAAATGTTGTCGACTATACATCGTCCATTTCTTATGGAAAAAATTAAATGGATTGTACATGGTAAACTTTTTTATGCAAAAAATGTAATGGACTATACATCTCCCGATTTTTATAGCAAAAATTTTTTTATGCAAACAATTTAATGGACTATACATTGTACACTTTTCATGTCAAAAATTTGTTTATGCAAAAATGTAGTGAACTATATACCGTCAATTTTTTATGGCAAAAATTTTTTTATGCAAAAAATTTAATGGACTATACATCGTCCACTTTTCATGCCAAAAATTTTTTTATGCAAAAAATATAATGGACTATACATCGACCATTTCTGACGCAAAAAATTAAATTGATTTTACATGGTAAATTTTTTTATGCAAAAAATTTAATGGACTATACATCGTACACTTTTCATGTCAAAAATTTGTTTATACAAAAATGTAGTGAACTATATACCGTCCATTTTTTATGCCAGAAATTTTTTTATGCAAAAAATTTAATGAACTTTATTCCATTTTTCATGCCAAAAATTTCTTTATGCAAAAAATTTAATGGACTATACATCTTCCATTTCTTATGCAAAAAATTGTTTAATACAAAAATGTAGTGAACTATATACCGTCTATTTTTTATGCCAAAAATTTTTTTATGCAAAAAATTAAATGGACTATAAATCGTCCACTTTTCATGTAAAAATATTTTTTATGCAAAAAATTAAATGGACTATACATCGTCCACTTTTTATGCAAAAAATTAAATGGACCATACAACGTGCACTATTCATGCCAAAAATTTTTTTATGCAAAAAATTCAATGGACTATACATCGTCTATTTCTTATGCAAAAAAATAAATGGATTTTACATGGTAAATTTTTTAATGCAAAAAATTTAATGGACTATACATCGTCCATTTTTCATGCCAAAAATTTTTTTATGCAAAAAATTAAATGGACCTATACATTGTAAATTTTTCATGACAAAAAATTTTCATATGCAAAAAATTTTATGGCAAAAATTTTTTTATCCAAACAATTTAATGGACTATACATCGTACACTTTTCATGTCAAAAATTTGTTTATGCAAAAATGTAGTGAACTATATACCGTCAATTTTTTATGCCAAAAAATTTTTTATGCAAAAAATATAATGAACTATACATCGTCCATTTCTTACGCAAAAAATTAAATTGATTTTACATGGTAAATTTTTTTATGCAAAAATGTTGTCGACTATACATCGTCCATTTCTTATGCAAAAAATTAAATGGATTGTACATGGTAAATTTTTTTATGCAAAAAATGTAATGGACTATACATCGTCCATTTTTCATTGCAAAAAATTTTTTAATACAAAAATGTAGTGAACTATATACCGTCCACTTTTTATGCCAGAAATTTTTTTATGCAAAAAATTAAATGGACTATAAATCGTCCACTTTTCATGTAAAAATATTTTTTATGCAAAAAATTAAATGGACTATACATTGTCCAATTTTCATGCCAATAATTTTTTTATGCAAAAAATATAATGGGCTATACATCGTCCATTTCTTTTGCAAAAAATTAAATGAATTTTACATGGTAAATTTTTTTATGGAAAAAATTAAATGGACCATACATCGTCCACTTTTCATGCCAAAAGTTTTTTTATGCAAAAAATTTAATGGACTATAAATCGTCAATTTTTCATGCCAAAAATTTTTTAATACAAAAATGTAGTGAACTATATACCGTCCATTTTTTATGCCAGAAATTTTTTTATGCAAAAAATTTAATGGACTATATGCCGTCCCTTTTTTATGGCAAAAATTTTTTTATGCAAAAAATTTAATTTGATGGACTATACATCGTCCATTTTTTATGTCAAAAAGTTTTTTATGGGAAAAATATAATGGACCATACGTCGTCCACTTTTCATGCCAAAAGTTTTTTTATGCAAAAAATTTAATGGACTATAAATCGTCAATTTTCATGCCAAAAATTTTTTAATACAAAAATGTAGTGCACTATATACCGTCCATTTTTTATGCCAAAAATTTTTTTATGCAAAAAATATAATGGACTATACATCGTCCATTTCTTATGCAAAAAATTAAATGAATTTTACATGGTAAATTTTTTTATGCAAAAAATTTAATTTAATGGACTATACATCGTCCATTTTTTATGGCAAAAATTTTTTTATGCAAAAAATATAATGGACTATACATCGTCCATTTCTTATGCAAAAAATTAAATGAATTTTACATGGTAAATTTTTTTATGAAAAAAATTTAATGGACTATACATCGTCCATTTTTTAAGGCAAAAATTTTTTTATGCAAAAAATTAAATGGACTATACATCGTCCACTTTTCATGCCAAAATTTTTTATGCAAAAAATTTAATGGACTATACATCGTCCATTTTTTAAGGCAAAAATTTTTTTATGCAAAAAATTAAATGGTCTATACATTGTCCACTTTTCATGGCAAAAATTTTTTATGCAAAAAATTAAATGGACTATACATCGTCCATTTTTCATGCCAAAAATTGTTTATGCAAAAAATTAAATGGACTATAAATCGTCCACTTTTCATGTAAAAATATTTTTTATGCAAAAAATTAAATGGACTATACATCGTGCATTTTTTATGCCAAAAATTTTTTTATGCAAAAAATATAATGGACTATACATCGTCTATTTCTTACGCAAAAAATTAAATGAATTTTACATGGTAAATTTTTTTATGCAAAAAATTTAATGGACTATACACCGTCCCTTTTTTATGGCAAAAATTTTTTTATGCAAAAAATTTAATTTAATGGACTATACATCGTCCATTTTTTATGCCAAAAATTTTTTTATGCAAAAAATATAATGGACTATACACCGTCCATTTTTCATGCCAAACATTTTTTATGGAAAAAATTAAATGGACTATACATCGTCCACTTTTCATGCCAAAAATTTTTTTATGCAAAAAATTTAATGGACTATACATCGTATATTTCTTATGCAAAAAATTAAATGGATAGTACATGGTAAATTTTTTTATGCAAAAAATTTATTGGACCTTTTTTATGGCAAAAATTTTTTTATGCAAAAAATTTAATTTAATGGACTATACATCGTCCATTGCTTATGCAAACAATTAAATGGATAGTACATCGTAAATTTTTTTATGCAAAAAATTTGATGGACTATACATCGTCCATTTTCTATGCCAAAAATTTTTTTATGCAAAAACTTAAATGGACTATACATCGTCAATTTTTCATGTTAAAAATTTTTTTAATGCAAAAATGTAGTGAACTATATACCGTCCATTTTTCATGCCAAAAATTTTTTTATGCAAAAAATTTAATGGACTATACATCGTCCACTTTTCATGCCAAAAATTTTTTTACGCAAAAAATTAAATGGATTTTACATGGTAAATTTTTTAATGCAAAAAATTTAATGGACTATACATCGTCCATTTTTCATGGCAAAAATTTTTTTATGCAAAAAATTTAATGGACCATACATCGTCCACTTTTCATGGCAAAAATTTTTTTATGCAAAAATGTTGTCGACTATACATCGTCCATTTCTTATGCAAAAAATTAAATGAATTTTACATGGTAAATTTTTTTATGCAAAAAATTTAATGGACTATATGCCGTCCCTTTTTTATGGCAAAAATTTTTTTATTAAAAAAAATTTAATTTGATGGACTATACATCGTCCATTTTTTATGTCAAAAAGTTTTTTATGGGAAAAATATAATGGACCATACGTCGTCCACTTTTCATGCCAAAAGTTTTTTTATGCAAAAAATTTAATGGACTATAAATCGTAAATTTTTATGGCAAAAATTTTTTAATACAAAAATGTAGTGAACTATATACCGTCCATTTTTTATGCCAAAAATTTTTTTATGCAAAAAATATAATGGACTATACATCGTCCATTTCTTATGCAAAAAATTAAATGAATTTTACATGGTAAATTTTTTTATGCAAAAAATTTAATTTAATGGACTATACATCGTCCATTTTTTATGCCAAAAATTTTTTACTCAAAAAATATAATGGACTATACACCGTCCATTTTTCATGCCAAACATTTTTTATGGAAAAAATTAAATGGACTATACATCGTCCACTTTTCATGGCAAAAAGTTTTTTATGCAAAAAATTTAATGGACTATACATCGTATATTTCTTATGCAAAAAATTAAATGGATAGTACATGGTAAATTTTTTTATGCAAAAAATTTATTGGACCTTTTTTATGGGAAAAATTTTTTTATGCAAAAAATTTAATTTAATCGACTATACATCGTCCATTGCTTATGCAAAAAATTAAATGGATAGTACATCGTAAATTTTTTTATGCAAAAAATTTGATGGACTATACATCGTCCATTTTCTATGCCAAAAATTTTTTTATGCAAAAACTTAAATGGACTATACATCGTAAATTTTTCATGTTAAAAATTTTTTTAATGCAAAAATGTAGTGAACTATATACCGTCCATTTTTCATGCCAGAAATTTTTTTATGCAAAAAATTTAATGGACTATATGCCGTCCCTTTTTTATGGCAAAAATTTTTTTATGCAAAAAATTTAATTTGATGGACTATACATCGTCCATTTTTTATGTCAAAAAGTTTTTTATGGGAAAAAGATAATGGACCATACATCGTCCACTTTTCATGCCAAAAGTTTTTTTATGCAAAAACTTAAATGGACTATAATACATCGTCAATTTTTCATGTTAAAAATTTTTTTAATGCAAAAATGTAGTGAACTATATACCGTCCATTTTTCATGGCAAAAATTTTTTTATGCAAAAAATTTAATGGACTATACATCGTCCATTTCTTACGCAAAAAACTAAATTGATTTTACATGGTAAATTTTTTTCTGCAAAAAATCTAATGGGTATACATCTTCCATTTCTTATGCAAAAAATTAAATGGATTGCACATGGTAAATTTTTTATGCAAAAAATTAATGGATTATACATCCTCCATTTTTTATGGCAAAAATTTTTTTAAGCAAAAAATATAATGGACTATACATCGTCTATTTTTCATGCCAAACATTTTTTTATGCAAAAAATTAAATGGACTATACATCGTCCACTTTTCATGTAAAAAAATTTTTTATGCAAAAAATTAAATGGACTATACATCGTCCACTTTTCATGTAAAAAAATTTTTTATGCAAAAAATTAAATGGACTATACATCGTCCATTTTTCATGCCAAAAATTTTTTTATGGAAAAAATTTAATGGACCATACATCGTCCACTTTTCATGGCAAAAATTTTTTTATGCAAAAATGTTGTCGACTATACATCGTCCATTTCTTATGCAAAAAATTAATGAATTTTACATGGTAAATTTTTTTATGAAAAAAATTTAATGGACTATACATCGTCCATTTTTTATGGCAAAAATTTTTTTATGCAAAAAATTAAATGGACTATACATTGTAAATTTTTCATGACAAAAAATTTTCATATGCAAAAAATTTAATGGACTATACATCGTCCATTTTTATGGCAAAAATTTTTTTATGCAAAAAATTAAATGGACTATACATCGTCCACTTTTCATGCCAAAAATTTTTTATGCAAAAAATTAAATGGACTATACATCGTCCATTTTTCATGACAAAAAAAATTTTTTAATACAAAAATGTAGTGAACTATATACCGTCCATTTTTTATGCCAGAAATTTTTTTATGCAAAAAATTAAATGGACTATAAATCGTCCACTTTTCATGTAAAAATATTTTTTATGCAAAAAATTAAATGGACTATACATGGCCCAATTTGCATGCCAAAAATTTTTTTATGCAAAAAATATAATGGGCTATACATCGTCCATTTCTTTTGCAAAAAATTAAATGAATTTTACATAGTAAATTTTTTTATGCAAAAAATTAAATGGACCATACATCGTCCACTTTTCATGCCAAAAGTTTCTTTATGCAAAAAATTTAATGGACTATACATCTTCCATTTCTTATGCAAAAAATTAAATGGATTGTACATGGTAAATTTTTTTATGCAAAAAATATAATGGATTACATACACATCGTCCATTTTTCATGGCAAAAAATTTTTTAATACAAAAATGTAGTGAACTATATACCGTCCATTTTTTATGCCAAAAATTTTTTTATGCAAAAAATTAAACGGACTATAAATCGTCCACTTTTCATGTAAAAATATTTTTTATGCAAAAAATTAAATGGACTATACATGGTCCAATTTTCATACCAAAAAATTTTTTATGCAAAAAATATAATGGGCTATACATCGTCCATTTCTTATATAAAAAATTAAATGAATTTTACATGGTAAATTTTTTTATGCAAAAAATTTAATGGACTTTATGCCGTCCCTTTTTTATGGCAAAAATTTTTTTATGCAAAAAATTTAATTTGATGGACTATACATCGTCCATTTTTTATGCCAAAAAGATTTTTATGGGAAAAATATAATGGACCATACATCGTCCATTTTTCATGCCAAAAATTGTTTATGCAAAAAATTAAATGGACTATAAATCGTCCACTTTTCATGTAAAAATATTTTTTATGCAAAAAATTAAATGGACTATACATCGTGCATTTTTTATGCCAAAAATTTTTTTATGCAAAAAATATAATGGGCTATACATCGTCCATTTCTTATGCAAAAAATCAAATGAATTTTACATGGTAAATTTTTTTATGCAAAAAATTTAATGGACTATAACCGTCCCTTTTTTATGGCAAAAATTTTTTTATGCAAAAAATTTAATTTAATGGACTATACATCGTCCATTTTTTATGGCAAAAATTTTTTTATGCAAAAAATATAATGGACTATACACCGTCCACTTTTCATGCCAAAAATTTTTTTATGCAAAAAATTTAATGGACTATACATCGTATATTTCTTATGCAAAAAATTAAATGGATAGTATATGGTAAATTTTTTTATGCAAAAAATTTATTGGACCTTTTTTATGGCAAAAATTTTTTAATGCAAAAAATTTAATGGACTATATATACATCGTCCATTTTTCATGGCAAAAATTTTTTTATGCAAAAAATTTAATGGACCATACATCGTCCACTTTTCATGCCAAAAATTTTTTTATGCAAAAATGTTGTCTTCTATACATCGTCCATTTCTTATGCAAAAAATTAAATGAATTTTACATGGTAAATTTTTTTATGAAAAAAATTTAATGGACTAGACATCGTCCATTTTTTAAGGCAAAAATTTTTTTATGCAAAAAATTAAATGGACTATACATCGTCCACTTTTCATGCCAAAAATTTTTTATGCAAAAAATTTAATGGACTATACATCGTCCACTTTTCATGGCAAAAATTTTTTTATGCAAAAAATATAATGGACTATACATCGACCATTTCTTACGCAAAAAATTAAATTGATTTTACATGGTAAATTTTTTTATGCAAAAAATTAAATGGACCATACAACGTCCACTATTCATACCAAAAGTTTTTTTATGCAAAAAATATAATGGACTATACATCGTCCATTTCTTATGCAAAAAATTAAATGAATTTTACATGGTAAATTTTTTTATGCAAAAAATTTAATGGACTATACACCGTCCCTTTTTTATGGGAAAAATTTTTTTATGCAAAAAATTTAATTTAATGGACTATACATCTTCCATTTTTTATGCCAAAAATTTTTTTATGCAAAAAATATAATGGACTATATACCGTCCATTTTTCATGCCAAACATTTTTTATGGAAAAAATTAAATGGACTATACATCGTCCACTTTTCATGCCAAAAATTTTTTTATGCAAAAAATTTAATGGACTATACATCGTCCATTTCTTATGCAAAAAATTAAATGGATAGTGCATGGTAAATTTTTTTATGCAAAAAATTTATTGGGCTATACACCGTCCCTTTTTTATGGCAAAAATTTTTGTATGCAAAAAATTTAATTTAATGGACTTTACATCGTCCATTGCTTATGCAAAAAATTAAATGGATAGTACATGGTAAATTTTTTTATGCAAAAAATTTAATGGGCTATACATCGTCCATTTTCTATGCCAAAAATTTTTTTATGCAAAAAATTTAATGGACTATACATCGTCCATTTCTTACGCAAAAAATTAAATTGATTTTACATGGTAAATTTTTTTATGCAAAAAATTAAATGGACCATACAGCGTCCACTTTTCATGCCAAAAATTTGTTTATGCAAAAATGTAGTCGACTATACATCGTCCATTTCTTATGCAAAAAATTAAATGGATTGTACATGGTAAATTTTTTTATGCAAAAAATGTAATGGACTATACACCGTCCTTTTCTTATGCAAAAAATTAAATGGATTGTACATGGTAAATTTTTTTATGCAAAAAATTTAATGGACTATACATCGTCCGATTTTTATAGCAAAAATTGTTTTATGCAAACAATTTAATGGACTATACATCGTACACTTTTCATGTCAAAAATTTGTTTATGCAAAAATGTAGTGAACTATATACCGTCAATTTTTTATGCGAAAAATTTTTTTATGCAAAAAATTTAATGGACTATACATCGTCCACTTTTCATGCCAAAAATTTTTTTATGCAAAAAATATAATGGACTATACATCGACCATTTCTTACGCAAAAAATTAAATTGATTTTACATGGTAAATTTTTTTATGCAAAAAATTAAATGGACCATACATCGTCCACTTTTCATGCCAAAAATTTCTTTATGCAAAAAATTTAATGGACTATACATCTTCCATTTCTTATGCAAAAAATTTTTTAATACAAAAATGTAGTGAACTATATACCGTCCATTTTTAATGCCAAAAATTTTTTTATGCAAAAAATTAAATGGACTATAAATCGTCCACTTTTCATGTAAAAATATTTTTTATGCAAAAAATTAAATGGACTATACATGGTCCAATTTTCATGGCAAAAATTTTTTTATGCAAAACATATAATGGGCTGGCTATACATCGTCCATTTCTTATGCAAAAAATTAAATGAATTTTACATGGTAAATTTTTTTATGCAAAAAAATTTAATGGACTATACACCGTCCCTTTTTTATGGCAAAAATTTGTTTATGCAAAAAATTTAATTTAATGGACTATACATCGTCCATTTTTTATGCCAAAAAGTTTTTTATGGGAAAAATATAATGGACTATACATCGTCCATTTTTCATGCCAAAAATTGTTTATGCAAAAAATTAAATGGACTATAAATCGTCCACTTTTCATGTAAAAATATTTTTTATGCAAAAAATTAAATGGACCATACATCGTCCACTTTTCATGCCAAAAATTTCTTTATGCAAAAAATTTAATGGACTATACATCTTCCATTTCTTATGCAAAAAATTTTTTAATACAAAAATGTAGTGAACTAATACCGTCCATTTTTAATGCCAAAAATTTTTTTATGCAAAAAATTAAATGGACTATAAATCGTCCACTTTTCATGTAAAAATATTTTTTATGCAAAAAATTAAATGGACTATACATGGTCCAATTTTCATGCCAAAAATTTTTTTATGCAAAACATATAATGGGCTGGCTATACATCGTCCATTTCTTATGCAAAAAATTAAATGAATTTTACATGGTAAATTTTTTTATGAAAAAAATTTAATGGACTAGACATCGTCCATTTTTTAAGGCAAAAATTTTTTTATGCAAAAAATTAAATGGACTATACATCGTCCACTTTTCATGCCAAAAATTTTTTTATGCAAAAAGTTTAATGGACTATACATCGTCCACTTTTCATGGCAAAAATTTTTTTATGCAAAAAATATAATGGACTATACATCGACCATTTCTTACGCAAAAAATTAAATTGATTTTACATGGTAAATTTTTTTATGCAAAAAATTAAATGGACCATACAACGTCCACTATTCATACCAAAAGTTTTTTTATGCAAAAAATATAATGGGCTATACATCGTCCATTTCTTATGCAAAAAATTAAATGAATTTTACATGGTAAATTTTTTTATGCAAAAAATTTAATGGACTATACACCGTCCCTTTTTTATGGGAAAAATTTGTTTATGCAAAAAATTTAATTTAATGGACTATACATCGTCCATTTTTTATGCCAAAAAGTTTTTTATGGGAAAAATATAATGGACTATACATCGTCCATTTTTCATGCCAAAAATTGTTTATGCAAAAAATTAAATGGACTATAAATCGTCCACTTTTCATGTAAAAATATTTTTTATGCAAAAAATTAAATGGACTATACATCGTGCATTTTTTATGCCAAAAATTTTTTTATGCAAAAAATATAATGGACTATACATCGTCCATTTCTTATGCAAAAAATTAAATGAATTTTACATGGTAAATTTTTTTATGCAAAAAATTTAATTTAATGGACTATACATCTTCCATTTTTTATGCCAAAAATTTTTTTATGCAAAAAATATAATGGACTATATACCGTCCATTTTTCATGCCAAACATTTTTTATGGAAAAAATTAAATGGACTATACATCGTCCACTTTTCATGCCAAAAATTTTTTTATGCAAAAAATTAAATGGATAGTGCATGGTAAATTTTTTTATGCAAAAAATTTATTGGGCTATACACCGTCCCTTTTTTATGGCAAAAATTTTTTTATGCAAAAAATTTAATTTAATGGACTATACATCGTCCATTGCTTATGCAAAAAATTAAATGGATAGTACATGGTAAATTTTTTTATGCAAAAAATTTAATGGACTATACATCGTCCATTTTCTATGCCAAAAATTTTTTTATGCAAAAAATTTAATGGACTATACATAGTCCACTTTTCATGCCAAAAATTTTTTATGCAAAAAATATAATGGACTATACATCGTCCACTTTTCATGCCAAAAATTTTTTTATGCAAAAAATATAATGGACTATACATCGTCCATTTCTTACGCAAAAAATTAAATTGATTTTACATGGTAAATTTTTTTATGCAAAAAATTAAATGGACCATACAGCGTCCACTTTTCATGCCAAAAATTTGTTTATGCAAAAATGTAGTCGACTATACATCGTCCATTTCTTATGCAAAAAATTAAATGGATTGTACATGGTAAATTTTTTAATGCAAAAAATGTAATGGACTATACACCGTCCATTTCTTATGCAAAAAATTAAATGGATTGTACATGGTAAATTTTTTTATGCAAAAAATTTAATGGACTATACATCGTCCGATTTTTATAGCAAAAATTTTTTTATGCAAACAATTTAATGGACTATACATCGTACACTTTTCATGTCAAAAATTTGTTTATGCAAAAATGTAGTGAACTATATACCGTAAATTTTTTATGCCAAAAATTTTTTTATGCAAAAAATTTAATGGACTATACATCGTCCACTTTTCATGCCAAAAATTTTTTTATGCAAAAAATATAATGGACTATACATCGACCATTTCTTACGCAAAAAATTAAATTGATTTTACATGGTAAATTTTTTTATGCAAAAAATTAAATGGACCATACATCGTCCACTTTTCATGCCAAAAATTTCTTTATGCAAAAAATTTAATGGACTATACATCTTCCATTTCTTATGCAAAAAATTTTTTAATACAAAAATGTAGTGAACTATATACCGTCCATTTTTTATGCCAAAAATTTTTTTATGCAAAAAATTAAATGGACTATAAATCGTCCACTTTTCATGTAAAAATATTTTTTATGCAAAAAATTAAATGGACTATACATGGTCCAATTTTCATACCAAAAAATTTTTTATGCAAAAAATATAATGGGCTATACATCGTCCATTTCTTATGCAAAAAATTAAATGAATTTTACATGGTAAATTTTTTTATGCAAAAAATTTAATGGACTTTATGCCGTCCCTTTTTTATGGCAAAAATTTTTTTATGCAAAAAATTTAATTTGATGGACTATACATCGTCCATTTTTTATGCCAAAAAGATTTTTATGGGAAAAATATAATGGACTATACATCGTCCATTTTTCATGCCAAAAATTGTTTATGCAAAAAATTAAATGGACTATAAATCGTCCACTTTTCATGTAAAAATATTTTTTATGCAAAAAATTAAATGGACTATACATCGTGCATTTTTTATGCCAAACATTTTTTTATGCAAAAAATATAATGGGCTATACATCGTCCATTTCTTATGCAAAAAATTAAATGAATTTTACATGGTAAATTTTTTTATGCAAAAAATTTAATGGACTATAACCGTCCCTTTTTTATGGCAAAAATTTTTTTATGCAAAAAATTTAATTTAATGGACTATACACCGTCCACTTTTCATGCCAAAAATTTTTTTATGCAAAAAATTTAATGGACTATACATCGTATATTTCTTATGCAAAAAATTAAATGGATAGTATATGGTAAATTTTTTTATGCAAAAAATTTATTGGACCTTTTTTATGGCAAAAATTTTTTAATGCAAAAAATTTAATGGACTATATATACATCGTCCATTTTTCATGGCAAAAATTTTTTTATGCAAAAAATTTAATGGACCATACATCGTCCACTTTTCATGCCAAAAATTTTTTTATGCAAAAATGTTGTCGACTATACATCGTCCATTTCTTATGCAAAAAATTAAATGAATTTTACATGGTAAATTTTTTTATGAAAAAAATTTAATGGACTAGACATCGTCCATTTTTTAAGGCAAAAATTTTTTTATGCAAAAAATTAAATGGACCATACAACGTCCACTATTCATACCAAAAGTTTTTTTATGCAAAAAATATAATGGGCTATACATCGTCCATTTTTTATGCAAAAAATTAAATGAATTTTACATGGTAAATTTTTTTATGCAAAAAATTTAATGGACTATACACCGTCCCTTTTTTATGGCAAAAATTTGTTTATGCAAAAAATTTAATTTAATGGACTATACATCGTCCATTTTTTATGCCAAAAAGTTTTTTATGGGAAAAATATAATGGACTATACATCGTCCATTTTTCATGCCAAAAATTGTTTATGCAAAAAATTAAACGGACTATAAATCGTCCACTTTTCATGTAAAAATATTTTTTATGCAAAAAATTAAATGGACTATACATCGTGCATTTTTTATGCCAAAAATTTTTTTATGCAAAAAATATAATGGACAATACATCGTCCATTTCTTATGCAAAAAATTAAATGAATTTTACATGGTAAATTTTTTTGTGCAAAAAATTTAATTTAATGGACTATACATCTTCCATTTTTTATGCCAAAAATTTTTTTATGCAAAAAATATAATGGACTATATACCGTCCATTTTTCATGCCAAACATTTTTTATGGAAAAAATTAAATGGACTATACATCGTCCACTTTTCATGCCAAAAATTTTTTTATGCAAAAAATTAAATGGATAGTGCATGGTAAATTTTTTTATGCAAAAAATTTATTGGGCTATACACCGTCCCTTTTTTATGGCAAAAATTTGTTTATGCAAAAAATTTAATTTAATGGACTATACATCGTCCATTTTTTATGCCAAAAAGTTTTTTATTGGAAAAATATAATGGACTATACATCGTCCATTTTTCATGCCAAAAATTGTTTATGCAAAAAATTAAATGGACTATAAATCGTCCACTTTTCATGTAAAAATATTTTTTATGCAAAAAATTAAATGGACTATACATCGTGCATTTTTTATGCCAAAAATTTTTTTATGCAAAAAATATAATGCACTATACATCGTCCATTTCTTATGCAAAAAATTAAATGAATTTTACATGGTAAATTTTTTTATGCAAAAAATTTATTGGGCTATACACCGTCCCTTTTTTATGGCAAAAATTTTTTTATGCAAAAAATTTAATTTAATGGACTATACATCGTCCATTGCTTATGCAAAAAATTAAATGGATAGTACATGGTAAATTTTTTTATGCAAAAAATTTAATGGACTATACATCGTCCACTTTTCATGCCAAAAATTTTTTTATGCAAAAAATTTAATGGACTATACATCGTCCATTTCTTATGGAAAAAATTAAATGGATAGTACATGGTAAATTTTATATGCAAAAAATTTATTGGGCTATACACCGTCCCTTTTTTATGGCAAAAATTTGTTTATGCAAAAAATTTAATTTAATGGACTATACATCGTCCATTTTTTATGCCAAAAAGTTTTTTATGGGAAAAATATAATGGACTATACATCGTCCATTTTTCATGCCAAAAATTGTTTATGCAAAAAATTAAACGGACTATAAATCGTCCACTTTTCATGTAAAAATATTTTTTATGCAAAAAATTAAATTGACTATACATCGTGCATTTTTTATGCCAAAAATTTTTTTATATAAAAAATATAATGCACTATACATCGTCCATTTCTTATGCAAAAAATTAAATGAATTTTACATGGTAAATTTTTTTATGCAAAAAATTTAATGGACTATACACCGTCCCTTTTTTATGGCAAAAATTTTTTTATGCAAAAAATTTAATTTAATGGACTATTCATCTTCCAATTTTTTTATGCAAAAAATTTAATGGACTATACATCGTCCATTTTCTATGCCAAAAATTTTTTTATGCAAAAAATTTAATGGACTATACACCGTCCCTTTTTTATGGCAAAAATTTTTTTATGCAAAAAATTTAATTTAATGGACTATACATCTTCCATTTTTTATGCCAAAAATTTTTTTATGCAAAAAATATAATGGACTATACACCGTCCATTTTTCATGCCAAACATTTTTTATGGAAAAAATTAAATGGACTATACATCGTCCACTTTTCATGCCAAAAATTTTTTTATGCAAAAAATTTAATGGACTATACATCGTCCATTTCTTATGCAAAAAATTAAATGGATAGTACATGGTAAATTTTTTTATGCAAAAAATTTATTGGGCTATACATCGTCCACTTTTCATGCCAAAAATTTTTTTATGCAAAAATGTAGTCGACTATACATCGTCCATTTCTTATGGAAAAAATTAAATGGATTGTACATGGTAAATTTTTTTATGCAAAAAATTTAATTTAATGGACTATACATCGTCCATTGCTTATGCAAAAAATTAAATGGATAGTACATGGTAAATTTTTTTATGCAAAAAATTTAATGGACTATACATCGTCCATTTTCTATGCCAAAAATTTTTTTATGCAAAAAATTTAATGGACTATACATCGTCCACTTTTCATGCCAAAAATTTTTTTATGCAAAAAATATAATGGACTATACATCGTCCATTTCTTACGCAAAAAATTAAATTGATTTTACATGGTAAATTTTTTTATGCAAAAAATTAAATGGACTATACAGCGTCCACTTTTCATGCCATAAATTTTTTTATGCAAAAATGTATTCGACTATACATCGTCCATTTCTTATGCAAAAAATTAAATGGATTGTACATGGTAAATTTTTTTATGCAAAAAATGTAATGTACTATACACCGTCCATTTCTTATGCAAAAAATTAAATGGATTGTACATGGTAAATTTTTTTATGCAAAAAATTTAATGGACTATACATCGTCCGATTTTTATAGCAAAAATTTTTTTATGCAAACAATTTAATGAACTATACATCGTACACTTTTCATGTCAAAAATTTTTTTATGCAAAAATGTAGTGAACTATATACCGTCAATTTTTTATGCCAAAAATTTTTTTATGCAAAAAATTTAATGGACTATACATCGTCCACTTTTCATGCCAAAAATTTTTTTATGCAAAAAATATAATGGACTATACATCGACCATTTCTTACGCAAAAAATTAAATTGATTTTACATGGTAAATTTTTTTATGCAAAAAATTAAATGGACCATACATCGTCCACTTTTCATGCCAAAAATTTCTTTATGCAAAAAATTTAATGGACTATACATCTTCCATTTCTTATGCAAAAAATTTTTTAATACAAAAATGTAGTGAACTATATACCGTCCATTTTTAATGCCAAAAATTTTTTTATGCAAAAAATTAAATGGACTATAAATCGTCCACTTTTCATGTAAAAATATTTTTTATGCAAAAAATTAAATGGACTATACATGGTCCAATTTTCATGCCAAAAATTTTTTTATGCAAAAAATATAATGGGCTGGCTATACATCGTCCATTTCTTATGCAAAAAATTAAATGAATTTTACATGGTAAATTTTTTTATGCAAAAAAATTTAATGGACTATAACCGTCCCTTTTTTATGGCAAAAATTTGTTTATGCAAAAAATTTAATTTAATGGACTATACATCGTCCATTTTTTATGCCAAAAAGTTTTTTATGGGAAAAATATAATGGACTATATATCGTCCATTTTTCATGCCAAAAATTGTTTATGCAAAAAATTAAACGGACTATAAATCGTCCACTTTTCATCTAAAAATATTTTTTATGCAAAAAATTAAATGGACTATACATCGTGCATTTTTTATGGCAAAAATTTTTTTATGCAAAAAATATAATGCACTATACATCGTCCATTTCTTATGCAAAAAATGAAATGAATTTTACATGGTAAATTTTTTTATGCAAAAAATTTAATGGACTATACACCGTCCATTTTTCATGCCAAACATTTTTTATGGAAAAAATTAAATGGACTATACATCGTCCACTTTTCATGGCAAAAATTTTTTTATGCAAAAAATTTAATGGACTATACATCGTCCATTTCTTATGCAAAAAATTAAATGGATAGTACATGGTATATTTTTTTATGCAAAAAATTTATTGGGCTATACACCGTCCCTTTTTTATGGAAAAAATTTTTTTATGCAAAAAATTTAATTTAATGGACTATACATCGTCCATTGCTTATGCTAAAAATTAAATGGATAGTACATGGTAAATTTTTTTATGCAAAAAATTTAATGGACTATACATCGTCCATTTTCTATGCCAAAAATTTTTTTATGCAAAAAATTTAATGGACTATACATCGTCCACTTTTCATGCCAAAAATTTTTTTATGCAAAAAATATAATGGACTATACATCGACCATTTCTTACGCAAAAAATTAAATTGATTTTACATGGTAAATTTTTTTATGCAAAAAATTAAATGGACCATACATCGTCCACTTTTCATGCCAAAAATTTCTTTATGCAAAAAATTTAAGGGGACTATACATCTTCCATTTCTTATGCAAAAAATTTTTTAATACAAAAATGTAGTGAACTATATACCGTCCATTTTGAATGCCAAAAATTAAATGGACTATAAATCGTCCACTTTTCATGTAAAAATATTTTTTATGCAAAAAATTAAATGGACTATACATGGTCCAATTTTCATGCCAAAAATTTTTTTATGCAAAAAATATAATGGGCTGCCTATACATCGTCCATTTCTTATGCAAAAAATTAAATGAATTTTACATGGTAAATTTTTTTATGCAAAAAAATTTAATGGACTATACACCGTCCCTTTTTTATGGCAAAAATTTGTTTATGCAAAAAATTTAATTTAATGGACTATACATCATCCATTTTTTATGCCAAAAAGTTTTTTATGGGAAAAATATAATGGACTATACATCGTCCATTTTTCATGCCAAAAATTGTTTATGCAAAAAATTAAACGGACTATAAATCGTCCACTTTTCATGTAAAAATATTTTTTATGCAAAAAATTAAATGGACTATACATCGTGCATTTTTTATGCCAAAAATTTTTTTATGCAATAAATATAATGCACTATACATCGTCCATTTCTTATGCAAAAAATTAAATGAATTTTAGATGGAAAATTTTTTTATGGAAAAAATTTAATTTAATGGACTATACATCTTCCATTTTTTATGCCAAAAATTTTTTTATGCAAAAAATATAATGGACTATACACCGTCCATTTTTCATGCCAAACATTTTTTATGGAAAAAATTAAATGGACTATACATCGTCCACTTTTCATGCCAAAAATTTTTTTATGCAAAAAATTTAAATTCTTATGCAAAAAATTAAATGGATAGTACATGGTAAATTTTTTTATGCAAAAAATTTATTGGGCTATACACCGTCCCTTTTTTATGGCAAAAATTTTTTTATGCAAAAAATTTAATTTAATGGACTATACATCGTCCATTGCTTATGCAAAAAATTAAATGGATAGTACATGGTAAATTTTTTTATGCAAAAAATTTAATGGACTATACATCGTCCATTTTCTATGCCAAAAATTTTTTTATGCAAAAAATTTAATGGACTATACATCGTCCACTTTTCATGCCAAAAAATTTTTTTATGCAAAAAATTAAATTGATTTTACATGGTAAATTTTTTTATGCAAAAAATTAAATGGACCATACAGTGTCCAATTTTCATGCCAAAAATTTTTTTATGCAAAAATGTAGTCGACTATACATCGTCCATTTCTTATGCAAAAAATTAAATGGATTGTACATGGTAAATTTTTTTATGCAAAAAATGTAATGGACTATACACCGTCCATTTCTTATGCAAAAAATTAAATGGATTGTACATGGTAAATTTTTTTATGCAAAAAATTTAATGGACTATACATCGTCCGATTTTTATAGCAAAAATTTTTTTATGCAAACAATTTAATGGACTATACATCGTACACTTTTCATGTCAAAAATTTGTTTATGCAAAAATGTAGTGAACTATATACCGTCAATTTTTTATGCCAAAAATTTTTTCATGCCAAAAATTTTTTTATGCAAAAAATATAATGGACTATACATCGACCATTTCTTACGCAAAAAATTAAATTGATTTTACATGGTAAATTTTTTTATGCAAAAAATTAAATGGACCATACATCGTCCACTTTTCATGCCAAAAATTTCTTTATGCAAAAAATTTAATGGACTATACATCTTCCATTTCTTATGCAAAAAATTTTTTAATAAAAAAATGTAGTGAACTATATACCGTCCATTTTTAATGCCAAAAATTTTTTTATGCAAAAAATTAAATGGACTATAAATCGTCCACTTTTCATGGATAGTACATGGTAAATTTTTTTATGCAAAAAATTTATTGGGCTATAACCGTCCCTTTTTTATGGCAAAAATTTTTTTATGCAAAAAATTTAATTTAATGGACTATACATCGTCCATTTTTTCTGCCAAAAAGTTTTTTATGGGAAAAATATAATGGACTATACATCGTCCATTTTTCATGCCAAACATTTTTTATGGAAAAAATTAAATGGACTATACATCGTCCACTTTTCATGCCAAAAATTTTTTTATGCAAAAAATTTAATGGACTATACATCGTCCATTTCTTATGCAAAAAATTAAATGGATAGTACATGGTAAATTTTTTTATGCAAAAAATTTATTGGGCTATACACCGTCCCTTTTTCATGGCAAAAATTTTTTTATGCAAAAAATTTAATTTAATGGACTATACATCGTCCATTGCTTATGCAAAAAATTAAATGGATAGTACATGGTAAATTTTTTTATGCAAAAAATTTAATGGACTATACATCGTCCATTTTCTATGCCAAAAATTTTTTTATGCAAAAAATTTAATGGACTATACATCGTCCACTTTTCATGCCAAAAATTTTTTTATGCAAAAAATATAATGGACTATACATCGTCCATTTCTTACGCAAAAAATTAAATTGATTTTACATGGTAAATTTTTTTATGCAAAAAATTAAATGGACCATACAGCGTCCACTTTTCATGCCATAAATTTTTTTATGCAAAAATGTATTCGACTATACATTGTCCATTTCTTATGCAAAAAATTAAATGGATTGTACATGGTAAATTTTTTTATGCAAAAAATTAAATGGACCATACATCGTCCACTTTTCATGCCAAAAATTTCTTTATGCAAAAAATTTAATGGACTATACATCTTCCATTTCTTATGCAAAAAATTTTTTAATACAAAAATGTAGTGAACTATATACCGTCCATTTTTAATGCCAAAAATTTTTTTATGCAAAAAATTAAATGGACTATAAATCGTCCACTTTTCATGTAAAAATATTTTTTATGCAAAAAATTAAATGGACTATACATGGTCCAATTTTCATGCCAAAAATTTTTTTATGCAAAAAATATAATGGGCTGGCTATACATCATCCATTTCTTATGCAAAAAATTAAATGAATTTTACATGGTAAATTTTTTTATGCAAAAAAATTTAATGGACTATACACCGTCCCTTTTTTATGGCAAAAATTTGTTTATGCAAAAAATTTAATTTAATGGACTATACATCGTCCATTTTTTATGCCAAAAAGTTTTTTATGGGAAAAATATAATGGACTATATATCGTCCATTTTTCATGCCAAAAATTGTTTATGCAAAAAATTAAACGGACTATAAATCGTCCACTTTTCATCTAAAAATATTTTTTATGCAAAAAATTAAATGGACTATACATCGTGCATTTTTTATGGCAAAAATTTTTTTATGCAAAAAATATAATGCACTATACTTCGTCCATTTCTTATGCAAAAAATGAAATGAATTTTACATGGTAAATTTTTTTATGCAAAAAATTTAATGGACTATACACCGTCCATTTTTCATGCCAAACATTTTTTATGGAAAAAATTAAATGGACTATACATCGTCCACTTTTCATGGCAAAAATTTTTTTATGCAAAAAATTTAATGGACTATACATCGTCCATTTCTTATGCAAAAAATTAAATGGATAGTACATGGTATATTTTTTTATGCAAAAAATTTATTGGGCTATACACCGTCCCTTTTTTATGGAAAAAATTTTTTTATGCAAAAAATTTAATTTAATGGACTATACATCGTCCATTGCTTATGCAAAAAATTAAATGGATAGTACATGGTAAATTTTTTTATGCAAAAAATTTAATGGACTATACATCGTCCATTTTCTATGCCAAAAATTTTTTTATGCAAAAAATTTAATGGACTATACATCGTCCACTTTTCATGCCAAAAATTTTTTTATGCAAAAAATATAATGGACTATACATCGACCATTTCTTACGCAAAAAATTAAATTGATTTTACATGGTAAATTTTTTTATGCAAAAAATTAAATGGACCATACATCGTCCACTTTTCATGCCAAAAATTTCTTTATGCAAAAAATTTAAGGGGACTATACATCTTCCATTTCTTATGCAAAAAATTTTTTAATACAAAAATGTAGTGAACTATATACCGTCCATTTTGAATGCCAAAAATTTTTTTATGCAAAAAATTAAATGGACTATAAATCGTCCACTTTTCATGTAAAAATATTTTTTATGCAAAAAATTAAATGGACTATACATGGTCCAATTTTCATGGCAAAAATTTTTTTATGCAAAAAATATAATGGGCTGCCTATACATCGTCCATTTCTTATGCAAAAAATTAAATGAATTTTACATGGTAAATTTTTTTATGCAAAAAAATTTAATGGACTATACACCGTCCCTTTTTTATGGCAAAAATTTGTTTATGCAAAAAATTTAATTTAATGGACTATACATCGTCCATTTTTTATGCCAAAAAGTTTTTTATGGGAAAAATATAATGGACTATACATCGTCCATTTTTCATGCCAAAAATTGTTTATGCAAAAAATTAAACGGACTATAAATCGTCCACTTTTCATGTAAAAATATTTTTTATGCAAAAAATTAAATGGACTATACATCGTGCATTTTTTATGCCAAAAATTTTTTTATGCAAAAAATATAATGCACTATACATCGTCCATTTCTTATGCAAAAAATTAAATGAATTTTAGATGGAAAATTTTTTTATGGAAAAAATTTAATTTAATGGACTATACATCTTCCATTTTTTATGCCAAAAATTTTTTTATGCAAAAAATATAATGGACTATACACCGTCCATTTTTCATGCCAAACATTTTTTATGGAAAAAATTAAATGGACTATACATCGTCCACTTTTCATGCCAAAAATTTTTTTATGCAAAAAATTTAAATTCTTATGCAAAAAATTAAATGGATAGTACATGGTAAATTTTTTTATGCAAAAAATTTATTGGGCTATACACCGTCCCTTTTTTATGGCAAAAATTTTTTTATGCAAAAAATTTAATTTAATGGACTATACATCGTCCATTGCTTATGCAAAAAATTAAATGGATAGTACATGGTAAATTTTTTTATGCAAAAAATTTAATGGACTATACATCGTCCATTTTCTATGCCAAAAATTTTTTTATGCAAAAAATTTAATGGACTATACATCGTCCACTTTTCATGCCAAAAATTTTTTTATGCAAAAAATTAAATTGATTTTACATGGTAAATTTTTTTATGCAAAAAATTAAATGGACCATACAGCGTCCACTTTAAATGCCAAAAATTTTTTTATGCAAAAATGTAGTCGACTATACATCGTCCATTTCTTATGCAAAAAATTAAATGGATTGTACATGGTAAATTTTTTTATGCAAAAAATGTAATGGACTATACACCGTCCATTTCTTATGCAAAAAATTAAATGGATTGTACATGGTAAATTTTTTTATGCAAAAAATTTAATGGACTATACATCGTCCGATTTTTATAGCAAAAATTTTTTTATGCAAACAATTTAATGGACTATACATCGTACACTTTTCATGTCAAAAATTTGTTTATGCAAAAATGTAGTGAACTATATACCGTCAATTTTTTATGCCAAAAATTTTTTCATGCCAAAAATTTTTTTATGCAAAAAATATAATGGACTATACATCGACCATTTCTTACGCAAAAAATTAAATTGATTTTACATGGTAAATTTTTTTATGCAAAAAATTAAATGGACCATACATCGTCCACTTTTCATGCCAAAAATTTCTTTATGCAAAAAATTTAATGGACTATACATCTTCCATTTCTTATGCAAAAAATTTTTTAATAAAAAAATGTAGTGAACTATATACCGTCCATTTTTAATGCCAAAAATTTTTTTATGCAAAAAATTAAATGGACTATAAATCGTCCACTTTTCATTGATAGTACATGGTAAATTTTTTTATGCAAAAAATTTATTGGGCTATAACCGTCCCTTTTTTATGGCAAAAATTTTTTTATGCAAAAAATTTAATTTAATGGACTATACATCGTCCATTGCTTATGCAAAAAATTAAATGGACAGTACATGGTAAATTTTTTTATGCAAAAAATTTAATGGACTATAATCGTCCTTTTTCTATGCCAAAAATTTTTTTATGCAAAAAATTTAATGGACTATACATCGTCCACTTTTCATGGCAAAAATTTTTTTATGCAAAAAATATAATGGACTATACATCGTCCATTTCTTACGCAAAAAATTAAATTGATTTTACATGGTAAATTTTTTTATGCAAAAAATTAAATGGACCATACAGCGTCCACTTTTCATGGCAAAAATTTTTTTATGCAAAAATGTAGTCGACTATACATCGTCCATTTCTTATGCAAAAAATTAAATGGATTGTACATGGTAAATTTTTTTATGCAAAAAATGTAATGGACTATACACCGTCCATTTCTTATGCAAAAAATTAAATGGATTGTACATGATAAATTTTTTTATGCAAAAAATTTAATGGACTATACATCGTCCGATTTTTATAGCAAAAATTTTTTTATGCAAACAATTTAATGGACTATAATACGTCGTACATTTTTCATGTCAAAAATTTGTTTATGCAAAAAATATAATGGACTATACATCGACCATTTCTTACGCAAAAAATTAAATTGATTTTACATGGTAAATTTTTTTATGCAAAAAATTAAATGGACCATACATCGTCCACTTTTCATGCCAAAAATTTCTTTATGCAAAAAATTTAATGGACTATACATCTTCCATTTCTTATGCAAAAAATTTTTTAATACAAAAATGTAGTGAACTATATACCGTCCATTTTTAATGCCAAAAATTTTTTTATGCAAAAAATTAAATGGACTATAAATGGTCCACTTTTCATGTAAAAATATTTTTTATGCAAAAAATTAAATGGACTATACATGGTCCAATTTTCATGCCAAAAATTTTTTTATGCAAAAAATATAATGGGCTGGCTATACATCGTCCATTTCTTATGCAAAAAATTAAATGAATTTTACATGGTAAATTTTTTTATGCAAAAAAATTTAATGGACTATACACCGTCCCTTTTTTATAGCAAAAATTTGTTTATGCAAAAAATTTAATTTAATGGACTATACATCGTCCATTTTTTATGCCGAAAGGTTTTTTATGGGAAAAATATAATGGACTATACATCGTCCATTTTTCATGCCAAAAATTGTTTATGCAAAAAATTAAACGGACTATAAATCGTCCACTTTTCATGTAAAAATATTTTTTATGCAAAAAATTAAATGGACTATACATCGTGCATTTTTTATGCCAAACATTTTTTTATGCAAAAAATATAATGCACTATACATCGTCCATTTCTTATGCAAAAATTTAAATGAATTTTACATGGTAAATTTTTTTATGCAAAAAATTTAATGGACTATACACCGTCCCTTTTTTATGGGAAAAATTTTTTTATGCAAAAAATTTAATTTAATGGACTATACATCTTCCATTTTTTATGCCAAAAATTTTTTTATGCAAAAAATATAATGGACTATACACCGTCCATTTTTCATGCCAAACATTTTTTATGGAAAAAATTAAATGGACTATACATCGTCCACTTTTCATGCCAAAAATTTTTTTATGCAAAAAATTTAATGGACTATACATCGTCCATTTCTTATGCAAAAAATTAAATGGATAGTACATGGTAAATTTTTTTATGAAAAAAATTTAATTTAATGGACTATACATCGTCCATTGCTTATGCAAAAAATTAAATGGATAGTACATGGTAAATTTTTTTATGAAAAAAATTTAATGGACTATACATCGTCCATTTTCTATGGCAAAAATTTTTTTATGCAAAAAATTTAATGGACTATACATCGTCCACTTTTCATGCCAAAAATTTTTTTATGCAAAAAATATAATGGACTATACATCGTCCATTTCTTACGCAAAAAATTAAATTGATTTTACATGGTAAATTTTTTTATGCAAAAAATTAAATGGACCATACAGCGTCCACTTTTCATGCCAAAAATTTTTTTATGCAAAAATGTAGTCGACTATACATCGTCCATTTCTTATGCAAAAAATTAAATGGATTGTACATGGTAAATTTTTTTATGCATAAAAGGTAATGGACTATACACCGTCCATTTCTTATGCAAAAAATTAAATGGATTG
The DNA here is from genome assembly GCA_936439885.1 of Nowickia ferox. Classification (NCBI taxonomy): domain Eukaryota; kingdom Metazoa; phylum Arthropoda; class Insecta; order Diptera; family Tachinidae; genus Nowickia; species Nowickia ferox. The sequence goes on along the minus strand of OW387025.1, from coordinate 88,725,423 downwards.
TACATGGTAAATTTTTTTATGGAAAAAATTTAATGGACTATACATCGTCCGATTTATATAGCAAAAATTTTTTTATGCAAACTATTTAATGGACTATACATCGTACACTTTTCATGTCAAAAATTTGTTTATGCAAAAATGTAGTGAACTATATACCGTCAATTTTTTATGGCAAAAATTTTTTTATGCAAAAAATTTAATGGACTATACATCGTCCACTTTTCATGCCAAAAATTTTTTTATGCAAAAAATATAATGGACTATACATCGACCATTTCTTACGCAAAAAATTAAATTGATTTTACATGGTAAATTTTTTTATGCAAGAAATTAAATGGACCATACATCGTCCACTTTTCATGCCAAAAATTTCTTTATGCAAAAAATTTAATGGACTATACATCTTCCATTTCTTATGCAAAAAATTTTTTAATACAAAAATCTAGTGAACTATATACCGTCCATTTTTAATGCTAAAAATTTTTTTATGCAAAAAATTAAATGGACTATAAATCGTCCACTTTTCATGTAAAAATATTTTTTATGCAAAAAATTAAATGGACTATACATGGTCCAATTTTCATGCCAAAAATTTTTTTATGCAAAAAATATAATGGGCTGGCTATACATCGTCCATTTCTTATGCAAAAAATTAAATGAATTTTACATGGTAAATTTTTTTATGCAAAAAAAATCAATGGACTATATATATACACCGTCCCTTTTTTATGGCAAAAATTTGTTTATGCAAAAAATTTAATTTAATGGACTATACATCGTCCATTTTTTATGCCAAAAAGTTCTTTATGGGAAAAATATAATGGACTATACATCGTCCATTTTTCATGCCAAAAATTGTTTATGCAAAAAATTAAACGGACTATAAATCGTCCACTTTTCATGTAAAAATATTTTTTATGCAAAAAATATAATGCACTATACATCGTCCATTTCTTATGCAAAAAATTAAATGAAATTTACATGGTAAATTTTTTTATGCAAAAAATTTAATGGACTATACACCGTCCCTTTTTTATGGCAAAAATTTTTTTATGCAAAAAATTTAATTTAATGGACTATACATCTTCCATTTTTTATGGCAAAAATTTTTTTATGCAAAAAATATAATGGACTATACACCGTCCATTTTTCATGCCAAACATTTTTTATGGAAAAAATTAAATGGACTATACATCGTCCACTTTTCATGCCAAAAATTTTTTTATGCAAAAAATTTAATGGACTATACATCGTCCATTTCTTATGCAAAAAATTAAATGGATAGTACATGGTAAATTTTTTTATGCAAAAAATTTATTGGGCTATACACCGTCCCTTTTTTATGGCAAAAATTTTTTTATGCAAAAAATTTAATTTAATGGACTATACATCGTCCATTGCTTATGCAAAAAATTAAATGGATAGTACATGGTAAATTTTTTTATGCAAAAAATTTAATGGACTATACATCGTCCATTTTCTATGCCAAAAATTTTTTTATGCAAAAAATTTAATGGACTATACTTTGTCCACTTTTCATGGCAAAAATTTTTTTATGCAAAAAATATAATGGACTATACATCGTCCATTTCTTACGCAAAAAATTAAATTGATTTTACATGGTAAATTTTTTTATGCAAAAAATTAAATGGACCATACAGCGTCCACTTTTCATGGCAAAAATTTTTTATGCAAAAATGTAGTCGACTATACATCGTCCATTTCTTATGCAAAAAATTAAATGGATTGTACATGGTAAATTTTTTTATGCAAAAACTGTAATGGACTATACACCGTCCATTTCTTATGCAAAAAATTAAATGGATTGTACATGGTAAATTTTTTTATGCAAAAAATTTAATGGACTATACATCGTCCGATTTTTATAGCAAAAATTTTTTTATGCAAACAATTTAATGGACTATACATCGTACACTTTTCATGTCAAAAATTTGTTTATGCAAAAATGTAGTGAACTATATACCGTCAATTTTTTATGCCAAAAATTTTTTTATGCAAAAAATTTAATGGACTATACATCGTCCACTTTTCATGCCAAAAATTTAAATTGATTTTACATGGTAAATTTTTTTATGCAAAAAATTAAATGGACCATACATCGTCCACTTTTCATGCCAAAAATTTCTTTATGCAAAAAATTTAATGGACTATACATCTTCCATTTCTTATGCAAAAAATTTTTTAATACAAAAATGTAGTGAACTATATACCGTCCATTTTGAATGCCAAAAATTAAATGGACTATAAATCGTCCACTTTTCATGTAAAAATATTTTTTATGCAAAAAATTAAATGGACTATACATGGTCCAATTTTCATGCCAAAAATTTTTTTATGCAAAAAATATAATGGGCTGGCTATACATCGTCCATTTCTTATGCAAAAAATTAAATGAATTTTACATGGTAAATTTTTTTATGCAAAAAAATTTAATGGACTATACGCCGTCCCTTTTTTATGGCAAAAATTTTTTTATGCAAAAAATTTAATTTAATGGACTATACATCGTCCATTTTTTATGCCAAAAAGTTTTTTATGGGAAAAATATAATGGACTATACATCGTCCATTTTTCATGCCAAAAATTGTTTATGCAAAAAATTAAACGGACTATAAATCGTCCACTTTTCATGTAAAAATATTTTTTATGCAAAAAATTAAATGGACTATACATCGTCCACTTTTTTATGGCAAAAATTTTTTTATGCAAAAAATTTAATTTAATGGACTATACATCTTCCATTTTTTTGGCAAAAATTTTTTTATGCAAAAAATATAATGCACTATACATCGTCCATTTCTTATGGAAAAAATTAAATGAATTTTACATGGTAAATTTTTTTATGCAAAAAAATTTAATGGACTATACACCGTCCCTTTTTTATGGCAAAAATTTGTTTATGCAAAAAATTTAATTAAATGGACTATACATCTTCCATTTTTTATGCCAAAAATTTTTCTATGGGAAAAATATAATGGACTATAATCGTCCATTTTTCATGCCAAAAATTGTTTATGCAAAAAATTAAACGGACTATAAATCGTCCACTTTTCATGTAAAAATATTTTTTATGCAAAAAATTAAATGGACTATACATCGTCCACTTTTTTATGGCAAAAATTTTTTTATGCAAAAAATTTAATTTAATGGACTATACATCTTCCATTTTTTATGCCAAAAATTTTTTTATGCAAAAAATATAATGGACTATATATACACCGCCCATACATCGTCCATTTCTTCTGCAAAAAATTAAATGAATTTTACATGGTAAATTTTTTTATGCAAAAAATTTAATGGACTATACACCGTCCCTTTTTTATGGCAAAAATTTTTTTATGCAAAAAATTTAATTTAATGGACTATAAATCTTCCATTTTTTATGCCAAAAATTTTTTTATGCAAAAAATATAATGGACTATATATACACCGTCCATTTTTCATGCCAAACATTTTTTATGGAAAAAATTAAATGGACTATACATCGTCCACTTTTCATGCCAAAAATTTTTTTATGCAAAAAATTTAATGGACTATACATCGTCCATTTCTTATGCAAAAAATTAAATGGATAGTACATGGTAAATTTTTTTATGTAAAAAATTTATTGAGCTATACACCGTCCCTTTTTTATGGGAAAAATTTTTTTATGCAAAAAATTTAATTTAATGGACTATACATCGTCCATTGCTTATGCAAAAAACTAAATGGATAGTACATGGTAAATTTTTTTATGCAAAAAATTTAATGGACTATACATCGTCCATTTTCTATGCCAAAAATTTTTTTATGCAAAAAATTTAATGGACTATACATCGTCCATTTTCTATGGCAAAAATTTTTTTATGCAAAAAATTTAATGGACTATACATCGTCCACTTTTCATGCCAAAAATTTTTTTATGCAAAAAATATAATGGACTATACATCGTCCATTTCTTACGCAAAAAATTAAATTGATATTACATGGTAAATTTTTTTATGCAAAAAATTAAATGGACCATACAGCGTCCACTTTTCATGGCAAAAATTTTTTTATGCAAAAATGTAGTCGACTATACATCGTCCATTTCTTATGCAAAAAATTAAATGGATTGTACATGGTAAATTTTTTTATGCAAAAAATGTAATGGACTATACACCGTCCATTTCTTATGCAAAAAATTAAATGGATTGTACATGGTAAATTTTTTTATGCAAAAAATTTAATGGACTATACATCGTCCGATTTTTATAGCAAAAATTTTTTTATGCAAACAATTTAATGGACTATACATCGTACACTTTTCATGTCAAAAATTTGTTTATGCAAAAATGTAGTGAACTTATATACCGTCAATTTTTTATGCCAAAAATTTTTTTATGCAAAAAATTTAATGGACTATACATCGTCCACTTTTCATGCCAAAAATTTTTTTATGCAAAAAATATAATGGACTATACATCGACCATTTCTTACGCAAAAAATTAAATTGATTTTACATGGTAAATTTTTTTATGCAAAAAATTAAATGGACCATACATCGTCCACTTTTCATGCCAAAAATTTCTTTATGCAAAAAATTTAATGGACTATACATCTTCCATTTCTTATGCAAAAAATTTTTTAATACAAAAATTTAGTGAACTATATACCGTCCATTTTTAATGCCAAAAATTTTTTTATGCAAAAAATTAAATGGACTATAAATCGTCCACTTTTCATGTAAAAATATTTTTTATGCAAAAAATTAAATGGACTATACATGGTCCAATTTTCATGCCAAAAATTTTTTTATGCAAAAAATATAATGGGCTGGCTATACATCGTCCATTTCTTATGCAAAAAATTAAATGAATTTTACATGGTAAATTTTTTTATGCAAAAAAATTTAATGGACTATACGCCGTCCCTTTTTTATGGCAAAAATTTTTTTATGCAAAAAATTTAATTTAATGGACTATACATCGTCCATTTTTTATGCCAAAAAGTTTTTTATGGGAAAAATATAATGGACTATACATCGTCCATTTTTCATGCCAAAAATTGTTTATGCAAAAAATTAAACGGACTATAAATCGTCCACTTTTCATGTAAAAATATTTTTTATGCAAAAAATTAAATGGACTATACATCGTCCACTTTTTTATGGCAAAAATTTTTTTATGCAAAAAATTTAATTTAATGGACTATACATCTTCCATTTTTTTGGCAAAAATTTTTTTATGCAAAAAATATAATGCACTATACATCGTCCATTTCTTATGGAAAAAATTAAATGAATTTTACATGGTAAATTTTTTTATGCAAAAAAATTTAATGGACTATACACCGTCCCTTTTTTATGGCAAAAATTTGTTTATGCAAAAAATTTAATTTAATGGACTATACATCTTCCATTTTTTATGCCAAAAATTTTTCTATGGGAAAAATATAATGGACTATACATCGTCCATTTTTCATGCCAAAAATTGTTTATGCAAAAAATTAAACGGACTATAAATCGTCCACTTTTCATGTAAAAATATTTTTTATGCAAAAAATTAAATGGACTATACATCGTCCACTTTTTTATGGCAAAAATTTTTTTATGCAAAAAATTTAATTTAATGGACTATACATCTTCCATTTTTTATGCCAAAAATTTTTTTATGCAAAAAATATAATGGACTATATATACACCGTCCATACATCGTCCATTTCTTCTGCAAAAAATTAAATGAATTTTACATGGTAAATTTTTTTATGCAAAAAATTTAATGGACTATACACCGTCCCTTTTTTATGGCAAAAATTTTTTTATGCAAAAAATTTAATTTAATGGACTATAAATCTTCCATTTTTTATGCCAAAAATTTTTTTATGCAAAAAATATAATGGACTATATATACACCGTCCATTTTTCATGCCAAACATTTTTTATGGAAAAAATTAAATGGACTATACATCGTCCACTTTTCATGCCAAAAATTTTTTTATGCAAAAAATTTAATGGACTATACATCGTCCATTTCTTATGCAAAAAATTAAATGGATAGTACATGGTAAATTTTTTTATGTAAAAAATTTATTGGGCTATACACCGTCCCTTTTTTATGGGAAAAATTTTTTTATGCAAAAAATTTAATTTAATGGACTATACATCGTCCATTGCTTATGCAAAAAACTAAATGGATAGTACATGGTAAATTTTTTTATGCAAAAAATTTAATGGACTATACATCGTCCATTTTCTATGCCAAAAATTTTTTTATGCAAAAAATTTAATGGACTATACATCGTCCATTTTCTATGGCAAAAATTTTTTTATGCAAAAAATTTAATGGACTATACATCGTCCACTTTTCATGCCAAAAATTTTTTTATGCAAAAAATATAATGGACTATACATCGTCCATTTCTTACGCAAAAAATTAAATTGATTTTACATGGTAAATTTTTTTATGCAAAAAATTAAATGGACCATACAGCGTCCACTTTTCATGGCAAAAATTTTTTTATGCAAAAATGTAGTCGACTATACATCGTCCATTTCTTATGCAAAAAATTAAATGGATTGTACATGGTAAATTTTTTTATGCAAAAAATGTAATGGACTATACACCGTCCATTTCTTATGCAAAAAATTAAATGGATTGTACATGGTAAATTTTTTTATGCAAAAAATTTAATGGACTATACATCGTCCGATTTTTATAGCAAAAATTTTTTTATGCAAACAATTTAATGGACTATACATCGTACACTTTTCATGTCAAAAATTTGTTTATGCAAAAATGTAGTGAACTTATATACCGTCAATTTTTTATGCCAAAAATTTTTTTATGCAAAAAATTTAATGGACTATACATCGTCCACTTTTCATGCCAAAAATTTTTTTATGCAAAAAATATAATGGACTATACATCGACCATTTCTTACGCAAAAAATTAAATTGATTTTACATGGTAAATTTTTTTATGCAAAAAATTAAATGGACCATACATCGTCCACTTTTCATGCCAAAAATTTCTTTATGCAAAAAATTTAATGGACTATACATCTTCCATTTCTTATGCAAAAAATTTTTTAATACAAAAATGTAGTGAACTATATACCGTCCATTTTTAATGCCAAAAATTTTTTTATGCAAAAAATTAAATTGACTATAAATCGTCCACTTTTCATGTAAAAATATGTTTTATGCAAAAAATTAAATGGACTATACATGGTCCAATTTTCATGGCAAAAATTTTTTTATGCAAAAAATATAATGGGCTGGCTATACATCGTCCATTTCTTATGGAAAAAATTAAATGAATTTTACATGGTAAATTTTTTTATGCAAAAAAATTTAATGGACTATACACCGTCCCTTTTTTATGGCAAAAATTTGTTTATGCAAAAAATTTAATTTAATGGACTATACATCTTCCATTTTTTATGCCAAAAATTTTTTTATGGGAAAAATATAATGGACTATACATCGTCCATTTTTCATGCCAAAAATTGTTTATGCAAAAAATTAAACGGACTATAAATCGTCCACTTTTCATGTAAAAATATTTTTTATGCAAAAAATTAAATGGACTATACATCGTCCACTTTTTTATGGCAAAAATTTTTTTATGCAAAAAATTTAATTTAATGGACTATACATCTTCCATTTTTTATGCCAAAAATTTTTTTATGCAAAAAATATAATGGACTATATATACACCATCCATACATCGTCCATTTCTTCTGCAAAAAATTAAATGAATTTTACATGGTAAATTTTTTTATGCAAAAAATTTAATGGACTATACACCGTCCCTTTTTTATGGCAAAAATTTTTTTATGCAAAAAATTTAATTTAATGGACTATACATCTTCCATTTTTTATGCCAAAAATTTTTTTATGCAAAAAATATAATGGACTATATATACACCGTCCATTTTTCATGCCAAACATTTTTTATGGAAAAAATTAAATGGACTATACATCGTCCACTTTTCATGGCAAAAATTTTTTTATGCAAAAAATTTAATGGACTATACATCGTCCATTTCTTATGCAAAAAATTAAATGGATAGTACATGGTAAATTTTTTTATGTAAAAAATTTATTGGGCTTTACACCGTCCCTTTTTTATGGGAAAAATTTTTTTATGCAAAAAATTTAATTTAATGGACTATACATCGTCCATTGCTTATGCAAAAAACTAAATGGATAGTACATGGTAAATTTTTTTATGCAAAAAATTTAATGGACTATACATCGTCCATTTTCTATGCCATAAATTTTTTTATGCAAACAATTTAATGGACTATACATCGTACACTTTTCATGTCAAAAATTTGTTTATGCAAAAATGTAGTGAACTTATATACCGTCAATTTTTTATGCCAAAAATTTTTTTATGCAAAAAATTTAATGGACTATACATCGTCCACTTTTCATGGCAAAAATTTTTTTATGCAAAAAATATAATGGACTATACATCGACCATTTCTTACGCAAAAAATTAAATTGATTTTACATGGTAAATTTTTTTATGCAAAAAATTAAATGGACCATACATCGTCCACTTTTCATGCCAAAAATTTCTTTATGCAAAAACTTTAATGGACTATACATCTTCCATTTCTTATGCAAAAAATTTTTTAATACAAAAATGTAGTGAACTATATACCGTCCATTTTTAATGCCAAAAATTTTTTTATGCAAAAAATTAAATTGACTATAAATCGTCCACTTTTCATGTAAAAATATGTTTTATGCAAAAAATTAAATGGACTATACATGGTCCAATTTTCATGCCAAAAATTTTTTTATGCAAAAAATATAATGGGCTGGCTATACATCGTCCATTTCTTATGCAAAAAATTAAATGAATTTTACATGGTAAATTTTTTTATGCAAAAAAATTTAATGGACTATACACCGTCCCTTTTTTATGGCAAAAATTTGTTTATGCAAAAAATTTAATTTAATGGACTATACATCTTCCATTTTTTATGCCAAAAATTTTTTTATGGGAAAAATATAATGGACTATACATCGTCCATTTTTCATGCCAAAAATTGTTTATGCAAAAAATTAAACGGACTATAAATCGTCCACTTTTCATGTAAAAATATTTTTTACGCAAAAAATTAAATGGACTATAAAAAAATATAATGGACTATACATCGACCATTTCTTACGCAAAAAATTAAATTGATTTTACATGGTAAATTTTTTTATGCAAAAAATTAAATGGACCATACATCGTCCACTTTTCATGCCAAAAATTTCTTTATGCAAAAAATTTAATGGACTATACATCTTCCATTTCTTATGCAAAAAATTTTTTAATACAAAAATGTAGTGAACTATATACCGTCCATTTTTAATGCCAAAAATTTTTTTATGCAAAAAATTAAATTGACTATAAATCGTCCACTTTTCATGTAAAAATATGTTTTATGCAAAAAATTAAATGGACTATACATGGTCCAATTTTCATGGCAAAAATTTTTTTATGCAAAAAATATAATGGGCTGGCTATACATCGTCCATTTCTTATGGAAAAAATTAAATGAATTTTACATGGTAAATTTTTTTATGCAAAAAAATTTAATGGACTATACACCGTCCCTTTTTTATGGCAAAAATTTGTTTATGCAAAAAATTTAATTTAATGGACTATACATCTTCCATTTTTTATGCCAAAAATTTTTTTATGGGAAAAATATAATGGACTATACATCGTCCATTTTTCATGCCAAAAATTGTTTATGCAAAAAATTAAACGGACTATAAATCGTCCACTTTTCATGTAAAAATATTTTTTATGCAAAAAATTAAATGGACTATACATCGTCCACTTTTTTATGGCAAAAATTTTTTTATGCAAAAAATTTAATTTAATGGACTATACATCTTCCATTTTTTATGCCAAAAATTTTTTTATGCAAAAAATATAATGGACTATATATACACCATCCATACATCGTCCATTTCTTCTGCAAAAAATTAAATGAATTTTACATGGTAAATTTTTTTATGCAAAAAATTTAATGGACTATACACCGTCCCTTTTTTATGGCAAAAATTTTTTTATGCAAAAAATTTAATTTAATGGACTATACATCTTCCATTTTTTATGCCAAAAATTTTTTTATGCAAAAAATATAATGGACTATATATACACCGTCCATTTTTCATGCCAAACATTTTTTATGGAAAAAATTAAATGGACTATACATCGTCCACTTTTCATGGCAAAAATTTTTTTATGCAAAAAATTTAATGGACTATACATCGTCCATTTCTTATGCAAAAAATTAAATGGATAGTACATGGTAAATTTTTTTATGTAAAAAATTTATTGGGCTTTACACCGTCCCTTTTTTATGGGAAAAATTTTTTTATGCAAAAAATTTAATTTAATGGACTATACATCGTCCATTGCTTATGCAAAAAACTAAATGGATAGTACATGGTAAATTTTTTTATGCAAAAAATTTAATGGACTATACATCGTCCATTTTCTATGCCATAAATTTTTTTATGCAAACAATTTAATGGACTATACATCGTACACTTTTCATGTCAAAAATTTGTTTATGCAAAAATGTAGTGAACTTATATACCGTCAATTTTTTATGCCAAAAATTTTTTTATGCAAAAAATTTAATGGACTATACATCGTCCACTTTTCATGGCAAAAATTTTTTTATGCAAAAAATATAATGGACTATACATCGACCATTTCTTACGCAAAAAATTAAATTGATTTTACATGGTAAATTTTTTTATGCAAAAAATTAAATGGACCATACATCGTCCACTTTTCATGCCAAAAATTTCTTTATGCAAAAACTTTAATGGACTATACATCTTCCATTTCTTATGCAAAAAATTTTTTAATACAAAAATGTAGTGAACTATATACCGTCCATTTTTAATGCCAAAAATTTTTTTATGCAAAAAATTAAATTGACTATAAATCGTCCACTTTTCATGTAAAAATATGTTTTATGCAAAAAATTAAATGGACTATACATGGTCCAATTTTCATGCCAAAAATTTTTTTATGCAAAAAATATAATGGGCTGGCTATACATCGTCCATTTCTTATGCAAAAAATTAAATGAATTTTACATGGTAAATTTTTTTATGCAAAAAAATTTAATGGACTATACACCGTCCCTTTTTTATGGCAAAAATTTGTTTATGCAAAAAATTTAATTTAATGGACTATACATCTTCCATTTTTTATGCCAAAAATTTTTTTATGGGAAAAATATAATGGACTATACATCGTCCATTTTTCATGCCAAAAATTGTTTATGCAAAAAATTAAACGGACTATAAATCGTCCACTTTTCATGTAAAAATATTTTTTACGCAAAAAATTAAATGGACTATACATCGTCCACTTTTTTATGGCAAAAATTTTTTTATGCAAAAAATTTAATTTAATGGACTATACATCTTCCATTTTTTATGCCAAAAATTTTTTTATGCAAAAAATATAATGGACTATATATACACCGTCCATACATCGTCCATTTCTTCTGCAAAAAATTAAATGAATTTTACATGGTAAATTTTTTTATGGCAAAAATTTTTTTATGCAAAAAATTTAATTTAATGGACTATACATCTTCCATTTTTTATGCCAAAAATTTTTTTATGCAAAAAATATAATGGTCTATATATACACCGTCCATTTTTCATGCCAAACATTTTTTATGGAAAAAATTAAATGGACTATACATCGTCCACTTTTCATGCCAAAAATTTTTTTATGCAAAAAATTTAATGGACTATACATCGTCCATTTCTTATGCAAAAAATTAAATGGATAGTACATGGTAAATTTTTTTATGTAAAAAATTTATTGGGCTATACACCGTCCCTTTTTTATGGCAAAAATTTTTTTATGCAAAAAATTTAATTTAATGGACTATACATCGTCCATTGCTTATGCAAAAAACTAAATGGATAGTACATGGTAAATTTTTTTATGCAAAAAATTTAATGGACTATACATCGTCCATTTTCTATGCCAAAAATTTTTTTATGCAAAAAATTTAATGGACTATACATCGTCCACTTTTCATGCCAAAAATTTTTTTATGCAAAAAATATAATGGACTATACATCGTCCATTTCTTACGCAAAAAATTAAATTGATTTTACATGGTAAATTTTTTTATGCAAAAAATTAAATGGACCATACAGCGTCCACTTTTCATGGCAAAAATTTTTTTATGCAAAAATGTAGTCGACTATACATCGTCCATTTCTTATGCAAAAAATTAAATGGATTGTACATGGTAAATTTTTTTATGCAAAAAATGTAATGGACTATACACCGTCCATTTCTTATGCAAAAAATTAAATGGATTGTACATGGTAAATTTTTTTATGCAAAAAATTTAATGGACTATACATCGTCCGATTTTTATAGCAAAAATTTTTTTATGCAAACAATTTAATGGACTATACATCGTACACTTTTCATGTCAAAAATTTGTTTATGCAAAAATGTAGTGAACTTATATACCGTCAATTTTTTATGCCAAAAATTTTTTTATGCAAAAAATTTAATGGACTATACATCGTCCACTTTTCATGCCAAAAATTTTTTTATGCAAAAAATATAATGGACCATTTCTTACGCAAAAAATTAAATTGATTTTACATGGTAAATTTTTTTATGCAAAAAATTAAATGGACCATACATCGTCCACTTTTCATGCCAAAAATTTCTTTATGCAAAAAATTTAATGGACTATACATCTTCCATTTCTTATGCAAAAAATTTTTTAATACAAAAATGTAGTGAACTATATACCGTCCATTTTTAATGCCAAAAATTTTTTTATGCAAAAAATTAAATTGACTATAAATCGTCCACTTTTCATGTAAAAATATGTTTTATGCAAAAAATTAAATGGACTATACATGGTCCAATTTTCATGCCAAAAATTTTTTTATGCAAAAAATATAATTGGCTATACATCGTCCATTTCTTATGCAAAAAATTAAATGAATTTTACATGGTAAATTTTTTTATGCAAAAAAATTTAATGGACTATACACCGTCCCTTTTTTATGGCAAAAATTTGTTTATGCAAAAAATTTAATTTAATGGACTATACATCGTCCATTTTTTATGCCAAAAAGTTTTTTAAGGGAAAAATATAATGGACTATACATCGTCCATTTTTCATGCCAAAAATTGTTTATGCAAAAAATTAAATGGACTATAAATCGTCCACTTTTCATGTAAAAATATTTTTTATGCAAAAAATTAAATGGACTATACATCGTGCATTTTTTATGCCAAAAATTTTTTTATGCAAAAAATATAATGCACTATACATCGTCCATTTCTTATGCAAAAAATTAAATGAATTTTACATGGTAAATTTTTTTATGCAAAAAATTTAATCGACTATACATCGTCCATTTTTTATGCCAAAAATTTTTTTATGCAAAAAATTTAACGGACTATACATCGTCCACTTTTCATGCAAAAATTTTTTTATGCAAAAAATATAATGGACTATACATCGTCCATTTCTTACGCAAAAAATTAAATTGATTTTACATGGTAAATTTTTTTATGCAAAAAATTAAATGGACCATACAGCGTCCACTTTTCATGCCAAAAATTTTTTTATGAAAAAATGTAGTCGACTATACATCGTCCATTTCTTATGCAAAAAAATTTTTAATACAAAAATGTAGTGAACTATATACCGTCCATTTTTAATGCCAAAATTTTTTTTATGCAAAAAATTAAATTGACTATAAATCGTCCACTTTTCATGTAAAAATATGTTTTATGCAAAAAATTAAATGGACTATACATGGTCCAATTTTCATGCCAAAAATTTTTTTATGCAAAAAATATAATGGGCTGGCTATACATCGTCCATTTCTTATGCAAAAAATTAAATGAATTTTACATGGTAAATTTTTTTATGCAAAAAAATTTAATGGACTATACACCGTCCCTTTTTTATGGCAAAAATTTGTTTATGCAAAAAATTTAATTTAATGGACTATACATCGTCCATTTTTCATGCCAAAAATTGTTTATGCAAAAAATTAAATGGACTATAAATCGTCCACTTTTCATGTAAAAATATTTTTTATGCAAAAAATTAAATGGACTATACATCGAGCATTTTTTATGGGAAAAATTTTTTTATGCAAAAAATATAATGCACTATACATCGTCCATTTCTTATGCAAAAAATTAAATGAATTTTACATGGTAAATTTTTTTATGCAAAAAATTTAATTTAATGGACTATACATCTTCCATTTTTTATGCCAAAAATTTTTTTATGCAAAAAATATAATGGACTATACACCGTCCATTTTTCATGCCAAACATTTTTTATGGAAAAAATTAAATGGACTATACATCGTCCACTTTTCATGCCAAAAATTTTTTTGTGCAAAAAATTTAATGGACTATACATCGTCCATTTCTTATGCAAAAAATTAAATGGATAGTACATGGTAAATTTTTTTATGCAAAAAATTTATTGGGCTATACACCGTCCCTTTTTTATGGCAAAAATTTTTTTATGCAAAAAATTTAATTTAATGAACTATACATCGTCCATTGCTTATGCAAAAAATTAAATGGATACTACATGGTAAATTTTTTTATGCAAAAAATTTAATGGACTATACATCGTCCATTTTCTATGCCAAAAATTTTTTTATGCAAAAAGTTTTACGGACTATACATCGTCCACTTTTCATGCCAAAAATTTTTTTATGAAAAAATGTAGTCGACTATACATCGTCCATTTCTTATGCAAAAAATTAAATGGATTGTACATGGTAAATTTTTTTATGCAAAAAATGTAATGGACTATACACCGTCCATTTCTTATGCAAAAAATTAAATGGATTGTACATGGTAAATTTTTTTATGCAAAAAATTTAATGGACTATACATAGTCCGATTTTTATAGCAAAAATTTTTTTATGCAAACAATTTAATGGACTATACATCGTACACTTTTCATGTCAAAAATTTGTTTATGCAAAAATGTAGTGAACTATATACCGTAAATTTTTTATGCCAAAAATTTTTTTATGCAAAAAATTTAATGGACTATATATACATCGTCCACTTTTCATGCCAAAAAATTTTTTATGCAAAAAATACAATGGACTATACATCGACCATTTCTTACGCAAAAAATTAAATTGATTTTACATGGTAAATTTTTTTATGCAAAAAATTAAATGGACCATACATCGTCCACTTTTCATGCCAAAAATTTCTTTATGCAAAAAATTTAATGGACTATACATCTTCCATTTCTTATGCAAAAAATTTTTTAATACAAAAATGTAGTGAACTATATACCGCCCATTTTTAATGCCAAAAATTGTTTTATGGAAAAAATTAAATGGACTATAAATCGTCCACTTTTCATGTAAAAATATTTTTTATGAAAAAAATTAAATGGACTATACATGGTCCAATTTTCATGCCAAAAATTTTTTTATGCAAAAAATATAATGGGCTGGCTATACATCGTCCATTTCTTATGCAAAAAATTAAATGAATTTTACATGGTAAATTTTTTTATGCAAAAAAATTTAATGGACTTTACACCGTCCCTTTTTTATGGCAAAAATTTGTTTATGCAAAAAATTTAATTTAATGGACTATACATCGTCCATTTTTTATGCCAAAAAGTTTTTTATGGGAAAAATATAATGGACTATACATCGTCCATTTTTCATGCCAAAAATTGTTTATGCAAAAAATTAAACGGACTATAAATCGTCCACTTTTCATGTAAAAATATTTTTTATGCAAAAAATTAAATGGACTATACATCGTGCATTTTTTATGGCAAAAATTTCTTTATGCAAAAAATTTAATGGACTATACATCTTCCATTTCTTATGCAAAAAATTTTTTAATACAAAAATGTAGTGAACTATATACCGTCCATTTTTAATGCCAAAATTTTTTTTATGCAAAAAATTAAATTGACTATAAATCGTCCACTTTTCATGTAAAAATATGTTTTATGCAAAAAATTAAATGGACTATACATGGTCCAATTTTCATGCCAAAAATATTTTTATGCAAAAAATATAATGGGCTGGCTATACATCGTCCATTTCTTATGCAAAAAATTAAATGAATTTTACATGGTAAATTTTTTTATGCAAAAAAATTTAATGGACTATACACCGTCCCTTTTTTATGGCAAAAATTTGTTTATGCAAAAAATTTAATTTAATGGACTATACATCGTCCATTTTTTATGCCAAAAAGTTTTTTATGGGAAAAATATAATGGACTATACATCGTCCATTTTTCATGCCAAAAATTGTTTATGCAAAAAATTAAATGGACTATAAATCGTCCACTTTTCATGTAAAAATATTTTTTATGCAAAAAATTAAATGGACTATACATCGAACATTTTTTATGCCAAAAATTTTTTTATGCAAAAAATATAATGCACTATACATCGTCCATTTCTTATGCAAAAAATTAAATGAATTTTACATGGTAAATTTTTTTATGCAAAAAATTTAATTTAATGGACTATACATCTTCCATTTTTTATGCCAAAAATTTTTTTATGCAAAAAATATAATGGACTATACACCGTCCATTTTTCATGCCAAACATTTTTTATGGAAAAAATTAAATGGACTATACATCGTCCACTTTTCATGCCAAAAATTTTTTTGTGCAAAAAATTTAATGGACTATAATCGTCCATTTCTTATGCAAAAAATTAAATGGATAGTACATGGTAAATTTTTTTATGCAAAAAATTTATTGGGCTATACACCGTCCCTTTTTTATGGCAAAAATTTTTTTATGCAAAAAATTTAAATTAATGGACTATACATCGTCCATTGCTTATGCAAAAAATTAAATGGATACTACATGGTAAATTTTTTTATGCAAAAAATTTAATGGACTATACATCGTCCATTTTCTATGCCAAAAATTTTTTTATGCAAAAAATTTAACGGACTATACCTCGTCCACTTTTCATGCCAAAAATTTTTTTATGCAAAAAATATAATGGACTATACATCGTCCATTTCTTACGCAATAAATTAAATTGATTTTACATGGTAAATTTTTTTATGCAAAAAATTAAATGGACCATACAGCGTCCACTTTTCATGCCAAAAATTTTTTTATGAAAAAATGTAGTCGACTATACATCGTCCATTTCTTATGCAAAAAATTAAATGGATTGTACATGGTAAATTTTTTTATGCAAAAAATGTAATGGACTATACACCGTCCATTTCTTATGCAAAAAATTAAATGGATTGTACATGGTAAATTTTTTTATGCAAAAAATTTAATGGACTATACATCGTCCGATTTTTATAGCAAAAATTTTTTTATGCAAACAATTTAATGGACTATACATCGTACACTTTTCATGTCAAAAATTTGTTTATGCAAAAATGTAGTGAACTATATACCGTAAATTTTTTATGCCAAAAATTTTTTTATGCAAAAAATTTAATGGACTATATATACATCGTCCACTTTTCATGGCAAAAAATTTTTTATGCAAAAAATACAATGGACTATACATCGACCATTTCTTACGCAAAAAATTAAATTGATTTTACATGGTAAATTTTTTTATGCAAAAAATTAAATGGACCATACATCGTCCACTTTTCATGCCAAAAATTTCTTTATGCAAAAAATTTAATGGACTATACATCTTCCATTTCTTATGCAAAAAATTTTTTAATACAAAAATGTAGTGAACTATATACCGTCCATTTTTAATGCCAAAAATTGTTTTATGGAAAAAATTAAATGGACTATAAATCGTCCACTTTTCATGTAAAAATATTTTTTATGAAAAAAATTAAATGGACTATACATGGTCCAATTTTCATGCCAAAAATTTTTTTATGCAAAAAATATAATGGGCTGGCTATACATCGTCCATTTCTTATGCAAAAAATTAAATGAATTTTACATGGTAAATTTTTTTATGCAAAAAAATTTAATAGACTATACACCGTCCCTTTTTTATGGCAAAAATTTGTTTATGCAAAAAATTTAATTTAATGGACTATACATCGTCCATTTTTTATGCCAAAAAGTTTTTTATGGGAAAAATATAATGGACTATACATCGTCCATTTTTCATGCCAAAAATTGTTTATGCAAAAAATTAAACGGACTATAAATCGTCCACTTTTCATGTAAAAATATTTTTTATGCAAAAAATTAAATGGACTATACATCGTGCATTTTTTATGGCAAAAATTTTTTTATGCAAAAAATATAATGCACTATACATCGTCCATTTCTTATGCAAAAAATTAAATGAATTTTACATGGTAAATTTTTTTATGCAAAAAATTTAATGGACTATACACCGTCCCTTTTTTATGGCAAAAATTTTTTTATGCAAAAAATTTAATTTAATGGACTATACATCTTCCATTTTTTATGCCAAAAATTTTTTTATGCAAAAAATATAATGGACAATAATATAATAATAATAATACAAAAATGTAGTGAACTATATACCGTCCATTTTTCATGCCAAACATTTTTTATGGAAAAAATTAAATGGACTATACATCGTCCACTTTTCATGCCAAAAATTTTTTTATGCAAAAAATTTAATGGACTATACATCGTCCATTTCTTATGCAAAAAATAAAATGGATAGTACATGGTAAATTTTGTTATGCAAAAAATTTATTGGGCTATACACCGTCCCTTTTTTATGGCAAAAATTTTTTTATGCAAAAAATTTAATTTAATGGACTATACATCGTCCATTGCTTATGCAAAAAATTAAATGGATAGTACATGGTAAATTTTTTTATGCAAAAAATTTAATGGACTATACATCGTCCATTTTCTATGCCAAAAATTTTTTTATGCAAAAAATTTAATGGACTATACATCGTCCACTTTTCATGCCAAAAATTTTTTTATGCAAAAAATATAATGGACTATACATCGTCCATTTCTTACGCAAAAAATTAAATTGATTTTACATGGTAAATTTTTTTATGCAAAAAATTAAATTTTTTTATGCAAAAAATTTAATGGACTATACATCGTCCACTTTTCATGCCAAAAATTTTTTTATGCAAAAAATATAATGGACTATACATCGTCCATTTCTTACGCAAAAAATTAAATTGATTTTACATGGTAAATTTTTTTATGCAAAAAATTAAATGGACCACATACAGCGTCCACTTTTCATGCCAAAAATTTTTTTATGCAAAAATGTAGTCGACTATACATCGTCCATTTCTTATGCAAAAAATTAAATGGATTGTACATGGTAAATTTTTTTATGCAAAAAATGTAATGGACTATACACCGTCCATTTCTTATGCAAAAAATTAAATGGATTGTACATGGTAAATTTTTTTATGCAAAAAATTTAATGGACTATACATCGTCCGATTTTTATAGCAAAAATTTTTTTATGCAAACAATTTAATGGACTATACATCGTGCACTTTTCATGTCAAAAATTTGTTTATGCAAAAATGTAGTGAACTATATACCGTCAATTTTTTATGCCAAAAATTTTTTTATGCAAAAAATTTAATGGACCATACATCGTCCACTTTTCATGCCAAAAATTTCTTTATGCAAAAAATTTAATGGACTATACATCTTCCATTTCTTATGCAAAAAATTTTTTAATACAAAAATGTAGTGAACTATATACCGTCCATTTTTAATGCCAAAAATTTTTTTATGCAAAAAATTAAATGGACTATAAATCGTCCACTTTTCATGTAAAAATATTTTTTATGCAAAAAATTAAATGGACTATACATGGTCCAGTTTTCATGGCAAAAATTTTTTTATGCAAAAAATATAATGGGCTGGCTTGGCTATACATTGTCCATTTCTTATGCAAAAAATTAAATGAATTTTACATGGTAAATTTTTTTATGCAAAAAAATTTAATGGACTATACACCGTCCCTTTTTTATGGCAAAAATTTGTTTATGCAAAAAATTTAATTTAATGGACTATACATCGTCCATTTTTTATGCCAAAAAGTTTTTTATGGGAAAAATATAATGGACTATACATCGTCCACTTTTCATGCCAACAATTTCTTTATGCAAAAAATTTAATGGACTATACATCTTCCATTTCTTATGCAAAAAATTTTTTAATACAAAAATGTAGTGAACTATATACCGTCCATTTTTAATGCCAAAAATTTTTTTATGCAAAAAATTAAATGGACTATACATCGTCCACTTTTCATGCCAAAAATTTTTTTATGCAAAAAATTTAATGGACTATACATCGTCCATTTCTTATGCAAAAAATTAAATGGATAGTACATGGTAAATTTTTTTATGCAAAAAATTTATTGGGCTATACACCGTCCCTTTTTTATGGCAAAAATTTTTTTATGCAAAAAATTTAATTTAATGGACTATACATCGTCCATTGCTTATGCAAAAAATTAAATGGATAGTACATGGTAAATTTTTTTATGCAAAAAATTTAATGGACTATACACCGTCCATTTTCTATGCCAGAAATTTTTTTATGCAAAAAATTTAATGGACTATAATCGTCCACTTTTCATGCCAAAAATTTTTTTATGCAAAAAATATAATGGACTATACATCGTCCATTTCTTACGCAAAAAATTAAATTGATTTTACATGGTAAATTTTTTTATGCAAAAAATTAAATGGACCATACAGCGTCCACTTTTCATGCCAAAAAATTTTTTATGCAAAAATGTAGTCGACTATACATCGTCCAGTTCTTATGCAAAAAATTAAATGGATTGTACATGGTAAATTTTTTTATGCAAAAAATGTAATGGACTATACACCGTCCATTTCTTATGCAAAAAATTAAATGGATTGTACATGGTAAATTTTTTTATGCAAAAAATTTAATGGACTATACATCGTCCGATTTTTATAGCAAAAATTTTTTTATGCAAACAATTTAATGGACTATACATCGTACACTTTTCATGTCAAAAATTTGTTTATGCAAAAATGTAGTGAACTATATACCGTCAATTTTTTATGCGAAAAATTTTTTTATGCAAAAAATTTAATGGACTATACATCGTCCACTTTTCATGCCAAAAATTTTTTTATGCAAAAAATATAATGGACTATACATCGACCATTTCTTACGGAAAAAATTAAATTGATTTTACATGGTAAATTTTTTTATGCAAAAAATTAAATGGACCATACATCGTCCACTTTTCATGCCAAAAATTTCTTTATGCAAAAAATTTAATGGACTATACATCTTCCATTTCTTATGCAAAAAATTTTTTAATACAAAAATGTAGTGAACTATATACCGTCCATTTTTAACGCCAAAAATTTTTTTATGCAAAAAATTAAATGGACTATAAATCGTCCACTTTTCATGTAAAAATATTTTTTATGGTCCAATTTTCATGCCAAAAATTTTTTTATGCAAAAAATATAATGGGCTGGCTATACATCGTCCATTTCTTATGCAAAAAATTAAATGAATTTTACATGGTAAATTTTTTTATGCAAAAAAATTTAATGGACTATACACCGTCCCTTTTTTATGGCAAAAATTTGTTTATGCAAAAAATTTAATTTAATGGACTATACATCTTCCATTTTTTATGCCAAAAAGTTTTTTATGGGAAAAATATAATGGACTATACATCGTCCATTTTTCATGCCAAAAATTGTTTATGCAAAAAATTAAACGGACTATAAATCGTCCACTTTTCATGTAAAAATAATTTTTTATGCAAAAAATTAAATGGACTATACATCGTCCATTTCTTATGCAAAAAATTAAATGAATTTTACATGGTAAATTTTTTTATGCAAAAAATTTATTGGGCTATACACCGTCCCTTTTTTATGGCAAAAATTTTTTTATGCAAAAAATTTAATTTAATGGACTATACATCGTCCATTGCTTATGCAAAAAATTAAATGGATAGTACATGGTAAATTTTTTTATGCAAAAAATTTAATGGACTATACATCGTCCATTTTCTATGCCAAAAATTTTTTTATGAAAAAAATTTAATGGACTATACATCGTCCACTTTTCATGCCAAAAATTTTTTTATGCAAAAAATATAATGGACTATACATCGTCCATTTCTTACGCAAAAAAGTAAATTGATTTTACATGGTAAATTTTTTTATGCAAAAAATTAAATGGACCATACAGCGTCCACTTTTCATGCCAAAAATTTTTTTATGCAAAAAATGTAATGGACTATACACCGTCCATTTCTTATGCAAAAAATTAAATGGATTGTACATGGTAAATTTTTTTATGCAAAAAATTTAATGGACTATACACCGTACACTTTTCATGTCAAAAATTTGTTTATGCAAAAATGTAGTGAACTATATACCGTCAATTTTTTATGCGAAAAATTTTTTTATGCAAAAAATTTAATGGACTATACATCGTCCACTTTTCATGCCAAAAATTTTTTTATGCAAAAAATATAATGGACTATACATCAACCATTTCTTACGCAAAAAATTAAATTGATTTTACATGGTAAATTTTTTTATGCAAAAAATTAAATAGACCATACATCGTCCACTTTTCATGCAAAAAATTTCTTTATGCAAAAAATTTAATGGACTATACATCTTCCATTTCTTATGCAAAAAATTTTTTAATACAAAAATGTAGTGAACTATATACCGTCCATTTTTAATGCCAAAAATTTTTTTATGCAAAAAATTAAATGGACTATAAATCGTCCACTTTTCATGTAAAAATATTTTTTATGCAAAAAATTAAATGGACTATACATGGTCCAATTTTCATGCCAAAAATTTTTTTATGCAAAAAATATAATGGGCTGGCTATACATCGTCCATTTCTTATGCAAAAAATTAAATGAATTTTACATGGTAAATTTTTTTATGCAAAAAAATTTAATGGACTATACACCGTCCCTTTTTTATGGCAAAAATTTGTTTATGCAAAAAATTTAATTTAATGGACTATACATCGTCCATTTTTTATGCCAAAAAGTTTTTTATGGGAAAAATATAATGGACTATACATCGTCCATTTTTCATGCCAAAAATTGTTTATGCAAAAAATTAAACGGACTATAAATCGTCCACTTTTCATGTAAAAATATTTTTTATGCAAAAAATTAAATGGACTATACATGGTCCACTTTTCATGCCAAAAATTTTTTTATGCAAAAAATATAATGCACTATACATCGTCCATTTCTTATGCAAAAAATTAAATGAATTTTACATGGTAAATTTTTTTATGCAAAAAATTTAATGGACTATACACCGTCCCTTTTTTATGGCACAAAATTTTTTTATGCAAAAAATTTAATTTAATGGACTATACATCTTCCATTATTTATGGCAAAAATTTTTTTATGCAAAAAATATAATGGACTATACACCGTCCATTTTTCATGCCAAATATTTTTTATGGAAAAAATTAAATGGACTATACATCGTCCACTTTTCATGGCAAAAATTTTTTTATGCAAAAAATTTAATGGACTATACATCGTCCATTTCTTATGCAAAAAATTAAATGGATAGTACATGGTAAATTTTTTTATGCAAAAAATTTAATGGACTATACATCGTCCACTTTTCATGCCAAAAATTTTTTTATGCAAAAAATATAATGGACTATACATCGTCCATTTCTTACGCAAAAACTTAAATTGATTTTACATGGTAAATTTTTTTATGCAAAAAATTAAATGGACCATACAGCGTCCACTTTTCATGCCAAAAATTTTTTTATGCAAAAATGTAGTCGACTATACATTGTCCATTTCTTATGCAAAAAATTAAATGGATTGTACATGGTAAATTTTTTTATGCAAAAAATGTAATGGACTATACACCGTCCATTTCTTATGCAAAAAATTAAATGGATTGTACATGGTAAATTTTTTTATGCAAAAAATTTAATGGACTATACATCGTCCGATTTTTATAGCAAAAATTTTTTTATGCAAACAATTTAATGGACTATACATCGTACACTTTTCATGTCAAAACTTTGTTTATGCAAAAATGTAGTGAACTATATACCGTCAATTTTTTATGCGAAAAATTTTTTTATGCAAAAAATTTAATGGACTCTACATCGTCCACTTTTCATGCCGAAAATTTTTTTATGCAAAAAATATAATGGACTATACATCGACCATTTCTTACGCAAAAAATTAAATTGATTTTACATGGTAAATTTTTTTATGCAAAAAATTAAATGGACCATACATCGTCCACTTTTCATGCCAAAAATTTCTTTATGCAAAAAATTTAATGGACTATACATCTTCCATTTCTTATGCAAAAAATTTTTTAATACAAAAATGTAGTGAACTATATACCGTCCATTTTTAATGCCAAAAATTTTTTTATGCAAAAAATTAAATGGACTATAAATCGTCCACTTTTCATGTAAAAATATTTTTTATGCAAAAAATTAAATGGACTATACATGGTCCAATTTTCATGGCAAAAATTTTTTTATGCAAAAAATATAATGGGCTGGCTATACATCGTCCATTTCTTATGCAAAAAATTTAATTTAATGGACTATACATCGTCCATTTTTTATGCCAAAAAGTTTTTTATGGGAAAAATATAATGGACTATACATCGTCCATTTTTCATGCCAAAAATTGTTTATGCAAAAAATTAAATGGACTATAAATCGTCCACTTTTCATGTAAAAATATTTTTTATGCAAAAAATTAAATGGACTATACATCGAGCATTTTTTATGCCAAAAATTTTTTTATGCAAAAAATATAATGCACTATACATCGTCCATTTCTTATGCAAAAAATTAAATGAATTTTACATGGTAAATTTTTTTATGCAAAAAATTTAATGGACTATACACCGTCCCTTTTTTATGGCAAAAATTTTTTTATGCAAAAAATTTAATTTAATGGACTATACATCTTCCATTTTTTATGCCAAAAATTTTTTTATACAAAAAATATAATGGACTATACACCGTCCATTTTTCATGCCAAACATTTTTTATGGAAAAAATTAAATGGACTATACATCGTCCACTTTTCATGCCAAAAATTTTTTTATGCAAAAAATTTAATGGACTATACATCGTCCATTTCTTATGCAAAAAATTAAATGGATAGTACATGGTAAATTTTTTTATGCAAAAAATTTATTGGGCTATACATCGTCCACTTTTCATGCCAAAAATTTTTTTATGCAAAAATGTAGTCGACTATACATCGTCCATTTCTTATGCAAAAAATTAAATGGATTGTACATGGTAAATTTTTTTATGCAAAAAATGTAATGGACTATACACCGTCCATTTCTTATGCAAAAAATTAAATGGATTGTACATGGTAAATTTTTTTATGCAAAAAATTTAATGGACTATACATCGTCCGATTTTTATAGCAAAAATTTTTTTATGCAAACAATTTAATGGACTATACATCGTACACTTTTCATGTCAAAAATTTGTTTATGCAAAAATGTAGTTAACTATATACCGTCAATATTTTATGCCAAAAATTTTTTTATGCAAAAAATTTAATGGACTATACATCGTCCATTTTCTATGGCAAAAATTTTTTTATGCAAAAAATTTAATGGACTATACATCGTCCACTTTTCATGCAAAAAATTTTTTTATGTAAAAAATATAATGGACTATACATCGTCCATTTCTTACGCAAAAAAGTAAATTGATTTTACATCGTAAATTTTTTTATGCAAAAAATTAAATGGACCATACAGCGTCCACTTTTCATGCCAAAAATTTTTTTATGCAAAAAATGTAATGGACTATACACCGTCCATTTCTTATGCCAAATATTAAATGGATTGTACATGGTAAATTTTTTTATGCAAAAAATTTAATGGACTATACACCGTACACTTTTCATGTCAAAAATTTGTTTATGCAAAAAAGGAGTGATATATACCGTCAATTTTTTATGCGAAAAATTTTTTTATGCAAAAAATTTAATGGACTATACATCGTCCACTTTTCATGCCAAAAATTTTTTTATGCAAAAAATATAATGGACTATACATCGACCATTTCTTACGCAAAAAATTAAATTGATTTTACATGGTAAATTTTTTATGCAAAAAATTAAATGGACCATACATCGTCCACTTTTCATGCCAAAAATTTCTTTATGCAAAAAATTTAATGGACTATACATCTTCCATTTCTTATGCAAAAAATTTTTTAATACAAAAATGTAGTGAACTATATACCGTCCATTTTTAATGCCAAAAATTTTTTTATGCAAAAAATTAAATGGACTATAAATCGTCCACTTTTCATGTAAAAATATTTTTTATGCAAAAAATTAAATGGACTACACATGGTCCAATTTTCATGCCAAAAATTTTTTTATGCAAAAAATATAATGGGCTGGCTATACATCGTCCATTTCTTATGCAAAAAATTAAATGAATTTTACATGGTAAATTTTTTTATGCAAAAAAATTTAATGGACTATATATACACCGTCCCTTTTTTATGGCAAAAATTTGTTTATGCAAAAAAATTAATTTAATGGACTATACATCGTCCATTTTTTATGCCAAAAAGTTTTTTATGGGAAAAATATAATGGACTATACATCGTCCATTTTTCATGCCAAAAATTGTTTATGCAAAAAATTAAACGGACTATAAATCGTCCACTTTTCATGTAAAAATATTTTTTATGCAAAAAATTAAATGGACTATATATACATCGTGCATTTTTTATGGCAAAAATTTTTTTATGCAAAAAATATAATGCACTATACATCGTCCATTTCTTATGCAAAAAATTAAATGAATTTTACATGGTAAATTTTTTTATGGAAAAAATTTAATGGATTTTATACACCGTCCCTTTTTTATGGCAAAAATTTTTTTATGCAAAAAATTTAATTTAATGGACTATACATCGTCCATTGCTTATGCAAAAAATTAAATGGATAGTACATGGTAAATTTTTTTATGCAAAAAATTTAATGGACTATACATCGTCCATTTCTTACGCAAAAAATTAAATTGATTTTACATGGTAAATTTTTTTATGCAAAAAATTAAATGGACCATACAGCGTCCACTTTTCATGCCAAAAATTTTTTTATGCAAAAATGTAGTCGACTATACATCGTCCATTTCTTATGCAAAAAATTAAATGGATTGTACATGGTAAATTTTTTTATGCAAAAAATGTAATGGACTATACACCGTCCATTTCTTATGCAAAAAATTAAATGGATTGTACATGGTAAATTTTTTTATGCAAAAAATTTAATGGACTATACATCGTCCGATTTTTATAGCAAAAATTGTTTTATGCAAACAATTTAATGGACTATACATCGTACACTTTTCATGTCAAAAATTTGTTTATGCAAAAATGTAGTGAAATATATACCGTCAATTTTTTATGCCAAAAATTTTTTTATGCAAAAAATTTAATGGACTATACATCGTCCACTTTTCATGCCAAAAATTTTTTTATGCAAAAAATATAATGGACTATACATCGACCATTTCTTACGCAAAAAATTAAATTGGTTTTACATGGTAAATTTTTTTATGCAAAAAATTAAATGGACCATACATCGTCCACTTTTCATGCCAAAAATTTCTTTATGCAAAAAATTTAATGGACTATACATCTTCCATTTCTTATGCAAAAATTTTTTAATACAAAAATGTAGTGAACTATATACCGTCCATTTTTAATGCCAAAAATTTTTTTATGCAAAAAATTAAATGGACTATAAATCGTCCACTTTTCATGTAAAAATATTTTTTATGCAAAAAGTTAAATGGACTATACATGGTCCAATTTTCATGCCAAAAATTTTTTTATGCAAAAAATATAATGGGCTAGCTATACATCGTCCATTTCTTATGCAAAAAATTAAATGAATTTTACATGGTAAATTTTTTTATGCAAAAAAATTTAATGGACTATACACCGTCCCTTTTTGATGGCAAAAATTTGTTTATGCAAAAAATTTAATTTAATGGACTATACATCGTCCATTTTTTATTCCAAAAAGGTTTTTATGGGAAAAATATAATGGACTATACATCGTCCATTTTTAATGCCAAAAATTGTTTATGCAAAAAATTAAACGGACTATAAATCGTCCACTTTTCATGTAAAAATATTTTTTATGCAAAAAATTAAATGGACTATACATCGTGCATTTTTTATGCCAAAAATTTTTTTATGCAAAAAATATAATGCACTATACATCGTCCATTTCTTATGCAAAAAATTAAATGAATTTTACATGGTAAATTTTTTTATGCAAAAAATTTAATGGACTATACACCGTCCCTTTTTTATGGCAAAAATTTTTTTATGCAAAAAATTTAATTTAATGGACTATACATCTTCCATTTTTTATGGCAAAAATTTTTTTATGCAAAAAATATAATGGACTATACACCGTCCATTTTTCATGCCAAACATTTTTTATGGAAAAAATTAAATGGACTGTACATCGTCCACTTTTCATGCCAAAAATTTTTTTTATGCAAAAAATTTAATGGACTATACATCGTCCATTTCTTATGCAAAAAATTAAATGGATAGTACATGGTAAATTTTTTTATGCAAAAAATTTATTGGGCTATAATACACCGTCCCTTTTTTATGGCAAAAATTTTTTTATGCAAAAAATTTAATTTAATGGACTATACATCGTCCATTGCTTATGCAAAAAATTAAATGGATAGTACATGGTAAATTTTTTTATGCAAAAAATTTAATGGACTATACATCGTCCATTTTCTATGCCAAAAATTTTTTTATACAAAAAATTTAATGGACTATACATCGTCCACTTTTCATGCCAAAAATTTTTTTATGCAAAAAATATAATGGACTATACATCGTCCATTTCTTACGCAAAAAATTAAATTGATTTTACATGGTAAATTTTTTTATGCAAAAAATTAAATGGACCATACAGCGTCCACTTTTCATGCCAAAAATTTTTTTATGCAAAAATGTAGTCGACTATACATCGTCCATTTCTTATGCAAAAAATTAAATGGATTGTACATGGTAAATTTTTTTATGCAAAAAATGTAATGGACTATACACCGTCCATTTCTTATGCAAAAAATTAAATGGATTGTACATGGTAAATTTTTTTATGCAAAAAATTTAATGGACTATACATCGTCCGATTTTTATAGCAAAAATTTTTTTATGCAAACAATTTAATGGACTATACATCGTACACTTTTCATGTCAAAAATTTGTTTATGCAAAAATGTAGTGAACTATATACCGTAAATTTTTTATGGCAAAAATTTTTTTATGCAAAAAATTTAATGGACTATACATCGTCCACTTTTCATGCCAAAAAATTTTTTATGCAAAAAATATAATGGACTATACATCTTCCATTTCTTACGCAAAAAATTAAATTGATTTTACATGGTAAATTTTTTTATGCAAAAAATTAAATGGACCATACATCGTCCACTTTTCATGCCAAAAATTTTTTTATGCAACAAATATAATGGGCTGGCTATACATCGTCCATTTCTTATGCAAAAAATTAAATGAATTTTACATGGTAAATTTTTTTATGCAAAAAAATTTAATGGACTATACACCGTCCCTTTTTTATGCCAAAAATGCACTATACATCGTCCATTTCTTATGCAAAAAATTAAATGAATTTTACATGGTAAATTTTTTTATGCAAAAAATTTAATGGACTATACACCGTCCCTTTTTTATGGCAAAAATTTTTTTATGCAAAAAATTTAATTTAATGGACTATACATCTTCCATTTTTTATGCCAAAAATTTTTTTATGCAAAAAATGACTATACACCGTCCATTTTTCATGCCAAACATTTTTTATGGAAAAAATTAAATGGACTATACATCGTCCACTTTTCATGCCAAAAATTTTTTTATGCAAAAAATTTAATGGACTATACATCGTCCATTTCTTATGCAAAAAATTAAATGGATAGTACATGGTAAATTTTTTATGCAAAAAATTTATTGGGCCGTCCCTTTTTTATGGCAAAAATTTTTTTATGCAAAAAATTTAATTTAATGGACTATACATCGTCCATTGCTTATGCGAAAAATTAAATGGATAGTACATGGTAAATTTTTTTATGCAAAAAATTTAATGGACTATACAGCGTCCATTTTCTATACCAAAAATTTTTTTATGCAAAAAATTTAATGGACTATACATCGTCCACTTTTCATGCCAAAAATTTTTTTATGCAAAAAATATAATGGGCTATATATACATCGTCCATTTCTTACGCAAAAAATTAAATTGATTTTACATGGTAAATTTTTTTATGCAAAAAATTAAATGGACCATACAGCGTCCACTTTTCATGCAAAAATGTAGTCGACTATACATCGTCCATTTCTTATGCAAAAAATTAAATGGATTGTACATGGTAAATTTTTTTATGCAAAAAATGTAATGGACTATACACCGTCCATTTCTTATGCAAAAAATTAAATGGATTGTACATGGTAAATTTTTTTATGCAAAAAATTTAATGGACTATACATCGTCCGATTTTTATAGCAAAAATTTTTTTATGCAAACAATTTAATGGACTATACATCGTACACTTTTCATGTCAAAAATTTGTTTATGCAAAAATGTAGTGAACAATATACCGTAAATTTTTTATGCCAAAAATTTTTTTATGCAAAAAATTTAATGGACTATACATCGTCCACTTTTCATGCCAAAAATTTTTTTATGCAAAAAATATAATGGACTATACATCGACCATTTCTTACGCAAAAAATTAAATTGATTTTACATGGTAAATTTTTTTATGCAAAAAATTAAATGGACCATACATCGTCCACTTTTCATGCCAAAAATTTCTTTATGCAAAAAATTTAATGGACTATACATTTTCCATTTCTTATGCAAAAAATTTTTTAATACAAAAATGTAGTGAACTATATACCGTCCATTTTTAATGGCAAAAATTTTTTTATGCAAAAAATTAAATGGACTATAAATCGTCCACTTTTCATGTAAAAATATTTTTTATGCAAAAAATTAAATGGACTATACATGGTCCAATTTTCATGCCAAAAATTTTTTTATGCAAAAAATATAATGGGCTGGCTATATATCGTCCATTTCTTATGCAAAAAATTAAATGAATTTTACATGGTAAATTTTTTTATGCAAAAAACTTTAATGGACTATACACCGTCCCTTTTTTATGGCAAAAATTTGTTTATGCAAAAAATTTAATTTAATGGACTATACATCGTCCATTTTTTATGCCAAAAAGTTTTTTATGGGAAAAATATAATGGACTATACATCGTCCAATTTTCATGCCAAAAATTGTTTATACAAAAAATTAAACGGACTATAAATCGTCCACTTTTCATGTAAAAATATTTTTTATGCAAAAAATTAAATTAAAAATTAAACATCGTGCATTTTTTATGAAAAAATTTTTTTATGCAAAATATATAATGCACTATAATTCGTCCATTTCTTATGCAAAAAATTATATGAATTTTACATGGTAAATTTTTTTATGCAAAAAATTTAATGGACACCGTCCCTTTTTTATGGGAAAAATTTTTTTATGCAAAAAATTTAATTTAATGGACTATACATCTTCCATTTTTTATGCCAAAAATTTTTTTATCCAAAAATTATAATGGACTATACATCGTCCACTTTTCATGCCAAAAATTTTTTTATGCAAAAAATATAATGGACTATACATCGTCCATTTCTTACGCAAAAAATTAAATTGATTTTACATGGTAAATTTTTTTATGCAAAAAATTAAATGGACCATACAGCGTCCACTTTTCATGCCAAAAATTTTTTTATGCAAAAATGTAGTCGACTATACATCGTCCATTTCTTATGCAAAAAATTAAATGGATTCTACATGGTAAATTTTTTTATGCAAACAATGTAATGGACTATACACCGTCCATTTCTTATGCAAAAAATTAAATGGATTGTACATGGTAAATTTTTTTATGCAAAAAATTTAATGGACTATACATCGTCCGATTTTTAAAAAATTAAATGGACTATAAATCGTCCACTTTTCATGTAAAAATATTTTTTATGCAAAAAATTAAATGGACTATACATGGTCCAATTTTCATGCCAAAAATTTTTTTATGCAAAAAATATAATGGGCTGGCTATATATCGTCCATTTCTTATGCAAAAAATTAAATGAATTTTACATGGTAAATTTTTTTATGCAAAAAAATTTAATGGACTATACACCGTCCCTTTTTTATGGGAAAAATTTGTTTATGCAAAAAATTTAATTTAATGGACTATACATCGTCCATTTTTTATGCCAAAAAGTTTTTTATGGGAAAAATATAATGGACTATACATCGTCCAATTTTCATGCCAAAAATTGTTTATACAAAAAATTAAACGGACTATAAATCGTCCACTTTTCATGTAAAAATATTTTTTATGCAAAAAATTAAATTAAAAATTAAACATCGTGCATTTTTTATGAAAAAATTTTTTTATGCAAAAAATATAATGCACTATAATTCGTCCATTTCTTATGCAAAAAATTATATGAATTTTACATGGTAAATTTTTTTATGCAAAAAATTTAATGGACACCGTCCCTTTTTTATGGCAAAAATTTTTTTATGCAAAAAATTTAATTTAATGGACTATACATCTTCCATTTTTTATGCCAAAAATTTTTTTATGCAAAAAATATAATGGACTATACATCGTCCACTTTTCATGCCAAAAATATTTTTATGCAAAAAATATAATGGACTATACATCGTCCATTTCTTACGCAAAAAATTAAATTGATTTTACATGGTAAATTTTTTTATGCAAAAAATTAAATGGACCATACAGCGTCCACTTTTCATGCCAAAAATTTTTTTATGCAAAAATGTAGTCGACTATACATCGTCCATTTCTTATGCAAAAAATTAAATGGATTCTACATGGTAAATTCTTTTATGCAAACAATGTAATGGACTATACATCGTCCATTTCTTATGCAAAAAATTAAATGGATTGTACATGGTAAATTTTTTTATGCAAAAAATTTAATGGACTATACATCGTCCGATTTTTATAGCAAAAATTTTTTTATGCAAACAATTTAATGGACTATACATCGTACACTTTTCATGTCAAAAATTTGTTTATGCAAAAATGTAGTGAACTATATACCGTCAATTTTTTATGGCAAAAATTTTTTTATGCAAAAAATTTAATGGACTATACATCGTCCACTTTTCATGCCAAAAATTTTTTTATGCAAAAAATATAATGGACTATACATCGACCATTTCTTACGCAAAAAATTAAATTGATTTTACATGGTAAATTTTTTTATGCAAAAAATTAAATGGACCATACATCGTCCACTTTTCATGCCAAAAATTTCTTTATGCAAAAAATTTAATGGACTATACATCTTCCATTTCTTATGCAAAAAATTTTTTAATACAAAAATTTAGTGAACTATATACCGTCCATTTTTAATGCCAAAAATTTTTTTATGCAAAAAATTAAATTGACTATAAATCGTCCAGTTTTCATGTAAAAATATTTTTTATGCAAAAAATTAAATGGACTATACATGGTCCAATTTTCATGCCAAAAATTTTTTTATGCAAAAAATATAATGGGCTGGCTATACATCGTCCATTTCTTATGCAAAAAATTAAATGAATTTTACATGGTAAATTTTTTTATGCAAAAAAATTTAATGGACTATACACCGTCCCTTTTTTATGGGAAAAATTTGTTTATGCAAAAAATTTAATTTAATGGACTATACATCGTCCATTTTTTATGCCAAAAAGTTTTTTATGGGAAAAATATAATGGACTATACATCGTCCATTTTTCATGTCAAAAATTGTTTATGCAAAAAATTTAATGGACTATACATCGTCCATTTCTTATGCAAAAAATTAAATGGATAGTACATGGTAAATTTTTTTATGCAAAAAATTTAATTTAATGGACTATACATCGTCCATTGCTTATGCAAAAAATTAAATGGATAGTACATGGTAAATTTTTTTATGCAAAAAATTTAATGGACTATACATCGTCCATTTTCTATGCCAAAAATTTTTTTATGCAAAAAATTTAATGGACTATACATCGTCCATTTCTTACGCAAAAAATTAAATTGATTTTACATGGTAAATTTTTTTATGCAAAAAATTAAATGGACCATATAGCGTCCACTTTTCATGCCAAAAATTTTTTTATGCAAAAATGTAGTCGAATATACATCGTCCATTTCTTATGCAAAAAATTAAATGGATTGTACATGGTAAATTTTTTTATGCAAAAAATATAATGGACTATACATCGACCATTTCTTACGCAAAAAATTAAATTGATTTTACATGGTAAATTTTTTTATGCAAAAAATTAAATGGACCATACATCGTCCACTTTTCATGCCAAAAATTTCTTTATGCAAAAAATTTAATGGACTATACATCTTCCATTTCTTATGCAAAAAATATTTTAATACAAAAATGTAGTGAACTATATACCGTCCATTTTTAATGCCAAAAATTTTTTTATGCAAAAAATTAAATTGACTATAAATCGTCCACTTTTCATGTAAAAATATGTTTTATGCAAAAAATTAAATGGACTATACATGGTCCAATTTTCATGCCAAAAATTTTTTTATGCAAAAAATATAATGGGCTGGCTATACATCGTCCATTTCTTATGCAAAAAATTAAATGAATTTTACATGGTAAATTTTTTTATGCAAAAAAATTTAATGGACTATACACCGTCCCTTTTTTATGGCAAAAATTTGTTTATGCAAAAAATTTAATTTAATGGACTATACATCGTCCATTTTTTATGCCAAAAAGTTTTTTATGGGAAAAATATAATGGACTATACATCGTCCATTTTTCATGCCAAAAATTGTTTATGCAAAAAATTAAACGGACTATAAATCGTCCACTTTTCATGTAAAAATATTTTTTATGCAAAAAATTAAATGGACTATACATCGTGCATTTTTTATGCCAAAAATTTTTTTATGCAAAAAATATAATGCACTATACATCGTCCATTTCTTATGCAAAAAATTAAATGAATTTTACATGGTAAATTTTTTTATGCAAAAAATTTAATGGACTATACACCGTCCCTTTTTTATGGCAAAAATTTTTTTATGCAAAAAATTTAATTTAATGGACTATACATCTTCCATTTTTTATGCGAAAAATTTTTTTATGCAAAAAATATAATGGACTATACACCGTCCATTTTTCATGCCAAACATTTTTTATGGAAAAAATTAAATGGACTATACATCGTCCACTTTTCATGCCAAAAATTTTTTTATGCAAAACATTTAATGGACTATACATCGTCCATTTCTTATGCAAAAAATTAAATGGATAGTACATGGTAAATTTTTTTATGCAAAAAATTTATTAGGCTATATATACACCGTCCCTTTTTTATGGCAAAAATTTTTTTATGCAAAAAATTTAATTTAATGGACTATACATCGTCCATTGCTTATGCAAAAAATTAAATGGATAGTACATGGTAAATTTTTTAATGGAAAAAATTTAATGGACTATACATGGTCCATTTTCTATGCCAAAAATTTTTTTATGCAAACAATTAAATGGACCATACAGCGTCCACTTCTCATGCCAAAAATTTTTTTATGCAAAACTGTAGTCGACTATACATCGTCCATTTCTTATGCAAAAAATTAAATGGATTGTACATGGTAAATTTTTTTATGCAAAAAATGTAATGGAATATACACCGTCCATTTCTTATGCAAAAAATTAAATGGATTGTACATGGTAAATTTTTTTATGCAAAAATTTTAATGGACTATACATCGTCCGATTTTTATAGCAAAAATTTTTTTATGCAAACAATTTAATGGACTATACATCGTACACTTTTCGTGTCAAAAATTTGTTTATGCAAAAATGTAGTGAACTATATACCGTCAATTTTTTATGCCAAAAATTTTTTTATGCAAAAAATTTAATGGACTATACATCGTCCACTTTTCATGCCAAAAATTTTTTTATGCAAAAAATATAATGGACTATACATCGACCATTTCTTACGCAAAAAATTAAATTGATTTTACATGGAAAATTTTTTTATGCAAAAAATTAAATGGACTATAAATCGTCCACTTTTCATGTAAAAATATTTTTTATGCAAAAAATTAAATGGACTATACATGGTCCAATTTTCATGCCAAAAATTTTTTTATGCAAAAAATATAATGGGCTGGCTATACATCGTCCATTTCTTATACAAAAAATTAAATGAATTTTACATGGTAAATTTTTTTATGCAAAAAAATTTAATGGACTATACACCGTCCCTTTTTTATGGCAAAAATTTGTTTATGCAAAAAATTTAATTTAATGGACTATACATCGTCCATTTTTTATGCCAAAAAGTTTTTTATGAAAAAAATATAATGGACTATACATCGTCCATTTTTCATGCCAAAAATTGTTTATGCAAAAAATTAAATGGACTATACATCGTCCACTTTTCATGCCAAAAATTTTTTTATGCCAAAAATTTAATGGACTATACATCGTATATTTCTTATGCAAAAAATTAAATGGATAGTACATGGTAAATTTTTTTATGCAAAAAATTTATTGGACCTTTTTTATGGCAAAAATTTTTTTATGCAAAAAATTTAATTTAATGGACTATACATCGTCCATTGCTTATGCAAAAAATTAAATGGATAGTACATCGTAAATTTTTTTATGCAAAAAATTTGATGGACTATACATCGTCCATTTTCTATGCCAAAAATTTTTTTATGCAAAAACTTAAATGGACTATACATCGTCAATTTTTCATGTTAAAAATTTTTTTAATGCAAAAATGTAGTGAACTATATACCGTCCATTTTTCATGCCAAAAATTTTTTTATGCAAAAAATTTAATGGACTATACATCGTCCATTTCTTACGCAAAAAATTAAATTGATTTTACATGGTAAATTTTTTTCTCCAAAAAATCTAATGGATATACATCTTCCATTTCTTATGCAAAAAATTAAATGGATTGCACATGGTAAATTTTTTTATGCAAAAAATTAATGGATTATACATCGTCAATTTTTCATGTTAAAAATTTTTTTAATGCAAAAATGTAGTGAACTATATACCGTCCATTTTTTATGCCAAAAATTTTTTTAAGCAAAAAATATAATGGACTATACATCGTCCATTTTTCATGCCAAACATTTTTTTATGCAAAAAATTAAATGGACTATACATCGTCCACTTTTCATGTAAAAAAATTTTTTATGCAAAAAATTAAATGGACTATACATCGTCCACTTTTCATGCCAAAAATTTATTTATGCAAAAAATTTAATGGACTATACATCGTCCATTTCTTATGCAAAAAATTAAATGGATTTTACATGGTAAATTTTTTAATGCAAAAAATTTAATGGACTATAATCGTCCATTTTTCATGCCAAAAATTTTTTTATGCAAAAAATTTAATGGACCATACATCGTCCACTTTTCATGGCAAAAATTTTTTTATGCAAAAATGTTGTCGACTATACATCGTCCATTTCTTATGCAAAAAATTAAATGAATTTTACATGGTAAATTTTTTTATGCAAAAAAATTTAATGGACTATACACCGTCCCTTTTTTATGGGAAAAATTTGTTTATGCAAAAAATTTAATTTAATGGACTATACATCGTCCATTTTTTATGCCAAAAAGTTTTTTATGGGAAAAATATAATGGACTATACATCGTCCATTTTTCATGTCAAAAATTGTTTATGCAAAAAATTTAATGGACTATACATCGTCCATTTTTTAAGGCAAAAATTTTTTTATGCAAAAAATTAAATGGACTATACATCGTCCACTTTTCATGCCAAAAATTTTTTATGCAAAAAATTTAATGGACTATACATCGTCCATTTTTTTAAGCAAAAATTTTTTTATGCAAAAAATTAAATGGACTATACTTCGTCCACTTTTCATGCCAAAAATTTTTTATGCAAAAAATTAAAGGGACTATACATCGTCCATTTTTCATGCCAAAAATTTTTTTATGCAAAAAATTAAATGGACTATACATTGTAAATTTTTCATGACAAAAAATTTTCATATGCAAAAAATTTAATGGACTATACATCGTCCGATTTTTATGGCAAAAATTTTTTTATCCAAACAATTTAATGGACTATACATCGTACACTTTTCATGTCAAAAATTTGTTTATGCAAAAATGTAGTGAACTATATACCGTCAATTTTTTATGCCAAAAAATTTTTTATGCAAAAAATATAATGGACTATACATCGTCCATTTCTTACGCAAAAAATTAAATTGATTTTACATGGTAAATTTTTTTATGCAAAAATTTTAATGGACTATACATCGTCCACTTCTTATGCCAAAAATTTTTTTATGCAAAAATGTTGTCGACTATACATCGTCCATTTCTTATGCAAAAAATTAAATGGATTATACATGGTAAATTTTTTTATGCAAAAAATTTAATGGACTATACATCGTCCATTTTTCATGGCAAAAAATTTTTTAATACAAAAATGTAGTTAACTATATACCGTCCATTTTTTATGCCAAAAATTTTTTTATGCAAAAAATTAAATGGACTATAAATCGTCCACTTTTCATGTAAAAATATTTTTTATGCAAAAAATTAAATGGACTATACATGGTCCAATTTTCATGCCAAAAATTTTTTTATGTAAAAAATATAATGGGCTATACATCGTCCATTTCTTTTGCAAAAAATTAAATGAATTTTACATGGTAAATTTTTTTATGGAAAAAATTAAATGGACCATACATCGTCCACTTTTCATGCCAAAATTTTTTTTATGCAAAAAATTTAATGGACGATACACCTTCCATTTTTCATGCCAAAAGTTTTTTTATGCAAAAAATTTAATGGACTTATACATCGTCCACTTTTCATGCCAAAAACTTTTTTATGCAAAAAATTAAATGGATTTTACATGGTAAATTTTTTTATGCAAAAAATTTAATGGACTACACATCGTCCATTTTTGATGTAAAAATATTTTTTATGCAAAAAATTAAATGGACTATACATGGTCCACTTTTCATGCCAAAAATATTTTTATGCAAAAATGTAGTCGACTGAAAATTAAATGGACTATACATGTCAAAAATTTTTTTATGCAAAAAATTAAATGGACTATACATCTCCACTTTTCATGCCAAAAACTTTTTTATGCAAAAAATTAAATGGATTTTACATGGTAAATTTTTTTATGCAAAAAATTTAATGGACTACACATCGTCCATTTTTCATGCCAAAAATTTTTTTAATACAAAAATGTAGTGAACTATATACCGTCCATTTTTTATGCCAAAAATTTTTTTATGCAAAAAATTAAATGGACTATAAATCGTCCACTTTTCATGTAAAAATATTTTTTATGCAAAAAATTAATCGTCCATTTTTCATGCCAAAAATTTTTTTAATACAAAAATGTAGTGAACTATATACCGTCCATTTTTTATGCCAAAAATTTTTTTATGCAAAAAATTAAATGGACTATACATCGTCCATTTTTCATGCCAAAAATTTTTTTATGCAAAAAATTAAATGGACTATACATTGTAAATTTTTCATGACAAAAAATTTTCATATGCAAAAAATTTAATGGACTATACATCGTCCGATTTTTATGGCAAACATTTTTTTATGCAAAAATGTAGTCGACTATACATCGACCATTTCTTATGCAGAAAATTAAATGGACTATACATGTCAAAAATTTTTTTATGCAAAAAATTAAATGGACTATACATGGTCCACTTTTCATGCCAAAAATTTTTTTATGCAAAAATGTAGTCGACTATACATCGACCATTTCTTATGCAGAAAATTAAATGGACTATACATGTCAAAAATTTATTTATGCAAAAAATTTAATGGACTATACATCGTCCATTTCTTATGCAAAAAATTAAATGGATTTTACAAGGTAAATTTTTTAATGCAAAAAATTTAATGGACTATAATCGTCCATTTTTCATGCCAAAAATTTTTTTATGCAAAAAATTTAATGGACCATACATCGTCCACTTTTCATGGCAAAAATTTTTTTATGCAAAAATGTTGTCGACTATACATCGTCCATTTCTTATGCAAAAAATTAAATGAATTTTACATGGTAAATTTTTTTATAAAAAAAAATTTAATGGACTATACATCGTCCATTTTTTAAGGCAAAAATTTTTTTATGCAAAAAATTAAATGGTCTATACATCGTCCACTTTTCATGCCAAAAATTTTTTATGCAAAAAATTTAATGGACTATACATCGTCCATTTTTTTAAGCAAAAATTTTTTTATGCAAAAAATTAAATGGACTATACTTCGTCCACTTTTCATGCCAAAAATTTTTTATGCAAAAAATTAAATGGACTATACATCGTCCATTTTTCATGCCAAAAATTTTTTTATGCAAAAAATTAAATGGACTATACATTGTAAATTTTTCATGACAAAAAATTTTCATATGCAAAA
Source organism: Nowickia ferox (assembly GCA_936439885.1). Lineage (NCBI taxonomy): Eukaryota > Metazoa > Arthropoda > Insecta > Diptera > Tachinidae > Nowickia > Nowickia ferox. The sequence continues at coordinate 88,684,783 of OW387025.1, read as the reverse complement.
AATTTAATGGACTATACATCGTCCGATTTTTATGGCAAAAATTTTTTTATCCAAACAATTTAATGGACTATACATCGTACACTTTTCATGTCAAAAATTTGTTTATGCAAAAATGTAGTGAACTATATACCGTCAATTTTTTATGCCAAAAAATTTTTTATGCAAAAAATATAATGGACTATATACATCGTCCATTTCTTACGCAAAAAATTAAATTGATTTTACATGGTAAATTTTTTTATGCAAAAATTTTAATGGACTATACATCGTCCACTTCTTATGCCAAAAATTTTTTTATGCAAAAATGTTGTCGACTATACATCGTCCATTTCTTATGCAAAAAATTAAATGGATTATACATGGTAAATTTTTTTATGCAAAAAATTTAATGGACTATACATCGTCCATTTTTCATGGCAAAAAATTTTTTAATACAAAAATGTAGTTAACTATATACCGTCCATTTTTTATGCCAAAAATTTTTTTATGCAAAAAATTAAATGGACTATAAATCGTCCACTTTTCATGTAAAAATATTTTTTATGCAAAAAATTAAATGGACTATACATGGTCCAATTTTCATGCCAAAAATTTTTTTATGTAAAAAATATAATGGGCTATACATCGTCCATTTCTTTTGCAAAAAATTAAATGAATTTTACATGGTAAATTTTTTTATGGAAAAAATTAAATGGACCATACATCGTCCACTTTTCATGCCAAAATTTTTTTTATGCAAAAAATTTAATGGACGATACACCTTCCATTTTTCATGCCAAAAGTTTTTTTATGCAAAAAATTTAATGGACTTATACATCGTCCACTTTTCATGCCAAAAACTTTTTTATGCAAAAAATTAAATGGATTTTACATGGTAAATTTTTTTATGCAAAAAATTTAATGGACTACACATCGTCCATTTTTCATGTAAAAATATTTTTTATGCAAAAAATTAAATGGACTATACATGGTCCACTTTTCATGCCAAAAATATTTTTATGCAAAAATGTAGTCGACTGAAAATTAAATGGACTATACATGTCAAAAATTTTTTTATGCAAAAAATTAAATGGACTATACATCTTCCACTTTTCATGCCAAAAACTTTTTTATGCAAAAAATTAAATGGATTTTACATGGTAAATTTTTTTATGCAAAAAATTTAATGGACTACACATCGTCCATTTTTCATGCCAAAAATTTTTTTAATACAAAAATGTAGTGAACTATATACCGTCCATTTTTTATGCCAAAAATTTTTTTATGCAAAAAATTAAATGGACTATAAATCGTCCATTTTTCATGTAAAAATATTTTTTATGCAAAAAATTAAATGGACTATACATGGTCCACTTTTCATGCCAAAAATTTTTTTATGCAAAAATGTAGTCGACTATACATCGACCATTTCTTATGCAGAAAATTAAATGGACTATACATGTCAAAAATTTTTTTATGCAAAAAATTAAATGGACTATACATCGTCCACTTTTCATGCCAAAAACTTTTTTATGCAAAAAATTAAATGGATTTTACATGGTAAATTTTTTTATGCGAAAAATATAATGGACTATACATCGTCCATTTCTTATGCAAAAAATTAAATGGATTGTACATGGTAAATTTTTTTATGCGAAAAATATAAAGGACTAACCATCGTCCAATTTTAATGCAAAAAATTTTTTATGCAAAAAATATAATGGACTACACATCGTCCATTTTTCATGGCAAAAATTTTTTTAATACAAAAATTTAGTGTACTATATACCGTCGATTTTTTATGCCAAAAATTCTTTTATGCAAAAAATATAATGGACTATACATCGTCAATTTCTTATGCCAAAAATTTTTTATGCGAAAAATATAATGGACTATACATCGTCCATTTTTCATGCAAAAATTGTTTATGCAAAAAATTAAATGGACTATAAATCGTCCACTTTTTATGTAAAAATATTTTTTATGCAAAAAATTAAATGGACTATACATCGTGCATTTTTCATGCCAAAATTTTTTTTATTCAAAAAAATTTTTATGTCAAAAAGTTTTTTATGTAAAAAATTTAATGGACTAGCTATACATCGTCCATTTTTCATGGCAAAAATTTTTTTATGCAACAAATATAATGGACTATACATCGTCCATTTCTTATACAAAAAATTAAATGGAGTTTACATGGTAAATTTTTTTATGAAAATAAATGTAATGGACTATACATCGTCCATTTTTCATGTCAAAAATTTTTTTATGCAAAAAATTAATTGGACTATACATCGTCCATTTTTCATGCCAAAAATTTTTTTGTGCAAAAATGTAGTCGACTATACATCGTCCATTTCTTATGCAAAAAGTTAAATGAATTGAACATTGTAAATTTTTTTAAGCAAAAAATATAATGGACTATATATACATCGTCCATTTTTTATGCTAAAAATTTTTTTATACAAAAAATATAATGGACTTATACATCGTCCATTTTTTATGGCAAAAATTTTTTTATGCAAAAAATTTAATGGACTATACATCGTCCATTTCTTATGCAAAAAATTAAATGGATTGTACATGGTAAATTTTTTTATGCGAAAAATATAATGGACTACACATCGTCCATTTTTCATAGCAAAAATTTTTTTAATACAAAAATGTAGTGTACTATATACCGTCCATTTTTCATGCCAAAAGTTTTTTTATGCAAAAAAATTAATGGACTATAAATCGTCAATTTTTCATGCCAAAAATTTTTTAATACAAAAATGTAGTTAACTATATACCGTCCATTTTTTATGCCAGAAATTTTTTTTATGCAAAAACTTTAATGAACTATACATTGTCTATTTTTCATGCCAAAAATTTCTTTATGCAAAAAGTTTAATGGACTATACATCGTCCATTTTTCATGCCAAAAATCTTTTTATGCAAAAAATTTAATGAACTATACATCGTCCACTTTTGATGTCCAAAATTTGTTTATGCAAAAAATATAATGTACTATACATCGCCCATTTCTTATGCAAAAAATTAAATGGATTTTACATTGTAAATTTTTTAATGCAAAAAATTTAATGTATACATCGTCCATTTTTCATGCCAAAAATTTTTTTATGCAAAAAATTAAATGGACTATACATCGTCCACTTTTGATGTCAAAAATTTGTTTATGCAAAAAATTAAATGGACTATACATCGTCCACTTTTCATGCCAAAAATTTTTTTATGCAAAAATGTAGTCGACTATACATCGTCCATTTCTTATGCAAAAAATTAAATGAATTGTACATGGTATGCAAAAAATTTAATGGACTATACATTGTCAATTTCTTATGCAAAAAATTAAATGAATTGTACATGGTAAATTTTTTTATGCAAAAAATTTAATGGACTATACATCGTCCATTTCTTATGCCAAAAATTTTTTTATGCAAAAAATATAATATTCGATATTTCATGCCAAAAATTTTTTTATGCAAAAAATTAAATGGATTGTAAATGGTAAATTTTTTTATGCAAAAAATTTAATGGACTATACATCGTCCATTTCTGATGCCAAAAAATTTTTTATGGAAAATATATAATGGACTATACATCGTCCATTTTTCATGCCAAAATTTTTTTTATGCAAAAAATGTAATGGACGATACACCTTCCATTTTTCATGCCAAAAGTTTTTTTATGCAAAAAATTTAATGGACTATACATCGACAATTTCTTATGCAAAAAATTAAATAGATTGTACATGGTAAATTTTTTAGGCAAACAATTTATACATCGTCCATATTTTATGCCAAAAATTTTTTTAATGCAAAAATGTAGTGAACTATATACCTTCCATTTTTTATGCAAAAAATTAAATGGATTGTACATGGTAAATTTTTTTATGCAAAAAATTTAATTTAATCCAAATTTCATGCCAAAAATTTTTTTATGGAAAATATATAATGGACTATACATCTTCCATTTTTTATGCCAAAATTTTTTTTATGCAAAAAATATAATGGACTTATACATCGTCCATTTTTTATGGCAAAAATTTTTTTATGCACAAAATTTATGGACTATACATCGTCCATTTCTTATGCAAAAAATTAAATGGATTGTACATGGTAAATTTTTTTATGCAAAAAATTTATTTATGGAAAAAATATAATGGACTATACATGTCCATTTCTTATGCCAAAAATTTTTTTATGTGAAAAATATAATGGAATATACATCGTCCACTTTTCATGTAAAAATATTTTTTATGCAAAAAATTAAATGGACTATACATGGTCCACTTTTCATGCCAAAAATTTTTTTATGCAAAAACGTAGTCGACTATACATCGTCCATTTCTTATGCAAAAAATTAAATGGATTTCACATGGTAAATTTTTTTATGCAACAAATTTAATGGACTATACATCGTCCATTTCTTATGCAAAAAATTAAATAGATTGTACATGGTAAATTTTTTATGCAAAAAATTTAATGGACTATATATCGTCCATTTTTTATGCCAACAATTTTTTTATGCAAAAAATATAATTGACTATACATCGTCCATCTTTCATGCCAAACATTTTTTTATGCAAAAAATTAAATGGACTATACATCGTCCACTTTTCATGTAAACAATTTTTTATGCAAAAAATTAAATGGACTATACATCGTCCACTTTTCATGCCAAAAATTTTTTTATGCAAAAATGTAGTCGACTATACATCGTCCATTTCTTATGCAAAAAATTAAATGAATTGTACATGGTATGCAAAAAATTTAATGGACTATACATGGTCCACTTTTCATGCCAAAAACCTTTTTATGCAAAAAATTAAATGGATTTTACATGGTAAATTTTTTTATGCAAAAAATTTAATGGACTACACATCGTCCATTTTTCATTCCAAAAATTTTTTTAATACAAAAATGTAGTGAACTATATACCGTCCATTTTTTATGCCAAAAATTTTTTTATGCAAAAAATTTAATGGACTGTAAATCGTCCACTTTTCATTTAAAAAATTTTTTATGGAAAAAATTAAATGGACTATACATCGTCCACTTTTCATGCCTAAAATTTATTATGCAAAAATGTAGTCGACTATACATCGTCCATTTCTTATACAAAAAGTTAAGTTGATTGTACATTGTAAATTTTTTTACGCAAAAAATATAATGGACTATAATCGTCCATTTTTCATGCTAAACTATTTTTTATGCAAAAAATATAATTGACTATACATCGTCCATCTTTCATGCCAAAAATTTTTTTATGTAAACAATTTTTTATGCAAAAAATTTAATGGACTATACATGGTCCACTTTTCATGCCAAAAACCTTTTTATGCAAAAAATTAAATGGACTATACATCGTCCATTTCTTATGCAAAAAATTAAATGGATTCTACATGGTAAATTTTTTTATGCAAAAAATTTAATGGACTATACATCGTCCATTTCTTATGCAAAAAATTAAATGGATTCTACATGGTAAATTTGTTTATGCAAAAAATTTAATGGACTATACATCGTCCACTTTTCATGCCAAAAAATTTTTTATGCAAAAATATAGTCTACTATACATCGTCCCTTTCTTATGCAAAAAATTAAATGAATTGTACATGGTATGCAAAAAATTTAATGGACTATACATCTTCAATTTCTTATGCAAAAAATTAAATGGATTGTACATGGTAAATTTTTTTATGCAAAAAATATAATAGACTATACATCATCGATATTTCATGCCAAAAAATTTTTTATGAAAAAATTAAATGGACTATACGTCTACTTTTCATGCCAAACATTTTTTTACGCAAAAAATATAATGGACTATACATCGTCCATTTTTCATGCCAAAATTTTTTTTATGCAAAAAATTTAATGGACTATATACCGTCCATTTTTTATGCCAAAAATTTTTTATGCAAAAAATTTAATGGACTATACATCGTCCATTTTTATGCCAAAAATTTTTTTATGCAAAAAATTTAATGAACTTTACACTGTCCATTTTTAGTGTCAAAATTTTTTTATGCAAAAAATTTAATGGACTGTACACCGTCCACTTTTCGCGGCAAACATTTTTTTATGGAAAAAATTAAATGAACTATACCTCGTCCACTTTTCATCCCAAAAAATTTTTTTATGCAAAAAATTAAATGGACTATACATCGTCCAATTTTCATGCCAAAAATTTTTTATGCAAAAATGTAGTCGACTATACATCGTCCATTTCTTATGCAAAAAGTTAAATTGATTGTACATTGTAAATTTTTTTACGCAAAAAATATAATGGACTATACATCGTGCATTTTTCATGCTAAAATTTCTTTTACGCAAAAAATTTAATGGGCGATACACCGTCCATTTTCTATGCCAAAAATTTTTTTATGCAAAATATTAAATGGACTATACACCGTCCTTTTTTCATGTCAAAAATTTTTTTTATGCAAAAAATATAATGGACATACTATATACCGTCCATTTTTTATGCCAAAAATTTTTTTATGGAAAAAATTAAATGGACTATACATCATCCATTTCTTATGCTAAAAATTAAATGGATTGTACGTGGTAAATTTTTTTATGCAAAAAATATAATAACCTATACATCGTCGACTTTTCATGCCAAAAATTTTTTTATGCACAAATTTAGTTGACAATACATCGTCCATTTCTTATGCAAAAAATTAAATGGATTGTACATGGTAAATTTTTTTATCAAAAAATTTAATGGACTATACGTCGTCCATTTCTTATGCCAAAAATTTTTTTATGCGAAAAATATAATGGACTATACATCGTGCATTTTTCATGCCAAAAATTGTTTATGCAAAAAATTAAATGGACTATAAATCGTCCACTTTTTATGTAAAAATATTTTTTATGCAAAAAATTAAATGGACTATACATCGTGCATTTTTCATGCCAAAATTTTTTTTATTCAAAAAATTTAATGGTCGATACACCGTCCATTTTTCATGCCAAAAGTTTTTTTATGCAAAAAATTTAATGGACTATACATCGTTCGATTTTTATGTCAAAATATTTTTTATGCAAAAAATTTAATGGACTATACATCGTCCATTTTTTATGCCAAAACATTGTTTATGCAACAAATATAATGGACTATACATCGTCCATTTTTTATGCAAAAAATTAGATGGATTTTACATGGTAAATTTTTTTATGCAAAAAATTTTTTGGGCTATACACCGTCCCTTTTTTATGGCAAAAATTTTTTTATGCAAAAAATTTAATTTAATGGACTATACATCGTCCATTGCTTATGCAAAAAATTAAATGGATAGTACATGGTAAATTTTTTTATGCAAAAAATTTAATGGACTATACATCGTCCATTTTCTATGCCAAAAATTTTTTTATGCAAAAAATTTAACGGACTATACATCGTCCACTTTTCATGCCAAAAATTTTTTTATGCAAAAAATATAATGGACTATACATCGTCCATTTCTTACGCAAAAAATTAAATTGATTTTACATGGTAAATTTTTTTATACAAAAAATTAAATGGACCATACAGCGTCCACTTTTCATGGCAAAAATTTTTTTATGCAAAAATGTAGTCGACTATACATCGTCCATTTCTTATGCAAAAAGTTAAATTGATTGTACATTGTACATTTTTTTACGCAAAAAATATAATCCATTTTTCATGCTAAAATTTCTTTTATGCAAAAAATTTAATGGACGATACACCGTCAATTTTTCATGCCAAAAGTATTTTTATGCAAAAAATTTTATATACGTCGTCCATTTTCTATGCCAAAAATTTTTTTATGCAAAATATTAAATGGACTATACACCGTCCACTTTTCATGTCAAAAAATTTTTTTATGCAGAAAATATAATGGACTATACATCGTCCATTTCTTGTGGCAAAAATTTTTTTATGCAAAAAATATAATGGACTATACATCGTCCATTTTTCAAGGCAAAAATATTTTTATGCAAAAAATTAAATGGACTATACATCGTCCATTTCTTATGCAAAAAATTAAATGGATTGTACGTGGTAAATTTTTTTATGCAAAAAATATAATAACCTATACATCGTCGACTTTTCATGCCAAAAATTTTTTTATGCAAAAATTTAGTTGACAATACATCGTCCATTTCTTATGCAAAAAATTAAATGGATTGTACATGGTAAATTTTTTTATGCAAAAAATTTAATGGACTATACGTCGTCCATTTCTTATGCCAAAAATTTTTTTATGCGAAAAATATAATGGACTATACATCGTCCATTTCTTATGCACAAAATTAAATGGATTGTACATGGTAAATTTTTTTATGCGAAAAATATAATAACATCGTCCAATTTTCATGCAAAAAATTTTTTTATGCAAAAAATATAATGGACTACACATCGTCCATTTTTCATGGCAAAAATTTTTTTAATACAAAAATGTAGTGTACTATATACCGTCCATTTTTTATGCCAAAAATTTTTTTATGGGAAAAATATAATGGACTACATCGTCCATTTCTTATGCCAAAAAGTTTTTTATGGGAAAAATATAATGGACTATACATCGTCCATTTCTTATGCCAAAAATTTTTTTATGCGAAAAATATAATGGACTATACATCGTCCATTTTTCATGCCAAAAATTTTTTTATGCAAAAAATTAAATGGACTATAAATCGTCCACTTTTCATGTAAAAATATTTTTTATGCAAAAAATTAAATGGTCCACTTTTCATGCCAAAAATTTTTTTATGCAAAAATGTAGTCGACTATACATCGACCATTTCTTATGCAAAAAATTAAATGGACTATACATGTCAAAAATTTTTTTATGGAAAAAATTAAATGGACTATACATCGTCCACTTTTCATGCCAAAAACTTTTTTATGCAAAAAATTAAATGGATTTTACATGGTAAATTTTTTTATGCAAAAAATTTAATGGACTATACACCGTCCATTTCTTATGCAAAAAATTAAATGGATTGTACATGGTAAATTTTTTTATGCAAAAAATTTAATGGACTATACATCGTCCATTTTTTTATAAAAATATTATTCATGAAATTTATTATTCGACATATTGTCATAATTATATTGTAAGTGAAATTTATTTGGTTAAAGTCTACTGACGATTTGTTAAAGCAACAATGAAATGCATATAGACATCGCTTAACCACCAGCAAATAAATTTCACTTACAATAAAAATATTATTTCATGCAAAAAAATATAATGGATTTATACATCGTCCATTTTTCATAAAAAAATTATTTCATGCAAAAAAATGTAATGGACTTATACATCGTGTATTGTTTATGCAAAAAAAAAAATAAATAGAAAATGCATCGTCAATTTTTCATTCAAAAAATTAAATGGACTGTACATCGTTATTTTTTCAAACAAAAAATTATTTCATGCAAAAAATATAATGGACTACACATCGTTCATTTTGTCATAAAAAATTTTTCGTGCAACAAATATAATGGACTACACATCGTCCATATAATACATCGTCCAATTTTTATGCAAAAAAAATTAAATGGACTATACATCGTCCATTTTTCATAAAACAATTATTTCATATAATGCACTATACGAGTTCATCGTCCATTTTTTTTATAAAAAATTATTTCATGCAAAAAAATATAATGGACTATACATCGTCCATTTTTCATAAAAAAAAGAATTTCATCCAAAAAATATAATGGACTATACATCGTTTATTTTTTATGCCAAAAAAATAAATGGAGTATGCATCGTCAATTTTTCATGCAAAAAATTAAATGGACTGTACATGGTTATTTTTTCAAACAAAAAATTTTTTCATGCAAAAAATATAATGGACTTTTTTTTATAAAATTTTTTTTTTTTTTATAAAAAAATTATTTCATGCAAAAGAAAAAATATAATGGACTATAATCGTCTATTTTTCATTAAAAAAATTATTTCATGCAAAAAAATATAATAATACTAATAATACATCGTCTATTTTTATGCAAAATAAAAATAATGGACTATACATCGTCCAATTTTTATGCAAGAAAATTAAATGGACTATACATACATCGTCCATTTTTTTATAAAAAAAATTATTCATGCAAAAAATTAAATGGAGTATGGTGGAGTATGCATAGTCAATCTTTCATGCAAAAAATATAATGGACTACACATCGTCCATTTTTCCATAAAAAAATTATTTCATGCAAAAATATAATGGACTATTATACATCATCCATTTTTTCATAAAATAATTATTTCATGAAAAAAAAATAAATGGAGTATAATTCGTCAATTTTTCATAAATGAATTTAATTTAGTTATGAATAGTATAAAAAGGAAAAATAAGAAGAAAATATAGGGATGCCTTCAAAAACAAGATTTTGAATGAGTTGAATATACTATGTAAAGGCTCAGTTAGCCGACTGTAATGTAATGTAACTGCAATGGTAGGAAACAGCTGATCGATTTTGTTATGTGAAAAGTAATGAAAATGGTTATAGAGATGTAATGTAACGTAACCTACTTTTCATATAAAAATATCGATCAGCTGTTTCCTACATTACAGTTACATTGCATTACAGTCGGCTAACTGAGCCTTAAGTATGTATGCTTATGTGTATGTACGTATACACGTGCGTATGATACGTATGGATGTGTGAATATACATTAAAAAAATGCCACGCGAACAGTGATACCAACTTTTTCAGAGCAAAAAGCACTAAATGCAATAAATATATTTGTATGCACATAGCTATATTTTTTGTTTATTTATTTTTTATTTATTTATTTATTTTAAATATAGAGAAAGCCCACATGACCAATTATGTACATATGTATTGAATGAGCAAAAATTAGAAACTTAGGTTAACTACAATTTTAAATTTGCTACATTTCATAGGTTTTGTAATAATTTCAATTACGAGTATATCGAGCTATGTTTCGATTTTGCTTATACATAAGTAGAATATGAGTAGGAAAATAATTCAAGTTCATTTGGCAAGACACTCCAATTTTTAATAAGTTAATTAGATTTTTTAGGCGTTTCATCTGAATTAATTTTTACATGAACATGGTTCAGTATGTTACATTCTGAACATAAATCTTTTCTTTTTAGACCGTATTTTATATGAATTGAGCAATTCGATGTATTAAAAAATCATTATTGTACTTCTAACTTACTTGTAAAATAGTTATTAGCGCTAAAAGTTATTTCCACCTCAGCATTTGAACATTGTAATGTTAATAGTCCTAGAGCAAATATTGACAGTTTCAGAAATGAATTATCATTAGTTGAATTTCTATAATTATATTTTTCCATTTATATAGCCTTAAATTTCTGATACTTCGTTCTATTTCTTCAACTTTACCATCCCAGCAAAAGTTATTGCTTCCCAGAAGAGTTTTTGTAAGCTAGAAGCTATACATTCAGCTTTTAAAAAGCCATTAATTTTTTGCCTTACTAAATCGTTTCACAGAAGTAATAATGTATAGTTTTTGTGTACTCAGATGCAAAAGTTACTGGTTTAAATTGTTTTACTTTTTTCCAGTTTATTAGAGAGCCCGCCTTACGTTAGTGCTTTTCAGAAGCATTTTTAAGTATCAAGAAAGCACGACATTGCTTCTCTCAGTTGTTAGTGCTTCCAAATAAGAATTCTGTTGCTGGGATTATTGTAATTAAGTTATTTTATAGCGTGTATGGTATCCTCTGTAATTTCTAGAAATATGTTCTTTTTTCTCACTGTGGAAGAGAAAGTTTTTATTTCTCCGTGTTTCACCCATCTGAATTAACATTCTGCAAAGGAAACTATGCGTGTCTAAAGGGAGTGCAATCAGATAGTTTTTGAAAAGTGGAAAACTCTTATTTGGTGTTTTTATAAATTTAGTAGATTTGTAAAACACACTATAGGCACTAAAACCAATGGTAGAAAAGCACTAGTTTAGTGCCTTTTTTAAAAAAACCTCCAAGTCAAAAAATTCCGCACTGTTATGAATTGGCACGCTGCACACGAAGCACGAATGAACCGTGTGAACAGCAAGATTCATAAACATGATTCAGAGAGCGAAGCAGGTGATTCAACCCGTCGTCTGAACATACTATTATACCTTGCCTAGTATGTATATTTTTAAACTATGAAGTAGTCGAAATAGTTTAACATTTGCGTCGTACTAATTTTTATTCGTACCATGGTAAAATTATACAAGGTAGATGCACAAGCCCAGCCTGTTAAGGTATACAATGCAGAAAGTTGTCAAACTTTGTTCACAAGCTGCAAAAATGTTATTGTATGTGTGTGAATAAAAAGATTACAGTGTTGTCAATAAATTTGCATATAGCTGTGTCTCCAATTACACATTGAAGAAAATTACATAAATTAAAATTAAAACAAAAATATATACAAAAAGAACCCAAAGTATAATTACACACAGATTATACATGAATCTCATTACATGGCCTATACATGAGAGTAGAAATTACATACTGCGTATTACACACATATTGGCAACACTGAATGACTATAATCATGCATGAATGCCGCGGCTCCAATTGTACTTTCTGACAATTATTCGTTTGCTTATACCAACAAAATGCGTGTGTTTTTTGGTGTTGTAATTTTGTTGTTGTCGTGCACGTACCTTGTATAATTTAACCATGATTCCTACCATGAAAATAAAATACCTTTTGTTCAACCCTGCAGAAAATTCATTCTTTGAATAAAACGCAACTCTGACTTTAAATGAATATGAAATTTATTATCCGATGAATTTTTTCAACTTATTGCTTTTCTCTCGTTTGTAACAGGGATGGCAAAGTTAGTACAATTGTACTTTTTTTGGTACTATTCAAACTTGAAATGTACAATTGTACACCAATGACGACTTTGGCACAGAATATACAGGTTAAAAAAGCTTCAATCAGGTTTTTTAAAATTCGTGGAAAAAATATAGTGTATTTGATATTGTAGTGTATTACTACTTACCAATTAACACAGCACTAGAAAAAAGAATCAAAATAAAAACGCCGACAAAATTTGAAAACGAGACTAACAGAAAAATACCCCTATCTTCCATCTCGTGACACTTCTGTATGTTCTGACTTTAGTACATTTAAGGAATCTCCCCAGTGTCACTCCGCATTTCTTTTTAAACGATTGCATATGTCAATTTTCAGTTTTGAAGAATAATACTCATATTTTTCTCACTTGAAAACAGTCTTGTGAAAGCAAAACGCATCGAGAACGCCAACAAATTGAGCACTCATCCATTTCCAAATAATTTTTCTTCTAAATTCGGTTGCTGGAGCACTTACAAGCGAGTTTGTGAAAACAACTCAGTAGCCAGAACAATTAAGGTCAAAAAAGTACAATTTTTGAAAGTTGGTGGTACAATTTTAAAATTCTCAATGCCGTCCCTGGTTTGTAAAAATAGCAGAAAACAGTATTGCCCATAAATCGTACAAAAATAAACAAAGCGTAATAACTCTTAATCTAAGAAATCTGTACTCTATTTTATAGGCAATTGATTAATAAACATTTTGTTAATATGCCTAAATATTTAATCAAATATTAGTATGGCTTAAACCCATTTTCACCAGCCTTTTATAAATAATTTTTTAACGTCTGGCAGGCTCTGAAGTGTTCGATAAAAAAGAGGGATGGTTCATCTCGTTTTGTATGAAAAACGTTCATTTCCTAATCGGTCGTTGAAGAAGGCAGAAGCGTGTGAAAAGTGTAATAAGCGTTTTATATATATTTGCAGTTTTTAGTTAAAAGGTAAGTTTACAAAAAAATTACTTTTATTTGGAAAGTAGAAGTAAGAAATATCCAATAAGTGATTCGTTTTAAAAATTAGATGATTAATATTTTTAATGAGACTTTCGTGGACTTAATAGAAATCGTACTTGGTACACAAAAACCACTATGGCTACGGTGTGCATTGTGTACATAAAATTGTGTCTAGTAGTGAACTGAATTAAAATTTCTTTATAAAGTGACAAAAATCAAAATGGCGGATCTCATTTTTCGTGAAAAATTGGGAAATTGTGCTAATTAGTTTTTCCAGAAACTTCTAATCCTTTTTCACAAAATGTATTTTTTTTAACGTAAAAGAAGTGCTGGTTGTTTAGAAGTTGTAAAAAAGTGAAATATTAATTAAATGTAAATTATTAAATTGAATTTTATATATCTACTTAAACTTATTGTTTTCTTTGCCATAAGTTGTTAAATTTTTTGTTCTATATAATAGTGGGGTGTAATTGTATTCGTCGGTTTGGAGATGTGTGTGTATACATGATTTCGTTTATTTCTGTTGTGTGCTTGCTGTCCGCCGTCTTAATTTCGTCATTGATATTTATGTGTATGTTGTATGTATACCGATTCGCGCGCGCAGCACTATTTACTTTCGTTTTGTTTTGTTTTTGTCCACAATTTCTCACAGTGTTGCACTTTTTAAATAAATGGATTTCAATACATCTTCATATTTAATATAATAACTATTTTATTAAGCTTGTTTTTTTAAGTAAAATTAACAATATTGTTATAAATAAATATTTTTATTAAAAAAAAGACATCAAGTTAATAAAAGCTCTTATTTTATTTATTTATTTTATATGATAATAAAAGGTCAAAGAAAAGTTTATATCATTTATATAAAGCACAAATTTAATAATAAAATACGTCACAGTAACAAATATATAATTATATTTTTAGTAAAATCATTTAAGCAGTTATGTTAGTTGAATATATTTACTAGTTATGAATATATGTACATCAGTGTTGGTATCTCTACGAAGAGCAAAAGCCATTAAGGTGTTGCAAAAGGTTAGAAAAAGAGGATAAAAAAGCACCAAAAAAAATTTTTTTTATTTTAATAAATTAAGTCATTTAAAAAAGGACAGTTTAGAGTGTAAAGGCTCAATATACATATAATTTCAAATTTTTGCTTCAAAATAAACAAAGTATTTGAGATGTAATAACAGAATTTTTAACATAATAATTAATACAAAATCACGATTAATTTAGTAAAAATAAATAATATGTAAAAACAAATAATAAAAAGCCAGGGGTAAAATAATATAAATTCGTACATTTATACAAAAGTGAAATATACATGTATCGCGCTTATTGCAACATCGTCATATCTTAAAAAATTAAATTTTTCAAAATGTTAGTAGTTATATGATCGGTATGAGTTATTTGGTAGGTGAAGTTTAGGCTTAGATTAAGATAGAATGCATTAAAAGCATAATTTTTTTTAAATTAACTTTAAAGTTTTTGTTTTTTGCGATATTCACCCTTATTCAACATCAATACGATACCAAGACATTGGGCTTGGCTACACGTTGTATAAACCAAGTGACTGCTATTGACAACCTCGTGCTGTCAATTGTTCTAGAATGATTAAATATTTGTATAAACTTTAACAAATGCTTATTGCATACTACTTTCAATCAATTATTAAGCAGAGAATTATGTGGTACTTTGCAGTTTCTTCCGTTTTCTATTTTGCAAGAACAATATTAGTTTATTAATCCCAATTATGAAAAGTATTCTACATTGTGTTTAACATAGTTCCCGTTATTGTCATTAAATACAATTGAAGAAGACTCATTCCAAACATGCTGCTATTAGCGCTTAAAAGTATTTTAGTAAATTAAAAATGTTTTCATTTTACAAAAAAAGCACCAAAGCAAAATTTTAAAAAAGCACTGTAAATACCCGCTTTTAAAAAAGGGTATTAATCAAAATTTCGCGTTTATGAAGAGGCAAAAAGCACAAAAAAAAAATACCAGAAACGCACCAAAATACCATCATTGATATACATATCTAATTGTTTCAGAGGTAGATCTCGAAAATATGTTACTAAAAGTTGGGCCGAATTATTACATAGTGTCGTATTTTGACTTCGACTACGATTATTTTATACTAGATTGAAGAGAAAATACTGCAATGTTATTTAGTCTAGTGCAAAATAGTCGAAATATTTATGAATTGAGTTAATTTTAATTGTTATTGTTCGAACTTCATTTGTTACTATATTTATGATTTGATCAGGATAAAGTTCGTATCGCTTTGTAACCCAAATGTATTTGAAAACAGCCTGTATTTTTTATGATGTGTATTGACTTAACAAATTTTGTATGTGGAATGCAGTCTTTTACATTTTTACCTTAACGCTATTCTTATTATTATTTTTAAAGTGCCCCATCCATTATACAGTATTATCTATTGTAAAAGTATATATATATATATATATATTTATATATACATATATATTTATATATACATATATATTTATATATACATATATATTTATATATACATATATATTTATTTATTTATTTATTCGTTCATTTGCAATACATATAGCCTATTGGGCAATTACATTTGTATTACTATGTAGTAATAGTACTATTCTATGCTAAGTAAACATAACACACATCAACATTCCTACACTTGCATACACACCCCGCCTAAAGTAAAAAATTCGATTGTGATAAAAGAAAATGTGTTTGAGAGTAACCTTGTTATTAGTGCGTCGAGCTTAAGCCATTAAAAAATTCTATGCCATAAGTGGCACAATGTTTTCAAATATTTCGCAATTTGTTTGCAATAAAAAGTAAACATAGCCCAGCAGCAAAACAAAAACATATATGCGCATAGTACGTCTGTATGTACTAATTATTTTTTTTTATTACATTTTTTTTAATAATTCAGTCTTATTCACATTAGGAAATTATTCGTCAATCTGTTCCTTCTATTTTTCTCGATTGGAATTATTTCTACACTTTGTATTGCACAACGGTTGCAGAGTTTTATTCCGACCAATGCACTCTGCTTTCTTTCAATTTTCCTTTTGGTGTCATATTCACTGTTTTACCACAAAGCACAATTGCGCAGAATTGAACAAGGAAACGAACACACGGACAATTTTTTCACGGCACAAAAAAATTGTTTAGCTGTTATCATGGTTGTGCGGGAAAGACCTAATGTACAATGTTGTCAACACATCACAGCGTAGTGTATTTCTTTAGGTTGTACCAAAGCACATTCATTTCACATTTGTTTACGAAAAAGCCTAATTATGCCCGTGTAAATGTACTCGTTTGTTTTGTATCGTCTTATTTATGTATGTTTCATAATATATCACACTAAAATATGAGGCGTTGTTTACAGCAGTCCCATTGTTTCGTGCTATTATTTTCAAACATGCAGTTTCGGAATATCCCAAATATATATTTTACACGTAGAAAATTACGATAAATAAAAGGTTTAAGATGCGATAATTAAAATATGTTAATTAATTAACTTTTTCCCCGACTGCGCGATGCAAAGAAGGGTATTGTGCTTATCAGCTGGGCTGATGTCAAGAAAAGGGTATGTGAAGCAAAACCTACTAATAACCAGCAACTTTGGGCTGTAGTTAAGGAGTCGTGGGAGAGAATACCCAAAAAAGGTTAAAAGACTTGGTTAACTCCATGCCGAAACGCTGCGCTGCCGTTATTACCAACAAATGCCATGCAATAAAATATTGATTTATTAGCTTCAGTTTGTATATAGTTTATTTAAAATATATGACTAGTGCTATTTTTACCGTCAACATTTTTACTTACGTAACTTGTAAATTTTTCTAAAAAAAGTCAATGAAATTAATGCAAGTCTTGAGTATACTGTATAAGTGTTTGTTTTATTCTAATTATGAGCCGCTGGAATAGATCGTGAACTAAATGGAAGAAAAATTTATTAATATATACCAACCAAGAATGTAGTGCTATTTTTTTACTGCAGCTGTATGTACATGTGTGTTGCTTTGCGGCCCTATATAAACCGAACGCGTGGACCGATTTTAATGACACGTCAATCGATTTGTCTTAATCCCGGGAGTGTCACTAAAGATATGACTGTTTTAAAAATTCAATATTACGGCCAACAGACGCCATTTTGTAAATACGAAAAAAATAAAAAGTCGGCGAACTTATCAAAATTGGTATCATTCAACAGGTATTTTAAAATCATCATTAGGTTTCTCTTAAGATTTTGAATGTGCGTTTAGGATATTGAACGGTTCAAATTTGGTCGCTGTCGTTTTTCTTTTTATTTTTTATTTAATTACTGCTTGTTACTTTAAATTACTATAGTCTTAAACGATTTGTAGAACACAATGGTGGGCCTTATCGTGGTTGGCGTATTTCGACTTCTGGAATTTTATTCATAACTATGAATAAAATTCCGCGTAAGCAAATAATAGGAAAAACAATCCTAATTGGAAAAAATTAGAAATCTCACGCCGAATTTTATTCATAATTGCCCTGATAATAAGAAGCCTAATTGCGAGTGACGTATTTCGACTACCACGACGGTACTAAACATTGCAAAAGTTTTTCTTTAATCTAGTACAAAATTGTCGAAGTCGTAATTCGACACTCATAATTAGTTAGTCCCAATATATTTTTTTATAAATTAATCCTAAATTGAAAATGTTTTTTAACATTTATATACATACATACATACATATAAGTTATTACAATATATTATGCAACTCTATATAGACATTATTGGCCGAACAAGCTTCTTATGTGCTTAAGCAACTAAATATATAAGTAAACATATTGACATTTTAAATTGAAATAAGTTCATAAGGGTGTGCACTAGGGTTGTTCAATTGTTTTTGTCAACAGGCGTCTAGAAAAAAGAAAATACACAAATTCTAAAAAAATTACCCTAAGAAACTTAATTGACCCTCCCTAGTGTACACACCTTAAAATATTTATCAAATTTATTAAATTTTTTAAAATCTTACTAATATTATAAATGTGAAAGTGAGTTTGTTTGTTTGCTACGGTTTCACTCTCAAACCGCTAAACCGGCTTTGAAAACACTTACACCACCAATGGAAAGCAACTGTAACAGCGTGAAACATAGGATATTTTTTATCTAGTTCAGAACAGCTTTTTTTATATATTTAGTATGGATTTTTTCTGAAAAATACTTTTTTGGGTTGGTTAGGGTAATTTTCGTTTCGGGTTTGATGGTTTAACCAGTTTTAAAATTGGTTTTTATGAATTCCTTTTAACAGATCAACGCAAGCGGACCCGGTGGTAAAAGCTATTTTTATTATATAATTGAAAAACTTCATTTCAAATAGTTATTTCTATATGTAATTATGTAAAGACCACAGAAATATCGCTCATCTCTAAAGATGGAAGTACATAACGCGCGTTAGTGGACGTGCGAGCTGAGCTGTAGACTTCTGTCAAAAAAAGTAGAAATGTGTTTTTTTTTTTTTTTTTTTTTTTTTTTTTTTTTTTATATAGTTACATTCCATTACAGTCGGCTAAAGGCTCAGTTAGCCGACGGTAATGTAATAAAAAAGAAAAAATATGAATCATGGAGGAAAAACTTATTTTAGAGTTTAAAAAAAACATATAAATATGTAGTATTGCATAAAAAAGGAATTGAAAATTTTCCAAATTCAATTTGTAAATGTACAAATAACTAAAATAATAAAAAAAAAAACTGATAGAAAAGGCGTTTATAACTCGTGTTGTGTAACTTGCTATTTTTCATGCATAAAGTTTTTAAACGCTTTATTCTCGTGGACGAAATAACGCGTGTTTGTTTGTTTGTTTTACCTTGAGCATTTGTGTATAGTATTTTTCTTCTTTGCCTTCGATTGCTATGTATTTTCAGCAAGAAAATGAAAAGCATTGCTAAAAAAATACGTATTAATAATGTGCACAAATAAAGTTTAAAAATATATTGCAAAAAGTGTGACTAAATAAAGATTAAATTTAAAGTGAAAAAGTGATAAATTAAATTAATTAGTAAATGAGGACCTACATGCATATAATTGATAGACGTTTAAAGTAAATTAATTATAAATATATGAATATTCGGATATGTTCTCCATTCCGCGTGAAATTAAACCTTTTGGAATTGCGATAGCATTGTTGTTATAAACACATATTCCCAACAACAATTCTATGGCAATTGTGCACGTTTTAATTTCACGTGGATTACAGAACATATCTACCCGAATTTTAGTTGTCACTACATACAATATACATACAAATGAGCATATAAAAATATTCGTTATTATTTCAGATAAAAGATGGCTCGTACAAAGCAGACAGCCCGTAAATCAACTGGTGGTAAAGCCCCCCGTAAACAATTGGCCACTAAAGCTGCTCGTAAATCGGCACCTTCTACCGGTGGCGTCAAGAAACCCCATCGTTACCGTCCTGGTACTGTGGCCCTTCGTGAAATCCGTCGTTACCAGAAATCCACTGAATTGCTTATACGCAAGTTACCGTTCCAACGTTTAGTGCGTGAAATCGCCCAAGATTTCAAAACAGATTTGCGTTTTCAATCTGCAGCCATTGGTGCTTTGCAGGTTAGTGATACACATACATATGTAAATATTGATGGTCTCAACTAGAAAGGTCCTAACTCGTATTTTTTACGAAATTGAGTTTTTCAGTCACAAAAATTTATTGCAATAGTGCAAGAAATGACGCTTTTACAAGCAGTTTTACAAAAAAAAAGTTACTTTGTGAATATTACAGTTTCTATTATGTTTTTACCTTCTCTTGTAAAGTTACAAGGCCCTAAGCCTTTCTACCTGAGACCATCGATATACATATAATATAATGACTAGGAATTTTATTTTTCTGTTTAGTCTTGTAACGTCTTGATTTTAAGTTTATCAATTTTTGATACGGGTTCCTTGTTTTTACTTAAAAAAATTATTGCATAATACAATTATATAAAAAAGGAAAAGTTGAATTTTTTTAATTCGATTTGTTTATAGGAAGCCTCTGAAGCTTATTTGGTAGGATTATTTGAAGACACCAATTTGTGCGCCATCCACGCCAAACGTGTAACCATTATGCCCAAAGACATTCAGTTGGCTCGCCGTATACGCGGTGAACGCGCTTAAGCTCTGATTGTTTTTGCTTATCTATATTATATACAAAAATGTTATTTTAAACAAGCAAAAAAACATATTAAATTTAATACAAAACAAAATTATACATTACAAACAATTAAATTTAATAAATATAAAATGAATAAAACATACAATATAAATATAATATATACATATAATTTATAATCTTATAGTAGAAAGAGAAAAAAAACCATAAATATGTATAAGTTCAAAAGACACGCAAGGCGAAAGCTCGCAAAATCCCCAAAATCCACAGTCTAAGTTAAAGTCATCAATTTCATTTAGGAATAAAAAACCTGCTAACACATTTCTAAGTCCATAAATCTATATTAATTAAAACCAGCATCTGAAAATATAATAAATTTTCTTACAAAAAAGAAAGATCTGCTGAGGACAAATAATTATGGCACTCAATACCGATTGAAATTTTGGAATATTGATATATTTTGGAATTCCGTTTTATAGCGAGTGCCGTAATTTGCTTTCTGTTTTATTTTAAAGAGCGATTAAGAGTCAATTTCGCCAACTTATTTAAATATCAATTCATATTTAAGTAATTTTTCCATACAAAAATTAATGAAAATCGACATTTAAATATTGATATTTAAATAGAGTTGGTGAAATTGGTCCTAAATAAATTATTTAAAACAAGCATTTTTTTTTTGGAAAGTGTTAGCAGTTTTGTTAATGTTTTAGACAGACGGCTTTTGCTTAAAGTTAAGAAATCTTAACTTTGCTATGTCGAAATAATAAAAACGAAAATTATTTTTCTGATTTCGTTTGAACTAAAATTTACTTTTTTTTTAACATTTTAAAGTTGAAAATATTTTACTTCTATTTTCGCATATATCACTTATTTGCTTTTATAATCTTATTTTTTTTAGCACCTAAGTTATTAATTATTTCCTTATTTAAACTTATATATTTTTATTTCAAATAATTATTTTCAGTTGGTTGTTTAATAAATACCAAAAAAAATTTTCGTAAATTTATTCTGTGGAACACAAATGAGAAATGATTATAATCCTATAACATATAACTTACTAATATACAAAAGTAATAATATAAATAAATGGTATAAGAAAAAAAATTATATATCCTATATAATAAATAGAAGCATTGATTCCAAGAAAAAAAAATAACAACTCGTTTAAAAAAAATGTTTAAACCAACCAATTAAATGTGTGTAGAATTAACAAAAAAAAGTGTGTCAAAATTTAAACTTTGATACCTTGAATTCAACAATACAAGTTGTTAATTCTCTATATTTTACATACAAAAATATATATTAATGAAATATATATATATATATTTGCACACAATTATAGATTAATTTATACAACACAAATGATTAAGAAAAAGCAATGCTTTTCCCAAAAGCAAGCTTAAACATTATTTAATGTTATTTTCTCTTTATATGTACTATTTAAATAAGTAAACTCTTATAAACATAAATAAAATGCAACCCTCTTTTAAATATATATACGTATGTATACCAATATTAAGAAATATATAATTAAATTTATCTCTATAACCAATATTTAAAGAATATTTCAAGAAAGTACTTCATATAAGGTAGTAGTTTTAAGATTATGTAATTCATTATATATATATAAACATTCATGGTTTTATATATTTACTTAGACATCTGGGTTAAATGAAAACGCTTTAACATCTTGTTTTCGCTGCCTAAAAGAGTCGTGAAGCTTTTAGTGTTGTTTAGCCAAATAACAACGAAAGGATGGTCTATGTAAATAATATAAAACTATTAGCATTAAGATTATTATATTTATACAGAAATGTCTCTCCAATGCTGCGTTAACAGAGTATTATCGCATAAAAAAACAACTCTAAAAATAGAGTTAAAATTTTTTCAATACATTTTATTATTACTAATCAATACATTATATTAATTTTTTATATTATAAACATATTTCTTTTTTCATATATTTTTAAATGTCTCTACAAGCACTCTCAAAATAGAGTTACAATTTTTTTCAATACGTTTTTTATTATATTAATCAATACATATATTATTTTTTTTATTATACATTTCTTTACTATTCATATATATATATATTTTACACATAAAAAACAAATATATATAAATATAATAAATATCGTATCATTCTAATTATTAGTTTAGTTTTTTGATTACATTTATGTTTTCTAACATATTAACATATTATAACTGATTTTTTTTAATACTTTATCTCAAATTCATATAAATATACATACCAACATTTATAACAATAGTTTACGTGTCAAATTTCTATAAAAGAGGAATATGTATGTAGCTCATATTAATTAATATTATTAACAACCAAAATGGGAAATAAACATCAATAAATTAGTAAAGGCTTCTTAGATAAGCCAAAAAAAAAACAAAAGGGTTTTATTTATACATAAGTACATATGAATCTTCTTATATATAAATACGGCACACATTTTATTTGTCGTACACAAACTTTTTGTTTGATTTTTCTTTTGTACAGACATGTTTACATACATACGTTTCAAGTGGTCGAATTTAGAGCAATAAGCGATACTAGTGTATATAAACGTGTGTATATGTATATGGATATGTATTCGGCACTTACCCAGTGGGAATTTGAATTAACTCAAAACTATTGAATTATCAGCCAAAAATTAGTCAGAGGTGGTTAAAATTCGCACTAATTCTGCATGCTAAAAGTGATCAGTTTTAGCATTGAGTGGCCGCAGGACGAACTAACCATGACTTAGGTATTATGAGTTAGCTTGTGCCAAAAAAAAAGAATTTTTTTAGTTAAATATGATTTAACTTACATTAACATTTTTAAGTTTAAACAATTTTATATTCCCACTTATTGTGTAAATGGCGTCGTAGACGTCACATGAAGACGACAGTAAAAATTGTCACTTGTCTACTCTTTGTCAACAACAATTGACTACAATTAACATGCTCCATTAATTTTCAAAGCCTTAGAGATTAGTGAGAGATTGTCAATAAGGTCCAATTGTTGCCGAGAAAGAGTATACAAGTGACATCGACGACGCCATTCACAATAAGGGAGATTATTTTTTAAGAAACGAGAACAGGTATCGAAACGTCATCAGTTTGTTTGTCAGCCATCGCGCGATATGAAATATAAACGGCACAGAGGTAACATAAACATGAATTTTATGCTGACATCTCTCTGAACTTTGACTCATCTCTGTATCAGCCTTTAGTTAGCTAAAAGTTAGCTCAGATTTTACCGAGAAGAAGTTAGTTGTACAAAAACAACTCACTAATCTCTGCATCAGTTTTGAGTTAGCTTAAAGTTAGTTCAATCAGGAAGAGACAGTTGTACAAAAAACAACTAACTCACATCTGTATCATTTATAAGTTAGTTCAGAGGCTAGTTGTAAATGACTGTTAGTAAAAAGTCACCCATATTTTGAGCTGGCTAATAAAAATCCGACTGAGTACATGAAACAATTTGCACTCAACTGTACTTTTGGTCTACTCTCGTATTCGAAACGAAAGAAAACATAATATATACATAAATTCGCAAGCCTTTTCTTTCGTTTCGAATTACAGAGCAGATACCCAGATTTACAATCTATAGACTTGGCTAAAAGTACAGTTGAGCGCTAATTATTAAAGTGTTCTAAGTCATATATTTCTTTGGAGGAGATATTTAGTGGATTACATTTGAACAAATCAAAATATATATTTTTATTATGCAACATTTTTAGAGTTGTACTAGTCTCGATCAGTATAAATTTATTTATATTTATTAAATATTCGGGCCTGTTCTGCAAATCACGGTGATTTCAAAAAATTAATAGAAGCTAAATTATTGGTTTTGTGAATTGTTCGATTTCTAGCATTGAAAATTGGAATAAAATATTTTATTATAAATAACAAAAACTTACAATTAAAACTCACCAACCAGTCAGCTATTACTATTTTGTTTTTGAAATCACCGTGATTTACAGAACAGGCACGATTGAATTTTTTTTTAATTTATTTAATATTTCGAAGCAAAAATTCATAAGACTGCCAGTCTATAGAAAACATGTAAATAGACAGACAAGAATTGTTTTGATTGTCTTCTATAAACTGGCAGTTAGACCACTTTCATAATTAAGGGGACGTAGATATGTACATATGTATGTATGTATATTTGTCTATTCCAACACACAAAATTAAGTAATTTTGTAAAAAAAAGGGAAAACTAACTAAACTCATAGTGTTATTATGTTGAAATGAGTCACGAAATTGTGTAAGACAGTATAACTAAACGTGAATTAATTAGTCATCATCGGAGAACTATATTTGGTAATTTGCGCATCATCAGGGGAACCAGAAATGTATTTTATGCGCACTATTCTGAATAACGTCTCCCGGGAGACGTTATTGGATAGGTGGATTTTCTTTTTAGA
Organism: Nowickia ferox; assembly: GCA_936439885.1. Classification (NCBI taxonomy): domain Eukaryota; kingdom Metazoa; phylum Arthropoda; class Insecta; order Diptera; family Tachinidae; genus Nowickia; species Nowickia ferox. The sequence goes on along the minus strand of OW387025.1, from coordinate 88,659,447 downwards.
AAAAATTAATTCCGTCAGAATTATTTTCCGGGGAATTCTCAAAATCATGCGCGTTAAATATGTACGTATCGTTACCTTAATATAGAAAGGCCCCAACTCACTATTCGAGTTTTTTTTTGTATATTTCGATTGAAAAACATTTAATATATCGAAAAATGCAAAAATCTCGATTTTAAAAATATAATGAGATAGGGCTTTTTATATTAACGATATGTATGTAGGCATTATTTAAACATATATAAAAATTTGCATTTTCTAAAATAAAACTTAAAAAATTCAAATATGTGCATATAATGAAACGAGAGACAATGGGTAGTATGAATAATTAAATATTCTTTTAAGTGACATTTATTTGCTGGTGGCTAAGCGATGCCTATATGCATTTCATTGTTGCTTTAACAAATCGTCAGTAGATTTCAAAATGTGTGGTTGAAGTCTACTGACGATTTGTTAAAGCAACAATGAAATGCATATAGACATCGCTTAACCACCAGCAAATAAATTTCACTTATAATATAATTATGACAATATGTCGAATAATAAATTTCTTGAATATGCTTTTTACTTAAAAATTTGTTTAAAAATACAAAAAACATAAATATTATTAAATATTAAAACTTTACCGAACATGCGAAGACTACAATTTTTAAGAGGTCTTCTAGATAATATGCCTATTTCCAGCTTCTCTTCTCCAATCTAGGCGTACCATAGAGCGCCAGGCCAATGCACACCATTCGTTCTATTTTTGCATCCCCAATAACTTAGTTCCCCTCAAAGTCATCAAGGTAATCTCATTTGAGATGTTTGAAAGTTTTACAATGAAAACTTCCTCCTTTATTGCAACATAGACATATCTCAAAAAATGCTTTTCTGGAGTTAATAAAGCCGCTTTTATTATATTTATGAATTTCTCATTAGCCGATTCCAACGAAACTGTTGCTTAATCATAAGGACTGGCCACATCAAAATCTTGAGTTAAAAAAGTGGCTGGGGTTACGCCCATAAAAACTGAAAATTTATATTTTGCGCAAGAGAGTTGATATTCGAGGCACAAGTAGGTCTAGGGGAGCAAAGAATTAGCAAAATTTTAAAACATAGAAATATTAACCCTTTTAAGTGGTAATAACAATTAAAATTAAACCGTTGGAACTCTAGCGATTTTATTGAAACTTTGCATGCACATTACCCTTAATGCAGTGCTACAATTTTTCGTTTTTAAAAGAGTGTGGTGCCATTTCCATACAATTGTTACTTACATTTTTCACGTACATATTTCGTGTTAGCATCTTTTTTTCTATTAACTATTTACATATGTATGTATGTATTTCTCATTAGCCAATTCCTAGGAAACTTTACATGAGTCATAAACACACTCAAAGTTTTCTTTAACAACACACTCAAAGTTTACTTTGGCCATTTTTGACAATACCACGAAGTAACTTTATATATGAGTTAGGGCCTTTCTGTATTAAGGTAGCGATATGTAATTTTTTGTAGCATTTAAAGGTAAATCTTGTATTTTTCATTTTGAAAATTTGTATAGAAAAATTTATTTTTGAAACGAATTTTCATTATTTTTCATACAAATTTGAAACGTTTCGAAACGAATTTTTTTACAAAATCTGTCTATTAATAAATACGAGTGTAAAAAGTGAGTAATCCAGTAAATTTAAATTGGTTTTAGTCAGTTTTTCAATTAATTAATCCAAAAAATTTTCCTATAAATATTTTTTAAATTTGTTTAAAATACATAAATTAAAAAGTGAAGTTTGCACATAAACTCTTTAATTTGGGGAATTTGAAGTCCAAATCAAAACAACTTAAAGCTTTTTTAATTTTCTTGTTCAAAATATTAATTCCTGGCAACGCTGCTTAGAAAAAAAAGCTTTGTTAATCGTATAGCTTTTAAAATTACTTATGGATGTATGTATGTATGTACATACTTATATTCCCCTAATTAGAGAAATAGTTCAGTTGTGTTTCTTGTCTTACAAAATTATGTGCATAGGTTGAGCCACTAAGCAAACATTATAGAGAAAATGTATGGGGACATGAAGAATAAAACTATTCTAGTTACAGGTGCTGGAGCAGGTTGGTAAATAAATGAAATTGACTTATCACTTGTTTTTCATTTGCCCTTTTATTTTCCTACCGTAATATGTGTATGTATATATATATAGGCATTGGTAATGCTTTGTGTAAACAATTGGACGAAGCGGGTGCAAATGTTATCGCAGTAGTGCGATCAAGCGAACAATTAGATGAAATAAAAAAGGAACAACCAAAAATACAAACGCTACAAATCGATTTAAGAGATTGGCAGCAAGTGCGTCAACAATTGCAAAAGGTGCCTCCTTTGGATGGGCTAGTAAACAATGCCGGTGTTGCGATTATTAAACCTTTCTGGGACTTAAGTGAGCAGGATTTTGATGAGTAGGCTATGGAAATGGTTTTGAAAAATAGTTATTGCATTTTTTTTTTTTTTTTGATAAATGAAAAATTTTAAATTTTCAGCACCTTCGATGTTAACATAAAGGCAATTTTTAATGTCACTCAAGCATTGTTGCCTCAACTCAAGCAAAATTCCAGTATTGTTAATGTCTCCTCTCTGGCAGCCTCTCGCTCATTCGATGGTCATGCAGTATATAGTGCGACAAAAGCTGCTGTCGACTCATTAACACGTTCGCTAGCATTGGAATTGGGTCCGCGTAAGATACGAGTGAATTCGGTAAATCCCACCGTTGTCCTGACAAGAATGGGACGAGCAAATTGGAGTGATCCGGCCAAAGCTGAACCTTTATTAAGCCATATACCGCAACGGAGATTTTGTGAAGTACAAGAGGTTGTCGATGGCATAGTCTATTTATTGAGTAACAAATCAAGTTTTGTTAACGGCCATCATTTAAATTTGGAGGGAGGTTATTCTGTGTCGTAATATATTTTTTTTCATATATGTACATATGTACATCGCTGCTTTATTGCAATGTAGTCATGCACATATGTACATATGTATTATTTGCAGCCGCCACGTTTCTCAATGAAAGTAAAAAATATTTGGATATAACGGTATTTTTCGAGTTCAAACAAGTGTACATATTAGTGATGCACGAATATTCGTATTCGAATTGCCGAATATTCGACCATTTTTAGATATTCGTATTCGCCAAATTCAGGCGATTACGAATACGAATCTTTTTCCAAAAAAATTAAATAAATAAATGCATAAATCCTAAACGAAATTTAAATAAATGGCTAAAAATATTTGTACGAATTTCTTTAAATTTTTTATAGAAATTTGTGCTTTGTATCATTTTTAAATATTATTTAATGACGATCATTAACATTTTGGGTAATTTTTATTAATTTCAAAGTACAACAGGTGTATGAAGTTCTTTTACATAACAATTTTCTAATATTTCATATTGCAGGCGAAAATAGAACCTCAATTTAATGTCTATAAATTTCACATATAATATTCGTATTCGCGAATATCGTTTCAAATATTCGTATTCGCCAATATCAAAAATTGACATTCGTTGCATCACTAGTACATATCTATGTAATTTAATGTAAATAATCGTAATATAAAATTAAAAGACGTAAACAAATATATGAATTAAAACACAAACAGCTGGATTTTTCTTTATTAAACTTTTTATTTCAAATATGTGAAGTATATCTTCATATGCATGCTTATTTATATTCAAAATATAAGATGAAAATTTCTGACGTAAATTCTACAAATTATAGGCCTGTTCTTCTAAATGCGAACGATAGATTCGATAGAACATTCATATTATATTGTGCTTACATTTGAGTACTTACCAAGATTTCGAGAATTCGATTTTGTTGGAATCCTTAAAATCTAATAGAAATTAATAAACAGATGTGCTTAAAAAGTTGTGTGAATTAGTTATATTGCAGTTGCTTGGTTGTAGTTTAGGAAAAATATCAGTCGAGGGTTTTTGTTTTGGATACGTAATCTCAAATGTAAAAAAAACACGTGTGAATGTGTAGATTTTGATGATTAAAAACAAAATTAAATTGGTTTTAGTTTCCAATGTTAGTACTCTATTCAACCTATCGTTCGCATTCTATATGTGTATGTGCCCACACATGCATACTTACATACATACATCTCTATCGTTTCTTTATTGCAACACAGACATATCTCAGAAAAATGCAGAGAACATCGTTGTATCATATTTAATCTTATGTAAAATTTATACATATGTATATAAAAGTCTAGTTTGTACACGCACCTTTTGAAAAAAGAAAATATTTTTTATATATTCATTGAACGGTATGGTATGTAAATTGAAAACTTAAAACATATTTTCTGCAAAACTGGCCTTTTTGAGTTAAGCATATGTTGCAATAAAGGAGCGATATGTATGAATGCACTACTTATGTACATATGTATGTATGCATGTATGCATTATTTGCTTTATAGTATATTAATGTTTACTTATCATTTTAAAATAACATAATTCAAACAAGAATATTCGTTTATTATAGCTTTAAAGAAAATATCAAACAAAATAGTTACAATTTTGGGATTAAAAATATTACCATATTAAATTTTACTGCGTTTGCATTAAAAGAATTTAATTTATTATTTAATTATGTATAATAAAATTATCAAAAAAAAAAAATTAAAATATTTTTATTTTTTGTATTGTAATGGTTAGTGAAAGTGAATATGAATTGCATTTTTTAGACAGTTTGGCCTTTCACACACGAGTCTAATTTTTATGCCGCACAATTTTGGTTCTTTTTAGAACACACGAGACTAATTCATTTGGCATAGAAATGCATACATTTACACAGCTTTGTGTGTATTAGTGTTTTTTGTATTCATTTAACATTTGCTGATTTTTAAGTTGTGTGTGTATTGGTTTTGTGCTGCTGATGCGGGGTTGTACCTGGTTGAAAAATAATGCCAAGCACTAAACCACTCTCTTTGCCCCTCTCACCAACAAACTGGCATGTTATGCCAGCACAATTGTTCTCGTGTGTGAAAGGTGTTTGAGTACAAGTACATATTTTCTACATGTTGATTAATATGAAAAAATTAAGAAATACATAAATATATACAGTTGAACCTCGATCGCAGAATATATGCATATATGCAGAAGTGTAAAAAGTGACAGGTAAAAAAAAAAGCTCGAATCAGGTTTTTTAAAACTCGTGGAAAAAAAGAGACAAATATAGTGTATTTGTTATTGTAGTAAGTTATTACTTACCAATTAACATAGGTAATAAAACACGTTGAAATTTTATTGCACTAGAAAACAGAATCAGAACAAAACAGCAGACAAAATTTCAGGGAGAGAGGGGCAAATAGAAAAATACACTTATCTTCCGTCTCGTGACATCTCTGTATACTTTGTGCCTCGATTATACGGGCAGAGTGGCAAGCCGATAAAAATATTTCGGCGGCGGCTGAACGGCCTAACGCCGAATTTTAAGCATTTAAATTTTTTCCCAATCTAGCTCTGGAGAAGTACGTGAATTATTGAATCACCATGTTGTAACATTATTTTATTTCCAAAAGTTTAAGTATTGCAGTAATTAATTGATGTCCCAAATGCCAAGAAAAGTACCTTCGCAAATTATTTGATAAACCATAGAAACATATTAGACTATAAATAAATTTTACTTAAGCTTTTCGACTTCCCAAACTACAACTTTATAGCAACACTGCTACTGGTGAACGAATCAAAAGCATTGATCAAATCAATGACCCTTATCGACTCTTACTACGACGGTTTTGTAATAGATTAAGGAACGCCGTAACACTTGTTCTTTAAACTAGGACGAAACTGTCGTAGATGAAGTCGAAAAACGCCAACCACGGCAAAGCCCATTATCAAAAAGTCGCCTGAATGCTGCGACAAAAAGTCTTTGTGTAAACGAGCATGGGTTTTAGAAGCGACTCAAAGAGAGAACGTAAGCGTTGTTACAGCTCTTTCGGTGTGATTTGCAGTTTTTACACAACGAAATATAAATAAAAACTGTAAGCATGATAAGTAGTCACAAAATCAAAAATAATTCAAAAAGGATAAAAAGTATAAGCAGATAAAAGTCGCCTGAGTATTAAGCCGACGATAAGCCGAGTTATTCGGCGGCGGCTCAGCTTCCGAAAAGAAATCGGCTGACTAGCTAGCCGCCAGCCGCGCCGCTTCGGCTGGCTACTCTGTATCCGGGCCTTTCAACCGGCATCACAGAATACACAGAAGTGTAGAAAGTGACAGGTAAAAAAAGAGAAAAATATAGTGTATTTGATATTGTAGTGTATTACTATTTACCAAAACAAGGGAAAACGAGACTAACAGAAAAATACCCTTATCCTCCGTCTCGTGACACTTCTGTATGTTCTGTGTCGGCATGCTGTCACTTTGTTTCATGTTTTAATTATAATAATATGTACTTTTTTGAGTTTTTATATAATCTCTATTATTATAATCGAGGTTCAATATTAAAACTAAAAAAATACTCATAAATTTATACACAGGAAATGTATACACTACCCAAATGCATATGGCATTTCTTTTTTTTTTAATACAAAATAGTATGTATGGCTAAAAACTGTGTATTAATTCATTAATACAAAATTGTGAATTTTTTGAAACGTAGAACACACTCGCCTGTAGATATGAAATGCTACAATCATTTACCGCCATCATTATTTTTACGAACCAACTTTCATTTGTTGTTGATTAAGCAGCTGCTGTTGTTTCTTTTCCCGCTCTCGTCGACGCAGTTTTTTGCGACGTCGATCAATGCTTGCTAAATCACCTTTAATCATGTTATACGTTTTACGTAAATCTTGAATTTGTTTCAATAAAATTGCTATACACTGATCAGGATTGAGCGAAGGATCTGAAAAGAAAAGTTTTTATAATCGATATTGGCGGAAGCTTCGAGCAACCGAACTTACCCAATTGCACTAAGAAATTGTATGGACAAGGTTTAGTGCCAGGTAAAGCCAATTGTTGCGCTTGCTGCTGTGACAAATTGCTTTGTTGTTGATGTCTGGACGCTTGGTGAGTGCTACGTTGAGAAACATTGTCGGAATTATCATCACTATCAGAACCAGCTAAAAAATTAATTTAATTGAAAATTTTAAAATAATTTAAACATTACTAATTTGCAAACTCGCGCCATTCATGCTCACAAAAAAATTCGAAAAAGAAAACGTTTCTTAGTTTATTTTTTAAAACTATTTTTTATTCTATTTTTAACCGACTTCAAAAAAAGGAGGAGGCTATCAATTCGTCTGTATTTTTTATTTTATTCCTTTTGACATTGTTACTTCATAACTCGGTTCATATTAGACCGATTGTAAAAATTATTTTATTATCCGAGAGGGTATAGCTTCCCATTGGTCCCATAATAAAAAAAATGTTTATTTGAATTTATGATATTCTACTTATTCGATTGCTGCGAAACATAGCAAACACCTTTGGTTCTTGTAATTACACAATTTTAAAACTGAAAAAACGGGCGGGGTTACGCCCATTAAAATTTATTATTATCCAGCAAAAAGTAAAGTGAGTACTTCTTTAGAAACCACTTCTTAATTACTCCCAAAGAAGGTTATTCACTTTTTTCTGGTTTAAAAAAGTTGTTTTCAATAACATATCTAAAGTAATGTCAAATCACATACTTTATTATTATTTTTCTCTAAAATAAAAACCCATTAAAAAAAAGTGATATAAAAGAAGTAGAAAAAGCAGCACAACTACGGATACGAACCACTTCAAACTCCGAGCCTGTAAGCTAATAAAATTGACTGATTGATTTAAATGCTTAAAAGTACAAATTCTTCAACTTCAAAAATGAACGAAAACTAGAACAGCAGTGGGCAAATTACGGTATTCGATATCGATCGAAATGTTCATACAAACACAATTAAAATTGTGTGAAGATTTGTTCGATATCGAATGCCGTAATTTGGCCCCAGGATTCCCTTCTTTTTTCTTGAGACAATAATTTTAATGAGTAGAATACTTTTAGGAATTAAAAGGCTTAATAAAACAATGTTAAGTGGGTTAATAAAACAATGAATAAGCTCCACTTTCTAAATCATAAATTTTATTGCTTTGGAAAAGTGGTTAATAACCACATCCTAAATGTAAAATATATTGAATTTACTTCACCAATAAAAAATCACACCTTATTTTAGAGTTTTTATAGCAAATAGAAAGTGAATTTTATTCGCTCACGGGTTGGCAAAAACAAACCACTTCGCTCCAATGTCAAATTCACTACTTTTTGCTTGGAGTTTGGAGTGCTTCGTATTAGTAGTTGTGGTGCTTTTCCTACTTTTTTTCATCACTTTTTTTGCTGGGTACATACATTTCACGTGGTTGTACTTAACCGATTTTTACGAAACTTAGAACACCTTGAGCTCTAAAATAGACCAAATTCTCCATTTTAAAAAAAGAGCGGAGTCACGCCCATTAAAATTTAATATTTTATTTTGAGTGGTTCTACTTTATCGATTTTTACAAAACTTAACACACACCCTGAACTCTGAAAAACAAAAAATCTTGCATTGGCGGGGGCACGCCCATTAATCCCATAAACCGCTATATGCAACTCACGGCCAGTCCCAACGTGTAGGGGCCACATTGGAATGATTGTATGTACATATGTATGTACTATTTAAAAAAAAAAAAAGACCTCACCTGTATTCTTCTTATTGCATGGCAAAGGTCGCCGCCTCTTTGAATGCTGTTGAAGTTGATTTTGTTGCTGTTGTGTGTCTGTTGCCAAGGAGCTGTTATCAGTCTGTTTACGTGGCCGTCTCCGTTTTCGAGGAGAAACTTCGTTTTCTGCATCTACCGATTTTTTCAAATCTTCACTAGACTCATCTTCTTGACTGCCAGAATCGTTGGGGGAACTACTCGTAGTAGCGTTTGCAGTCGTAGAGATTGTTTTTGCTGCCGTCGTCGTCACAACTGTTAAAGAAGAATTGGCCAATGATTTGTTAGTGAGCATTATTGAAAAGTCTTTATCACCTGCAGCGGCGCTGGAGTCAGGCATCAATGATGTGGCCGTCCGCTCTTGAGAATCTTCACGACCTGTTATAACCGAAGCCGGACTACCCGGAATTGTTTCTTCACATCTCAGTTGAATTATAGAGTCATTATGCGCATCAAGGGGGACATTTGTTGCTTCCACTGGTACCGAACTGGATGGCACAGCTGCAAGAGCGATGACTGATGGAGGTGGAGGAACGATATCTTTATTTAACAGATTTGGTTGCAGCGACGGATTATTTAAATGCAAAATTACAGGTTTCGGTATATCACCCAATGGCTTAAGACCATCGTCGGGTCTTAATTCTGTGCGGGGATCAAGATAAAATCCTGATGTTGAAGTTGGTGCTGGTAGGGGAATGGTGGGTGCCGAAAGTGGATGAAAACCTCCTTTAGACGGAGTCTGCTTGAGATTCGATGGAATAATGGGTTTTAGATTTTGTTGTAATTGCCTCATGGCTGTGGTAGTTTCAAAAGTTTTTGAAGTCGTTACAAAGCCTGTTGCACTTGCGGCTTGAACTGAGTGGGCGATAAGAGAATGCGTGGGATTTGTTATCAATGCTGATGTAGTCGTTATTATATTTGATTTTGCAATAGAAGCGGCTAATGACTGTTGAGGTTGCGATGCAACTATTTGTTGAGTTTGCAGCTGTTGCAATTGTTTTTGGGGTGTTTGTTTGGTTGTTTGCAAAGCAGCTGCCGCTGCCTGAGCTGCTGCCATAACTGACGGTACAGCCGTAGAAGCCACTACTACGGAAGCCGGTATATCGGGTAAAACAATGGGAACCCCTGTCGAGGCTGCTACAACAGGGTTTGAAGCGCGAGCGGGGTTTGCGAGTTGTCTATGAGAAATAGAAGCAGTTGACCCTGCACTGGCGCTTGATGTTTGCCCCAAATGCGATATTTCTTCATGTTTGTTGTCGACACCGGTTTGCTGTTGATTCTGAGCACCTGCTGTAGGCATAATTAGCACAGATTTTTGAATTGTTTGCGTAATATTGGCCGTTGACAACAATGGTTGAGGATTAGCTTGAATAATCGATTTGGATATATTTTGATATGGTGAAACATTTGTAGTTTGAGGGGTTATTTTATTTGTCAATGAATTGGTAGGCGTAATACTAATTAAGTTCGAAGATGTGGTGTTTACTGATGGTGCCAATGAGCTTCTTCCAATAGTGGAAGATGTAACAGCTTTGATGGGAATAGGAGCAGGAATGTCGTGATGTGTGGCATACGAGACTTTTGTTCCGCCAATGGCTGTTTCGAGCTTTACTGCCGATGAAGACGGTTTACAGGATTCGGTAACGAGTAAAACAGGACTAGGTTTTTGTTCCACTGGTGTAGTGGTAGCTGCCGAGTCATCAGCGACATCTTCTATTACTAACCTACGTTCGGAATCGGTACTGTCATTGGTATCATCAGAAAATGCTTCGGGATTGGTGGATGACAGAGGAGTGGTTGGAGTAACGGGATGGCTAGTGACTGGTGTGCGTCTTTGTATTGCACATTCTAATTTTTGTATTGTCTCTGTTAGCTGATTCTTAGTACCTCCCATTGATTCTAAAATACCCATTTTGGGTTCTGGGGAAGTCAACGGTGTGCGTTTGTTGGCTAAAAATGAAGTTAAAGGTCCACTCAACAAGCCGGTGGTTGATGAAGTAATGTCGGTGTTAATTTTCAAAGGCTCACTAAGTAAAGAACCAGATGAAGTGGCAGCAGTAAGTAAATTTGGCTGTGTTAAAGTTTCTAAAGGTTTAATGGTTGCTGTTGTAGTTAAACTGGATGTTAAGAGAGAAGGTATTGCACTAGCTCCTGAAGATATAATAAGAGATTTGTCTTCTTTTGAATCTGCTGTTTCCTTATCTTTTGATTGTCCAGCAGCAGCTTCCTGTTTTTTATTCTCCTCCTCCTCCTTTTTTTGGGAAATTGCCTTTAATACTTTATCTGCTATGGAAGAAGTTGTAGGTTTTGTATCCAATTTAGAAGGATCAAAATCGAAGGCGCCGCAAGTGGCTGATAACAAGACTTTAGCATTTTCCAATTCAAATTTATTTTCTCGACTACTAGACGCACCACCGAATGACAGCTCAAATACACTACGTGTTTCTATGAAGGGACTACCAACATGTGGTTTAGTAGTCGTTACCGTAGAGGGAGGTGTTGACAATTTAGGAGAGGCCACAATTGGTTGAGTAATTGTGGCATGTGTGATGGCTGTGGATTGAGGGGTTACTGCACTAGCGGGCGGCAGAACAGGCGACTTATCAGGGATTGTCTTTGTCGGAGTGATTTCTAAAGGATTGATTAAGGCAACCGTAGGTTGCGGAGATTGAAGCGCATCTGTAAGGGCTCGAGTAGTTTCTTGAACTGTTTGCGCAAGTTCTTCATTCAAAGCATTAATATTCAAATTAAAACTGGGCGATTTTCGTAGAGTATCAAATGCTGAGTTGTCAGGTTGTTGTTTCTGTGGTGCAATTACTGGAGCCAATAAAGAAGAAACTGACGAAGATGGAGTACTGCTGGGCGGAATTGATTTCGGCAAAGCTGGAGCATGCATTGCTGCACCAGCTGTAGATTTAGTTTGTACAGTTGCTTGTGACTTAATTTGAGTACTTGTAGCTGAGGTGGGTGCTACTGGTGGGGTTGCGGTTGAATGGTGCACTAATTTGGCATCTGCTACCAGTGGACTTTGTGTTGTAGACTTTTCTTCTATTTTGGATATTTTAGACTTTTCTAATACGGATTCCTTCATGGGAGAACCACGTTTTTTGCGATTAACTAAAGTTGACATGGGATTTGTTCCCAAGGAGGAGTGATGATCCGTTTTTCCCGCTGATTTATTACGTTGTGTTAATGGAGTACCAGAAGATGAAGAAGCTCCTAAAATTGAGGTTATATTAGTAGAATTCGATTGAACCATGGGCGATTTACGTATTTCAAACTCAAACGGTTCATTGTCTTTGAATTCGTAAACATCAGGAGAATTAGGTTTATTGATAGTAGAGGATGAAATTTTTGCCTCTTTTGCGCAAGCACTTGCATAAGAAGTGGAAGAAGTCGACGCGGTTGAGGGTGATGACAACGAAGTAGACGCGGATGAGGAACTACCTGAAATGTCTAATTTACTCATATCGGGTAAAAATCTGGAACCCGAAGATGTATTTGATGATGAAGAATTGGAAGATGTCGATGAAGTCGATGAGGGAGAGCAAGCAGCTGGGGGCTCGACTTTAAGAATTTCTTTATGTATGGTAGGCTCTACAAATTTTTTGGACTGCTGCAATTGTGGAGTTGAAGATTCTATTAAAGAACCTTTCCTCGGTGTGTCGGTTTTTTTGCCAAAAGTTGTTTCCAATTTCTTTGCCACAGAAGGTGGCTTCTCCACAATGACAGATGCATATTTACTAGACATACTTAAAGTAGATGAGGATGTAGCAGAAACGGGAAATCTTGTGGGTTGTAATATTAAAGGTTTTGCTTCAATTGGCATGTTTAATGTCGGCTTCTTATCTTCTTCTTTCAGAGGGGTTGTTTCAATTTTTAAATCTATTTCTTGTTTTATATTTATAGTTCCTGCGGCCAACTTGGTTTCTTCTTTAATTGAGGGTTTCATTTTTGTCGACTCTTGTCTCTTTTCAGTTTCTCGCTCTTTGATAATTTTTTCTACAACTCTGGTGCTGGCCAAGGATATGGGAGTTTTTGTTGACATCTGAGGTTTATCTTTTGATCTTAGTTTTTCAGCATTAATAATTTGCTGGAATTTTGTCCTCATGTTCTCGAGTTGAGTTGTTTTATCGGAAGATTGAGACTCGTCATCGCCAAATGAATCGGTTTCTGACGATATTTCTGTGGAGGAGCGTTTTTGTGGCTCCTCCTTGGGCTCTACTTTACATTCTTCTTTAAGCTTAAGCGACGAGGCGACAGGTGATGACTTTAAATCACATTCTGTTTTTTCTGCCTTAATTTTATTGGTGTTATTATATTCTTTGTTATCTTTTGCCTCCTTCGTACTATCTTCGCTTTCTACTGAAGTTTTTATGCTTTGGAAGCCCTTAAGTTCAGAACGAATTTGATTAAGGTCATAATCACGCCCTTTTCGTTGGACCGATGACTTGCTAGTGCTGGGCAAATTTTCATCTTCTTCTTCTTCTTCGTCATCATCTCGATCATCGGTATCCGATTGACTGTTGGGAGTAGACGCTGATGTCTTGGATTTTACTGGAGATTTAACAGTCTTAGCAACAGATTCTTTCATATTACGCATGGGCCTTTTGACCGGCTCATCAGAATCTGTGTCTGAATCTTCTTCTGTAGCGATAGAAACATCCGAAACATTAGCTGATGTTCTTCTTACTGAATTAGGTGTCTGACGTTGAGGACGTTTTTTCAAAGCCGAAGAAGTAGCTGGAGATTTGGTTCGACTAGAGTTCGAAGCTACAGATGATGGCGTCGTCGATCTAGGCGGGATTGAGTCACTACGTCCCCTGCCTCGTTTACCAGCGGTTGTAGGTGTTTTAGAGGCAGTTACCAATTGTTGTGTCGTTGATAATGTTGCCGAACCTGAACCATTTGATGTCGATCCTGCTGCTGCTGATGCCAAGGAAGCTGCCGAAGGTGGTTTAGGTGGGTTTTCCTTTGATTTTTCGTTGGCACCAGCTGTTCTCATGCCACCCTTAAACTTGGAGCTTTTTGTTAGATTTTCAGCAATACGTTCTCGGGGTACCCATTCATCGTACCGATTATTCCAACCCGTATAGTGAACCAAATACATGGGGATATTTCGCTGTAGAGTTATTTCGATAACCTTTGCTTCGTATGTGACCTTTTTTTCGTGATAATAAACCTTTAGTTTATCACCTGTTTCCACCAAAATATCACCAGTATCAACTTTATCTACGACAACTTCGTCTTTACGACGTTTGTTACGTTTATCATCATTCTGGGAAGACTGCTTGCGTTGTGCCTTATCTTTCTTATTGGAAACATTTGATCCTATAATGAAAACAAAAATTGACCATAAATTTTAAAATTATTTTTGCGCCAATTCAGACAGAACTCAACGAAATAAAAAGCTTTTAAATGGTTTGTGTCCAAACTAGTTTGTTTCATATACATATGTCCACACTTTCATATTGTTTTTGCGCTGATTTACACGGGCATAATTGTGCTGGCATAACATGACAGTTTGTAAGTGAGAGAGGCAAATATAGTGGTTTTGTGGTTGGCATAACTTTTCAACCAGCTAAAACCCCGCATTAGCAGCATAAAACCAATACAAACCAATGCAAATGTTAAATAAATACGAAAAACACTAACACACAAAGCTGTGTATACGTATACATTTTGTGCCAGATGAATTAGTCTCGTGTAATTTGGAAAAGAACAAAAATTGTGCGGCTTAAAAATTGTTCTCGTGCAAACTACCTCATTTGGCTTGTGGCAGGCAAGCTTTTTTTTCTCACTACGGGGATGGCAGTTTCAAATTTTAGCATTTGGTGACAACCTTTTTACCAAGACCTGGGTGCAAATTACGGTACTCGTTATCGAACGAAATTACGAAAAATTTCAATAGAGTTTATATGGAAATATATTTAAATTTCGAATCGTATCGAATGCCGTAATTTGCCCCCTGATTTACACTATGACTTTACGGGCAGGCACTTTTAGTTTGACATTTCGCTTTGCCTTTTTGGTACTTTGAGTTATATTTTCTCTTGTCATACATATTTTATGGTTTTAAATTTGCTTTGTCCAAGAAATGTGTTAAGCAAAACAAAACAACAAAAACGCCATAAACTTCAAAGAAAGGCATGAGGAAAAAGTTATAATGAAACTGTACACTACTTTTCGTAGGGTGAAAATCATGAAATTGTTTTATTTTGCTAAAAATTTAATATAGGTACTATATTCGTATATTTTCATATTTTTAAATTTGTTTACAAAGATTTGCTTTTAATAATTTTATTTTCATGTTGAAATTTTTTAAAATTTTTTTAAATTTCTCTTTCGTAAACAATTTTTGAAGTTTTCGGGCAACTTGAAAAGAAATAGCTCATTTGTTTTGGGTGGCACCTTTGGCTTTTATTTTACTAACTTTTACATCCCTGAACTTCATTTTTGATTTTCTCCTCTTTTACTTAACACACTTACAAACGTATTTAGTTTTAGTTAGTTATACGCTTTATATAGATGTGACATTTGTTATTTTTAATAACAAATAACAACAAACGGAACGAAATTCAGCAGCAATATTAACAAAAATAAATCCAAATATTAAATACAAATTCTGTATATAAAGCAGGTAAAATATTATAAAATAGTTTGTGTAAACTAATTATAGCAAATGTTTAAAATAATAAAGAGGAAGTGAGACATGTGAGGAATATTTTTGAAGGGATGCCATATTTCGAAATTTTTATTTAATATGAAGCGATTATTTCGGGATTTTTTTGTCGATATTACGTAAAATGATACTTGGTGAAATTTTGAAATACCTTTCATTCTCTGCAAGACTAGATTTTTGAGTTATGACTATGTTCAATAATAAGAATAATTATTAAAAAATTACTTTATTTTGAAAGCGATACAATGCAAGTTACGATTTCTAACGAATCTGAATATAGTTGGTCAAATACAAATTATCTTTCTGCAATAGGTATTTTGCGGGAAGCCCGGGAACTTTTACAAGGTATGTAGTTACTTCTGGTACTCACAGATGTTAACACGTATTTTTTAGTTTAGGTTTAAGTTTATTTTTTAATGCCCCTATCACGGTTTTCAACTAAATTCAGTTTGGTCGTCTAAGAGTAGACCAAACTTACACACGACCAAACTGAGTTTTAGTATTATGAACCACAACTGTTTTTTTAGTTGAACTTTTCATCGCGTTGCCAACTTAAAATATCAAGTTTGACAGTAAATAATTTGTGAGAAAATTTAAAACACAAAGTTTCAGAAAAAATAATGTTTTGAGTGTTTTAGTTCAAAGAAATCACACCAAATGGATACAAATATGTGTAGATTTATTTTATGACGACGAAAACTAAGTCGCAAATATCTACATATGTATGTATGTGCTACGTATCAAAAGAAAAATTCGTGATGATTCCAAAGCTCTTGAACTACCCAATGCAAGGTAAGGAATAATCAAAATAGGGAACGAGTTCTTTAAAAAATAATTTTTATAAGGTTTTTTAGTTATTTCCGGCAGAACAAAGAAACGTTTGTTGGATCAACTAAAACCATATTTAAAGAAATCTTTGTAAGTGCCGATACTGAAACTGTTAAAAAAATTTTGTTATTAAGCATAATAAATATTTTTAGTTACGATTTTTCCATTTTTTCTGCTTTTTATATCGCACCAACCTGTAACTAGAAAACCCCAACCACAGACCCAACTACTAAAAAGCAGTTGTGTATACTTAACGTTTTTCTCAACCAAACTTTAATTAGAGTTGTAAATGACAATGCCAAAACACAACTGAAAAGTCAACTGTCAATTTAGTGGAGAATGACAATGCAAATTTATCAATTTCAAGCAAACTATTTTAAAAGTTTAAAACCGTGATAAGGGCATAAGTTTTATTTCTAAGTTGATTCTAAATCGATCACTCTATTAGAAATTGTAGATATCAGGAGCAAGCATTGTAAATTGTTTTTGTAAATCTTTTATTTTTTTAATAATTTTTCTTTTTGCTGTTCATGCACGCTTCATTACTCTACATATGTTCATACATATAATTAAAATAATACTTCATAGTTCTAAGTTCTCTCTTTCATTGTTTAAATAAACTTTATCAATTAATCTAAAAGTGTTTGTAGTCGTACTATTTTTTATAATAAAAAAGAAACAATTTTCAAATGGTACTACTTTCTTTTATTTTTTCTGACTCTGCAAGAACATTTGCACAATTAAATGTTCATATTGGCGACTTCTATATATGTATGTACATACATACATATATATGTAAATAGTACTTTAAAAACTTATTTCGTGGCAATGCTGATTGTGTGAAAAATAATTCGTCTATATTTTGAAATATTATGTATATTTTGCTGATAAGATTCTAATGAAGGTCATAAGTGCTTAACTTGTTCGATTAGTATTTAAAAAAAAAGTTGACAAAATCTTGTTCTCTTTTTGAAGTTTGGTTTCAATTTAATTATATGTAGTATATGCAAATAAGAATACATGTACAGTACGCAAAATGCATATTCATACACCCTCAATAAAAGATTTTTAAAATAAAATTAACAAGAAAAATTTTTGATTTTTCGTTATGTGACTGAAATTGTTTTTTTCGTGTAACATTTTGTGTGTATAGGGATTTGATTTGATAAAATATTTAAATAAAATGACATTTAGGTATTTCAATTATCATTTTTAAAAAAATGTTGAGTCCAATATTAAAACAAATCATATTGGTACACAAAAGTTATTAAAAAAATTTATATTAGAAACTATTGAAGTTATAAACGAAAACCGAGTATTCCAATATAATTTATTTGCGTTTATTTTTGTGCGCGAATATGTTTATCAAAAATATCTAGTGAATTAATTTGTTTTCAATAAAATTATTGATTAGAATGTTCTTTGGATTTTTTGATTCATTAAATAGGTCATATATCTATTTATAAAACCGCACAAGAAAAATATGAAAATTACAGTTTTATTACAAGAGTTTTTAACTGGGACAGTAACGGTTTTATTTTAAAAATTACTTTTTAATCATTATTTCTTGATTTTTATTTATTCCTCAGAAAAATAAAAATTATTTCGTGATTTTTATTTATTCCTCACAAAATAACAGTTGTTTCTTGACGTTTATTGATTCCTCAGAAAATTTTTATTTTTTTCTTAAAAAAAGTATTTTTGCGTTAAAATTAAATATATCGCCAGAGTTTGTAAAAAAAACTCGTATATGTCAAATTAAATTTACTTTTTTATAGTTTAAGCCCAGTACGGAGTTCTTACGGAATTTCATATTTGGAAATTTATATTCATTTCTACACAGAAAAATATTCGTGTACCCTATTTTGTAGAATTGCATATACACAAATTCATTTATTTTCGAATTTACAACACACACAAACACAAAAATTAATTAAAGTTTGATGAAAATTAGAAATGTCAAAAATTCCGTGACCAAATAAATTTGTTTGAACATTAATTTTTGTTTCAGTTGACTAAAAAAAATATTTATAACATCCCTAAAATAGGCAATTAATTTAAAAAATTCCGTGTACTTTTCTTTTGAAAGTCCGTACTAGCAAATGGAAATTTCTTTATGAAATTTAACAACCTGAATTTTCGTAATTTTTTCACATACAGTGTGTATTAGAACCTGAGATTCCGTATGAACTCCGTATCAGATTTTTTACAGTTTAAAATTTGTAAGGAATAATTATTCATAATTGTCATAACTTATCAGTAACACTGGCAATATTCAATGCATGTGTTCATAAAATATAACTTAACAAATTCTGTTGAATTCGTTAAACCAAGTAGGCTTTTTTTTAAGCTTTGACAATCATGTGAACTTATTTGATAGATAATAAAAACTTGTGAAAAGACTAGACGCATATTATTTAAAATAAGTAAGAATATTATAAATTAAAATTTTTTGAGCAAAAAAATAAAAATTAAAAAGTAAATGTTATTTCGTGAGGAATAAAAAACTCACAAAATAACTTAATTATTCATATAATTAAATTAAATTGAATAATCTTTCATATAATTAAATTAAATTGAATAATCTTTGGTCAAAATTACAAAATGTAAAATTTTTTTTCAATATTACTTTATTAAAGGAAGAAAAAATTAAATCTTAAAAAAGAAAAAAAAACACCTTAAAAATTTCAGGATCTTTAAACAACAGTTAGGGCTATTACTAAAAAAAAATATAGGGTTTTGAATAAGTCCATTTTAAAAATTTAAAAACTTTGCAGATGTTACATTTTTCCAAAAAACACAAATTGTTCTTACATTTTTTGTAGTCCCAAATATTTTCTTTTAAATGACATAAGAATCATCTCTCTATATGAGATATGAGATGAGTTTTTGAGATATTGAAAAAAAATAAACTGAACACTATCAGCGAATGCTGCGAAACTATGAAATTTTGAATATGACATAACTTTTAAAAAAAAAAATTCTAATTTTTTTCCGTTGGTATACGATAGGTATGTTATAGGATGAAAGAGACCATGTGACCAAATGTCATCCAAATCGAAAGGGGTCATGTCTAACTCTTAATCGATTTGACATGGAATTACCCATACAATACTTGGAAGAATTATTGACAAAGCTTTTTCTAGTCCAGAATATTACTGTCTTATTTGCAAAAACAATTTTGTTTTATAAGAGATTTACAAGATTTTAATTAATAATATTTTGTGAACTAAATCGTTAGATCGAATTACTTTTCTTTTGTACACTTCTTACAATTTACTGCAGATTTCTACAAAATGAATATTTTGCTAAAGACAGCTGCGCAATGGAGTTATAGTAATTCTTTCGTAACCAGTAATACCCTTAGATGCCTTAGTGTGGGACTTAAAATGAAAGTAAATGCTACAAATACACAAAATCAAATAAGATGTAAGTTCCAAAATACAAAAAACTCACGTCTTAACCAAGGAAAAGCCAGTCGTACTACTCGTAAATGTATGTTATTTGGCATTGGCGGCATTACAATGGGCTATTTTGTATATGATAATTTAGCGAAAATGAAAAAAGTTGAATTGAAATCATTAGATGCTACAGAAAATAAAGGTAAACATGGGACAAATAATAGTAATGAGGAGGAAGTTTGCAGAGTATGGCATACGACTGAACGCAAGGATTTGCCCACATTTAAATTGGAAGAAATAAACAAGCATAATTGTTTAGAAAATGGAGTATGGGTAACATACGGCATTGGTGTGTACGACATAACAAAATTTATACCCAATCATCCTGGCAGTGATAAGATAATGTTAGGTGCCGGCAGTGCTATTGATCCGTTTTGGACAATTTATCAACAACATAATAGTCCAGAAATTTTAAGATTATTGGAAACATTTCGTATCGGAAATATTAGTGCAGAAGATGAGGTAAGCACGGATGACATGGGTTCGCCTTGGGCTAATGAACCCAAAAGACATCCGCTATTAAAGCCAGCATCTGAGAGACCATTTAACGCTGAACCTCCTTTGGCATTGTTGGCCGAGAACTTGTATACACCCAATGAATTCTTTTATGTGAGAAATCATTTGCCCGTTCCGGTTATTGAAGAGGATTCTTATGAACTTGAGTTGGAAATATCAACAGACCAAGCGGGTGCCAAAGAGAAGCAGAAAATTTTAAGTTTTAAGGATATAAAGACTTTGCCAAAGCATACGGTATCAGCAGCCATAATGTGTGGTGGTAATAGACGTTCGGAAATGACTAAAGTTAAAAGCGTTAAAGGTAATATACGCATATACATACATTCTATACATATACAAATTGTGTAATGATTTATTAATCAATAATTTCTCTTTCAAGGATTATCATGGAGTGCCGGGGCGGTGGGCAATGCCAAATGGTCGGGAGCGCGTTTGCGTGATGTTTTACTGGCAATGGGCGTTAAGCAAAATGAACGACTGCATGTTATTTTTGAAGGAGCTGACTTAGATCCTACTTCTAGTCCCTTTGGAGCCTCTATACCTCTCTCGAAAGCTTTAGATGAAAGAGGCGATGTTATTTTAGCCTACGAAATGAATGGAAAACCTTTGAATCGTGATCACGGCTATCCCATACGTGTTATTGTACCGGGAACAGTTGGCGCCCGCAATGTTAAATGGCTCACACGGATAGAAGTGTCCGAAAGTGAGTCAAACTCTCATTGGCAGCAAAATGACTATAAAGGCTTTAGCCCCAGCACTGATTGGGATACAGTGGATTTCACAAAATCACCAGCCATACAAGCAATGCCAGTTACATCCGCTATTTGCACCCCAGCACATGGAGATGAAGTTACAGTTACCGAGGATGGGTTTATTAAAGTGCGCGGTTATGCTTGGTCTGGAGGCGGTCGCCGTATTGTGCGTGTTGATTTAACAATCGATAAGGGCAAAAGCTGGCACGTGGCGGATTTGGAACAAGAAGACGAGCCAGACGGTCGCCATTACGGTTGGTCGTTGTGGACAATTCGCTTGCCTGTTGATCCACATTTGAAGGGAAAAAAAGTTGAGATCTGGGCAAAGGCTGTAGATTCAGCATACAATGTACAACCCGAATCATTTGAATATATTTGGAATTTGCGTGGTGTTCTCTCAAATGCTTACCATCGTATTAATGTTTCAATTCATTAGTAAGATTAAATAAACTTACCCTAAAGATGCTATCCATGTCATTAGAGAGGTATTGCAATAAATAAAGTGATACATTGTATCTGTATATATAGAGCGGAATGGGTGTTTGTTTATTTGTACCTTATAGTAGACCAGACCTCTGAACCGATCTACCTGAAATGTTCATAACATTTAACTTGAACGAGGGAATGAATTATAGGCTATTTTTCCAACCATGCCCACTTTTTTAAACTATGTTATTCCTTCCACATAGTTTTTAATAGATTTTATAGTATAAACGAGCATAACTTCGCAATTTGTGGACAAATTTTCAAAATTTTTTTTTTTTGCAAATTGGGAAGTGGGAAGGTGTCGCAAATTGACCGCCCCAGTAACTGATTATAAAAAAACTTCCTCATTTATCGACCAATTTTCAAAATGCTCTTTGCATATCGAAAAGGTCCAGTAATTTATTTATTTTTTATTGAGGGGAGGGGAAGCAAAGTGCCCGCCCAAAAAATGTATTATCAAATAACTTTGTAATTTTTTTTTGCATATGAAAAATGTTGACTAATTTTTTTTTAAATAAAAGGGAGGAGATGCAAAATCCCCTCCCCAAAATTTAATTATCTGCTATTTTTGTCATCCAAAATACTTTTTTCATATGGAAGAGATTCACTAATTTCTTTTTTTTTGCAAATTGGGAAGTGGGAAGGTGTCGCGAATTGCCCGTCCCAATAATTAATTATCAAATAACTTCATGATATATCGATCAATTTTCAAAATGCTTTTTAAATATGGAAGAGGTTCACTCTTTTTTTAATATCCTTTATGGACCAATTTTCAAAACTCTTTTTACATATGGAAAAAATCCAGTTATATTTTTTTTTTAATTCTGAGAGAGGGGATGCAAAGTGCTCGACCCAAAAATTTATTATCATATATTGTCATCCAAAATTATTTTTTCATATGGGAAGAGGTTCACTAATCTTTTTTTTAATTGGGAAGGGGAAGGTTGTCGCAAATCGTCCGCCAAAAAAATTGATTATCAAATAACTTCGTCATATGTCGCCCAATTTTACAAATGCTTTTTGCATATGGAAGGGGTCCACTAATTCCATTTCATGGAAAACTACTAAAATCGTACCTATAGAAAAAATAAAAAATACTATACAACCTGACGAGCTTCGACCAATAAATACGCTTCCAAGTGACGAAAAAATCCTTGAAACAAAAAAATCAGCTACTAAAATACTTAAATGACAACAACATTATTATACAAGAACAATCGGGCTTCAGAAGCAAACACTCATGTGAAACAGCAATAAACTATGTAATAAGTGAATGGCGTGAAGATTTAACAAATAAGAAATATATTATATCAACGTTTATTGATTTAAAGAGAGCATTTGAAACAATTGATAGAAGACTATTGCTACGAAAACTAAGTAAAATCGGAGTGAGGGATGGTGAATTAAAGTGGTTTGAAGATTATCTATCGAATAGAATGCAACAAACATTAATCTACAGGAAAATACAGGAAAAAGAAAATATATGATAATATCAAATTGTAACTATATAAACTGTCATAAATTGCATATAAATAATCAAGAAATAGATGAAGTAAAAGAAATTAAGTATTTAGGTATTATAATAGATTGCAGACTTAAATTCAACACACATTTTGAAAACTTAGTAAAGAAAATTAACCAAAAACTTTATCTAATGTATAGAACTTGTCATAGCATAAGTAAATTTCACAAGATTCTAATTTATAGAAGTATAATTGAGCCACATTTTATATACTGTCCCTCAATTACATTTATCGCTAGAGATACCCAAATAGAGCAGTTGCAAAAACTACAAAACCAGGCGATGAGATTTATACTTCACAAGCCAAGAGACGCAAATATAAAATACATGTTGGACAGCTTAAATTGGCTAAGTGTAGAACAAAGCTTATTTTATTTCGCTATGAAGTTTATATTTAACATAAAAATAGGAAATTGTCGCACATATTTATAAGAAAAAAACACATACGAACACCAAATACATAATTATAACACAAGAAAACGAAATGACTTCCGGGTAGTAGAAATCACAAGTGAAAGGACTGAAACACTTTAATGAATTACCAAATGAAATTAAAAATTGTGATAATATAAATAAATTTAAGAAATTGTTATACCAACATTGTAAGATAGCTTTAAATTAGTTTCATAATGAACTGTAATAAAATAAATAAATAAATAAAAAATAAATTTTTTTTTAAATGGGGAGGCGAATGTGCACGCCAAAAAAAATTGAATATCACATTAATTTGTCCTTTGTAGACGAATTTTCAAAACTCTTTTTGAAGATGAAAAAGGTCCCCTAATAGAAATTGTGGGTGGGGAAGTAAAGTGCCCGCCCAAAAATTGATTATCAAATAACTTTGCCAAATTTGCAAAAAACTTTTTGCTATGGAAAAGGTTCACTAGAATTATTTTTTCTTTAATTTTGGGAGGCGGCGTAGCAAAGTACACCGGTTTAAGCTAGTTTTATATAAATTCAAAAGCTCGAAAATAAAAACAGAACATGGAGTGAAAAATCAAACAACTTGATATGAACATTTAATATGTCTCTTTGTTTACTTTGCCACTAAAATCAAGTAGTTGAGTAAATTTTGATACATAATTTTAAAATTCTACTCTCACTAATGTCTCGGGTATAAAAAATTATAAAAATTTGCAGATTAATAAGAATAGCTGATCACTTAAAGTCATAGTGTAGTACTTATGTATGTATAAATATTTTCAATTATTAATATAATAGGCAGTGATATATAAGAAATTTATTAAAGTCTTGTACTTACCAGATGGTGAAGAATCTCTTGTTCCTTGACCAGATGAATCCTTAGAGCTGGTATACTCTTTTTCCTTCTCCTTTTCTCGCTCTTTTTCACGTTCCTTTTCTTTTTCTCGCTCTTTTTCACGTTCCTTTTCTTTCTCTTTTTCTTTCTCTCTTTCACGCTCCTTTTCCTTTTCGCGCTCCCTTTCTTTCTCGCGCTCTTTCTCCTTTTCTCGTTCTCGCTCCTTTTCTCGTTCCTTTTCCTTAGCATCTTCCTTGTCCCGTTCTTTGTTTGCAGCAGCAGCTTTCATCTTTGATAATGGCATATCACCATCATCTTTTTCTTTTGCTGATTTTTCTTCATATTTTTCCACTAAAGCTTTAACCTTGTTGGACGTTGTCGAAGCACCAGCGAGTGAAGATTTACGTTTATTCTTTTGAATAGTTTCCTGACTACTAGATTCACTAGTATTTTCGGATTCCTCTGTAATGGAAGTATTGACAGTAGCGGATGAAGGAGTTGAAGATGCAGCCAATGCAGCACTGCTTGTTGAAGTGGTAGCTAATTTAGAAATAGGCGTGGACACCTCTTTATTAACATCATGTGGCTTAGGTGAGGCAACTGAATTTGCTCGCACAAGACTGCGGCCTTTACTGCGGTTTGAGTTACGCGGTGACATTAACATAGAGCAGCCTAATTTGCGATGAAACTCACCATAAGGTTGTAAAAATTTCTTAAAGGCTTGTTTCACTAAATTCGTTATACTGACAGTAACAGGTGAGAAGCCCAGGCGCAAGGCAATAGATTTCCATTGATTTTGCGATGTTACACGATTGTAGCCACCTCTTTTCTGTACGGCGCGAAATAAGCGATACAGATCTACATCTTTATTTTGTATAGAGGGCACTTTGTTTAGGGGAGTGCCACGATCATCCATGTATTTATATAGTTGTGCTACAAAACGATCTTTTTCCTCGCGTGGCTCATCGTCCGATGAGTCTGAATCAATTTCATCTTCATTTTCACTGGAAGAGTTGCTAAGCCCGAATAAAGCATCACGATCCCAATGAGGAGGCAAAACATCACTATCCAAATATTCTAATGCTGCCTGTACAGCTGGTCCGTCTTGTTTTGCGGCTGCTTCACGTGTAAACTCGGTGGCCTCTTTCTTAGGCACTGTATAATAGCGACCATCTTTAAAGGAACGCACCAGGTATTCATCTTTAACCCGTATACGCACAGTAGCCTGGGCAGTTGGGGCTACCACAAGTCCAGGGAACCATTTCTCTTTATCTTTCTTTTTCGTTTCCGTTTCTACACAAACAACTTTGCCTATGTGCTCCTCCTTTTCGTTAACCACTTCCTTTGCATCGCTTTCATCGCCCTCATCCGAGCTATCATCATTCATTGGGCCACGACGACGGCCACGGCGACCTCCTACGACCGGATTTCCAAAATGTTCTGGATGCGTTAAAGGCAACTGATCCAAAGTTTCACTCTCATTGAAATGTCGACCACTCTTAATGCACAGGGCGGTCCGACGCAAAGTGGTTATATCACCATCATCGAAAACCACCGTATACTGCGAGCAATCTTGTATTTTGGTGACTGTGGCCTCTACATAATCCTTCCGGTCCGGATGACGAACTTCAACGACAGCTCCAATTCTCAATTGGACAGGGGAAACCTTGATGTCGTCATCCGAAACAACACCTGATCCAAGACCATGTTTATAAGCAACTTTGACTTTTATATTTCGCAAAACTTCACTGACTTTGGCTTCGCAAAAAGCTCCCTTGTATTTGGCGCTAACCTCTGTGCCAACTTGGAGATAAGGTGGATCATCCACTTGCTATAAGAAAAATAATAAATAAGTATAGAACACAGACGTACTTATGTTCATATTCATATATTTTATAATGCATTCATTAATGTGTTGATTAACTTTTGAAAATTTTTTAATCAATCCACTTGTTCTATATTTGTAGAGGACTTGTTAATGCAATATTTAAAAGTTGGCGATTATGGTTACTAAAACAATTGAATCTGGTCTTTATACAGATATTTTTAACACATAATATATATATGAATAAATTTAGATTTCCAATTACATACATACATACATATTTGCTTTTATCCATAGAGGTTATGTCAACAAGACTTTTATAAAACACACACAACTTGACATACTTACATTGATAAATTAGTGAATTCTATTCATCTTACCTGCATTTTCTGAAGAAAATATCGTTCAAAACTTAAATTATCGCTTACAAACGCCACTTTTGCAATAAATTATTAAACATTTCCTCCAAAAAAATACAGATTTTCTTGGTGAAATTTTAATTTTTGAAAGTTCTTTTGCTTGTTTTTTATACAGAACGTACAGAATTTGTTTCTTTAGGCTGCGCCTTTGTTACGCCTTTTTTATAAGGCAATAGTTCAGTATTTGCACTTTTTCCCAATGAATATTTCGTTTTTGTATGTAATCAACTTTACAATATCTGCATTTTTTATAATTATTTGTGTTGAAAAATTATTTTTTGGCGCACGAATAAAATTTTCACTTTTAACTATTACGCCTTGCTACACTATTCTGTGCAGTGATGTCAACTATTTATAACCCAAACGCGCTATTCCCTTTCTCAAAACGCGCTAGAACGCGAAAAGTTACAGCATTGTCAACTATTTATGCTCAAAACGCGCTATTTTTCTACGCGCTAAATTAAATTTAATAAAAGTCGATTTATGTACATACATATCGATGGTCACAAGTAGAAAGTCCTTAACCAGTATTTTCACGAAATTTAATTTTTCAACGATTCCAATACATTTCACACAAATACACTTCGTCACAAAAATTTAATGCATTAGTTTAAGAAATAACGCTTTTGTAAGGAGTTTTACAGAGCATTTGTACGAGCACTTATACCGTTTATTATTATGTTTTTACCTTCTCCTGTAAAGTTACAGTTATTTGAGTTAGGGTCTTTCTACTTGTTAACAGCGATATGTATTACTAAGTACAACTGATTTTTTAGTAACTCTTTTTCAGATTATATAATATTGTTTCTTGGAAATTATATCCTAAATAACTAAAGTCATCGCGTTCCAAAGAATCGAAATCCTAAGTTTTTATTTTAATTTGATTTGTCCAACTTTGTAACAACTTACATGCATACATATGTATGTATATAAATTGTCAAATAGTTTTTCGATTCAAATGCTTTTTGTACTTCAGCTAGAATAGATGCTTAATAAGTTATACAATTTTTTTTGGTCACGAGTACGATTACATATTTTTAGTTGTTACAAGGGCATTTACACTTGCTCAAAATCTAGAAGATTTTTATTAAAATCTTTATGAAAATCCATACCGTTTACACCAACTTCTTTTGACATTTATCAAAATTTTTTTATCCAAAACAAAGCCCATTAACAGAAAAATTTTCAAAACTACTGCAATGTAGCCAATTCATGCACCTTTTGAATTAGACCATAGCTAATTAACTCATCTTTTTTATAAATATGTTGTACAGGGTAGTAAAAAATAAATTAAAATATTAGATTTTGATTAGATTTCCGACAAATCTACTTACAAATTAGATTTCGTTTTGTATGAAAAACCTAGTAAAAAGCAGCAAGACAATGTAAATGCCCTATAAATTTCAAAATATTTGCTATTTACAGTATTAAAATGCGTTTTTAATTATAACCACCGTCAAGGGAATTTTATTTGCGACAGTTGAAGCATTGTCCAATTTAAAAATTTTTATCAGAGTTTTGGAAACAAGAAAATTGTTAAACTTACACAAAAAAGTAAAAGAATATTGAACTGAAATGATTTTTTTTATTGAATTTGTTTAAATCGCGCTAATTTAGCGCTTTTTTATTAAACGCGTTAAGACGAAAAAAGCGCGTTTGGCATAGTTAAAACGCGCAAAATATAGCGCGAAACGCGCTAAATTGGCATCACACAGAATTTCTGTGTTGCTACGTCAGTGCTGCCAACATACTAATATTAAAGCAAACACAAACTGAATTAATATAGTTCACAAAACGAATTGAAGCGATTTTATTTTAATTATACAGGGTTCACACAATTTTAGTTAATGAAGCTTATAGAATACAAAGTGTATTAATTGTACTTTGTGGTATTAATATCAAGTGGCCTAATCATTACAACAGCATACATACAAATTTGTTGTAGGATTCTTTTTAATTGAATGTTGACAGTTCGGGTTAAGATTTTATGCTATTTTATATGGAGTTTGAAAGTTGGGGTAACGTCAGCTGACGATCAGCTGCGCTGATAAGGCCACTTGATATTAGTCCTAGTTTACACTATAAGTCTTAGTGCTAAGCTGATTAGTTTGTTAGGAAAGAGAGACGAGGGAAAAAGAAACGTTGCTGTTCCCCTCGTCCCTCTCTCCTAACAAACTAATCAGCTTAGCAATAAGACTTGCGTAGTGTAAGTATAAACTTAATACACTTTGATAGAATAGAGAGGAGAAGATAATAAAGAGCGATTTATATTTATAGCCAAAACGCGCTTTGTTCCTACGCGCTAAATTGAATTTTAATAAAATTCGATGTATTTACATGTGTATTAGCAAATACAATTGATTTTTTTAAGTAGCTCTTTTCAGATTTTATAATTTGTTTGTTTAATACAGAATAAGAATTTCCTTCCAAATAATCGAAATCCTTAGCTTTTATTTTATTTTTCAAACTTTGTAACAACTTATATAAATTATCGAATAGTGTTGCGATTCAAAAGCTTTTTGTACTTCAGCTGGAATAGATGTTTAATAAGTTATATGTATAAATTTTTTTGGTCACGAGTACGAGTACATATTTTTAGTTGTGAAATTTTAAAATATTTGCCATTTACAGTATTTAAATGCGTTTTTTATTCTAACCACAGTCAAGCGACAGCTGAATCATTAACCAATTTAAAAAATTTTGTAAGTTTTGAATACTAGAAAATTGTTAAATTTATGCAAAAAAAAAGTAAAAAATATAGAACTGAACGTTTTTTCGTAAACGCGCGTTTGACATACTTAAAACGCGCTAAATCTAGCGCGAAACGTGTTAAATTGGTATCGCTGATCAAACTGCTGGTCATCATCTGGGCTGATGAGCTGACCTGTTCTGTGACCTGATTCTAGGTTCGCCTTGCATATTGGATATTAATAGACAGGTGCATGTATTGGTAATAAATGCAACTCTGTGATATGTCATGCACAAGGTTACACAAAGCTAGGTAACGGAGTACATAATAGTCAAATAAATTGTTCGTTATGAAGGTGTAAGCAAAAATTGTGTTCATTCGACTGTATGTACTATAAGAAAATAAGCAGCACTAATCATTGCTATATTATTTTAGAAATGCAGTTATCTGTTACATTGTAGCTACCTAATGTTTTCTTACTTGTTGCTAGATGTCACCACAAAGTACAATGTCACACCCAAGATACATATAATAATATTACAACAAGCAAATTTATAGGATGTATTGAGAAATACAATATGGAATTAGGTAAAATCATAAGACGGAATAAATAAATACATATAGACATATAGGGCCTAATTTTGTAAAACGCAACGCCAAACGTTGACAAATACAAAAATAGGTCTATAAATTCATATGTATGTTGCAGTGTGCAAAAGAGGGTTTATTTTGGGGATTGTAAGAATTTTTAGGAGAACGTTGTTTGCGCTCTTTTATGCTTGTCTGGTAGCACTGCAAATGAAAGCGAATAAGGGGAGAAAAGAACATGTAAAAACATTTAATTTGTTCATTGTTTCTTGTACATATATCAAGGCATTACGGATAACCGTATATTCTTGCGGTTCTTTTGTGGAATTTCTTTAACAACCACGTTGCTACTTCCAATGTGAAGTCATAGGTCGTATATAGTCAGTCACAAAAACTTTTTTAAAATACTGTTAATACCATTTTGGGCATATGGTCTAGTTACTGCGCTCATATTTGTGCAACAATACTTTGCAAATTTACTTTGTAAAGGATTTATTAAATAAATAAATATCAAGGCATTTATTTACCTTAAAAGTTTAAAATGGAACTAAATATACTCGAGCTTTTTAGCGGGATCGGAGGCATGCACTATGCATTTAAATGTATGTAATATCAATAATGGCTTAGCATTTAATTGAAATAATACGAATTCATTAAAAATACATAGATTCCAAACTGACCGGGAAAGTTGTGGCTGCTATGGATATCAACACATTGGCAAATGAAGTGTATTCCTTTAATCATAAAGAAACTATTTTAATGAACAACAACATAGAGAACCTAGATGTTAAATTGTTGGAAAAACTGCACATTAACACGATATTAATGTCGCCACCTTGTCAACCATATACACGTGTTGGCCTTAAGCGTGATATCGAAGACAATCGATCGGTTGCCTTTAATCACATCTGCGAACTACTACCAATGTGCAAAGAACTAAAATATGTATTGATGGAAAATGTTAAGGGATTTGAAGATTCGCAGGCTAGAAACGTTTATGTGGATGCTTTAGAAAAATCAAATTTCTATTACAGAGAATTCATATTGACTCCCACTCAAATGGGTATACCCAATACCAGACGCCGTTACTATTGCTTGGCAAGAAAAATTAAAGATTTTTCCTTTCCAGCTGGTAAATTATGGATGGAAATACCACGTATGAATGAATCGATAATCAACATAGTAAATTTATCATCCTTGTTAATTCGAGAAGAGAAAGTTGATCCAACTCTCTATTTAGATGATAACGTTCTTAAACGCAGAATTTGGGTTTTGGATATTGTAACATCAAATGCCTTAAATACGATGTGTTTCACAAAAGCTTATACTCACTATAGCGAAGGCACAGGCTCAATTTATTGTCCGCTACCTCCGAAAGAAATGCAAAGAATATATGACATGTTAAGTGAAATGGAAGGAATGAACAAAGATGGTGATTATTATGAAGAAACACGTTTAAGTTTGCTGCGTAGTTTAAAATTGCGTTACTTTACACCACGGGAGGTAGCTCGTCTAATGAGTTTTCCGGAATGTTTTGAATTTCCACCCGATATAACAAATCTGCAAAAATATCGCTTACTAGGCAATAGCATTAACGTAAGCATTGTCGGAGAACTATTAAAGATAATGTGCTTATAGAGTTTTGTTTCCGTTTTTCTTATCAGTAAAGACGTTAACACTAGAAAGACGGGAAAATCAGCATACCTTGAAAGACGGATAGGGGTCATTTGACCCAACTACTTTTAAATGAATTTTAGTAACGAAAAACTCGTAATTTGAATTTAAAAATTGTTTATTCTTTAAATGAATCATAAAAATTAAATTTACCATTTCTCTTCTAAGTTTATAACAAAAAAAATAAAAGAAATAACAATTCGTTGAATTTAGTACTTAAAAAAAGTAATTGCTTTTAAAAATAACATATGTATGTATATGTAAGTTAAATTTTAATTTTATAATCTTCAGAAATCTTTCTCTCATACGCAGCCAACACATAGAAAATGTCTTGACTTGTTACATGTCCCATATATACATTTTATTTGTTTTTCATGGGCTGAATATGTGAAACTTGCGGTTGAATATTCACGTCTTGTGTTCCTTCTTCTTCAGTTTGACTAAGTTCTGAAGTCATTTGTAAAATAAAGTCTCTTCTACGAATCTTTTTCCCGATTACTTCTTGGTATAACACCCATGCATTTTTTGCAGATAAACCCAATATGTTGCAAAAAACTTGAAATGGCCATCTTCTTGAGCCTGACTTCGTGCTATGTTCTAGCCATTTGGTCAACAACGTCAACACCAAACTTAGTTGCGTTATAAAAAGTTACGGTATTTGGTTTTCGTTTTCAAAACTTTATGATCATATAAATTTAACTTAATTTTTTTTCACATACGGTGGACCAGAGTAGTGCGTTTGGAGAGCAGATTCTGTGCCAACGAAACTGAAGTAAAGAAGTTGTCAGTAGTCACATTCCGTCCTTTATTTATATAAGGTTCCATTAAACGCATTACAATGTCCTCTCCCAGCATTAGGTTTTGTGGACGATTATCATCTTTTCCCAAATATGGGAAACCATTGAGAAGATATTTTGATTTGACATCTACGCAAAGCAAAAACTTTATACCAAATTTGTCAGGTTTGTTAGCCATATATTGTATAAATTTGCACCTTGCTTTTGTGGGAAACAGTTGTTCGTCGATAGTGATGTTTTCACCTGGTCTATAGCATAATTTGCAGTTGTCAATAAAGCGGTTCCAGACATGCGAAATTAGTGCAAACTTATCTCTTTGAAGTCTAGTAGATCTTTCTGAACGCACGTCAAAACGGATATATTTCATTACTTCTTTGAATCGGTCTCTAGACATGGTTTTTGAAAAGAATGGAACTCCCCATGTTTTGCTCCATAAATCATTTATCGATATATTTTTGCATTCACAAGAACCTCTAACGTATAAAACAGAGATAAATCTAGCTCTTGCACAGACATATTCCAGTTTGTATGGCCAAGTTGTCTATGTGCCTCAGACTCCGTACACTTTTGGATATGCCGCAAAATTGTATCATCAATCAGCAGTCTCCACGCTGTCATAAATTCGACATTAATTCGTTGTTTCGCATAATGTGTAGGTTCTGGATTTTCAACCAAAATATGAGCAGGCTGGCGACCTGGTGTAGGGTTAATTTGGCAAAAAGCTTTCCAGAGAATTCCGCCTGCTGACCGCATACTATGTTCATTGTCCAGTATTGATGGAACTTCAAGGCATGTGCTCGGGACGAGTTGCGCTTTGTAAAATTGAGGTAAAAAGTAAATATTACCTACACATTTCTTTTTGGTGTGTTATCATTTGAACTATCACTAGAGCTTGATTCTGGAACGTAGCTATCACTGTCTTCAACATTTACTAATGGTTCAGTTTCATCGCCGGATTGATCCTCTGATAAAGATTGCAAATACGCTGCAATATATTTTTCACAAAGGGATCGAGTCATATTGCAAAATTATAACGCACTGATGAAAACTAAACTGCAATTGAAATAGTGAGAGTGCAATGGAATAATTAGATGTCATATTTTGCATACTCTGAGAAAAGTATAACAGAAATAACGGGGGTTTTATAAGCAAAAAAAACTTAGTATACATGTTTGCTTTTGTTGCATTCGTATTGTGAAATAAAACTGCAGAAAGGTAAATGATAAAAGGATAAGATATGCAAATGGGTCAAATGACCCATATCCGTCTTTTTAGGTAAATGTGCTATTTATTTTGGTTTGGAACACTTTAATAAAATGGGAGTGCTTTTATATTAAATTTTATACAATTTTAATAAAAGTCACGAAATACCAATTCAGCAAAATAACTAATAAATAAAATATTGGCAGTTTTAAAAATGGGTCAAATGACCCCCGACCGTCTTTCTAGTGTTAAGTACAAGTATCAAACAAATAGGGGGTGGTAATTTTTAATTTTTTTTTTTTAGGTATATTTTCGGAAGAGAACTATAATTGTGTTTGCAATAATAATGTTTACTGTTTAACAACAGGTGTTTTCAGCGTTTGTTGTGATTGCATCGAACGTAAACAAGAAGCTTACAAAAGCCGCTCTCTTCGGGACTTCCTTTTGCTTTCAATTTCGTTCTCATAATCTGTAAAAAAATTAAAAAAAAATTTGACAGCATATTGACAACTGAAAATTTTCTTCATACTTATTTTCCCGTTGTCGTTTTTTTGCATTAAAACAAGAAAAATTAATTGTTTTATTTATATTTGTCGTTACAACTGCTGAAATAAATAACAACTTAAAATTTGTGAAAATAGATATAAAATTGTTATACATAATAAAGAACAATTCGAAGTTAAAGATTGAATATTGAAAAAATTGCAAATAAGACAATAAAGAAAAATTAAGGTGGAGTTAACTTGAAAAAGTGTATAAGCTTGAAAAAAAAGTAAAAGAAAGGTATTTACTTTGCAAGACAATGCATTTCATAAACCGTGTTAATTATTTAACTAAAATTAGATTTTTGTTTGATATTTTTAATAATTGTTACACGGTCATTTGTGAAAAATTCTAAATCATATACACACATACAGTTGCAATAATAATCATGTTATATTTGGTGTTGCCAGATGTGATTTAATATTAAGCCCTTTTATGAGAGGTTTGATTATACAAATCTGCTTGAATATGAAAATTTAAGGCCACTACTCAAGGCAGAATTAGTTTTTACTTTCTGTTCTGTTACGAATCAGCTGACTCTTTTTTGTTATTAGAAATCTAATCCAAGTCGTTTGTATTTCTGTTTCGTTCTGTTCTGTTTCGGTTTAACCTGTGAAAATCAAAAAAATTGTTAAGTAATTGTAAGTGACAGCATAAATTAAATAAAAACATTTTGAAATAAATTGTAATTGTGAGTTTAAATTTAATTTTTAAAAGAAAACAAAATTATATTGCAACATAACAATGGACAATCCAAACTCATCACTTTAGTAGAAAATTGCGACCTTTCTGGTCAGAAACAGCTGATAGTCACTAAAATGTAAGTACGCAAATTTAGAAGCAGAACGACACAGCAACAGGAAGTAAAGACTAATGAAGCCTTCACTATCATACAAAGTCGTGCGATCTACGAAAAAGTACAACCCTGGTGTGATGAATTGTTATTGTCTTTTGAAAATTTTCATAAACTCCATCATACCAGGGTTGTATTTTTTCATAGATCGCACGACTTTGTATGATAGTGTATCACGGCCTTTAGCTGACTGAAGAGATATCCTCGGAAGGTTACTGATTTACCGCATCAATAATGTATTCTCAATATCTGTGCGACAAACCAGTAACCATAATAATATAACAATATGTTAAATTCAAAAATAATTTAGATTTTAAAATGAGTTTTAATGAATTTTATATTTATGTATTCAAAAGCCTAAGTATTTCCAAAAATATAAAATTTTTATGTGATTAATTCATTAATAGTCATATACATCCGTACTTATCATATCTGTGGCAGTAGGGGAAAACTGCTTATTATATTAAACTTCAATTGAATTTTTTAAACTATTCCTATTTCTGTAAAATATGTAAACTGCCCTATAATTTTACAGGACAAAGAAAATACTTTATGAAATTGTTCAAGTTATAGTTGTGGAATATGTGTCTTGATATATGTACTAGATAATGTTAAATAAGAAAACATCTATAAATTTTTTGTTAGTTACATGGTTTTTTATTTAAGCTGACGATAAATATGTATTACATATATATCATGATGTGGGAAAGATATACTTGAAAAAAGTAGTCTAAAATATTTGAGTCGGAAAGGATGATTTGCATTTTCAATGACGATATGCAATAGTTTTCATATTGTGGCATCACTTTCCTTAATATTAAACAGGTAAATATGCTTTGATCAAAACTCTATTGCTATAGTAACCTCAAACCACTCAATTAGTTATTAAATATTTACATATGTACATATGTATTTATATGCATGTGTATATAATTGCAACAAAATAAATTTTTACATATTAAAATGATGTGTATTACAAAAAATTGCTTGAACTGAAACAAGAAAAAAGAAACCTTATTCCGAAGTTGCTACTTTGGAGGGTGAGGGACAAAGTATGGCTGTGAAGTTTGTGGAAATGTGTGTGAATTGTTTGCCTTTCAAAATGAACAATAAAAATTGAGTTGCAGATAAAAGTTGTTTTAATAAATAACAATACTCCAATAACGTGGGGTTAAAGCCTTTGTAATCAAACAAATCGTATTTTTTGCAACTTTTGTTAATGTTTTTTTTTTTTTGTTTCTTTTTACATATAAAAATCCAGTGTTTTAATCAATTGCAGACTTATGGATGGATGCATGTATGTAGTGTGTTCATAAATACATATTGATCTCGTTGAGCTGAATTTGAACACATAAAAACCACGTAGAATATGGAATGAAAAAAGGAAAGCATCAATAAAATATCGCTTGCGAAATAAATTGAATTTAATTTCATTTTGCTGTTGAACTGAAAATGACAAGCAATTCCAATAACACAGACTTGTTTCTGAGACCTTTACCGTATTTGGACACCAAATGGGTTCGTGCCGATCTTATAGCCAGCCTTCGTAATACTGAGGATGCCGCAATATTATGGAATAATCTTATACAGGATTGTGAATTGGTATCGTCTGCCAGTGGGGCTATTTTAAACGCGGCTGGAAATTTGTCTTACTTGGGTGATGATGGCAAGCATTATTGTGGTGTACAGAAACTGCAATGCTCGTGTTGTCCCAATGATTACTGCGGTCCTTTGTCGGCCTGTAATTGCAGTGCTTGCCATACTTTAGACTCAGATGCAGCAATCAAGAAGATTACTACTGCTGCCCAGGCTGCTGCAGCAGCTGCCCAGCGTGTAGCCAGTGATGCCATCTTTGAGTCGTGGCTTTGGGGCCAATCTCCAAATAATTCATCGAAAGTGGAGTGTCAGAAAATGTTACTTAATGAGTTGCATGATCTATCTTTGCAAGCATCGGGCAATTGTTTGTCATCGGTACATTTGCGGCAACAAGTATTTATTTACGAACGCTACTTTGTATCACTAGCCAGATGTAAACAGCAGCACCAACAACAGCAGCAGCAACAAGCACATTTGCAGCAGCAAGGCCCTCTGGACATACCCTTACTCCAGGCAGCACCTAACTCTAATAACCCATTTTTAAACCTAACCGATAAAACTGCAAATAAATGTCATGATGAAAGCCGTCTATCTAGCCGGGAACGATATGCCAAGTATGTAAATCATTTATCACAGGAAATACGCTCGCCTGTGCGTGAAAGTGAGCGTGCCACATTAGGCTTGGCGAGAGTATGCACACGAGCCGCTTTGAATTTTTCATTTTTCTTCTTGCGTCGCGCTTGGCGTTCTGGTGAGGACATGGAAATGTGCAGTGAGTTGTTGTGTGAAGCTTTGGAATCTCTACAAGACTTGCCCGAGGCTCTATTATTTGACACTTCCCAGGTAAGTGGGGCATGTACATATTAGAAAACAAATTTAAAGATATAAATAGCCGGTCCCACGATGTCGGAGAAAAACATACATACATATAGGGTGTTTTTTATTGAGGTATAGAACTTTAAGTTGGCATCACTTTTTTAACTGGCGGCCATTTTGTCAGCTGTCAAGTGATTAATATTTAGTTTGGTTTGCCATTTCATCATGAACAGGTTGACAAAAGAACAACGCTTGCAAATCGTGCAAATTTATTTCGAAAATAATGGTTCAGTTCGCGAAGTTTACCGCAAGCTCCGTCCATTTTATGGTCGACATAATCGTCCATCAGAGCAATTAATTCGGTTAACCGGTCAATTGGCCACCAAGATCGTGTGATTTGACACCATTGGATTATTTTCTTTGGGGATATGTGAAGTCGCTCGTCTACGCCAACAAACCAGAAACGTTAGGGGACTTGGAAGCCAACATTCGTGGCGTTATTGCCAACATACGGCCCCATATGCTCGAAAAAGTGGTTGAAAATTGGACCTGTAGAATTGGCTTTATTCGAACCAGCCGCGGCGGCCACATTCCCGAAATCATATTTAAACGTTAATGGCATAAAATTATCCTTCCAATAAAGCCAAATTGATGGACATTAAAACGATTTTCTTGTGTTTTATTTCAATTCGAAGTTCTATACCTCTAAAAAAACACCCTATATATTCGGCAATTTGCATTGAAAGTTTCATTACGGAAGGAAGTTTTCTTCCGACGTCATGGGCGTGCTTGCTTGGCTGTAAGTTAAATGCCAATAAGAAATTACTAAAATTACTTTATTTATTGACATACATAACTATTTACAGGTTTCACCCCTATGGATAGAGGTTTTAGAACGTTCGATTAAATTCCTACGTCAAGTGGCATTGGGTGATCCCATGGGAAATCGCTGCACAGCGCCGAAAGAAGATCGCCACACCGCTCTTTGCTTACTACTCGAGCTATGCGCTCAAAAGGGAAGTCTTGCCGCTACTCTGGAAGCTGTCATTTTACTGCTTACACTTTGGGATAAAGATAAAACCGATGATAATCGAGACTTGCCACAAAATGTCGGAGCTCCTTTAGTGCCCATTTTGAAACGTTACGAATCTATAGACAATTACGGTCTGACAGCAAACACAGCACCAGATATTATTCCCTCCAGTGCTACTGAATGCTATCTACGATTTCTTAACTTACCCGAGCAAGAGACGGCAAATGTAGATTTGAAGCAAGCTGCTGTTGTTATAATTTCACACTTGGATCGTTTGGCTAAGCCGCACCTGCCAACTGGACATTCTATACAAATGCCAACAAACTTCGCAGTAAGCAACAATAAGACTCCTGCGGCCAAAGTCTCACCCCTAGCTAATCAAAATTCCCAAGAAAGCGTTACTACCTCCAATCATAATAATAATAATAATCTATCCGCTAGTAGTGCACCCCAATTACATGAACAGCGTATCTATGCCTTGGGTTGGCTGTCACTAAATCCAAATCAATATGGTTTCACAGCGGAGCCGGCAGTTGACATACCCATAGCGCTTGCTAGCAATACATGTTCTCAATATTCAGCACCGGTGTTAAATTTTTACTTTCAAGTTCAACAAGTAGTCATTTCGGAGGAGCATGTGGTCTTTCTAACACAAGATGGTAAAATGTACACGTGGCGCATTTCGAATCCAGAAACAGAGCCCATGCTCATAGAAGAATTGGCAGAAGTTCATATTATATCGGTGGCAGCTCATTGGCATTATACGGGTCGTCATTACTTGGCTGTGGACAGCATGGGTAAGTAGCTTGAGTGGCTTTTCGACCGAAGGGCAAATAATAATTGATTTTATTTTATTGCAGGAAATGCATATTCCTGGGGTAACGGTTCTGGCGGTCGTTTGGGTCACGGTGATACTCTGCCACGTGAGCATCCTACGAAAATTAAGAGCATAGAGCGCTCAGTGAAATCAATTCATGTGGGCTGCACATATAGTGCTGCAATTACTTATAATGGTGTCCTGTTCACCTGGGGATTTGGTGCATATGGTCGTTTAGGACATGGTAATTCTGATGATAAGTTATTGCCAACTCAAGTAGCTGCTTTAGCTGAGCACAAGGTAGTCGATGTTGCTTTGGGTAGTGGAGATGCGCACACACTGGCTGTTACTGCTGCTGGTTTAGTATATGCATGGGGTGATGGAGATTTCGGCAAACTGGGCAACGGTTCTTGTAACGGTTCCCAGCTGCCGGTGGTTATAGAGAATTTGCCTCGTGTACAACGTGTTTTTGCCGGAGCTCAATTTTCTGTCGCCTTAACGAGTGAAGGAAAGCTGTATTCTTGGGGTAAAGCTAGTGGCGGACGTTTAGGCCACCATCAGCTGGACAAACAAGTGAAATGTTTGAGCACGCCGAAACTAATAAATAATTTGCAATCTAAAGTGATTATAGATGTGGCTATAGGTGCTTCCCATTGCTTGGCTTTGAGCTCAAGTGGTGAAGTGTTTGGTTGGGGCCGTAATGACAATCAGCAAATATGTCCCCCGTCCATATGCAAAGATCCTTTAGTCAAACAACCCATTTTAGCTACCCATCCCACTGTCTATGCTTTTGGAATTGCTTGTGGCGCAGCGCAGAGCATCATCTGGAGTCAGAATTCGATTCAAGGCATACCGTCTCGTATACCATTCGTTATCGATCTTACTGAACACACTTTTCGATTGTTAGATCAGCTTTTGGGTATGGTTAGCGGCCAAGATTCTAATAATCGACAAACACCAAATCAAGAATCTGAATGTGTGGCTGTGGCATCTCTAAATTTATTAAGACTGCAATTGCATGCTTTAATAGCCAATGGCGAGTGTGCGAAATCTGTGGGACTATCGGAAGGTTCTCGCCTGTTAGTTAGCTTAAAGACAACGATTTTAAGCTTGGCTGGAGGAAGTAATGTTTTAAAAACTATCCAAGAAGCTGCCCAAAGGGCTTTGCAAGTAGGCTGGAGCGTTTTATTACCAACTGCATCGGAACGAGCACAAACGTTAACAGCTCTGCTACCTTCGGAACCGGGCATATCCTCCGCAGGTCATAGATTTATGACTGACCTTTTAGTAGGCTCTTTGATGGCCGAAGGAGGCTTAGAAACAGCCTTGAAACAGGCTATACGTTTGGAATCTAATGGTTGTGCTGACAATGGGCACAATTTACCCTTGCTTCATCTCATCAAACAATTACTGCGGAATAACTCTGCCTTAACACAAGCCAAGCTTATGCAGTTATTATTAAGCAGTGGCATTGTTAAACCAGAAGATGAAACTACTTCTCTTTCATTTGAGTCTATTGGATACTCGGAAAAACATGCAAATCCTAGTTTGGATTTATTACATCGCTTTCAACGTCTACTTTTTTCTCATATACATCAATGTCCCAAAACCGAAGATCTTATTGGGGCTGAACTATTGCTGAGCAAGTACCTGCAAAGTGCGGTAAGTTTTTGTGTGCACTCGCTACAAAAAGCCCACGAAATAGCTCTGCAAGGCAAGGAAGGTGTATCTGACATTTTGATTGCTGACATTTCTGATACACTTCTCTATGAGCTGTTAATAGGTCTTATAATTCTGAAGAGAGATAAAACAAATTTATTACCCGCTTTTGATTGGTCCAATAGTTTTGTGCCTCTCTTACATGCCTTGGACAATTTGAATCGTCTCATAGGTGATAGTGACATACAAGATTCCGATGATTTGGGCTGGCCCGGTATAATATGTCGAGGCAATAACAAGAATACTACAACTGCAACACAACCAGAAGAATTGATGTTGATACGAAAAAATGATTTTGAAAATCACATATTAGATGGCGGCAAATGGATCATCATTAATGGCTTCGTATGCGATTTAAAAGACTATTTGTAAGTATTTGTTGGCAAGTATGATGAAGTACTTATGTGGAACAATAATAATGATCTGGTTTGTTGCTTTCTATAGGAATGAAGTAGCAGCAATTAATGTTTTTCTCGAGACAAACATAGGCAAAGATCTTACTACAGAATTAAATAATGCAACGTATCGCACGAGCTTGGAATTTATACTAAGTCATCACAAAGTCGGTCGCTATGCTCCTAATATAAGTGAAGAAAAGGTACAATTAATCTACATCAGTATTTTCCAAAACAGCGCCCACAGCGCACATTGGGTAATTTCAGCTACTTTTTAGGCCAAAATTAATTTCAGCTAAAGTTTTGGATCAATATGGCTGAAATTTGGATTTTTTTTTTTTTTTCAAATCTGAATTAAGTTGGCGGAATATAATATTCACAAACTGCCAGGTTCAACTCAAAAAAAATATTCAGATTACAGTTAAATTTTTGCTTCTTTGATGAATTCAATTAGTGAATTGTATACAGAGTAATTGCCACTTTCAAATATTTGCTTCAGATCTTTGTATTTATCAAAAATTGTGTGAATTCTCAAATAGTTTATGAAAGTCTGTGCATAAGATAAGAGGTTTGTGACTGTTCAAAATGTGCGGTTGAAGTCTACTGACGATTTGTTAAAGCAACAATGAAATGCATATAGACATCGCTTAACCACCAGCAAATAAATTTCACTTATAAAAATTGTGTGCTTGTTTCTTATTTGTAGAAAAAGTCTGCATTCGAAAATAAGATCATCAGGGGTTTCAGGTACATGGCAGTGTTGGCATATACATATTTGAGTCAATGACCCTGATCTTGGATAGGTACACATTAATTTTTTATTAATAATTTGGACGTCTTCTGCTTCCAAGGTTCCTGCCTTACGAAACCATGGCTGGGATTTTTGACTTTTGTAATACTGGAATATTTTATGGTTGCCAGCATATGAAAAAAAAATTGAAATATAAATACATATCTCGAAAACAGTCGTTAAGCAGCTCTGGGTTGAAGAACAGCTCTCGCGTCATCGTAATTATTTCTTAAGTGCGGTCAGGCTTTTGTGTGTCTCGCTCGCACTGTTTGACTGATCTGCCACGGATAACCGTATATTCTTGCGGTTCTTTTGTTGAATTTCTTTAACAACCACGTTGCTACTTCCTATGTGAAGGCATAGGTCGTGTATAGTCAGTCACAAAAACTTTTTTAAAACACTGTTAATATCATCTTGGGCATATAGTTACACCGCCCATATTTGTGCAACAATACTTTGCAAACTTACTTTGTAAAGTATTTGTGAAATAAATAAATAAATATTTCGAAAACGAACGGATACATTTTTTTAAAATTCGGCACGATGAAAATATCTCGAAAACGAACGGATACATTTTTTGAAATTCGACACGATGAAAATACACAAGGGGGCTAACAAAATGGCGTATAAGCCATATCAACTTAACGATAAATTTAAAAAAAAGTTTGTACCTTTTTAAATTATTTAAATCAATTTCACTGATAATAAAGTTGTAAACAACATCAGTGTTTCTTTTTCCTTTTTTTTATCACAAATCTAAACATTATAAAGTTCACTATATTACAAGCTGAGGCAGACAGAAAAAGACAATCAGCACGACGTTGCTATGATGGTCTGAGGGTACAACTAATATTGGTACAACATCTGTTTACCAAAATTTGAATGTACTCGCAACATTAAAATGATAACATCTGTTTACCAAAATTTGAATGTACTCGCAACATTAAAATGCCGAATGACCGTCCTCCGACTCTTGTTTTCAATGTTGTCACAATACTCTAAATACAAATTTCTAAGGTCGTCACAATGGAGATTTCCAAACTAAAGTAAAATTTTTGTATTTACGGTTTTATAGCGGTATAGAATTATTTTCAACGGGGTATTGGGAAACGAACGTCGAATTTTTTACATACAGTGTTGTAGAACGCGGTATTTGTAAACGTAGAGTCATATTTTTGTTTTTGCAGTACTGTGGTAGTAAAAAAATGTTGGAAGAGTCGTTATTTTTTGCGCAAAGTCACAATTTCTGCCTGAGGATATACTAAATAAAAGTACCGAAAGGAAAAATAAAAAAATGCATTCAGAACTATTTTCTTAACACTTTTCATCAAGGAAAAACTCTCTTTAATTAACAAAAGCAATAACGTACACCAATATATTTCGTTTTTTTTAAATTACTCACTATCCCCTCTCTTCTCTTGTTAAG
Source organism: Nowickia ferox (assembly GCA_936439885.1). Taxonomy (NCBI): domain Eukaryota; kingdom Metazoa; phylum Arthropoda; class Insecta; order Diptera; family Tachinidae; genus Nowickia; species Nowickia ferox. The sequence goes on along the minus strand of OW387025.1, from coordinate 88,616,045 downwards.
CTGCACTGAGCACGCTGCTTGCGAATGTCAACTTAAATCGGCTGATATTTGTTTTTTACCAAAACCAAATGTAGGCATTTCCACAGAAATGTCAACTTTTTGTATCGTGCGACACCAAACAAATATGTTTGTTTTTTCAAAGAAAACGAAACTTGTTTCTTACTTTCTAGTACATTTGTGTAGGCTGTCAGCAGCTCTATATTAGGCAAAATTTTAAGTAAAATTTAGTCACATTGTTTTGAAATACAAGCTTAACTGCTTGCTTTCGCACGTGACAAAAAGTGGACTTTCTCGTGGATAACTCCATGTATGGAGTTATTTGCTTTGATATATTTTGAATCGAACTTCATTAACAAAAACAATAGTATTGTTAGGGCGTCGTAATTTTCTTACAAATTATTTGTAAAATTGGAAACAGATGTCTTACACTTGAGAAACACTGATCTACGTTGATTGAAATAACGATATTAAATTTTATTATTTTTTTTAGCCACACTTGCACCAGAGTAAAGCTCTTACCCATTTCAATTCGGAAAGAGCTTTAGCTTATTTATTGGGCTTAGTGGCCAATACACTTCAAGTTGGTCCTCCTCCCCAGCCGGCGGAACTGCAATGTAAATCAATTATCAAGTCCAGCATTTTAAGTGGTGGCCTGCAAGTCTTACAACCAAGCAATCCATTCGATGAAGAAAAAGGGGAGGCACGTAGTAGTGCCAGCACAGCTGGTAGCACGCCTACAGAACCACCAGTTCATGCCATTGCTGCCGCGGGAATGATACAATCGACGGGCAATAGCATACAGCAGCGCATAGAAACATTTATATCCGCTTTATCTGATGGTCGTTTAACTGATCCTTTAGTTGTCACTTGGATGACGATATCCGAACGCTTTTGCAAGGATAATAACTTGATATGGCATCAAGAATTTCCACCGGAACATCCAGTGCAAGAATTAGAACGTCTGCTAACCGCTGTACTTATACGTCATCAAAGTTTAGGTGGTCTAATATTATCGACAATAGAAAAAGAACTGACTGGTGTAACGGCTGCAAATTTAATATATAAACTGCCTAAACAAATTGCCGAAATAATACGTTTGATTTATCAAACGAAATGGTCGGTAGTACGAATAAGGCAGCAGTTGAATCGCAGCTACAAGGAGGTGTGTGCGCCAATGTCGGAACGCTTGCGCTTCCTTTTGCATGAAATAAGGCCAGCTGTGAGTTTAGAACAAGAGGGCTTACGAAAACTATCCATACTGCACAAATTGCCACGATTTAAACAAATGGTACGCAAGATAATTGCAGAAATGCGCATAGCTAAGAAACAATTAGTGTGTGCAAAGCCTGAGGATATATTAAATGTAACAATACAAAGTCAAAACGTTGCACAAAAGCTGCAATCACAATCTCAAGTAAGTTGAAAATAGTTCACTTGTTTAACATTCTTTGTGTGTTGATATATTAATCTTTGCTTTAATTATTATTATAGTTTGAAGTTTTTTTTTAACTGCATTTCCACTGAATAGTTTTTGTTCGGTTCAAATTAACTTTTGGGAATGTGTGACAGATCGGTGAAATTACCAATAACTCTATGATCTATGTGGCCAAAACTTGATTCAGAAAGATCCAAACTGCTACTGGGTATGAATAGGAAGGCGTTGCGAGTCTTGATAGGCGCATTGACTGGTCACTGCTCAAGATTTCTGTAGTATGTGCGGGGATCAAAATGAACTAGAAACCATTGAACATATCGTGCCGTAATCGCCAAAAAAGCTTAAGCGACATAATTTTCGAACTTCGTTTTTTGACCAAAACCGATTATTTGCGATCGTAAATAATCTATTTTCATCAAAAAAAAAAAACGAAGTAAAAATAGTGTCGCTTAAGTTTTGTTTTAGCGGTTATGGCTCGATACTATCCGCCATTGCCCGAAGCTGCAACGCCTTAAGCTTAGTTGGCTGAGCAGACGTTTCCATGAGATCATTAGTGATATCGATAAGCGCAAACTGCAGGACTCAGGGGCTTCATCACGGATTTCAGTACATAAAATGATTATTAACTGGTATCAACAGAAGGGAATCACAATGGACCCAACTGGGTCTAAGAGTGGCGGTGTGTTGTAGCACCACCTTTCCTAACCTAACCTTATAATTCTCTAGAACATAGTAAGGGTCTGAGAGGAGGGTGGCGTTGGCTGAAGTAGTTAGCACGCTAACTACAAAACCGAAGGTCCTGGGTTCGAGCTCGGTCTCCGACAGTCATTAAATGTCCCTTTGTATCAGTTGTTGTAGGAAAAGTTCTAGTGATGAAGATATACACTGGCCACTAACCTACAGAAGAATCATCGACGAAGTAAAATAACAAATAAAATGTCTACTAAACACATCTTCAAAATTTAATACGAGTGCGCTTCATTGACACCAGAGGCGCTGCAACACTGCATTATCAAAAACGTGCAAAAAGCAGAGTTGTAAAACAATAAAGCTTTCCTCTATCTCTTCCTTCACCACCTGTCTTCTTTATTATTATCCCTTCCCTACCACTCTCTCTCTCTCTCTCTCTCTCTCTCTCTCTCTCACTGTCTTCTCTTCAACTCACAGGTAGCACAAAGTTTCACCAGCAGCCTGCTAGCCTAATGTAACCTAAGGATCTGAGAGAAAACAGGGCTAGTTTACAGTAGTTTCAAAACAACAAGCTTTATGCTATTTACTATTGCTAGGGTAGAGTTAAAAATAGCGAGTGAGGCTAAACACTTGTTTTTTACAGCTTTATATGGAAAAGGAATAGGTACGAGAGGCTTAAGAAAGAACTGGGACGTGCAGTGCGAGTATTAAACTGGATTTACAGAACTTAGTGGTTGTGGAAGTAAAGCCACAGGAATACAGTTTTTAAGGTCGAGACGTATGCTTCAATTGGCAGCACAGATTACGGCACGGACAAGCACTCTTCAGGACACCTTGGTCGTCTTTCTCGATTTGCTTCTCATCGAGAACTTTGTTATGGATAGGCTTTTCGCGCCAAGCTTATTGAAATCTAGTTTAACGGACTACATGATAATTCTGGACGTGATTAAGCTTGTCTGGGTTTAAGGACTTCTAGGAAGCTGAGATTAACTTTTGCGAAGCACTTTCAATGGTGATACCTGATAACGACTTCTGGGTTCAATCAAATAGTCTTTATAAGGATTTTGCCATCTACACCGAATGCTCTAACATTGACGTAGGCACGGGCACTGGGATCTTCATCAGGGGTTCGCAGATAGTTTAGGTTTGCAAAATTTCTGAACGGTAATGTGCGTGCAAGCTTTGAAGGAGCATATTGTCAGATAAAAACTAGCTAGTCAACGTAAGAGACTACTTACTAAGCTTTCAGTGAACAGGTATAGTGTAAGGACGTTCCTTGGTTTGAGGTAGGGTTTTTGGGGCACACTTTATGTCAAATTGTGCATAAAACCATATACCATATACGGTGACATGCTAGCATTCTGGATACAGTAAGCCACATATCTGATCTCATAGACTACTGCACTCCCAAACCCTACTTCAATAGGAATTTTCGAATTTCACTGAAAGAAGAGCGGAGTCGTACAGGTGTTCACGGACGGTTCAAGACGGGAAGATATAGTTGGTAGGGCAATTGAAATGTTCTACAGACTACCGCACGAATTAAGCATATTACAGGCAGAAATATCTGCCCTCAAAAAGAGCAACAGACTGGCTAAGATTTTATCAGATATCAAATTGATTTATCCATATCAGTCAGCCTGCTATTAAGTACCTCAGAGGTGTGTGTATAAAACATCTTTTCTTGTCTTGGGTGAGTGGACACAGCAATATTCCGGTTATAGTAGTTGCGAACGACCTAAAACAGAGAGCTTTACTCAGGTAGGTCGATATCGATAACCTCTGTGGTCTGCCACTTTCATCCTTCCGCAGATGCCTTTCTTGAGTGATCTCAAGACACATGAAGCAATGAGCCCACCTGCGCAATAGCGAGAACCCTTCGTTATCGCCTAAACCCTTACAAAACTAATAATCTCATGAACTTCACTAGCAAGCACTTGCATAATTCCGGCCACTGCGCTTTCGGAACCCATGTTGGTTTGTGCAAAGAGAAAGAAAATTGTTTTGTTCGTCGTAAAAGTAGAAATAAATTTATCTCAGAGCTCGCTACGCACGACGAATGGTTGGTCCCAATTGTGCTCCCAGCAATATGTGTAAGCGAACGCAATCCAATAAAAAATTTAAAAACTTTTATTGAGTTCACGAACGCAGCTATGATGACTATCATTTGATAGTTGTTGTATGTACTTATTTTATTTATAAGCTCGACTTTGAATTTCATAAACTCGACTTTGAATTTAAGTCGTCTACAAATGCGACATAACATCACCCACATTTTAATTTTCAGGAATCTCTTTTGGACTCCAGCTTATCGCTAAACACTGATAAAAATTCAACATTAGCTGACTCTGGGCTGATGCCAAGTGCAATAGTTCAAATACCCTCACCCCTTACCCATCATCATTCCTCCAATGAAAATCTTCTAGAGAGCAGCAACAATAATTTTATTTTATCTGAACGAAAATCATCGAATGAAGATATAAAATTTGAAGCAAGCGATCTTGATTTCGAGGACAAAAAACCCGACCAGGAACCCAGGCTCCGAAATGATGTCATACGTAGACTTTGTGAAAAATGGTATTTTTCTGGCGACCTAAACATTCAATTAATGAACGAAATTGTCGAATTTGTTATGCAAGAAATCTGTGATGTTGAGACAGTTCGTCGTGCCATGTACTGTCAAGTGCAGCGTTATCAAATACGCCGACAAGGCTTAGAAATGTTCCACACTATTTTACAAGTAAATGGTCTTATGGATGCTGTAAAGTACAATATGTTGAGTGGGTACTTGGGTCTACATCAAAAGGGTAATAAGCACACAACCACAAATATACTGGATGATGTTGGCTCGATAACGGCATTTCAAAAGGCTAATCTAATACTGGCTCAGGCTCGCATTTTGGAATGGTCCGTGCAGGAATTGCAAAGATTGGTCAATCAAGAGCAAATAAATTTGAAAGCAAAACATAATAATGCGGGCAAAGATAACTTCAATTTGGGTACATATGTATTCCTAAAGAAATTGCCGCGGGCAAGATTTCTCTTAAGTATATTTGGTATTTTAGCCAAGGATATGGGTGCCAACGAACTAAGTTTACTTATTAATTCTGGTACATTGGGTACGGTTTTGGGTTTACTAAGTCAAACAGGAGGCGATGTACCGGCCGTAAAAAACACTTACGAACTGTCCACGGTTTACGAAGATACTATTCTTAAACAAAAATCAAATAAAGCAAATCTAACCGGTCCGGAATTGGCCAAACTAATGAAAATTGGCACGAGAATTGTACGAGGGGCCGATTGGAAATGGGGAGATCAAGATGGAAATCCACCTGGAGAAGGTAGAATAATAAGTGAAGTGGGCGAAGATGGGTACGTTGAGTATATGTTTTTTCTCCTTAAAAAAATAATAAAAGAAAATAAAATTATTTTTACTCCCCGAAAATAGCTGGGTACGTGTGGAATGGTATACTGGCGCAACTAACTCTTATCGGATGGGCAAAGAAAATCAATATGATTTACGTTTAGCTGACAGTGCTTTAAATATTGTCTCTCCAGATTCCGAAACTGAAAAAGACGAAGTTACTTGCGATTCTTCACTGAATGGAGAATCTCATCCTACGAAATTGTTGCGTTACGCTTGCACGAAACTACTGCAAATCATTTCGGTTGGTATTGGACTACATTCTGAAAAAATGGATAAAAATGCTGTACGCGGCATTTCATCAATGTTCCGTGCCATTTTAAATCCAGATTCTACTTTGGCTAATATTTGCGGTTTAGATAATTGGACCACTTTGGGCTTTCTTAAAGCGATTGCAGGTTTGTCTTATAATAAGCACTATAATTTGATGTTTTTTCTTTAAGTTTTTATCAAACAATTTTGATTTCTGAGCAACATACATGCATATTGTAAATATGAAAAGGTTTATGCATTAATTTTCAGGGGAATCTTCAATATTATCTAAGTACTTAACATCGCCCATATGGATTGATTTTTATATAAATTTGTTAGAACAACCAACAGTACGAGAACAAGATATTTTTCGTAAAATTCATTGCCTACGTCTACTCCAAATAGTCTTAGTACATTGGAATGATGAAGGTGAACTGCAACAAATGACTTCTCTGGTACGGCAAATATTCTCAACATTGGGTAAATTAACTTTATATTGTCCGAATGATTCTTCCCTGATGCAAACGACAGCTGAAAATAAGCCAAGAATACTTTTAACCGCTTCACACTCGGGTACTGTAGCCGAAGAAATAATAACATTGCTGAGAAAACTACACACTCTGCCTGTATGGAACACGGCCATTAACTCCTTTCTCTCACAGAAACTTTGCGTAGCAGCTGAATTATTTGGAGAAGATGGTTTGGACTTGCATCACCTGGAGAATGAGTATATATTTGTAATGGGAGTTTTAACAACAATTGGGGGATGTGATTTACGGCCAAGGGTTGGATTGCAAGTATTTCATGAAGGTACAACCGCCACCATATGTGGTTTTACCACAAAAGGAAAATGTCTGCTGAGCACGGACAATCAATCGTTGAACGGAGAATGTAGAAAAATATCTTTGAATGTCGCTTTAGAAAATGCTGATTATTCGGTATTTAGTTTATCGCGACTACCCATGAACGAAATGTTGCTGAACTCCTGGTCGGTGCTGTTGTATGGACCAGGAGAACGCAAGGAATCCGTACCCAATATTATCGATATAAGTCTGTTGCGTTCGCAACAAATACAGCTCTCAGTATTAAACTCTAACTGTGTACTCTACAGACATCAAACTTCTTTAAGAAAGATACTAAAACAGAGATCACCCGGTATGTGTTCGTATTCCTCGGAAGAGAGCGTCTCAGAAGAAGAGCAGCCACAACAGTTAACAGCCAGTGTAGAACAAAACATTCAACACGATGTGAATAATGAAGCACTCTGTGGCAGTTCATTCTCGGCATCGAATGAAACGGAACTTCTTATACAAAGTATACTTTTACGCGCTACGCAACCTTCTCCGGTGAAAGCTTGCTATACATATGCTGAACTGGCCTCAGCTGCTTTAAACTGTTCCCAAGTTCTTGCTTCTCAAGTTCACTCCGAACTTAATAATATTACTTCATCTACGACTCGTTTGGGTAGCATGATGTCAACCATGCAACCGACCATGATACATGGCACTCCCATCTACAATATGGGCATTTATGACGAAGCTACTGCAACAAACGTCTCTAAGTTAGAATCAAAAGAAGCCGATACGTCTATTAACACTTCAGCATCTTTAATATCTCAAATTATGGAAATGGGCTTTAGCAAGAAATCCGTTGAATTAGCGGTAAAACAATTAACGATTTATCCCATGACACCGACACCTGAGCAGATAGTTCAGTGGATTTTAGAACATCCCGATATCTGTAATAACACTATTGATCCGGTTGACTACAATGATCCTGCGGAGTTGATAGGGCATTCATCTTCTGATGCGACCTTAACGCAACAACAACTACAACAACCGCAAAAACTGATTTCACTGCAAGATCCTGAAGGTGATATCGACAATGAAAGCGTTGACACCAGCTCGGATACCGTGGAAGGTTCCTCAATACAGGATCAACCCTTCAAATATGAAACAAGACAAGACTTTCAAACAGCTGATCAATATGCCATGTATGTAAGAGGTCTTGTGTGCCCAGGCATGATTGTTCGCTGTTGCCGTGATTTTGAAGAAATTAAAAAAGGAGATATTGGAACTGTTCTAAAGGTAGACACAGAAGGGCTACACGACCTGAATGTGCAAGTGGACTGGCAATTACATGGCACCACCTATTGGGTGTGTTTTGTACACATTGAACTATTGGAAAAACCGGCAGAAAAAGCCTCTTCTTCAACGGAAAAGCAGTCGTCGCAGCTTGTAATTGGTTCACAAGTGCGTATGAGAGCTGCACCACGCTATAAATGGGGTAATGTAATGCGTGGCAGTGTTGGCACAGTAACCGCCATATGTGGGAAAAATGTTAGTGTTGATTTTCCGCAGCATCCAGGCTGGAAGGGCTCGGTTAATGATATAGAAACGGTTGGAACCTCCGTGCAAGGCAGTACTCTCTTGGGTTTCAACAGCCTTTCAGCACCGGCAGCTTCGGATCTCATCGAAGATTGGTCGCGTTGCATTCGATCCTTAAGCGTATCTTCAAATGAAATGACAGCTAAGCACCTATTGGATCGTAGCCCCAGCTGCTGGCAAAGCTCTTCAAGCACACAAGGAAAACATTGGATACGTCTGGAAATGCACGAAAATGTTTTAATACATAGTCTGTCGATAACGGTCAGTCCCTCGGACCACTCGCATATGCCTTCGCTGGTGGTAACACGCGTGGGAGACAGTATTGGCAGCTTGAAGGAATATTCGTGGATATCAATTAAAAACACCGACACAACGGTGTCCCTTATGACCGACGTCATACTATACTATCCTTGGATTGAAATAGTTATTAAACAGTGCCGTAACAATGGAATACAATGCAAAGTTCATTCCCTGCATGTAATAGGAAGACGCAAACAGACGGATTTAGATTTGATGTTAATGAATGCTTCGTTTTTGGCTTGTGAATATGATAATATATCAGATTCCAATCAAAATCTTTCTCTATCTTCATATGCTGATTCTAAATCGTCGTTAAGTGATCCTCCTTGTACGGTTATGGTTTGGGGTTTAAACGACAAAGAACAATTGGGTGGCTTAAAGGGTTCCAAAGTTAAAGTTCCCACATTTTCACAGACAATAAGTCGCTTGCGACCCATACACATAGCCGGTGGATCGAAATCTCTGTTTATTGTGTCGCAAGATGGTAAAGTTTATGCTTGTGGAGAGGGCACCAATGGCCGTTTAGGTTTGGGTACCAGTGCCAATATATCTGTGCCGCGTCAGATTCCTGTCTTACATCAATATGTTGTCAAGAAGGTGGCCGTTCATTCGGGAGGTAAGCATGCTTTAGCTCTTACGTTAGATGGGAAAGTATTTTCTTGGGGCGAAGGAGAAGATGGCAAACTTGGCCACGGCAATCGTCTTACTATGGATAAACCCAAAATGATTGAGTCCTTGCGATCTAAGAAAATACGAGACATCGCTTGTGGCTCTTCTCATAGTGCAGCAATAACTTCAGCCGGTGATTTGTACACATGGGGATTGGGAGAATACGGTCGTTTGGGACATGGAGACAATTCAACTCAACTGAAACCTAAGCTTGTGGCTGGTTTAAATGGTAAACGTGTTATACAAGTGGCCTGTGGTAGTAGAGATGCGCAAACGCTGGCTTTGACTGAAGATGGTGCAGTGTACTCATGGGGTGATGGTGATTTTGGTAAATTGGGTAGAGGTGGTTCAGAAGGTTCTTCGGTACCTCATGAAATCGAGCGTTTGACGGGTATTGGTGTTATACAAATTGAGTGCGGTGCCCAATTTAGTTTGGCCTTGACACGTACTGGTGAAGTTTGGACTTGGGGAAAGGGAGACTACTACCGTTTAGGACATGGCACTGATCAGCATGTTCGCAAACCTCAACCAATTCAAGGTCTTCGAGGCAGAAAAGTTATACATGTTGCTGTAGGAGCTTTGCACTGTTTGGCAGTCACAGATACCGGCCAAGTATATGCCTGGGGTGACAACGATCATGGTCAGCAGGGATGCGGTAATACAGTGGTAAATAAGAAGCCTGCACTAGTCATAGGATTAGACTCGGTATTCGTAAACCGTGTAGCATGTGGAAGTTCCCACTCTATTGCCTGGGGCTTGCCGCAGTCACCATCAGAAGATGAAAAGAAAGGACCAGTACCATTTGCTACTACGAAAGATCCCTTAGGTGGTACCAGTCTGGGAATATATGATGCTGAACCAGTTTCTGCCACTACATCATCATCCATTAGCTCGTCCATGAAAAATTCTGTAAAAGTCAGTCTCAGTGAAACATTGTTGAATCTTGAAACAAACGGAGCTCGCCAGACAGCTTTGAATTATGTGCTCAATGCCATGAGTATTTTACAGGCTCGGCAAATTATTGTGGCAGCACTAACCAGTCACAGCAAGGTGAACTTAAACGAGCGAGTGAGCAATGAAATTGAACAAGATTATGGCACATTTAGAGATAATGTAGCCCATAATAATAATGCCCAACAGCAAATTAACAATAATAATACTAATGAGATTATAGCCCAGGGTGGAGGAGAAGCATTAGCAGATGCCACTGATCCAGCAGTTCATGAATCTTCGCCCGAAGCCGATATACAACCAGCGCCAGCGGGTCCTTTAAGTGCTTTCCAAAGTTTGACAGGTTCCTTATCACTTTCGGCTTCTTTGTCCAGTGCAGCTCCGCAAAAGCACTCAAAAATGTCTGCTAGTGCAATGTCAGTTATGGCAGCTACCATGACAAATCAGGAGGAAATGATTAATGAGTCTTCTTTAACCGGCTTGGATGATTTTACATCTCTGCTGGGTGAGGCTGAGTCAAAAAGTTTGGTAGAACTATTAAAGCTAAGTGTGGCCGGTAGAACAGGACCTTCCAGTACTGCGCAGACAATAGCAGATACCCTAATTGCTTTGGGTTCGAATAGCCTGTCGATCGGCTCAATGCTCCTGGAAACTTGCATAACAGAACTGGAAGACCTGTGTACTTCCCGCCATAGTTTAGGAAAAGTTCCAAAACCTGTAATGCAAGAGAGCAGCCATCCCTATGTAGACAATGTAACCACAAGTGGTCATGTTAAAATACCGGGAGCTGAGGCCTTACGTCTGGAATTTGATTCGAATTGCTCGACAGAAAAGCGCAATGATCCTTTAGTCATAATGGATAGTACGGGTCGCATAATTGCTATGAGATCGGGACGAGAATTTGCTCATTGGGCTTCGGAGATACGCATTCCTGGAGATGAAATGCGCTGGAAATTTACATCTGATAGTTCAGTTAATGGTTGGGGTTGGCGCTTTTGGGTTCATGCTATAATGCCAGCATCTTCTATGAACGAACGGGGATCCGATAGAGCTGTGCTCTCACAGCCATCCATGCCTCTTGTGATGGCTTTGTTAGATGAGCGTTTAACTCCCAATAACAGTAGTGTGCTATTGCGCCTGGCATCTGCCTTAGCATCATGTGCTCAGTTGAACTCTCTGTCTACTGCACAACGTATATGGTCTTTAAAACGTTTGCATGCAGTACTAATATCGAAACATGCTCCGAAACCCTTGGAAGCCTCTCTCAATCCCATCTTAATGCCTTTGATACCTGAACTATTGCGTCAATATGAATACGAAGAACCCCAAGTAAGAGGAGGCATACATTTAATGCATTCCGATTATTTCAAAACTTTAGCAGCCTTAGCATCTGACATGCTATTAGATTCTGTACTACCGCCAGCAGATGTCCATAAGTGGGCTTGGTTCAAGCGATATTGCATTGCCGTCAGAGTGGCTCAGTCGTTGATTAAAAGAAACGAATTGCCAAAAGCATTTTGTCTGGAGGTTCGAAAGAAATTTGCCGAAATGATGCCACAACCACGTACACCGCAACCAGGAGGGTCAATGATAAACTCGACCACTTCCCTAGGCTCCTCCGTAAGTACAGCTAGTAATCCTACACCCTCTCCGCAACCTTGTCTACCCGGCTGTTCTTCATCTTCAAATATTGTCAATACTTTAACACCCACTACAAGCAGTCTCATACAATATATTGATACGGTAATGACATTGTCTTTACACGAGAATTTGGGATCATGTGGCGGGGGACCATGTGCTTCTGGGGTGTCCGCAGAAACAATACAATTTATGCATGAGGATCATAATCTTTTTAAAGCTGAACACGACAGCCAACTTTTGCAATGGCTAAATAGACGTCCAGATGATTGGGCCTTATCATGGGGTGGAGCTAGTACTATTTATGGTTGGGGTCATAACCACCGAGGCCAACTGGGTGGCTTAGAAGGAAGTCGTATTAAAACACCTACACCTTGTGAAGCTCTGAGTCTATTGAGACCGGTACAGCTAGCGGGAGGAGAGCAAACTCTATTTGCAGTCACACCAGATGGAAAACTATTTGCCACCGGCTATGGTTGTGGTGGTCGTTTGGGTGTGGGAGGTACAGATTCTTGGGCTGTGCCAACTCTAGTAGCTTCTTTGCAACATGTCTTTGTTAAAAAAGTGGCGGTAAACTCGGGAGGTAAACATTGCTTGGCCCTTACAACTGATGGTGAAGTTTACTCTTGGGGCGAAGGCGAAGATGGAAAATTAGGCCATGGCAATCGTATGAGCTATGATCGGCCCAAGCTAATAGACGATCTTACCGGTATTGGAATAGTAGATATTGCCTGTGGCAGTGCCCATTCGGCTGCCATAACTTCCTCCGGTCATGTTTTGACCTGGGGCAAAGGCAGATATGGACGTTTGGGCCATTGTGACTCGGAAGATCAATTGAGACCTAAATTAGTTGAAGCATTATTGGGATATAGGGCCATCGATATTGCTTGTGGCTCGGGTGATGCTCAGACACTGTGTATTACGGATGATGATAATGTATGGAGCTGGGGCGATGGAGATTATGGCAAGCTTGGGCGAGGTGGTTCAGATGGTTGTAAAGTTCCTGTCAAAATCGAAAGTCTATCCGGCTTGGGTGTTGTTAAAGTAGAGTGTGGCTCCCAATTTTCAGTTGCTCTAACAAAATCTGGTGGAGTTTATACGTGGGGCAAAGGCGATTTCCATCGTTTAGGTCATGGTACTGTAGATCACGTACGACGTCCCAAAAAAGTGGCAGCCTTGCAAGGCAAAAAGGTGGTGTCAATTGCTACCGGATCATTACACTGTGTAGCCTGTACAGATAGTGGCGAGGTATATACTTGGGGCGATAATGATGAGGGACAATTGGGCGATGGTACTGTAAGTGCCATACAAAGACCCAGGCTTGTACAAGCCTTGACGGGAAAGCATATTGTTAAGGTTACTTGTGGTTCAGCTCATACTTTAGCACTGTCAACATCTCAGCTGTCGGAAAGAGTGAGGCCACCACCCAATCCTCCACTGGAATATGATTTAGTTAGGGATCTACCACCCGAGGCATTGCATGCCAGATTAGTATTATTGCATCACTTTTCGGAATTATTGTGTCCCTGTTTGGCCATGTTACCCATAGCAGGTATGAGTATATAACATATCTCTATATTCTATGATGATTTTATTTAAATCCATTTGCGGTTTTCTAGGTGATTTAAGTTTGGGCGCCTTAAAAGATGTGCTCGTTTATACTATCAAAGAAGCCGCCTTTCGAAAAGTTATACAAACAACAATGGTGAGAGATAAACAGCATGGTCCCGTGATTGAATTAAATCGCATACAGGTCAAGCGCTCGCGCAATAAATCGGTTAATGGGTTGGCGGGTGTTGATGGCATGAAAAGTGTGTTTGGCCAAATGGTGCAAAAGTTGCCGCTACTTACACAGGAGGCCTTATCATTGCCACACCGCGTCTGGAAAGTTAAATTCGTAGGCGAATCTGTAGATGACTGCGGTGGCGGTTATAGTGAATCTATTGCGGAAATGTGTGACGAACTGCAGAACGGCAGTGTCCCTCTACTAATAGGCACACCCAACGGTCGCGGAGAAGCTGGCGCAAATCGCGATTGCTTCTTATTGGATCCAACACTAACATCGGTTTTGCAAATGAATATGTTCCGTTTCCTAGGCGTTCTGATGGGTATAGCTGTTAGAACAGGATCGCCTTTAAGTTTAAAGTGAGTTTAAAACCAAAAAAGTAGAAAGTATTCTTAAATAACTGAAATCTTTGCAGTCTCGCTGAGCCGGTTTGGCGTCAATTGGCTGGGGAACAACTGCGTCCCTCCGATTTGACCGAAGTCGATCGTGACTATGTAGCCGGTCTGCTGTGCATACGCAATATGGATGATGACCCGAAGGTATTCAATACCTTAGAATTACCTTTCTCTACTTCTTCAGCCAAAGGCCATGAAGTGCCGCTTTCCACGCGATACACACGGATTACACCGAAAAATCGTCAAGAATATGTTCGTTTAGCTTTAAATTTTCGATTGCATGAATTCGATGAACAAGTTAAAGCCGTACGCGATGGCATGTCGAAAGTAATACCCGTCCCTCTATTATCATTATTCTCTGCCTCTGAGCTGCAAGCAATGGTTTGCGGTTCACCCGACATACCGTTGGGCCTCCTTAAATCCGTTGCCACTTACAAGGGATTCGATCCGAATTCTGCTTTGGTGCAGTGGTTTTGGGAAGTTATGGAAGAATTTTCCAACCAAGTGAGTAGTCCATCATATGAGTATTAATAATTTAATGTTATTTTATCCCTAAAATCACTTTAGGAGCGTTCCCTGTTTTTGCGTTTCGTTTGGGGTCGCACCCGCTTGCCACGCACGATTGCCGACTTTCGAGGACGAGATTTTGTTTTACAAGTTTTAGAGAAAAATCCACCCGATCACTTTTTACCCGAAAGCTATACCTGTTTCTTTTTATTAAAGATGCCAAGATATTCCTGTAAAGTAAGTAATATATTTTTTATATTATATATTCACTTACAGATCATCCTAAACTTTTGGTTTTATCCAATATATTGTGCCATATAGCAATATAATGCACAAACATGCAATTTTACTGAACAATGTCAATTACTGCACAATAATATTGCAAATGTTTAAACAGTTAAAAATATGTATGTGTGAAATATTTATAAGGCTGACTTACGTAACTTGCACAATTTTGAACGGGATCACTGAGCAAACTTTTAACAGGACATTCGGATCAATAACAGAACGTTTAGAAATGTTAAAAATGCTGCAGGACTTAATACTCGTCCAGTTTTACTAGGCTTGGCGACTTCTGCAGGAACAATGGTTACGGATGTACCAGGAATGGCAGCTTTATTAGCAGATCATTTCTTTCAGGGTAATCCGTCATACTGACGCTTTAAGCATCAATGTACGGGAGACTGTTTCAACTTTGGGCAATACAATACACCATTGACACGGCAGATGGAGAAGTTTTAGGTGAAAACGTTGATCACCTTGGGTTTATGAATCCAATGTCTATCAGTAAAGCATTAAGAGTAAGGTCAAACAAGAAGTCTAGTGGAGTGGATGATATACCTGACTTTGTTCTTAAGAAGACTGACATAATAGATTGGCGGTTTTTGCTCACTTTATTTAATCATTCCTACATTATCGGATATTTTCCAAAAGCATGGCGCATGGCACTTGTTGTACCAATTTCTAAGCCCAGATTAGATTCTCGTGAGACTGGGAGTTACCGACGGATTTCCTTGCTGTCGGCCTTTGGAAAGCTGTTTGAATACTTTCTTTTGGAAAAGATAAACGACGTTGTAAAGGACAGAACGTTTTGAGAGACTTTCAGTTTGGATTTAGGACTGAACTTTCGACAACACATGCACTTACAGTTTTACGTTTCTAGAGGATTAAACAGGCGATGCCCCACAATAGCGGTCAGCTTAGATTTTACTAAAGCTTTCGATTCGATTTGGATTTTGTTCGGGCATCTGTCGAATGGTGAATAGCTTTTTAAAAGATCGATTGTTTATGGTTCGTATTGGCGTTACTCTGTCTTACGAGGTTTCAATCTGTGCGGGTGTTCCACAAGGATCTTTGCTAGGACCTGTCCCTTATAATATTTTTGTGTCAGATATCGGGTGCTATCATGATAAAAGGACGACGTAAACACAAGAGCAAGAGCATTTCAGAAGATAATTCGCAAGCTTCGTTGGACACGTTGGACCTTGGACCTCATTGGATCCTCCAAACGAGATGACGATTCGAAGCACACTGCACTTTTCGTGATATATTGGCTGCTTTGATGTGCTCCACGACAACTTTACATGCCTCCCCGAACCTCAAACATTAAAACCATGGAGTATGGTATGAAAGAAGATATTACAGCCAAAAAAACCCTAAGAAATGCTCATAAAAGCTTACTGCCAGAAATAACTCCTTCTGAAACGCCAAATTTGCTGCTGTCAATGCCAAATTGTTTACAAACTGTCGTATGGGTTAACAGAGTACTAAAATATTATATATTTTTTATTTTTCGTACGAAATTCAATTTTATTTTAAAATATCTCCACATGTATTTAAACTTTTGTCCACCCAATTTTATTGTCATACTTATTACTTATCAATGAAGGTAAATAAAACTTAATTGGAAAAGTTTTCAGAAAAGCTTTAGTTTTCTTGAAACTACATATTTGGAATGTGTATTTAAACTTTAGTCTCTGAGGGCCAATTTCACCAACTCTATTTAAATACCAATTCATATTTAAATGTCGATTTTCATTTATTTTTGTATGGAAAAATGACTTTTAAATATGAATTAATATTTAAATAAGTTGGTGACATTGGCTCTGAGTGTGCCTTTTGTATAACTATCTTTTTCTTTCTCAATTATAAAATCAAAAGTTGAGCAAGAAAAACTGCCGAGTCTAAAACCAGAGTTTGGAACATAAAAAATCATCATCATGTAAAATATGTGCGTGACACCAATAAAACAGCAAATTGTAATCATCTGCCGCTGTGCTGCCACCTTGTAAAATTAATACGCCTCGTTTACACACGTGTTTCACACGGTAGTTTTACAGCCTGTTGACGATGCAAATCTTGACGTTTCTGTAATAGATTAAAGAAAAGTTGTGCAAGTTTCCATTAATCTATTACAAAAATGCCAAGATTTCTAACATCAACGTCTTCGACAAATTTTTCGAAATGGGCGTGAATCGTATTGCAAAAAAAACTCTCAGCTAAGAATAATCTGCTGAAATGAACACAACGAACGAAGTTGTATTTATTGATTTGGTTTTGTGTAACTTTCTTCTCTTTAATTTTAGAACGTTTTATTGGAAAAACTGAAATATGCCATACATTTCTGCAAAAGTATTGATACTGATGAATATGCCCGTGTTGCTATGGGCGATCCCACCGAAGCAACCGGCAGCGAGGACAATAGTGACTTAGAATCAGTAGCCTCGAATGAAGTCTAAGAGAAATGATGAAAAACATAATTATGAAAACAAAATAATGACGCTACACCAAATAAATTCATACAAATTTAAAATTAAAATTTACGATTTTTAAAACCTACAAAATATATATAGAGACACCCATAGTATAATATTTTTGACCGCAAAAAAACACAAGATCTATAAAAGGAAAGAATTAAATAATTAAAATGTTTTTGCAACAAAACAAAAAATTTTGGTAAGAAATTGATTTAAGCTTTTTATATAAATTTCAATATCGCTGACAGTGTTTTTGTTTTTGTTTTTATTTGTCTTTTTGCAGCACTTAACAAAAACTATTGTAATTATGGCAACTTATAATTCCCTTTTTTGAATGGCGTACAACAATAAAGGTTTGATTTTAGCTATTGAATTAGATATTATTTTTTAAATTACATATTTCTTCTTTTTTTTATTGAAATACATATTATATTTTTTATAATTTTATTAAAATTAAAAGTATTTATCTCTATTAGCTATAAATTTTTTTTAGTATTACAAACATTTAAAAGTAGAATTTAGCAATGAAGTTTCCTTTTTAACTTTAATTAAATAAAATAAAAATAAATGACTTAAAGTTATTATTATTTTTATATTAGTTCATTTTTTTGCTTAATGCATATGAAATTGAATCTTAAGTTTATTTACAAAAACTATTTTCAGTTCCTTTTGCACACATAAATAAATATTTCGGTATTAGTTTAGTTAATGATATCTATCATCTTCTGAGTCTGAACACAATGTTTGCGGTGCGCTGCGATTTCTCGTTGCGGGAGAGAAAAATAAACATAATAAAACGGAAGACGGCGACGGCAATACTTGTCATTGTTTGCTTAAATTTTTATTAATTTATTTGTTCATACATTTTTATAAAATTTTCTACAAAATTTACTGTTTGTGTTGAATATTTTGTAATGGCAGTCAAATAAAAAAATTTAATCTATAAAAAAATTGCTAATTTGGTAGAAGTCATCATGTTTTTTGTTTACAATAATGTTGTGAACATAGCCAATTATTCAAAAACTATGGCAACATCAGAAAGAGAAAGAGAGTCAAAAATTTACACAATAAAAAAGTCCGCAATGAAAATAAAATAGATTTTAATTTAATGCCGTTCCGCACTGCGATTTTTTACTTCAAAATCGTATGAAAAACCGCACCGCAATAAATTATCGTTACATTATGTTCAGACTCTCTATATTATATAAATGATTTTGTTTTTTTTTCATAAAATTATATTTGTTTAGTTATTGTAGCGCCACATAATGAATTAATTTATTTAATTTAAACAATTTCTTCTTGTACCGGTTTCTCGTAATACATACATAAATATTTTATGCAAAATTTCAATTCAAACAATAAATTCATAAATTGTAATTGTTTTTTTTTTAATTGTATATTTTAAAGGCTTAGCTCTCTGCTAATGTAATGTATTGTTGAGGTAGTTTACTCTAAGAACTTTAGCAGACTTTTTCACATTTTTGTTTAGAAAGTGTGCATTAGGTTCCTCAATATTATCCAAATGGGTTTAGGTGGCACTTCATAAAAAATCATAAAAACTCGACTCTTGATAATTCGAAGCTCAAGAATCAGAGAAAAAGTTTATTAATGCTCCTGTGTATCATGTAATTCGTTTAAGGCTAATTTGAGCTACTTTTTAAGTCAAAATTAATATCAGCCAAAGTTTTGGATCAATATGGCTGAAATTTGGAATTTAACAGTTTTTCATGATCTTTTTTAAATACATTTGAGTTTTTTTTTTCATTTACATTTTCTTTCATTTTCGTTTCATTAAAAATTATTAAAAATTGTAGTATTGTGAGAAACGAATATCACCATAAAAACAAATTATTTATTTTACTCGTAAAATATAATCTCTAATATCGAACAAAAACTTTTAATAATACTTCAATTAACAAATTGTAATTGTATTGAAAAATGTTAAATAATAAAAACATTTAGCCTTAAAAATTAAACACTTAAAAGGAATATGACATAAATTGAATAAATGTAGAAATAAAACATATAATAAATATGAGTTCATTTAAAATTTAAAACAAATGTAGTTGTAATTAATTCATGCTCAAGTTTGCATAACCTAATCAGCAAGTATTTTTTACATAATTAATTTATACCAAGAGACATATAACACAGAGTTAGTAATTAATTATTATGCTATTTAGTTTGAAGAAGAGAAAAATAGTACAAAACGTCAAATTTTAAATGAATACTTTTCAATGCTATTAAACGCTGTGGTATGACTTTTGAAGTAGAAAACTTTTTATACAACTATAATTTCATATATATTCAATATGAACTAAATACTTAGCTAATTTTATTTTAAGCTTGCTGCAGTTTCAAATATGACAGTCCTTGCAAGTGTTCGGAAATGCATCACTGCGCTGCAAGTGGAAATTTAAATGTACTAAAGTGCTTCGCTGGAGTAGATAACGCACAAATAAATGTCAGATATGAGATACAAACATGACCAACTACTAAAAGAGATTGCCAGCGATTTTTTTGTATTAAAAATTAAAGTTTGCTTTTATCACGCAGATCACTGATGCATTTCCGAATAGGCCCCTTGTCCAAAGCCATGGCTCTTGTCAACTCGCTTTTGAAAGCAATTGGTTACTATTGACATTCGCTTGCTGTTCTCTAATGGCAAAAGGCTGACGTGAGCTTGACAAATATATCGTTACCCTAATATAGAAAGGCCCTAACTCATTTTTTTTAAATCGAGTTTTTTTTATATTTCGATAGAAGAACATCTAATGTATCGAAATATGCAAAAATCTCAATCTACATTTCAAAAATATACTGAGTTAGGTAGGGCCTTTCAATATTAAGCTAACGATATATATTATGTACATAAATGAGAACTACTATGCTGAAAATATTTTAAATAAATATTTCATATAAATATTTACTGTTTGAGAGTAGTATTGAAAAAACATAATGCTTCTTTAGATTTGTGAAGAAACAAAATATGTATTTTTTTCAGTTTCATTTTAATACAAAACTCCTTCAGATAATTTACAATTGAAAAAAAAATAACGATTACTTATTTTTGTTTTCAATATATGTATGCAGATAAATTTTCGTACGGAAATTAATCAGGGCAATAATGAATAAAATTCCGCGTGAAATTTTTCCCTGGGAACAATTCCATCTAATAGCAAGTACTCGTAATAGGGAAAACAAAATATTCTAATTGGTAAAGGGAGAAATTTCAAGCGGAATTTTATTCATGATTGCCTTGATTGATTTTTAACGATTTAGGTAGTAAATTTCAAACTAAAGTAGTATATAATTAAATTAATTTAATTAATTCTTAATTAAATTCAATTCATTTTATTTCATTTAATTGAATTTAATTAATTAATTTAAATTAAATTGATTTTATTTAATTTTAAGTACATAATTGAGATATTTTAAGTTTTCAAATTTAATTAAATTAATTTAATTTAATTATTAATTGAATTAAATTAAATTATTAATTAAATTATAATTAATTTAATTATTAATTTAATTACATTTAATTATTAATTAAACTATAATTAATTAACATTAATTTAATTAATTGTTATTATTATTTTATTTGAAAACGTGAAATCTCAATTACTTGAAATTTGCTTAATACGAAAATTTCACAATTTTATTTTTGATAAAAAAAATTATTGATTGATTCAATGGCTAGCATTAATTGAAATCAATTTTAATTTTTGATAATTTTTGTTTATAGAAAACTTTTTAACAATAAATGTGTAGCAAAGTTATTAATCGTTAATTATAATTAATGCATTAACATGTAGTAAGTAAATCTACAAAAATAAAATAGACAATTCATTCAATTCATCCTTGCTTAGCTTTAAATTTTAAATATTCACAAAAGTTTTTTCCTCCTATTTCAGAAGGACTTTAAACATTGTATGGGACAATTGAATAAAATAATCAGGCATGAAAGACTGTTTTAAAACTCACTGTTTATTTAATTAACACTTTCAGGTATGTGATGAAATACGATTTAGACACAAAAGCAATTTGAAAACGATAAAAGGTGTGGTGTGTTTCCTATAGTCATTTTGTCAATAATTTTAAAACTTGTTTTTAATAGTTTTTCCAAATATTTTCGACAAAATTTATTTTCGAAACCCTATTATGTGGATTATATTTTACCTTTTAGTGTGTACATTTTAGCTCAAAAAGGATACCCAAAATCGATCGAAATTCATCACACCTTTTCAAAACGATTGTTTTTGAAATCGTTTTGAAAACGATCGTTTTCCATCACATACCTGTTTGTTTTAATTCCTTATACATTCTATCTACTGCATACATATCGTTGCTAAAATGCAAAAATACTCGTATACATACATATGTATAAAAATAAAATAAAGTTGTAGTTAAGTCCCCTTGTTTTCTTTTTTTTTTTTTGTTAATAAAAGTGTAATTTTTAAACGCAGAAGTGCAAAATTTTGTCAAAAAATTTAATTTATTGCTATTCATAATAATCAATCAAAAATTCGATTTTTTTTGTTAGTTACGCCTTTTTGCATTTTAGCCAACGATATCTAAAAACGCTAATAAATTGTATTTAAAATATTTATTCCATATAAAAAATATACAATATTTATGATATACTTACATACATATGTACTTAAAAAGGATATTGAAAAAAAACTTGAAATTTTTAATAGAATAGATTTTTTATCTGCCATTTTCTGCAATTAAAATTGTTTTAAATATTTTCCATATCATGCCGTAACCGCCAAAAAATTTTAAGCCACATAATTTTCAAACTTAATTTTTTTTTATGAAAATCGAGTATATACTTTCGTAATCGATTATTATAAATAATCGATTTTCGTCAAAAAAAAAACGAAGTTCTGACTCGATATATATATGTACATCAATTTTTACAAGATTCTGTTAAATTTTTATTAGTTAAACTAGTAAACCTCCTTATACATTTTCATATTACAAAATTATAAAAATAAAAGACAGGAATGCATCTGTTTTACCTGATATATTCATGTGATTTTCTAAAGAAGAGAAGATAAATTAAACTAGACTTAAATAAAGTCTAGATTAATTGTCCCCTTAAGGAAATGACATTAATTAATAACAATATTTCATTCAATAAGAATTCAAAATACTCAACTTAAGAAACTATTCCTGATTAAAATTCACTCTAGTTCAATTAAATTAAATATGAATCAATAAAATTATTTTTCAATATAAAATTGGAATTTTGTCATGATAAAAATATAACAGGTATAGACGTAGGAACTGAAAGAGTAAACATTTGCTTCAGATAAACTTTTTCTCCGTACAATTTTTTTATCAAGCCTGTACAAGGTGGGCCAAAAGAAATCACCCTATTGGAAGATGCTCTTCTTTTTGCAAATG
The DNA here is from genome assembly GCA_936439885.1 of Nowickia ferox. Taxonomy (NCBI): domain Eukaryota; kingdom Metazoa; phylum Arthropoda; class Insecta; order Diptera; family Tachinidae; genus Nowickia; species Nowickia ferox. The sequence continues at coordinate 88,593,443 of OW387025.1, read as the reverse complement.
GCGGCCAACGTCAAATCTGTTTTGACATTTGTGAACTAGACAGATGTAGAATACAAGTGAACTATCCACTCTCCAAGAACGCGGAATAATCGTGTCTATTTTTTTGCGTAACAAATCGTCTGTGATGTTGGCGCAGTGCGAATTCCGTCGCCGATTTCCTAGCCGTCCGGCACCGACAGCGCAAATACTGCGCCGTTTGGCCACCAACCTTGAAGAGTATGGGACCACACGAGACGTTACCAAGAGTGGTCGGCCCCGGAGCAGCCGTTCTGCCGAGAATATCGCCGCTGTTGCCGAGGATGTCGAGCTGTCGTCAGAAACATCGACCAGACGCCGTGCCTCGCAATTAGCCATCCGCCGGTCGTCCCTAAAGTGAATTTTGGTTCTTATACAAAGTCCAGTCCGTGCATCAGCTGCTGCCTGTCGACCGCCAAACGCGTGTAACCTACGCCCAAGCCATGCTCAATCTCGAGGACGAAGTGGACGATTTTTCGACCAAAATCATAATGAACGATGAGGCTCATTTCCACCTCAGCGGGTACGTGAACAAGCAAAGCTATCGCTTCTGGGGCACCAAAAAACCACGAGTGATGCACGGGGAGCCATTACACCCGCTCAAAGTGACTGCATGGTGCGCTGTTCACGCTGGAGGAGTCATCGGGCCATTTTTTTTGAGGACGCCGCTGGTCAAACGACAACAGTGGACGGTGCGCGCCATACGGCCATGTTAACAGAGTTTTTTCTGCCGCAACAACGGAGCAACGGGTCGCCTCATCTCTCGTTTTGGCGATTTATACTGGCCCGCAAGATCGCCCGATTTAACCGTTCCATACTTTTTGTGCGGTTTTTTTAAGTCCCGTGTTTACGTGAACAAGCCCGATACCCTGGAAGCCGAAGTTATGAAAACTGTCATAAAACGAGCCCGTATAGCAATCAATTGGGACGGCGTCTATTTGGCCGATATCATTTTCTCGACTTGACCAATAAAATTCTAAAGGTTCAAATAAACATAATCAAAAAACAGAATCGAAGTTTTTCATTTAGAACAAAAATGAGAGCCAAACAACATCGGATGACTTCTTTTGGCCCAGCTTGTAGTTTTTAAAACATTATTTTTAAGCTGAATTCATCCACAAAATTTCAACTAAAACAAATGGGTGAATTCAGCTTTTTTGTAAAAAAAAAAAAAATACATATAAACTTAATTTATTCGTACAAAAATATTTCTTAAAAATTGGTGAATTTAAAGTTGCAAAGTTCGTTGTAAATTCGTACATTTTCAAAAATTATATTTATATCAAAAAAATTTAAACTAAAATTCAAATAAATACTTTTGTTGCTATTGTAGCCTCTAAAAGTTCATGGACATGATCTTTTATCGCAAGATGCACAATCCGAATAAAGATCTTCAAGTTATTTGCCACCATGAGGAACTAAATCAAATAAGAACAGAACTTAGTATAGTAAACAAAAAAATATTGCTAAAGTAATGTACGCTGCCTCCAAGCTAAACCATGATAAGTCTACTTAATACGTTTTCCTGTGTTTCACTAAAAAAGTTTTTACAAGCGTAGCATAAATGCGGCACTGAAGGGAAATTATATGTAGTATATCCCAATACTATAAGCATATATGTATGTATATTTCTGATTTCGCTTGGCCTAAAAAATACAATTTTCACGCTTAGCGCAGTTTAGTTCGGAGGCATCGATAGATTTGTGGCACGTATAAACACACTTGATGTCAACCGATTTTTGTTCGTAACCAGTTTCAGACGCTGTTGGGGTTGTGGCATCACATCCAGACTCGCATTTTGATTTAGATGAACTAATAATGGACTCAGCGATAGCTGTTTCTTGATTAGGTTGCGGCCTATTAGACGCCGGAATTTCATTACAAGCATCAGAGTCTAATGAAGGTGTTGCTTCCTGCACCTCCCTTTCTTTTTCTGTATAAGTTTCACAACAGGGACACTGATTATTTCCATGATCTTGTGACTTTTGATCGTTACTTTCATCAATTGTATTGTTTAGTGAGCTTACGGAGGATTTATTTTTTCTCTTCTGAAAACGCCAGTACAAGTATAAAGCAGCAAATGATGCATAAGTTGCCTTGGCCACCTACAAAAATTTATATATTTGAAATAAAAACTTTATGTCAAACAAATAAAGTTCGGTATTTTTTGTAAATTTTTTTTTGCACTGAATTGATCTGTTAACTTACAAATTTGTACTGTTAACAGTACATAAATCATTCTTTAAAGAATGTTGCTTACATTAGCTCTGCCTCTAATCGTGGTACTGTTAAAGTAGTCCGAAAATTTTGTCATTGTTTCAAGAAATATGTAAAGTCAAATAATTTATAAATTTTGAATTAATGAATGAAGTAATTAATGTACATACATATGTATGTATGTACATATGTATGTATGTACATATGTATGTATGTATGAGCTTACAGAAAACACCAACCTCCCTGCTTAACATTTTGACATTTTACAGAAGAACAAAGTGTGTTTATTTACATACATACATATTTACATAATCACCCTTATTGGGAATAAAAGTTCAAGTGAAGTGTGTTCCCTTTCCCTAAAATTGTGATGGCCAATGTTTGTGTTGTTGTTGTGTCAGTATGCTACTATCTAATTTTGTTCACCGGAAATATTCGCCTTTTATTCCCGATAAGGGTGAATATTGGTCTCAAGTAGAAAGGCCCTAACTCAAATACATAATTGTAACTTTACAGGAGAATATAAAAACAATGGAAACTGTACAACTGCGTTATTTTTTTACACTATTGCGTTATTTTTTACTATTGCAATAAATTTTTGTGACGAAGTGTATTTGTGTGGAATGTATTGTAATCACTGAAAAACTCAATTTCGTAAAAATAAGAGTTGCACAGGTCTATTTGACTTGGAAGTTACGCGTTAAATTTTTCTTTAAAATTCGATTTAAAGTTGCAATACATTCTCACACTTTTTTACTAACACATTCATATATTTGGAAATTGATAATTAGCTCGATTGATTTTTTCTTTCAACTTGATAGTCGACTGTAACATATTCATACACCGCATACATACATATAGGAAATTGATAACCAAATTGATAATTAACTTGATTGATTTTTTCTTTCAACTTGATAGTCGACTGTAAGATATTCAGACACCGCATACATACATATAGGAAATTGATAACCAAATTGATAATTAACTTGATTGATTTTTTCTTTCAACTTGATAGTCGACTGTAAGATATTCAGACACCACATACATACATATTAGGAAATTGATAACCAACTTGACTGATTTTTTCTTTCAAGTCGTTTTTCAACTTGCTAGTCGAGTGCAACAGCTGGGGCATTAAAAGTCCACATGCGCATGTGGATCTGGCGTCATCATGAAGCTACATTTGCTACATACTATGTACTAATAATATATGTACATGTAGAAATTCACATGTTTACACATGTGCTGCCTATAGAAATGTGTCTGCTTCGGCTACACGTGTCACATTTGGATTTTGGGAATAATATACTATTTTACTGAGAATCGCATTCACACTTCCGATGCGAGTTGAAATCACATGATACGTCAGTGCTGATTGATATAGTCTGCATAAAAATACACTAACTTTGAAAATCTCAAGTGTCTGTATATAATTGTCTGCATATTGCATTAGGATTTCAACATTTTACGTTGCTCGCTTTAGGATACCCTTTAATTTTTCACTGCCAAAAGTGTTTTTGTGTTGTAGCGGCCAAACTTTTACAAATTCTGTGAAAATTTCAGGTCCATACCTCGTATGGTTCTTGAGAACCATAGAAAACAAAAAGGTTCCTTTTCACCTTCGGTGTACAGAACCCTAAAAATGATGCGACTTTTAGAACATGGTGGACATGTATTAATAAAAATGCAACCAACATGATAAAGATTCATGAGCATGTGGATTTTTAGCCTATTCTTTTCAATATGTAAATTTTGTGGCAACACTGATTTACGTTATCACTGCTTAAGAGAATTAATGTTCTTGATGCTGTTATCGTACATCGCTCTCTTCTGTTAGAACTTTTAATGGAAATTCTAAAAATGAACATTTATTTAATCAGTCTATCAGTCTCTTATTAAATTCGGAAGCGGCAAGTGCGTGTGTGACTTATGTGCGTTCGAAATATACAAAATTAAAGTCGATAAATAGAAATAAATTATTTGGTGATTGTGAAATTTATATTTACAAATGTACATACATATTTATGTATGTAACTTGTCTTATTTAAGCAATACAAATTGCCTTGGAATTATACAAAATAATGCAGTGAAATAAAACAGTTATTTACACAAGTTTTTGTAGCAAAGCCCTCGTGTTCAAAGAATTTTTTTGCCATACATACATAAATATGTATGTACATACATACATACATATATGTTTTGTTCTTGGTCGCGCAAGAATATGAAAAAGTGCAGTGAATAATTCGTCATAAAGCATTAAAGCGTCAATACGGTAATTAAAAAAATTATGACAGTGAATTTCTACAAACTTAATAATTTTATACACACATTCCTCTGCACATACAAACATGCATATGTATATGTAGGTATAGATATGTATGTATAAATATTATTCCAATTATCCCAACAAAATAAGACTTTTTCCAAAATACCTACTGATGCTAACGGAAGGAAAAAATAATATGTACTACATATTTATACATACATACATAAATAGATATGTATGTATGCATGTTCGTGTATCGACGAACTGTGGCTCCTGAGGTGAAAAAAATTATAATACATATAAAAATTATTTCAAATATAGGTACATATGTATATAACAAATCTATATCTTCTGAACTAGTGATACGATTACAAAATAGTGTATGCAAAAAAGTTAGAAGTGGAGCTAAGCTTTCGGAAAGATGTGTATGTTGATATATGTCATTGTATTTTTATTTACATTAATAAAGTAATACTCCTGTTAGACACGCAAAGTTTACTTTGCAAAGTTTTAAATCAGCTGTGTGAAAGACAGAGGGAGGAATACTATATCTTTCTGTCTAACTCTCAGCTGAATTAAGACTTTGCAAAGTAAACTTTCCGTGCCCAAAAAGGGTACCTATAATAGACTTTAGCTCAGACATTTTAGCGTAATTAGTGTAATATGGAAGCATGTGTATGTGAAAACAAAAGTGTTAATATGAAAATCCTGTGAACATATTATTTCTCAACTACAACATACATGCATAACTTCCCGAAATATGTACATATATGAGTAAAAAGATGCCAAGCAAGATGGAGTTAATTAATAAGGTAATTATAATAATTTTTATATAAAATTTATATTTACATCAATTAAAAAAAGGTATCACAATCTAAGTGCAAGCTACTCGTAGTATGCCAAGAAAAACACGACTATTGTTTGTTTATTCACTTATTGCATTAATTCTAAAACATGGCTATATTGCTACGGTGGTATACATTCCGTTTGGAAACGGAATTGAATCCACATCAATATGTCGAGCCCTAGCCGGAGTATACCCCAACATACCAGTGCCAACAACAGTCTGGACACACCTGACAAAATTTCCCTATTTTAGTTTTCTTTTTTTAGACACCATCTCCTACAAAAATGGGGTGGATTTAATTCCGTTTCCGAACGGAATTGAACTCTGTGACATGGCCGATAATAAAAAAGTTTTAAAATAAAGAAATAATTTCATTTTAAAAACAAAACCTTTATGAAATGGAACTGATTCCACAAGTCAGTCAGACGACTCGTCTAGAAATTTTTTTTATAAAAATCACTCAAAGAAATTAGTCTTTTTCATATTAATTTTCTACTCAAGTCAAACGTCCGTGTTGTGGAAACAGGGGATAAGTTTTGTTTGTGTTATTTAACACTAGATACACTTTCTTATTTCTAATACAAAAAACACTTTCATCGTACTGCGACGAACACAATCAACGAAAAATAAATCTTGCACACATCTTATAAGAACTTACTTCCACACACTTTAGCAGATTAGCAATAGCTAAAGCTACACGAAATTTTAAAGAATTTCACCGAGAAACTAAGAATTTAAATAAGTATTATTTAACGATATTCGTCAATATGATGAAGAAAGTGTATCTAGGGTTAAAAATGTTCATTCTTGTTCTAAAATGAAAACTATTTTGAAATCAAAAATAATTATTTTTGTTTTAAAAAGACAACAACCTTGATATAAAGTTGAACATACTAAAATTAAAAACATATGTATGTTTTTGAGTAAAGTGTCCAGGAGACGTTCAAATAAAACCATCAATCACATATGTATGTATGTATGTAGTTGTATGCGTGCAGTACACGTTGTCGGCACCGATTGATAAGAATCAAAACATTTTGATATTTTTATTTGACGGCTGATTATTTGAACGTCTCCAAATCTGATTGACGAAAAAACGAAATTTGCTTTGTGTTATTCGTTGTATGACGACATGAAAAAAAAAAAAATTATTTTGCATTCCATAAAAATTTACCATTGCTCTTTGTAAAAACCTGGACCATGAAGAAGTGCGCGGATGGAAAAAAAATTATTTTGCATTTTATTGAAAATGTTAGCTGTAATTGATGCTCGCATTACAGTGTTTTGTTTTTCTATTAATGGTTTCACCATCAATAGAAGTTCATCAAATGTTTCCGAATCCATTCTCAAAAAATTTTTGTAATCATCTTGGCATGTCAAGTTCAATTCACATAAAATGTAAAATGTCCTTTTTTTATACCAAAAGTTTTTCTCTTTTTCGTACTTTTTCTTTTAACAACAATGCACTCGTAGTCAATAACAATAAATCATCAGCCGATGACGACATACCGCTACGAAGTCAAAACACAAATGCTGATGCACGATTCTATTTGTACGTCTCCGAAAAATCGTCAATTAAACGACACTAATACATCTCTCCGATTGATGGTTTTATTTGAACGTCTCCTGGACACTTAAAGCTTAAATTAGACGTGTCGTAAATTAGCTGTTCGAACCCTACTAATGGGCAACACTGTATTTGATTATAGCTGACTAGCCATAATGCCATAACCATAACCATATAAACCAATTGAATTTCGCTTTTGGTTATGACTATGGTAATGTGGTATGGCACATCTAATTTAAGCTTTAAAGCGGCCCATCCATTATACAATATTATTGCATATGTTGTTGTACATATTATTGTAATTTTGAGCTATATTATGCAAGAAATGACACAATATTTTTAAAGAAAATATTGCCCAATTTTCCTGGCTGTGAAAAAGTAAACAACATTGAACAATGTTGCCACCACATTACACAATTGTCTTGAGTGTACAATAAAAATCAAAAGTCTTTTGATATTTGCCAATATATTGTGCCACCTTCGAATATGACATACACATTGGCGATATTATTGTACAATACGAAAAATTGTGCAATTATATTGCAAGTGGGTGGGAGGCTTAAGAACGAAATATTCTTCAAGTAATAATGAAGCATTTTTATTTTAAAATTGTTAATATTTTCATATTATGCAACATTTTAATTTAGAGTTGGACAACATACTCTCGATTAATATAAATTTATTTAATATATATTAACGGTATAATTCATAAAAAATATTTTAGGTTTATTACAGGTTTATTTGACAAATTTCCCATAGAAATATGTCAAATAAGCTCTTAATAAACCTGAAATATTTTTTATGACTAAGGCAGTTAATAAATATTTATTGAGGTTTTTTTTTAAATTTATTTAATATTTCGAAGGAAAAATGCATATAATATATTATATCAGTAATGCAAAATGTGGCACAATAGGGCCATTTGTGGCACTTTTGTATGTTTGATGACTCTGTGGTACTTTCTAAGCTGAGTATTCTGGCCCTTTCAGCTCAAAGTTCAACTAACCTTTTCACCCTGTTTCAAGCACTACTTTAATTTTTCGAGATTTTTATTTAAGCTGGTTTCCGAAATTTGCGCCAAATCATGTTTTAAGTGGGGATGTCAATAGCATTGTACCACTTGTTATTAAACTTTCTCCAAACGAAACAGACGATATTGAAGTTCCAGAATTTTAAAAGTTCAAATATTTAAGTATAAGTAAATTTGTAAACATTTGTATACAAATTTATATAAAATTGTTCAAGGAATTCTTGCTATTACACATTCCTCAGTATGTGTGGAAAGAATATATTCTTCCCAAAACATAATTAGGACTAGTTCATCTGCATGTAAATAATGTGCCATCTTTAATTAAACCAACAGTAATGTCTAAGACTAAGAACTTATGGATTATATACAATAAAATTAGAAGTACATGTAGAATATGGTTTTTAACTAAAATTTTATGTTTTTAAGCAACATGCACATACCTAATTTACGTTAAGCATTTTTTCATGAAATTAGCTGCATGGAAAAATTTTCATTTGTCAGTAGAAGTCCGGGATAAGCAAATCAGATTAAAAAAGTTACCAAAAATGCTTCAGATTTTCATGTTACGTCATTATAGCGCTGCTATGAGCAAATAGAAAAAGTTTCGCGCCAGGAAATTTCAGGAAATTTTATAAAAAAAATGCTTAATGTAAATTATGTAATACACCCATATGTATAAAAAATTTAATTACCTTACTTCAACAAAGAGTACTTCTAAAATATTTAAATTTTTGTCGCTTATTTTTGCTTTTGTTCTAAATAAAATGAAATAGATACTTTTGTTTTTATTTGACTATAAAAAGATTGTAATTAAATACAATAAATTCTTTTTGTCCCTATCAAAGGTATTTTGAGCCTTTTAAATCGCTAATTTGGCCCTAAACCAAAAACTCAAAATGCATCACTGTATTATATGCATAATAAAATATTTAAAAAAGAAATACATATGTACATACAAACATTACACATGTAAACTCATTCTAAATTCTATTACAATTAAACCAACCGTTTTAGTTCTTTTTGTTACAACTAAGTTAGTTTGTATGTACATTCAAGTACAAGCTTGTATTTTTAGTTCATTCTCGCGCGTTTTACTCTGTCCGTGTCAGTATAAAAGTTTCATAAAAATTGTAAAAATAACCTGTCTGTAGTGAATTCTCAAACTTAAAACGTACGAAAGGTTATTATTCAAGGTGCATTTCATATGGAAAAAGTGAAGTTTATTTCTGAAATGTAAGAAATTGTAAGAAAATTGTGTTTGAAAATGCTTCATTGATATTGGCAAAATGCAATATCAACAACAACAACAAGTCCGATAGCAGATTTTATAACACAAAATGACTGTTAGTTAGCATTAAATGATTCTTTAGCTTTAAAGTAAAACTTAACATTAAATGTTAAGTTGTCAATTCTGCTTAGTAGTTGTCTATTTTAAACATATGTACATACATGCAGACATAATAGAAAAGGAGGCATTTTTAATTATTATTGCTTGGAAACCATAATAAATCGCTTTATTACAGCCACATAAGCTTCTGTCCATATATGTACCTACATACATACATATTTTGCGATTTTGTTTTCATGCACAAGGTTTGAAATTGTATTGCTGGCAAATAAAATATGTATATGAAAAATGATTTAAACATCCGCATACTAAGTATTTATGTACATACATCCATATGTACATAAATACATGTACATGTAAAATATATGTACTGTTCTATTCTAACTCACTTTAATGTATGTATTATATCTTATGTTCATAATATCATTAAAAATTGCTTCAAATTTGTTTATAAATAAAGTGATCGTTTTGTAACTAGTGTTAATATTAAATATTGTGTTGATTAGCAACAATTAAATAAATATATACATATGTACATACAACCCAATCATGAAGAAAAATTCCGCGCGAACTTTTTCACTTTTCTCGTATTACAAATTTTCCCCAACTTTCTACCAAATGTAGGTATTATGAACGCAGTTGAACTTGTTTTGTTTGCTAAAATCTATCCCTTGCAAAACAGAATGAACTATTCAAATAAATACATATGTACATACAACCCTTGCACATGTAAAATCAATCATGCTGCTAATTCTATTACAATTAAGCCAACGGTTTTACTCCTTTGTTTCCTTTTTTTTACAACTAAGTATATATGTACATTCAAGTGCAACCTTGCATTTGAAGTTCATTCTGGCGCATTTTACTCTGTCCGTGTCAATTATAAAAGTTTCATGAAACTTGCAAAAATATCCGGTCTGTAGTGAATTATAAAACGTAAAACGTACAAAACGTTATTAAGGGTGTATTTTGTATGGAAAAAGTGAAGTTTATTTGTGAAATGTTAAAAAATCGTGTTTGAATCTGCTGCATTGATATGTACATATATATGTACAGTGGGGAGCAGAGGTGAGTACATGTTTGTATTTTCCGCATTTGAAGGCGTTTTTAATTATATTCTATTAACAAATATAATAAAAACCCGTTTTCCATCTCTAATCAGATATAATAAACAAATAAAATAAAAGAAAAACAATAAATTAAGAAAATATGCTTTCTTTTTTACATACATACATATACATTAGGGCGGGTCGATTTGTATGAAGGCAAAAAAATATCTCAAATTACAAGGAAAATCTTATTGTAGGGATCAAAATAAGAAACTTTGCCGAAGGAACCATACCTCTAAAATGTATTTTGATGTCCCGACTTTTGATCCGAAGGGTAAAATTTTGAAAAATCTCACTTTGAAACATTTAGAGTTCCTCAATCGAGTCAAAATGTATGACCGACCCCCACTAATTTTGGAGGGCCGACCCACCTATGCCAGTGGCACACCCCCTAGAACCACCCCTGGGGGTTTCCCCATAGAGAGCGTGCGAAATTGCCCAGACTTGAAAGTAAAAAAGACTTCAAACAATATTTTTTTTTATTTTCTTTTCTATTACTAAGTAAAATTCATTTTTTCATTTCATTCTGACTAAATAAATTTCTAAAGAGAAAAATAAACTCCAAAAATAGAAAAACATTGCCATTTCGCTGATTTTTTCTTGTAAAAATTTAACCTTTCGGATCAAAAGTCGGGACATCAAAATACATTTTAGAGGTATGGTTCCTTCGGCAAAGTTTCTTATTTTGATCCCTAGAATACGATTTTCCTTGTAATTTGAGCGATTTTTAAATCGACCCGCCCTAAGATACATATCGCACATTCAGTTCAATAGTGTCATAAGTTAAAAAATTAACTTTTTGAGTTAATAATGCAGAATAATAATGCATTTCGTATTTTATCTTGCATAAAAATTTCATATAAATAACTTGTACTATCACCTTCTGAGAGAAGAATATTTGTTCATGCCTTCATTGAGTTGTATGTAAATTAAAAACTAAACGTGTTTTCTGCACAAGTAGTTTTTTTGAGTTATGTCACTATTGAACTGAATGTGCGATATGTACATGTTTTTTTAATGAAGAAATTCACATTTTTGAATTTTCCTTTTTCAGATATTTTTGAAATAATTTATTTGAAAACAAAACACACAACAGGTGGTTGGATAATTCTTGCAAGCAGTGTTGTCAGATTTATTTTCAGCCTCCTCGTCAAATGTCTTGTCGAATATCGCCAATATAATAAAACATACATATGTGTGTGAAGATAAATTCGAATTTAACTAGCAGAGACAGGAACCAAAATTTGTAACATAGCATTTTAAGCACCTAACATAGCACTGTTAGCTATTTAACAGTATTCGCTAAATGGATTAAGATTCCAAATCCTTGGCACTGGATCGAGATAGATATTTTTTTGTTGAAAAAATTTCTCTAAAATGTAGTTTATGAAATTATAAAAGTAGGATGGTTAAAATATGTATGGTAGAGCCAATAAATTAGATTTAAGAAAACATAATTTTCTTGAGAAGATTAGTGGTCATTTGGGTAAAATATGGAAGAATATAGGTGTGGTACTCTGAATGGTCCTAAAGGTGACCCAATTGATCACGATTTTGAAAAATCAGCAAGTGTAAAATGATTACAAAAAAAAAACTAATACACACAAAGACATTTTTATACCAGATGAATTAGTCTCGTGTGTTCTAAAAAGAACAAAAATTGTCAGGCATAAAAATTAGTCTCGTGTATGAAAGGCCAATGGAAACAATGTTTAAAGAAGCAAAACAAACGAATAAAATAATGTTAACAAACAAAATTAACAGAATTTGACCCCCTTTGGGATAATGTAATTAACAGTGTGCAGAGTAGAAGTTAAAAAGTAAATATGTATGTAGAAGAAATGCCAAAGTATTCAAATACTAAATAACTTTTAATAACAAGAGCACATGCTTAATAAAAATAGAGAGACGACAATACATCTTTTAATAAAAAACTGGTGTAACACTAGAAGAGAATAAACAAAAGAAATTGATTAAAATATTCCAAACATGCAGTGACCAGCGTTACCGTTGGTGATACTGCAGTATCAAATTGACACTTCTTCTAAATGATGCCGTTTTTACGTTTTCACGTTTCAGTTGTTTAATTTTTCTGCAAATATGTATTTTCAAAGTGAAATTTAAATCATAATAGTAATAAAAAAATATTTTAGGTTTATTAAGGGATTATTTGACATATTTTTATGGGAAATTTGTCAATAAGGCTGTAATAAACATAATAATATTTGTAATTAATACAATTGCAAAAATCTACATAAAATTAGCTTTCTCTTGAATATAATTGTGTTTGAGTTTGTTTTAGGATAACAAAGGTAAAATGCAAGAAAGTTGAAAATGTCAGTTCTTAGTTTTGTCCTTACAAGTTTTATATGCGTGCAAAAGTTTTCAACACCACAGTTGAACTACTAGACATTTAAATTAGCATAGAAAAAAATTACAATCCATAGAGAAGTTGGAAAATATACTTACATATGTATATGCAAAAGAAGTTCAAGTTTATACCGTAGTTTTCGCTTCTAAATTAACCATACTAAATGAAAAATTTTGTTAGATTTATAGATGGGTCGCAACTATGCAGTGTTCTTTTGTAGCATAAAATTTTTACTATAATTTCATTAGCGTCCACTATTAACATTGCTTTACTGAAGCCGTATTAGATGTATTAAGCATATTAGTGTCTCTATAACGGCGATAAGAGAAGAGTTGATATAGGGACTTATTACCCTTAGGGGACGTCCATATATTACGTAACGCTCTAGGGGGAGGGGGGTTCGAGTTTTTTTACGATTTGTTATGGTAGGGGGGAGGCGGAAAATGTTACGTAACAGAATAAATTGCTAATTTCGTACAAAAATATTAAGTTTTTCTCCTTTATTTATTTAATTGATCATACGTGTTACCTACATATATATACATATATTATGTATGTATACAGACATACATGTGCCGAATGTCAATTTTTGATATTCGCAAATTCGAATTCGAATTAATAGACATCAGTTGAGTCGTTTGATCTCCCAAACAATGTGTATGTTTAAAACCCTCTCGCTAAGTGCACTAGTTAAAAAATTTTCTCTTTTAGAAAATGAAATATTTTTCCCCACGGCAACCTTTATTGACCCAAGACATATTTTTTTTAGTTTCATACACATTTTAGATTTATTTGAAGATGGCCAAACGGAGTTATCCAGTGTTGTCAGATTTATTTTGAGCCTCCTCGCCAAGTTACTTGTCTAATATCGCCAATGAAATAAAACATTAAATATTAGCTACAAAAAATATATTTATTTTGTAATTACATTACAAATATTGTTAAAAATACATACAAATACTTAAAAATAACTTATTCCAAAAGATCAATCTAAATGGGATCAATTGAACTTAAACACCAAAATCAACATTAATATTTAAATCTTGTGATAAAACTGAAGGAATAGGTACCAGCAGCATCGTCGTCGTAATCATGCATTTTAGGTGAGAACTCGTGCAGGCTTTTTGTGCTTCATTATCAGAATGTTGGTTCCAATTTATAAAAGGAAGTTTTCCCTACTGTGTTCATAAACACCAACTGAGATTTTGCGGTCTATTATTTTCTTTAAAACTTCTTGAATTTCAGAAAATTTTGTTTGAGATAAAGAGTTACAACATTTATAATATTATGCACGAAACATTTTATATTGAAGAAAAAATTCCTTATCCAAAATATTTATGTTTTTAACATTATTCTATTTTATTAAAATCGTAAAAATATAGCCAATCGCCATTTTCAAAATTTTCATCGCCAAAAAAAAATTTTTGTCGCCACATTTGGCGAGATATCGCCATATCTGACAACACTGGAGTTATCTTCAAGCTCTCTGAAATACACGACGACTTCAATTATGGACACTAGTGAAAGCGACCGTGAGGCTAATGCCAATTCTCATCTTGGTGTTTCAAATATTACTCAGTCATCAATACGGAAAACTATAGCAGAATATTTGGCGGAAAAACGGATAGCAAAAAAAAAATAAAAATAAATTTATTTTTTTTTTAATTATTACAAACTAATATTTGTGTGCTATTCATTTAAATTTCCTTTTGTATTTATGAATTTCTTTATATATTTTTTTAAATACGAATGTTTAGAAATGGGCGAATGTTTGGGAATTCGATTACTCATCACTAATACATACAGTGGTGGCCTTATAATTAGAAACGATGTCTTGAGATAAAGAATCGCAGTGCATCTCTTTTGAAAACATGCACTGTACACTATAAATTCCGTTATTCGACTAGTTAATAATCAGCATTGTTGTCGCTGCAAAACACGTGGAGTTTAAAGTTTATTTATTAAAAAAATAATAATAATATTTTTCAAGTAGTTATTTTTGGCTGGACACGTAATTAGAAACGTAGAGTTTTTGCTTTAATTTCTGAATTTATCTCTCTATTAGTGACAAAGTGAGTGTAATTTGAAAAGCAATAGATTAACATATAATAATTTTGACATAGTTTAGCTTCTCAAATGGGCAAAAATCTCCAAAAATGCGGTAGTTAATTGTGCAAATGTTTGGAAATTCGAATACTTATCACTAATACATACATACAGTTTAGGAATAAGCTCTCCATAAAGCCATAATTTTTGAAGTTTGAGGACACTTGGGAACAAATTAAAATAAATAGTTTCGCCAATATTTGGAGTACGTTCATAACTAGGTTTATTTAATTTTTGTCTACGCCCTGTGCTAGTCTAATAAATGAATTTAATACAATGAACTAAATTTAATTTTTTTAAATAAAAACTTTTTAAACTATTTAAGTTAATTTTTAGCACATTGTTACGTTATTCCTTGTGGGGGGGTTCCTGGTTTTGTTACGATTTGTTACTGAGGAGGGGGGGAGGGAGGGTCTAAAATCGGGAAAAACAGCGTTAATTAATATGTGGATGGCCCCTTAGGTAATAAAAGCTTGTCTGTTTTACGTTGTTGGAAAAGTTTCCGGCGTAATCTGCGCTTACTGCTCTTCGCAAAACTCTTGGTACATAGCGACCACCACCTTTCATGCCATATTTGCAATATAATATAAAGCCAATGCCTTTTTGTGTTTAAATTTAGAGGTAGTGTTGTGGTATTTCTTAATGTAAAAAATCACATGCGCATGTGGTTCTGACGTAATTTTGATGTCATCACGATGCTACATTTGCTACATGCCGTGCACTAGCAACATATCTACATGTAGATATTCACATGCTTACAGATGTGCTGCCTCAGAAAATGTCTTCGATTCGGCTACATATGCCACATTTGTATTTTGGAACAAAAATACTATAAAAATTTTACGTCATGTCGCCTCTACTAGTAATTTAAAAAAATGCAACGAACATCCAGAAAGTTCTCGTGATGTCACCGCCACATACGCATGTGGATTTTTACATGCCGTGTACTTAACTGTGGTTTTCATGAAATTTTTCAGTAGAGCCAAAAAAGTTTTTTTCAAGCTTATTTAAAAACGATAGAAGTTGTGTTATTGTTTTAGAAAAAATTATTAATTTCTCAAAAATTTCTAAGGCCTTTTTAAAAAGCATTTAAAATATAACAATTTGACATATGTATATAGCATAGGTTGTTATTCATGAAAACCTCAGATACATACATACGAGAACCTCACATTTTTGTACGATCTCAGGCTGGATATTTACACAGTCGAACAACATGTAGGTGGCTGAGTTGCTGATCTTTTTTGTTTTATCAGAGATGAATTATACGCCATCATAATTGTAGTTAACCAATTGTGGTGACATATATTCAGGCGAACACTCTTCATACAGGTTGCGAAGATATCCTTTTTACAACTATTTACTTTCCCTTCTGTCAAACTTCGGTCCTGTACGGTCATATGGTGTAGTTATTGCTCCCTATATATAATTATAGCGCTGTGATCACTGCGATTATAAGATTAAGATATGCTCCAGTTCACACGATTTGTGATGCTATTGCAGACAAACGTGATGTCAATAGTTGATTTAATATAACAACTTCTGAAGGTTACCCCCTCCAAGAGTATTTATGAGTACAACACTCATTGGCCTTGGTCTTTGCCATTCAACAGTACGCGTATTATTATGATAGAATTTCTACTTGATGCGTCAAATAATACGTTTCCCATTATGATTAAGTACTATTTAAACTTTAAGTCCCGGGCCAGACTTGCAATTTTCGTTGCAGCATTCCTTGAATATGTGGGAGAGTGTTGAAATAGAAATATATAAATTTTGTATTCCTTTCTCGCTCTTTTTCAGTTACAAATAAAAAGTTGCTACAAAAAAAAATTACAGATCTGGACCAGGACTAAGTTTCTGTATCGCACACTAAATCGTAAGCAGTCAACTCAAAAAGTACTATATGCTCAGGAGTGGCAAAAAATACTGCACAAATGATGCAAGTATGCAACATAAAAACAGGCATGAAGGTATTTTATATTGTTCAAGCAGACTGTGTTGAATGTTTGCAGTCGTTAAAAATTTGTGGTTTGTGCAAAAAAAAAAACCATTTTGATAATTTTGAGTTGAGACTGCTTATGATTTAGTGTGCTAAACTAAATCGGTTTAAATAAAATGTTTAAACGGTCTAGACTCAATCGAAATACTGTATTGATTGATATGGTTTATTGATAATGCAGGAAAAAAATGATGATTTTCATTCATAAAAATGAATGCTTGACGGTTCATGCACCATGTCTACACTAAACTGACATCAATCATTTTGATAATGTTCTCAGATCTAGCGCTTTTCGGCTTACTATTTTGCTCTATCAATTGGAAAAGTTGGCATCGCTGTCGCCAGTGCTTGTCTTGTCGAATATCGCCAAATATCGCCATTATAATAAGACATTAAATTATAGCTGCAAAAATATTTTTTCATTTTATAATTATATTACAAATATTGTTAAATTTTAAATTCAGCAGGCAACGTCTATCGTAAAACATAAAAATTATACTATATAAGAAAAATTAAGAAAAGTGCTTACATTAACATATAAATAGTGGAATACAAAAAATAATTAAAAATAACTTATTCCAAAAGATCAATTCAAATAGGATAATTATTATACATATCCTTGAAGTGGTAAGTACCATCAGAATCGTTGTATTCATACACTCTAGTGCCAGCCATACACTACACAAGTTCACTGCACACGTCTCGCACTGCACAGTGCGTCTGTGTAGTGTATGGGGGTGTTGTGCTATTTACGTAGTGACCTGACTAAATATCAAAACGATTTTGATATTTTCTCAAGTTTGTAAAACTGTACAGTGAACTTGTGTAGTATATGTTGCAAACGCTCAGTTGTGTCGTGATTTTTTAAGAGGTCAAAACTAGAAATGAGCGCCGAAAAAATATTCTGGACAGAGGTCCTAGAATTATACAAAGAATCGCCTGCATTATGGAGCATTAAAATAAAAACTGCACAGTCTACTTGTATAGTGTGTGTCACAAGCTTATTTTACTCAGTGTCAGACTTGAGCACTGAACTTGTGTAGTGTATGGCTGGCATAGGCGATAACTCGTGCAGGCTTTTTTTTTTCGTGCTTCATTATCAAAATGTTGGTTCTAATTAATAAAAGAAAGTTTTCCCCACTGTGTTTTATAAACACCAAATGCGATCTTGGGGGCCATATTTTTAAACTTCTTGAATTTCAGAAAATTTTGTTTGAGATAAAGAGTCACAACATTTAGAATTTCATGCACGAAATATTTTATGTTGTAGGAAAAATTCTTTACAAAAAAAAAAATTTCATGTTTTTAACATTATTCTATTTTATTGAAATCGTAAAAATATCGCCAAGAAGTTCAAATATCGCCAAGTAAATCCCCAATCGCCATTTGAAAATTTTCATCGCCAAAAATAAATTTTCGTCGCCACGTTTGGCGAGATATCGCCATATCTGACAACACTGGCTGTCGCTGAATATTGCAGAAAAATATATGTGCAAAGAAAGAGCGCAATAATTGATCAGAGAGAATTAAATCTAACAGACTTGCAGAAGAGTATTAATAAATGCAATAAATGTGTAAGAAAAGCAACAACAGCAACTACAACATGCAAAAAGAAGCAACTTAAACAGAGGACGACACAACAACAACACAATTAGCAGCCACACACAGTCGTACATGCATACACACAGACTATGTTTTCAGCTGAAAGTTAATAAACCGCCTTTAGTACCAGTTTTGACTCCCAATTCATGTAAATTGGAATCCAGTATTGTGCCGAAAATCTTATAGATACCTTGTGTTCCCGGTTGGAATTTTTGCTAAACAACAAGAAAAAAAAAACAATACACATACTAAATAAAAGAAAATATACAATTTCTGTTTTAGTGTGTTCTGTGCTTGCTACTCAAACGCGTTTGTGTAATATGCAAAAAAAAGAAAAAATGGAAAAAGTTTAGTAAATGGGAAAACTAAATTCTCAAAGAAATCATTGATATAATGAATTTTTTTAAGTCAAGAAAACTTCATTACGAAGAGAATGTGTTTTACTTTAAAGAAATGATAAAAAAGTTTTCAAGTGTTTTTAAGAAAAATTTTAACTAAAAAAAGTAGGAGGAAAATTTCTTAAATACAATACCTACATATTTCGCAAGTTGTAAATGAAAAAAATAAAATAAAAACGTAAGATACTAGCGTTTGTATGTACCTACGATTGTAAGCACGTACACACATATGTATGTATGTATGTACACATATTTGTATATGGATTTGTTTTTTTTTTGTGTGTTAAACGCGCCCAGTTTTTAATGAGTTTCTTTAATGTGTATATAAAATTGTAAAAAATACTATTCGTACATCATTGTGTTTTATTAACTTGTAATTTTTTTTAAATTGCATTTTCATCTTTATTTTGTTTTTTTTCTTTTAAAATATTTTTTCATTGTCGATATTTTGTGTATGTGTATCTATGAAATTTTTTGTAGTACAATTTATTTCTTTTCGGAATCTGTAAAGTATCTATACAGATATTGTAAAAAGTGCTCAGCCCTCACCACTCTTTCGCTCTCAACACAAAACATTTTTTAATATCTGTGCGCTCTCCCTCTCTACCGCTGCAAACGATTAATGTGCTGTAAAGAGAGGAATAGTGGAACGACATTGAAATATTATTTTTTTGTTGCCTTATTTTGCATACAGTTTTTGTTTTTTTTATTTAGTAAAAATAAGTATAATAAAAAAAAAAATTGCAATAAGAAAAATGATTTGAAAAATACCTACAATTCATGTCAGTTTATTTTCCTTGTAAGAAAATAAAATTTTTAAAGCACAAATGATGTGAAAAATGTGCGTTTAGACATCGAAATCTCTGCATAAGAAAAAAAAAACAAATCTGAAAGAATTGCAAAGCTTTTATAGTTCTGCTGTAGATACTTCTAGGGATGTTACCTATAAAAGTTAAAGTGTGGTGTGATTATTATTAAAAGACTTCATGAAAGATAATCTGCTTAACAAACAAAATTTTTTACTTTATTAGAAATGGATGTGCCGATTTGCATTTCATTTTATGCAAAACCATTAAAGAAAGTAGATACATACATATGTATGTGTGCCCTTAATTATGAAAGTGATCTAAGTCATATTAATTTTTGCTGCGAAATACATGTTAAATAAATCTTGAAAAAACTTTAATAAATGTTTAATAAATATTAAATAAATTTATATTAAATCAGACTAGAAACACTAAAAATTAAAATCTTGCATAATATAAAAATATTTTTTGATTTGTTCAAATGTAATCCACTAAATATCTCGACCAAAGAAAAATACGACTTGGACCACTTTCATAATTAAGGGCACATATATGTATGTATTTATGTTTATGTGCTAGAGATGGGCTCGTGAGTTACTTTTCACTACGATCATGCTCACCAGTGTTTAAAAAACTTAAGTCGACTTAAATCGTCGACTGCTGCAAGTACTGCGCAATTGGTAATAAATCGTTTTGTGAAAAAAGTTGTATTTTCCAAAAGCGAAAGCAGTAGCAAAATCAAATGAAATGAAAATCATTACGTCAAACACTGATGCTCACGACAAAAATATTTTTCATGCATTCTCATGAACGACCTACACACATATTATTTTAGCTCACGTGAGCAGAAAAAAATTAATCAAAATCACAAACAAGGCGAATTTATATCAGCTGATATTGATTCAGCAGCTGATAATCCGCTGTTAGCTTCTCTTGTGTCAAATCAAAGCAAAACGTTGGGAAAATTTCTTTTTGAAATGTTAATAACAATGAGAAGGCGAAGCTTGGTAAATACTACGGAAACGCTTCACCATCAAGCTCAAGTAAAGCTGATTACAGCTCCCTCACTGCTGCATTATTTTCTTTTTGGACAATATTTGTCGACAATACATGTATAGTAAATTCCATTTTTCATAGTAAACTATATAGTCAAGAGCTATTTTTGTAGCATAAACTACACAACTTCGAAGGGTAAAATTATTCTTTAAAGGAAAGCTTAACACTACGGCCACACGAGCAATTTGTTGTGTCTTAACACAAGCAATAACGCCGGCAGAATGATGACGTAAAATTGCTTGTGTTCAACAATTTGTCTAGAGGTGGTGAACACATGCATTCAAATATATTTGTTTTTTTATGCATATACTCGTACATACCGAAATTATCCTTTATTAGATCTTTTGCAAGTTTTAAATTGAAATTCTATTTATTTTATTTAATTTAAAACATTTTTCCTTTCTTTTTTGTTTAAAAAAAATTAATATTATTTCAATTTGACAGCATGTGTTAAGAGATTATTGGTCAGCAATGTATTTTAACATTTGTTGCTTAATATATATTTGAACACATATTCACACGGTCCACACGCGCATATCTTGTGTCGGCAATAGTATTTGACAATTGCCACGGCAATAATTGGCATACGACATAATTTTCGAACTTAATTTTTTGACTAAACTCGATCATTTGCGATCGAAAATAATCGATTTTCGTAAAAAAAAACCAAGGTCCAAAAATGTGTCGGTTAAGCTTTTTGACGGTTATGGCTCGATATTATAGAGTGTGTTCAACCTCATCGATAGTCATTAAAAACTGATGAATTTGGAAAATATACTTACTTTCGTAAAAAAGAAACAAAACAATAATTAACATCTACAAACAGTACACTCTAGTAATACGGTCATGTTTTTAATTTAGGGTGTCCCAGTTATCGAGATTTACTGTATACCTATTCTGCCACATACAAAACGCAAGCAATTTTATTGTACAACATCAATTATTGCTCAGTAATATTGAAAATTAAATAAATACTTTGAGGCGAGCAAAATAAATATTGATGAACAAATTAGGACATTGTAATATTGTAAATTTTGCATATTATGGCAGGACGATCTTCTTCTAAAAATATTTAAAGTGAGATGTACCTCAGCGCAGTGATGCCAAAAGTAGGGAATTTTCACTTTTTGTAGGGATTTTTCTGTTATATTTTGAGCGTAGGGAAAAAAGGACAGATTTTTTATTTTGAGGAAAATGTAGGGAATTTTTAAAAATTACCGCTTTTTCAATTTGGTAGACATAAAATGCAAAAATATTTCTAATATTTTGATTTAAGAGCTAAAATTATGCACATAGTTTGGAATTTGTTTGAAGAAACCCTATATTATGAATCCTAACAATCTGGAACTCACTTACAATATCTTACATATATGTATAGTTGTATATGAAAAAATAAAACATACATATATACAGGGTACACGTACATAAAAACCTTATTTTTATAGCTGCTCTATCAATTATCTAACTCCAAATGAAAACGGACAATATAGGTTAATGTTTGTATATATATGATCTTTTCTTTTAATAAAAATACATTGAAATTTTACTTAATAAGTAAAATAATAATTTGGGATTACTAGTGCGTTAAAAAAATTTAAACTTAAATTGTAACAGTTCCCACAAAAAACACTAATTATTAACACTAATTATAATACTTGTGTGGCAACACTCTATTCTTGTATAGCTGTTGTTGTTATTTACATTTATTTTCTTTACATACTCTTACAACTACAATTTGAAGCTGAAAAAAGTCAGCCAATGTAGTAATGATAAAGTAAGAAAATAAAAAACATGTTGATTATTGAGTTCTTGTTTCAATTTTGTTATTTGTTGAGCTTCTCATTTGCTTAAATGAAAGTTTAACATATTAACTCTAGTTGTTGTAAGAAATTTTTGGGCAAAGGATCCCTGATAATCTGCATTAGCAACAGTGAAATGCGCATAGGATCCAGCTAAATGCCTCAAAAATCAATCAATAATAATCAATTTCAATGTATTTTTATTAAAAAAAATTTTACTGGATAAGTAAAATAATAATTTAATAATAATAATACAAATTGATATTTATTATGTATTCTACTGTTTTACTTAAACCAAACTTTTCATAACTAAGTACGTTTATTAAAAGATCTCACCCTGCGTAGGGTTGTGAGATTTTTTCCGACCTATTTCGCAAAATTGACTTCAAAATCGACAAAAATCAGTTTTATGTAGTTTTTCTCAATATATACTTTTGATTTTTTTTATATAATTCTTTTTTTAATATAAATTTTTATAAAATAATCGTATAAAAAAATCGTTTTATGTAGTTTTTCTCAATACTTATTTATATTTGATTTTATATAATTCTTTTTTTAATATAAATTTTTATAAAATAATCGTATAAAAATGTAGAAAATCGCCGAAAAGGAGAAATAAAATCGGCAAAAATTATTTCCTGTAAATTTTTTTCATCCAAATTCAAAACGCATTAACTTAACTTTAACTAATATAAGAAAAATCATCGAATCAGATTTGTTTACTCCTTCAACAAACTAATTTCGTGGATTACAGAAATTTTGAAGTTCAATTTTGTTAAAAAAAAATAGCCATGTTGTCAAACCAAAAATTTGGATGCCAAACAAGTTGAAAAATCGCTACTTTTGGCGGGAAATCGCCAAATCTGACAGCTCTGACCCTGAGCTTTAAATTAATAACCACCCATTTTAACAAAATATATTCTAACTTCCATATTCATAAAAAAAATTTCAGGTTTATTAAGCGCTTATTTGACATATTTCTTTGAGAAATTTGTCAAATAAACCTGTAATAAACCTAAAATATATTTTATGAAATAGACCATGAGAATTTGTATAATTAATATATTTGCAGCATAATTTTTATATGGATGTATATAGAATGTACATATATATCTGTTTTTAGTTTGTTTCTGTTAATTAATGCTTTAACTACTTCTCTACCTGGTACCCAACTAAGATTATAGTCTGTTTTGTACAATATATGAAATAAAAATGTGTAAAAAATGTCTAACACTCACAAAATTTATATATATTTGTTTTGTTGCTGTTAAAAATACTAAATTTTCAGCGTAGGGAAAATATTTTTGGTTGGAGGGAAAAAAAGGGATTTTCCCCGACGTGTAGGGAATTTTAAAAATATTCACTGGCATCACTGCCTCTGCGTCATTTGGTGTACTTTAAAAAATTTAAATAAAATAAAATTAAAGAAATTTAACTAAAAAAACAACAAACAAAAAATTATTCTGAATATTTACAATAAAAAAAAATTAAAAAATTTTATGGAAATTCAAAGAAATCGATTCAAAAATATGTTATAAATTTTTAATAAATATTATAAGAGATTTTTTTTTAAATCTTAAAAACAAAAGTGCATATGAAATAAAAATTAAAATGTGAAAACTTCAAATAGACACAAGTCTATTAACAAAAAAAAAAAAAAAAACCTTTGATTCGTAAAAAAATACACAATATGTATCTTTATTTCAACATATTTGGTAAAATGTGTAAAACCAGTTGCAAGAAACGCTGTTTGTAAACTTCAACTTGTTGAAACTAAGAAAATAATATAATTCAGTGGCAGAATCCCTGGAATATTTTAGTCACTATATCTACTTGTTTTTAATTTTTCTAAATGAAAAAAGCATCTTTAAACGCTGTTTACATGTAAAGGTATGTATGTACTCGTGTGTTCTTTAAAATACAAAAAAAAAATAATAATGTAAAAATTCTTTTAATCTGTTAAATGCATTTTCTACCTTAATATATTTATGCATGTTGGGAGGTTTAATGCGTATAATATAAAGGGTCCGCCAGATAACTTTTTTTTTTGAAAACAGAGCGCAAAACATCGAGTGTAGCTTGGGCCGTGTGGCACGTAGCGCCGTCCTGTTGAAACCAAATATTGCCAATATCCTCCTCTTCAATTTTTATGAACAAAAATTCGTTCAACATGGCCCGATAACGATCGCCATTGACTGTAACGGCCACTCCTTGCTCATTGGCCCAATTATGCCTGGACCAAAATCCGCACCAAACAGTGACTCGTTTTGGGTGCGTCGGCTTTTCAATGTATGCGTACGAGTTTTCTGTGCCCCAAATGCGACAATTTTGCTTGCTTACATACCCGCCAAGATCAAAATGAGCTTCATCTGAAAAGATGATTTTTTTTGGCAAAATCGGCATCTTCTATAAGTCGATCGCAGGCAATATTTCCCAGCGTTGTTCAAGCGTATACACAACCATATTCGTTCAGCGGAAGGATAAAACTAATTATCTGTCAAATCAGACATGAGCTAAGTGTTACCATTCACGAAATAAGCACTAGTTGAAAAAAAAAC
The DNA here is from genome assembly GCA_936439885.1 of Nowickia ferox. Lineage (NCBI taxonomy): Eukaryota > Metazoa > Arthropoda > Insecta > Diptera > Tachinidae > Nowickia > Nowickia ferox. The sequence goes on along the minus strand of OW387025.1, from coordinate 88,568,346 downwards.
GTTAGATGGTGGACCCTTTAATAGCCATTGAGTAAATTAAACGAATACCCGAATATATTTTGTTAAAAATGTCTGTCCATATGTTTGAGCGGGAGGTTTACTTGGTCTTTTTTCATTATTTATTCTTGTGTAATTGCATTTTATTATATTATTTTCTATAAAAAGAATGATCAATATGTTATATTTTGAGTTTTAAAATTTATTATGTACATTGAAAAGTCGATTTTAATTTTAATAGGTTATGTTGAAAAGAGGGGCAATCAATATTGACTAAATGCGTTTCGATTTACACTTTCGCCAAAGCCAGCTGCCGACTTCAAAATGTCCACATGTTTATGTGAGAATGATTATTTTGACAATAGCGCGACTATACGACCACTTTTGTAGCTGTAGCCAACTTATGAATTAAACACATTCACCTCAGCAGGCTACTGACTACAAAATGTCAAGGATAGAATACACATGTTTATATGAGAGTGATTCTTTTGAAGACAGCAAGGCAACAGGGCGGCAGGTTGTTGTCCATGCTCATTTTGTCGTAGTCCAATTGAACTAATTTCTATTTCTTTGACCACAACGAGAAAGTTCAGTGTTGCCAGTTTAATACAAAATGTTGAATGAATGATATCGTACAATTATTTCATATTATTTAACAGAAACAATATCCAAAAATTATTGTAAAGCTTAAATTGATTCATTTTTATACTTTTCCGTCATATAAGTACATTTTGAAAGAGTTATTTATTTTTTATAATTGCGAAATATTTAAAGGTGGCAATACTGAACTATGAGGTGCAGATGGTGCTGCTGCCGTCTCCAAAATAATTAAGTAGCTGGCTACGAGGCGACAAATGCTGCTAGCGGCATTTGAAGTCGTGTGTTCGTGTAGCCTGCTGTGGGGAATGTGTTTAATGCATTAGACTTATTTCTATTTTTGTTGGCGACAATTAGCAAATACAGTGAGTGCTGCCAATATACTAGTATCAAGCCTTATAAACTACCGTGGTACACTAGGGGTCTCGAAAATCTAAAGAATTTGCGTAACAAATTTCATAGGAAGTTTTTAAATATGGGTAACTCTGAATCTGAAGCTAAGTTTATTGATTACCGCCGGGAATTTAACTTCTTGAATAAATTTCTTTATAAACAATGTCTCATATCTAAAAAGTAACCCTAAGTCATTATGGTCCTTGATAAAGTCTAAGAAACAATCGTCAGATATTCCATCGACAGTTCAACTATCTGGGATAGTTTCTAACTCTTGCGAAGAGGCCGTTAATATGTTTGCATAATTTTTTAAATCTAACTTTGAACCACCTGGAGACAACATTTCTACTTCAGGGACTCCTACTAATTTAAACGTATCTGAAGCAATCGTTGAGGCTAAAGGCTCAGTTAGCCGACTGTAATGCAATGTAAACGTAATGTAGGAAACAGCTGATCGATATTTTTGTATGAAAAGTAGGTTACGTTACATTAAATCTCTATAACAATTTCCATTACTTTTAACATAACAATATCGATCAGCTGTTTCGTACATTACATTTACATTGCATTACAGTCGGCTAACTGAGCCTTAAGATCTCGTTCAAATCTGATATTGATGGCCTATCTACTCATTTATTGAAGAAGGTTGCCTCGTCTTTTATTCCTGCATTGACTTTTATTTTCAAGTTGTCACTTAAGGAGAGTGTATTTATTAATAGATGAAAGTATGTGGCAGTCACTCCTATTAATAATGGAAGGAGAGATGACGTTAGGTGCTATAGACATATTTCTAAATTAGCATATTCATAAGAAACTGTTCTTCCTGACAAAGAGTTGGATTCCCCCTTATCAGCATGGTTTCTATGCTGGAAGGTCTACGGTAACGAATTTTACGCTCTGTAATGAATACTGTTTAGAGGCCTTGGTTAACGGCGCACAAGTTGAGGTGAATTACACTGACTTTTCATTTGGTAAATAATCGCATTCGGTCTTATTAACTAAAATGAAGTTAATGGGGTTCCATTCTAATTTCTTAGTTTGGATTACTTCTTACTTGTGTCACTGGATGGTCGAGTGGGAGGGTAACTTACCGAATTATTCCAATAATTACTAATATCAACCGAACTAGAGAATTAATCCTTATTTATTTAATTATCAAACAAAAGAGTACTCATCGTTTCAATGTACGTGTCTATCATAATGCTCAAAAAGGCTTTTCTATCTGTCAACAGCAGCCAGAAGGGATGCCAGACATAAGGAAAAAGAAAAATGAATCCAGAGATGGTGACACTTGTCCAATAGTTCTATGCCTTACCTGCAAATGTCGAATGTACCTCAAGTTAGTGTTCTTGGCCCTTTATTGTTCAACTTCTTCATTAAGGATATGGGTGATGACTTAAAATTTTTCACGAAATTCGATTCGATTCATGATGCCCAAATTATGCAATTATGAGCTCCATAATCTCAGTGATTGGTTGTGTCGAAATGGGTTGAGTTTGAACATTAATAAATGTTTGCATGTTTCCTTCCATAGGTCTGTTGCCCACAGTGTTGTGGCCTTTGATATTGATGGTGTAATGTTGAATACGTCTAATTTAAAACTTGAATTAGGGGTTATATTTGATAATTCCTTGTCGTTTGATGCTCATGTTGAGTATTTACTGCCTAAAGCATAGAAGATACTGGGTTTCCTGAAGAGAACTTGAACACTCTGAAACATGTCTATACGTCTTTTGTCAGGTCTAAGCTAAAATATGCTTCTGTAATTTGGAATCCCCATGTCTCTAATCGCATTGCTCGTATAGAGAGCGTTCAGCGCATTTTTGTAAAATCTGCTAGGCGTTCGCTTTCTTATTTATCTTCTGTTCCTTATGAATCTAAATTTTTATTTATTGGCCTACGTACTTTGGCGTCTCGTAGAAAAATTCAATCTGCCTTGCTGGTATATGATATTATCAATGGATCTATTGATTGCCCTGATTTGCTTTATGCCATACGGTTTTATATACCTCCAAGGAATATGAGGTTCACTAAACTTTTCGACGTTCCATTTCATCGTGCAGATTATGCACGTAATGGTACCTTATCTCGTACTTTCTTTCTTGATCGAAATAAATTCTAATATGCAAAGATATTCAAAATCTTTTATCGAATTTAGCATTGAAAAAACAGAGCTCAAACTGCTTCTTTTTAGCCTATTAAAATAACTGTGAAGTTATGATATGTATGTTTGTGTGATAGATTTCCTTATTTATACACATTTTATAAACAACAGTATTAGTTACATATTTTTTTTAGTGTTATCTTAGTCTGTAAGGATTATTTGTCCATTGACTGAAGTACAATAAATAAATAAAATAAATAATACAAAATGTAAAATGAATTAAAGCTTGAAATTATTGGATATTATTTAACAGAAAGAAAATCTCAAAACTCATACTTTTACGCCATATAAGAACATTTTAAATACATAAGTAATTTTATTACTGAAATATGTGTATATATATTTCAATATCAGATACTTATGATGTCGCTGCCGCTTTTAAAATAATTAAGTTGCTGGCTGCATGGCTACAATTGTCGCTAGCGGCATTTGTAGTCGGTAGCCTGCTGCCAGCGATGCCAACTATTTATAACCCAAACGCGCTATTCCTCTTCGCAAAACGCGCTAGAACGCGCTAAATTTCAGCATTGTCAACTATTTATAGCCAAAACGCGCTATTTTCCTACGCGCTAAATTAAATTTTAATAAAATAATTAGTAAATACAATTGATTTTTTTAGTAGCTCTTTTCAGATTTTATAATATTGTTTCTTCAAAATTATATCCTAAATAACTAAAATCATTTAATACAGAATCAGAATTGCCTTCCAAATAATCGAAATCCTTAGTTTTTATTTTTAACCCCCGACCAAAAAGAGTAGTGAAGTTTGTAGTGTGTGGCTGTGTATCTGTGTGTCTGTCCGTGTCCACGCACAGACCAAACGGCTGAACGGATTTTGATTTAGTTTTTTTTTCTGTTTGAAAGGTGACTTGATCGAGACGGTTCTTAGCTATTTTTTTTGTACTTCAGCTAAAATAGATGCTTAATAGGTTATATACATTTTTTTGGTCACGAGTAGGAGTACATATTTTTAGTTGTGAATTTCAAAATATTTGCCACTTACAGTATTAAAATTAAAATTAATTCTAACCATAGTCAAGAGAATTTTATTTGTGACAGCTGAATCATTAACCAATTTAAAAAATTTTATGAGTTTTGAATACTAGAAATTGTTAAATTTATGCAAAAAAAAAATATTGAACTGAAATAATTATGACTTTATTTAAAACGCGCTAATTTATCACTTTTTTAAGTAAACGCGCTAAGACGAAAAAAGCGCGTTTGGCATAGTTAAAACGCGCTAAATCTAGGGCGAAACGCGCTAAATTGGCATCGCTGCTGCTGCAGAGAATGTGTTTAATACATTACACTTATGCGTTAAAGGCGCTCACCAAAAAGCAAGCTACCGACTTAAAAACGTCAAGGATGGAATGCACATGTTTATATCGAAATGTTTATTTTGACAACAGCAAGGCAACACGGCGGCAGCAGGTTGTTGTTGTCCATCCTTGTTTTGTTTGTTGATTTAATTCAACTAATTTCTATTTTTTGATGCACTAAGGGCCAATTTTTGACTTGGTAATCAAACTGTAATTATTTTTAAGTTATATTTAAATACCAAATTGTGTTTTCAGTGCATCATTAAATAATATTTTTAAATGTTCAACCTTGCGTATTTAAATTCTATTTAAGTTTTATGAGCGTACCATATGTATTTTGTACGTGTATGTATTTATTGAAAACATACACGTGAACATCATGTGGTTGTATTAAAAACATCACCACGTGGTCGTGTTGAAAAGATTTTCGTTTAATTTTCATAAATATATAACATATACAGTACAGAATTTGATGTAGTATTTCAAATACTACTTAATAAATCTATCTACCTAATTTTTTATGCAATTTTAATTTTATACATTTCAATAACCTCATTATTATGTTAAAGAGCTGTTGTTTAGAAAGCCTTCCATGATACTGAGCAATTTTGTAGTGCTGCCGTACTAATAAAAACTATAATTAATCACTGGAAAAAAAGAAATTGTATTTAAATACAATTAAAATTTAAATAAAAATTATTATTAAAAACTAATTACGTACTTAAATGTTAAGTTAAAAAGTGAATAAGCAAGGGGCTGATCACATATTACGTAACGCTGTTTTCCCAATTTTTGACCCCACTCCTCCTAGTAACAGATCCCAACACATCTAAAACTCCAAGGAATAACGTAACAAAAAGTGCCGCTGGATCACGGCAGTTTAAAGAACTGCTAGAGTATGGTACATATTGAATTTACTTTGCACGTTGAACGAGTTTTTTCTGCCATGAAGTCAATAAAAACTAAAATTAGAAACAAAATTCAGCACGATTGCTAAAATCTCTGTTACGAATTAATATAAATACATTTTAAATATAATGGAACTTGTTGTGGAACTTTTGATTCATCTCCAGAAATGGTGAAATTAGTACAAATTACCTTTTGGGCAATTTTGGGGATAAAAATTTTAAAATTGTGGATGTTATTCGAAAGAAATCTGGGAACCCTGCATTGTATAGACATGATCAAAAGAGTACATTGATCTCTAAATTGGAAGACGAAAGAAAACAAAACAATAATAAAAATATCACTCACTGTTAAAGAGAAGTGTAAAAAACAGAGACACGCACATGCATAAATTTGCATTTGTAATTAAAAAAATGAGAACTATGAAAAAAGAAAACAAAATGCAATACCTTTGTACATACACACATGCATACATATGCATGTACTCGTATGTGGTACATATGTACTACATACATAATTTTGTGGTTACTTTTCAAATTTTAACTAAATTCTTACAGCTGATTTGTTTTCATATTGGCACCGAATTTTATTCTAACAAAAGTACGATGAAATATGTATGCATACATACATACATATGTATGCAAATACTCTGTATGTAATTTATTTCTGTAGCTGTTTTCTAATCTCTTTGTTTGATTTTCCAATAAGAATTCGCCAAGTTTGCAGATTCAGCACTTCTCGTTTCTCAAAAATTCCTACTCTGGTATTGTGCAGCATCAGCGTTGCCAGCTTAGGGAATTTGTCCCCAAATTGGGTATTTTTGTTCGTGATTGGGGATAACCATTTCGTGTTGGGGATTTGTTAGGGATGATAACCAAATTTTAGGGATTTTTTTTATAACTGGTGGTAAGAATAGTTTTTGAGCTAAGAAATATGCGTTCTGTCGAGTCTAAAAATGTGTGTTATTATTCATAGTGAATGGCAGAAGGCAGATTAACCAATAACGAACACTACCAACACAAAACTACGTAACAAAATGCAATATGACTTGTTTTAAGCACTTCTTAGAATAAACACACACTTTAAAAATAATCCAATTTGTTGTGGTAAATTTAAGCCATCTGCTGAAATGCTAAAGCTTTATACGTAACATGTACAACACAATTTCTGAGGCTGATGAAACAGAATATTTCGATTCTGAAGTTTTTGATACGGTAAACTTTGGTTAAAATTTTTTTATACTTGTTTATATTAAACTATGTGTAATTTTGTTTTTACAAGTTTTAGTAGTACAAAATAATATGAATTTAAATATTTCTATCGATATACGAGGTTTGTTCCAAAACACGCGCAATCAAAGCAGCTGTCAACAATTAACTGAACATTCAAAATGGCCGAAATTGTCGTCGTAAATGAGAGACATGGGTACCAACATAACGCCGTTTGATTGAATGAAAACGTCATTTATTAAAAAAAATTAAATTAAAGAAAAATTTGAATAAAAAAACTCAACTTGGGGACTTTCGCGGATGACAAATTAAAAATTGGGAATAAGTTCTAGAAAAAAAACTGGCAACACTGTGCAGCATTAAACATTTCATACACTCTTCTGCAAAGCTTTGGCATAACGTTCTCTTGTTTATTGTATTGTCGGCGCGTGCCTCGTGAGAAAGTGTCAGATTTGATGTTTGTCATCCAGCTGTCAAATAAATATTATTCGCTTTTATTTTGTGATATCATTTTATATCTTAATAATTATTTATTTGACTGACATTAGTCCTAACTTTTTATTAAATTGGGAAAAATGTTTTGTATCATTTGTCTATATACATAAGTACATATACACATATATTTATTTAGTTACCCTGCAGAAAATGCGAATAGTAAAAATGTAGTGATTTACTAGTGACATTGTCAGTAGCACTACTGACCAGGTGTACCCCAGCCAATGTAATCGCCTATTGACATTTAACATTAGCTTGTCATTGAAAATCCACCACTAGACTGTAGTAGTTTTTTTGAGATTCACTAGTAAGTTTTAGAGGCTCTAGTCTACAATATCGATATTTCCTCGCTCGATGTCCATAGTAAAACTGTACTGATTCACTATAGACACTGCCACCACCTGCAGGAAATTGTTTGTCATTTCTATTAAATACATATGTATGTATATTAAAATTAAAAATTGTATGTTTCGCTGAATTAGTAAAGTCAAACACTTACGTATTGATCTTAAAATGTGACAAATCTTTGCCTGATGGCACAAAATCTTCCACAGGGTAAAAATTTCCATAATTGGCACCTTTCATTTAAAAAACTCAATTTTCACATTTTATATTATATTTTTATACAATATTGATTGTTATTTTATTTTTTTCTATTTTTTTTTGTGGTTTTTTATGTTTTTAATTATTGTTAAATACATTTACATATATTAACCTTATAATTCTATTTCTTAAGATAATTTTTATAAACACTTAAATTTTGCTTGACGTCACGTTTATTTTCAACAAACCAATAAAACATTAAGAAGAAGCATAGTTGTGTGTATCTGAAAAAATATTTTCTACGCATTAAAACCATTATTAATAGACGCTCTGTTGACAATGTCACCAAAATAGTCGACAAAAGTGATGACTTGGGGACACTTAACCCCATGTTTTCTGCAGGGTATATACATACCTACTTTTGTATGTATGTATGTAGATATCTACAGTTAGTGTCACTAACATTCGGTTTTCAGATTCACAATTAATAAAAAGTCTACCAAACAATGGTACCCATTTAAATTAAAAACTTGTTTAATTATTTTACTTAGAAATTGAGTATGAATATGAATTCATAAAAAATTATCGAAAATGATATCAGTTGGGAAAGAATAACAGATACTTTGAAGTACATGCTTCAAAAGTGTAGCGTCACTAATAAAGGAGCCTCCCTCATACGATTCTTAATGATCATCATAAAAGATTTGTAAGATAACCTCAAATGATTGCATCTACAACTAATGAAAGTGACTTCCGCGGCTCTTGGATATGATCGTCTATATGTAACAGTTTCTCCCGTGCGAAGCATCTTCTGCGATTAAAGTATGCGCTCGTCTGCGATTAAAAATGCTCTGCATACGATTCACAATAGGCCCTTCTCCGATTGAAAAGGCAAGCTGGGTTGTAACTAAAGTCTAGTTGGTATCACAGACTGCACGAGATGAATTTGTCACTCAAACTTTGATTGAGAATAATATCGTAACAATTGGCAGGCAAGATGAACCAGTTTAAGGCAATTACATACATGCAAACGATAAATTAATGGGAGTGTTTTATTACAGCGGCGATATTCTTCGTCATATTAAAATATGTTAAGCATATCCCCTACTATGGTACAGTTTTTGCCAAATAAACAACCACACACACAAATAAATGACAGCCAATTTGGCGGATGTAGCGTCAACAGTATGGCAGCTAGCAACTGTCACAGTTCGGAAGATCCTATAATGAAAAATGTATGGGATAGTATCTCATTCGTAAAGTCTACGAATCTGAAATACAATACAGCAATAAAACGGAGTGAATTGATGACATGAGATTAAGTCGGAGATTTCCCTAAATTAGTCCTATGTAATTTTAGGAGTCCCTCCAAAACCCAAAGTGCCATAATTAACAAAAAATTGGATATCGATATGTTTCTAAATTCAGATCTATTTGAGCAAACATACATTAGTACAAAAAAAAAATCAGGCTACTCCCATAAAGAAATATAGATTTTACTAAGAAATTCAAAAAGGAAAAAAGAAGCATCTTGGCGCATCTTCTCCACAGCCCAATCGGAGAACGTACGTAGCGTTAAATGGTCCATCGGCTTTAATTCTTGAGTCAGTTTGATCTTTACGCGAAATTCGCCATAAAGTGGTTTTGGCGATGCCCAGTTCTTGAGAACGCCGCGGAATCGACTGATTTGGATCGTTTGCTACGGACGCCTGAATGGCTGCGATATTTTCGTCACTTCGACCAACCCGTTTCTCACTGGCAAGGCAGCATCACACAATGAATATGCAGACTCAAAATTTTGCACTAAACTTGTTATTGCTTGTCTACTAGGGCGAGAATAACGACCGAAAATTGGAGTTAACGCTCTTAAAGTTGCGTACACCGACCCCGAATTTCGGTAGTACATTTTTATAATTTGCATACGTTGTCCGTTCGTGTACTTTACCGTGATTAAAATGTTGAGTTTACTGAAAAAAAAATGCGTTCACAAATTAAATTCAAAGTTGTCAAGTACGTATTGGAAACCCCGATATTTAACTTTCCGTTTCCCCCCCGGAACTTGCTCACAAATTTATTTTGAATGCGCCTTTCCCCATTTCGAAGTACTCAAAATAACAAAAACCGTTTCACTTTGAAAGAAAGAAAAAGAAAAATAAATAAATGTCTTGTTCGTATTCTGTTTATCGATGTTAAAATTATTCTTACAACTGTTTGTTCTGCTATTTATTTATTTATTTATTGTAAACATGCGCCTGGCTTTGTTTCACTTGTAGTACGCATTTATGTATAATAAAGAAAACAAACACAATTGGAAAAAAACGTTTGAATTTCATAAATACAAATGGAAAAAGAAACCGTAGCATGTCACATGCAACAAATTGCTGAATAGCGCCACTTGCTTAAATACATTTTTAATACATACTCGTACAAGTATATTTTTGTATTTCAAGTTTTTGTTGTTACAATACAATTGATAACATTTTCGAATTAAAAAAATTAGTCGTTAAGATTGTGGTTGGCATGCATTTTGTGTGTAGCAGCATATGTTCGTATACCAATTACTAAGAGAAGAGATGTACGCGTGATGAGGCTCATGTCACGTATTCTTGCGAACAATTTTCTTTACTCAATTGCACAAATAATAGAAAAAGAGAAGTAGGTACTTTGTTTTTACAAAATCCCCCAAAAAAATATGCAGTCTTAAATAGTTTTGGAATCCCGAAAAGTCTTATGTGAAAATCCCAAACATCCGGGATTAAAAAATCGTTTCCCTTTGGCATTCCTGGTTGTGTGCAATTGTTGTATTATAACAGGTGGGCCAAAAGAAGTCATCCGATGTTGTTTGGCTCTAATTTTTTTCTATGTAAATGAAAAACTTCGATTCTGTTTTTTGATTATGTTTATTTGAACCTTTAGAATTTTATTGGTCAAGAGAACTTCGGGCGACAGATTCTCGCACTCGTGTCGAATGTTGTGCTTGAGGGCTTCCAGGGTCTCGGGCTTGTTCACGTAAACACGGGACTTCAAAAACCTCACAAAATAAGTCTGGAACGGTTAAATCGGGCGGGCCAGTGTAAATCGCCAAACCAAGAGATGAGGCCACCCGGGAACGCCACTACACTATTATTCCGCGTTCTTGGGGAGTGTATCGCTCCATGGCTTGTTCAATTGTATTCTACATCTGTCTAGTTCAGAAATGTCAAAACAGATTTGACATTGGCCGCCATTTGCAAAAATAAGAGCATCTTCCAATAGGATGATTTCTTTTGGCCCACCTTGTATTTTATATATTTCTTAGGACGGCTAGTAATCTAATTCTAATAAGACAAAATCTTTACTATTCTTTTTCGATTTCTTTTGTACATATATTTATGCAAATCATTTAAAAATATTTTTGCTAACCTTGAAAACGTAAACTGTACAGAAATTTTGTTACATGTGAAAAATAAAAAATATTTCGATCTGAAATTTTACTTTAATGATTTTTATGTATAACGGCCAATCTCCGATTTTGACGGGACTTTCAGTGACAAAAAACTGATATAACTTATGCCCATTTTTTGACTTGATAGTTAAATTTTAATTACACAAGTATACAAATTTTGATTTTGAAAAAGTATTTTTTGCCTAAAAAAACGTAACCACGAAATATTAGTGAAAAACATTTTGATTCAGACACGTGTTTCTTAAGTTAAACAGACAATGTCATAGAATCCAACATTATTGAAAACTATTTAACTTAACAAACACGTCTCTGCATTGAAAGCTTCTTCATTAATATTAAGGGGTTACGTTTTTTTGGGCAAATGTTTGCCCAAGTGTGACCATACCTTAAGTAGATTTTTTTATTTATGTTTACATGCTGCAAAATTAGTTACTCGTACCATTTCTTAGAAAATGTTTTTCAAGTTTTTGGAAAAAATAACGTTGGTAGAATTGCGACGTGGTTCGTGGTTCTTCGCTGCCATATCGTAGTGTGCTTCTGGAGCATCTCGATAAATAGTTCAGCAGTAATCCGCCAACATTGAAACGTTCACTTGCCCTGATATCGTTTTTCCATGTTAGCGATGTCCTGGTGGAAGCGCTTCCCCTGTTCATCGCTGAACGCCCCACAGTTATCCGGAAAAAAGTCCAAATGAGAATGTAAAAAGTGGATTTTCAAGGACATGTTGCAACCAAGTTCTTGGTAAGATGATAACATATTTTCAATAAGTCGTTACTCCTCATATTTCTCAAGAAGTTTTTTGACACAAAGCAAAAATTGTTCCAGGCTTTTTTCTCTTTACCTTCCAAAATAGAGTCGAATTGTTCATCTTTAAGTAAATTTCTTATTTGGGGACCAACGAATATACACTCTTTGATCTTGGAAATTTCTGGCGAATGTGCGTGCGTTCCAATTGTTCGCTTTATTTTCTATTCGCCACAATTTTGTTGGTTGTCATTAAGATAACGTTCGCCGTTAAATCATAAAATAAACTTTCTTTGCTTTTCATCATTTGCGCAATTTAGTCGATTGTAAATTTCTTATGAAACGAAGTGCTAAATCGAAGTATTTGCTAGTTAGATTTTACACTTGTTGCGATGCTAAAGAAATATTTTAACATACACAATTAAAGGAGGAAGTATATACATATTTTTCGCTCCTAAAAGTTACCCAAAACGTTGCTCGATATTTAACTTATATGAATAATTTCAAAATATCGCTGCCATCTATTATAAAATAGAATTAAAAATACAAAATGTTTGAATTTTTTAGCCGACTTCAAAAAAGGAGTCGAGTATACAGAGTAGTCGAGAAACTACATAAATATTAGTTCGTTTTTTCGTTTCGATTCCTGAGACACATTTGAATATTTAATTTGAAACTAAAATTAATAAATGTGTACATTTAAAAGGCCAACAGTTACACAAATGCTCCCACATGGGCAGACAGACAGACACACACACACATACACACACAAACACGCCATTAAACAAACTGAAATCGGGGAAAAGTTTGTAAACGAATAAACTTGCAAATAAACACATGTCAATGTAAATAAATATAAAAGTGTAAAACTGAGTAAATTCGTGTAAACAAAACACTCACGTTTTAGTTGAAAACAAATATATATATACACACCTGCATACGCACGCAGAGGCACGTACACCGGCGAACATACGATGAACATTTATTTCCCTTTCCTTTTACACAGAAACTTTTCGCATGACATTTTCTATTAGCGCTGCTGAATTTAGCACTCGACGTTTGTGTTGTTGCTCGTAATATTATTTTAGTTGCTATTTTTATACTTTTCTCAGTGTTGATTTCCGTTAACAGATGAATGTTGTTGTTTTTTTTTCTTCCTTTTGCCTAGAATTTATTTACACAAACAGTAGACGAAAATAGGCGTAAAAAAGGTGAAAGGCAGGCCTGGTGGCTGCATCCGTAAAAAATTTTGTGGTACATCAAGCGGGGTAATTATTAAAGTGTGAGTCTTCGAGTGGAGGTGAATTGATTCCCTATCGAATTTCAAAATAATTCATATTTACTGCCTTATATGTATATATACAAAATATTTTTGGTTTATAAAAATTTTTGGAAAACGAAAAATGCTTTTATAAACCTTTTATAAATCAAGAATATTTTTTTATGAATAAGGCTGTTATTATATCATTGAACTAGAAGTGAATTTTAATCAGAAATAATTTCTTAATTTTGCTCAAGTTCAGTATTTTCAGTTCTCATAGAATGAAGTATTTTCGATTAATTAATCTGATTTTCTAAAGAAGGCTAGAAAAATTAAACTAGAGTTTTGGCCTGGAGGAAATACCCACATTTTTCTGTGCCACCACGCACTTCATCAGCAAATCACATCTATCTACTTGGCCAGAGACGGGTAGTTAACATCACATATTTAACATGAATTTTTAATGAAATGGAATATGAGAAATGATTTACAATTATTGTCTTACCATCGGTGGCGTTGGCTGAAGTAGTTAGCACTTTGACTACAAAACCGGAGGACCTGTCATTAAATAACAACACCACGCATTTTTCTGATGTGTATTAGTGTACCTTTGTATCAGTTGCTGTAGGAAAGTTCAAGTGCTAAAGTCATAGACACTGGTCACTGAACTACACCAGCTTCAGCGGATACTAATCCTAATGTAACATCAGAGCGCCCTCCTTCGTCGGTATTGTATAGCAGAATCATTGGCGAAGTAAAATAACCAATAAAATGGCTACTAAACACAGTTTCGAAAATTTAATGCGCCTCATTTAACACCAGAGGCGCTGCAACACTGCATTATTAGAAACGTGCAAAAAAGCAGAGTTGTAAAATAATGAAGCTTTCCTCTATATCTTGCTTCTTCACCTGTCTTATCTATCATTATGCCTTTCCTAAAGAAGGTATTAACTAGTGATATATATAAAATAGTAGTAAGCATTCATTGCCTGAGTGCTACTACTTCTCTTTAGAAAAGCATAACTCTTCATTTTCTGGTTTTCCATTTTTTTTAGCTCGATATGTTTAACTATTCTTGTTTATCGTTTGCGATCATCTGATTAATTATTTCTATTTATTCGATGTACCGTCGCACAGTGGGGTCAAAGTCAATTTTTTTTCGCGGATCAATTCATTCAAGCAATCAACTAGACTGTTAAAAATGTCTTCTAATGTATGTCCTGGAATGCATAATTAAATTAGTGGTGGGGTTAGCAATTTAAAATTCTTAAATAGAAACTTAAAAAATATTGAAGCGTAAAAACTAAACAAAGTGTGAGTTTAAGTACCAAAATGGCGCCAACTGCAAGTTTTTGTTTAGTGTTTCCACACGTTAATCGTCGTCATTCATACTCCCCCCAAATAAACTTTTTATTAACTTTGTTTATGTCAGTCATTTGGCAAGTTCACATTTGTTGACTGATGATAAAACGAAGTCTTTGAATATGAGTATTAAATTTGGCATAAAAATGTATTCTTTAACTTTTTGGCAATTCCATTTTATGAAGACAAACAAAATAAGGATTAACATCTCATAAACTTGCTTTAATTTTTTTTTTCCTTTTTCTATAAAGAAAAGGAAGATAAAAAACGATTGAAAAATGTTTTTTTTATGATTTTTATTTTATGATGTACTACATGAGGTTGAACCTTTCACATCACATAATTTTTTCATGTTCATATTTTATCTCCCAACAACAACGTTAAATACTTTATGTGAATTCCATGAATATGAAAGGGAATGAATGAATCAAACTTTAAAAGAATTTATTCACGGCGTTGACACTCAGGTAGATGATCAGGTTAATTGGACCCAAGTGAACCGAGAACTTAATTTCTCTTTTCAGCAACCTGCGTAACCTAACGTAACATAACCTAAACTGCTGCCTGTACTTGAAGCCAGGTATGATGTTTATGTGTTCCTGCATTGTCGTCTTCTAGACTCCTTCGTTATATACCTCTGGGACGACCTCTACTCCTTTGTTCTTATGGATGCCAATCAAGAATAGCCTTGGTAATTTCGGTTTGGGGATTTAACAGTGTATGTCTTATCTGTCTCTATTTTCACTTTCGTATCCGCAAGTTTCGGTATAACTCTTAATTTTTAATGCAACTACCCGGCCACCAAAGTCCGAAAATGTTTCTCAAACATCGGCTTACAAATGTTTGTAGTTTAGTATTGACCTCGTCTTACTTCAGCCACGTTTCGCACACGCACAACAAGATCGACTTTAATGCAGCGTTCAATCTGCCAATATGCAACCACCATCTGCTGAAATTTGACTGCCGAGGTGTGTCCCCTTAGGGGGATCTCTTACGAGGTTGCGGGAGTGGCAACCCCGGAGCCCTAGTCGTGGTAAAATGACTTTTTCCTCTTGGCGTACCTTTGGCATTTTACCCATAGAACTGGAATAACAGAGCAACGTATGTGCACATTAGAGCATACATACAAAGATGATATACTTGGCAAAAGAAAAAATGTGATACCCATATTGCCTATTTAAAACGAAGGGTTACCACCCCATAGCATTTTTGTCAAAACGCGATCTAGCACGAATTTCAAAAAAAGCTGAGACCCGTATTTAATTAAATCGACTAAAGATTAAAATATGTTAATTTGGCATTTTTATTACAAACAACCCCGAACAAAAAATTCAAAAACCTTTTTTTTACAGAATATCCTTAAAAAAAGGACATGGATGGTCGTCCTTGGACAAATTGTATATACAGTTGGACGCGCCTTAAAAAAACTTTCTTATGATACCCATATTGTATATGTTGGTAAGGAAACAGATTCTTAAATTGACAAAACATGCAAAAAAAAAACTCTTTTTCAAAATGGTCCAGCTCACGAGAGGTCAAAGCTAGAGCCGAAATATTTATTTTAGATGTCATCATAAAAAATACCAATGTTCATTTTGAGGGGAGTACACATTGCACGAATTTCGCTTCCATACAACTTGAGTCGCTCTAGTGCACATATTTATAAAAAGAAGTAGCTTGCTCTATTGCTTTGCAGGTGCAGCGTCACCTGTAACTGCCCTGCGTTCAAAAGATGATAGAGTTGAAGCCTTTCGGAGTCGAACTTCGGTTAGACCTGGAATTTCCACCCCGAAAGTGGCTTAGAGGGGGTTATGTGTGGGCATGGTCCTTTACTGAAAGGAAGATTTGACCAATGAAATTGATAAGAGAAATCGTTAGGTAAACCACGGGCGTTAGTTAACTATAAACTGTGAATTTGGACCTAAGAGTTAAAAAAAAACAAAAAACAAACTCCATTATATTAGCTAGACTTCTCATATGTTTAAATGAAAAATTTTATAATAATAGCTCTAGTTTTTTTTCTCCCATGATCAGCATCAGCACCAGCTAAACTCATTAGTAATCAATTGCAATGTATTTTTCGTAAAAATATACATATTTTAGTGAATAGGTAAAACAATAATGACGTTTTCTTTACTAAAAAAAAGTGCACAATTTTTTAACTGTTTTATTAATAAAAATTTAATTTAGCGTTTGTTTAAAGTAAAAAATTTACGCTCGTAAGGGGTGATACAATAATTTCTAATAAAATGTCTACTTACAAAAAGTGCAATAAATGTAGAAAAAACAAACGTCATAACTTAGGAAAAGTAACAATTTAAAATTTTTAACTAAGAGAATAAACAAGTAGTAATTAAAAAAATAAAAAAAAAATAACCCCCGATTGCGGCCAACTTTGAACCGTTAAATATCCTAAATGGTCATTCGAAATGAAAACTCATACTCATACTCAACTTTGATATTAATTGAACTTTTCATTTGTTTAAATGGAAGTTTAACATAATGTTAGGGATATTGATATTGAGTTTCTGTTTCCGCCATTATATTAGTTAGGCTTCTCATTTGTTTAAACAAAAAAGTTTGTTTTAAAAGCTCTAGTTGCTCTAATAAATTTTTGGATAAAGGTTTCCTGATGAGGATAATGAGAGGGTCCCGCTAGCCCCTCAATAATCAACTTAAATGTATTTTTAATAAAATACGGAATAAGTAAAAATATTAATTTGCGATTATTAGAGCCTATTTCACCAATTTATTTAAATATCAATTCATACTTAAAAGTAATTTTTTCATACAAAAATCGACATTTAAATATGAATTGATATTTAAATAGAGTTGGTGAAATTGGCCCTTAGTGCGTTATCAAATGTTAACATTTTTATTTTTCATGATACAATAAATAATTTAATTTTTTCAAAACTATAATTAAAATTTAACGATCATTTCAAGTGCCTCCTGTTTCTTTGACCTGTGACAAAATAATTTCGTTGGGGTTTTTTGTTGTTGTTAAATTCACTCTTTTAAAAACTTTGTTTGTGTTGGTGTGCTTGCTTACATTTTTATAAAATATTTGTAATATTTTTTATACTCCCTAAATCCACTTTTTTGTTTTTTGCATTCTTATGTATCATCATCATAAAAGAATCATACACATGTGCATACATACATTTACTTTTACGTGTGTGTGTGTGTGTGTGTGTGTTCTTATCCAAGTAAAAGGCTTATAAACACTTTCAGTACATTATCGTATATAAAACATATTGCGCCATCTAACCAATCTTACAAGGCAGTCATCCTGGCAAACAAACTCTTTACTGCGACTATAATGAATTTGAAACCGCCACATACTTCCTATCGCACACACACACACATACACACACACAGACACAAGGTCTCTTAATGTTGTCACATGAATATTTAATGTAACAATGGAGGAAAGAAGAAATTATTTCAACCGTGATATCTGTATGTAAGTATGTGTACATGCAGTAAAGTTTTCTGCGATTGTGAGAGCGGGTTTTAAGTGAAATTCATACTTTAATATTCATTTATAAAATGAATGAATTTTTTATTTGTAAAGGGTCCGCCAGACAACTTGTTTTTTTCAAAACGGCGCAAAACATCGAGTGTAGCTTCGGGTGTGTGGCACGTAGCGCCGTCCTGTTGAAACCAAATGTTGCCAATATCCTCCTCTTCAATTTTTGTGAACAAAAATTCGTTCAACATGGCCCGATAACGATCGCCATTGACTGTAACGGCCACTCTTGCACTTTTCGAAAAAAAATGGCCCAATTATGCCTCTGGACCAAAATCCGCACCAAACAGTGACTCGTTTTGGGTGCGTCGGCTTTTCAATGTATGCGTGCGGGTTTTCTGTGCCCCAAATGCGACAATTTTGCTTGTTTACATACCCGCCAAGATCAAAATGAGCTTCATCTGAAAAGATTATTTTTTTTTTGGCAAAATCGGCATCTTCTGTAAGTCGATCGCAGGCAATATTTCCCAGCGTTGTTCAAGCATATACACAACCATATTCGTTCAGCGGAAGGATATAACTAATTATATGTCAAATCAGACATGAGCTAAGTGTTACCATTCACGAAATAAGCACTAGTTGAAAAAAACGTTAGATGGCGGACCCTTTAGAACATGTATTTGAACGACGGAATGTGTGAGAGACAAGTAAAATAATTTAAATAAAGTTTTACATAAGTACATGTGTATGCATGTCTGTATGTACACAGAAAAAAAATTAGAAAATCGTTCTAATCAACAAAGCAAATTTGTACCAAAATTTCTAGAGTCATTTGTGAACCGATTTTCAAAATTATTATTTTGTCGGAAAGGAGTTGCCTGCAGTTTGGTCCTTTATTTTTATTTTTTTTTTCGAAAATCAGAGGGGGAAATTTCTGTCATGTGTACAGCGATTTGAAAAATTCCTTTTGGTGTTGAAATCGATTGTCCGCAGTTGGGTCCCAAATCGAAATCGGAAGGGGGAAATTTTCTCCCTCATTCATAACTCTGTCATTTGTCAACCTATTTAAAATTTTTTTTTTGGAAAATCTCCCATTTAGAGCATATCTTATAACGTCGCTGTTTTAACTAACTGACCTAACTGAATTTTTTTTTTTAAAAATGAGTTAAGTCCTTTACTAGACTTTATAAGACATAATACACTTTGTCTAAAATTTTCATGACTGTAAGCATTACTGTTGTGTCTATATAAGTAAAGAGATTTCAGACGCAGCCATAAGAATGAATGTATAAAACAACCATAAAAGCTGCTCTCCTGTTAAATTGTTAGTTAGATCAGCGACGATATGTGAGAATTTTAAAATATTTTTTACTTGAATAAGTAGGTTTCCTTGCAGTTTGGTGTCATAAATTTTTATTCCAAATTTTGTGGGGCATTTTGTAATATGTTCTATAAGATCTTTGCATTGAAGTCGGTTTGTTTTCAAATTTCGTTGTTCTTTTTATAAAGATGATTTAATTTCCCTATAAAGGCTGGTACTCTATTCAAAGTTGTGAAAAATTTTGAGCATCATTGATTATTTCGCGTGAAAAATTTGACATGTACTAAATGTAGCCCAACTCGCTGTTTTTTTTTTATAAATTTCTTGCTTTTATTGCTTGAAAGTATGCAACATTGTTAAAATTCCGTGCGGAAAAGCACTGCTCATGTTGTTTCGCAGCTAAACTAAAATGATGCCAGACTAATTTTGCATGGAAAGACTGATGAATGATTTTACGTGTTTTTCACAACAAGAACAGAGTACTACTTTTGCGAATTTATTTCGCAAATATTTCACACCAAATACTTATATATGTAGTTTGACAGCATTTCGCACGAAATTGTGAACAGAGTACCAGGCTTAAGGCGTATAAAAAAAGAATAAATTTCGCGGCATTTCTATGCAAAATTAAAAAAAAAAATAGAAAGTTCGAAATTTTAACCTTAAATTTCTCAAGAACCACTGTACTGGTTCTAATGAAACCGAATCAGGATTTTAAGATTTAAGATTTTATATATCCACTAAAAAAATTATTAGTATTTAGTAGTATTAGTTATTATTAGTAGTCTTGGCCGATGAAAAACGCTTCTGAACTATACTGTGCGTTGTAGCGGCAAAATATCCCAGCAAAGCATACGACGCATATTCCAAAATGATTTCAAGGTAAAGCCTTAAAAGTTGCAAAAGGCACATGATCTCTTACACCAAGCAAAAAAAAAAAAAGTTAGGCTTTAAAGAGCAAAGGAGTTGTTACGCTTTGCACGAACATGCCGACTATCAAAACATGGTGTTCTCTGACGAAAAAAATTTTATTGCTATTTAGCAGTTAACAAACTATCAAACTGATCATGTTTACTTAACTGAACGCAATCACGACAACTTCAACTTACTAACGACCACCCAAAGTAATTTTACATCTCAAGTAATGGCAGCTATAGTCGTTTTCATTGAGCCTGGTGTCAAAGTCAATGCGACTTATGATCGGGAAAATGTTTTGAAAGCTGCTTTAAAGCTGTGAGCACACAAACATTTCTTTCGTAGACCATGGATGATCCAACAAGATCCGCCACCGTCTTATAAAACTAATTTGAACAAAGCCACATAATGGCTTTCGAATTCGCCAGATGCAAATCATCTGATGTACTATTCCATCTGAGCTATTCTGGCGAGCAAGGTTAGCCGTAAGGATACGCTGACGAAAATGGGCAGCAATCGATATTGAATTAAACAACAATCAATTAAAAATGATAGTGATTGTAATTGAGTGAAAAACGTACTCCACTACCGAAAAAAGCACTAAATTTTAATGAAGCAAAAAGTGGAGTTAGAAGAAATTTATTCCCTTAATAAAATTTTTTTTTTTAAATTTTATAATACACATCAAGCTCTTTTCATTAAAAAAACTTGCATCGACAACGTTCGATTTATCGACATTGGCAAACCGGCCCTTAAATAAAACAATATCATACTCTTGCTCACTTTGATTTATTTGGGGATTCCCACGGATAGTCATAGAAATATAAATTAGTCCTGGCAAAAATTTTGTCTGAAACAAATGGGATGAATTCAACTTAAGTGACACACAATTTGCCTTTTGGCTCTTCAAAAAGATTTAAATTTAGCGGGGAAAGCTCTGAGCGGTTATGGCTGGCTGTAGTGTGCTCATTACAAATGAAATATTAACAATCTCAATAAAATTTATGGGATTACATAATGTTTCGTACCGGCAGTAACTGAAAATTATTAAATTTTACTCAGACAACAAATACACGGCTAAATGTTCGTTCTCGTTACTATATCAAGTGTTTTGCATTATGATATTCTGTTGAACTTTCACTTCCACTTTTTTTTTGTTCTAAAACTAGAACAAAATTGTGTAAATAAAAAAAGTATAAAAAAAACTCAACCTGAGGTTGTTGTATGTTGTACACTTGTTAGTATTAGTTGTTATTATCCTTGTGAATACTTACTAACACATTTGAAATGCAGAGTAAATTATTTCTTTGTTTGTTTGCAGCAGCAGCAGCTCAATAAATGTGTGTATTCTTTCCCTTAAATATTTACGGCCTTATTCATAAAAAATATTTTAGGTTTATTACGGGTTTATTTGACAAATTTCCCATAGAAATATGTCAAATAAGAGCTTAATAGACCTGAAATATTTTTTATGAATATGGCAGTTAATAAATAAACTATGAAAAGATTTAATATATACATAGAAAAATTTTATATTAAAATCTGCAAAAACAAAGTTAATTTAAAATCTTTTTCATTAAACAAGATTTACGCAATCTTCAAAGAAAATTGTTCCTTTTGAAATAACTTTATTTCATGTCATTCCCGTAATGTTAAATCAAAACGAAGAATCATATTGAATCAAAGTTATTTCAAGCTTAAAGAACATGAATTTAATATTGAAACAAAATTTTTTTTTAAGTTGAAACAACATGAATTTAATTTATTAATTATTTAACTTATGTGATACAGCGCCGTTGCGATGCCTTAACGCAACGGCGTGGATCTTGTACAACTGGTTATTGGATTTAGCATTGGATGCTGACCTTTTCCATAGGTTACGACTCGGACGAGTAGAACGGCATCTTAAAAGCGGAATTTCACGATTCTACTTGACTGCTTATAAGTAGGAAGCAGCCACGTAAACCATCTAAGCAACCTCATAAAGATTTTTATAAAACAAAATTAAAGAGGCATGAACAATTTGTAAAATTTTTTGAAGTATTACATTTTTATTGCTTTCCAGTTTTCAGATTTATTTTCAATTTCATGGACATACTCACTAGTACAATCCCATTCAGCATGTAAAGTTGTGATAAGTTTTTAAAAGTCTAAAAAGCTTTTGTCTGTAAATTTGTTCTATTTTTTTAAAATAAATTTAATATTTTCATTGTGCATAAATCTGTTAAAAGTTTTAACAATTTTACTCTTTTATAACTCTGCCGGCCATAAAAAGATTCAAGAAGCACCAAACAATACAACTACAAATGCAAGATAAAGCATGTGAATGTTAATCTTAAGATGTTCATGATTGTAAAACACGAATATTACACTTTACGAGCACTAAATACTACAACGACATTATGGAGAGGACATTTCAAACATAGATGTTTATATAAAAAAAAATACTAAAAATAAATGAGAATTTGTATGCAATAAAAAAATAAAATAAGCACAGAAATTAGAATAATAAGTAAAAAGTTTAATTGCCAAATATATTTTCTTCTATTTCCAGGGGGATGGGACCCAAAAGACGTTTATCCGTTGCTGAGCGACAGCAACGTGCAAACGCAGCATCAGCACCCAAAAAACGGTCTACTAACAACAACAATAACAACAGTGGTAATCATTCGCCTGCTTCTAGAAAACCAAACACTACTGCAGCCAGTAGCAGCAGTGCAGCAGCAACAGCAACAGCAACTCCCACAAAAGAACCTCTTAAAACCATCTCACCAGCAAAGAAACTTAGCAACAAAAAAATTGAGGAAAAAGTAGAAGGCTCCACTAAGGCAAAAGAAAAGGTTGAAGAGAAAAGAGTTGCCACCATTAGGGCTTCTTCCAGAGAGAACGTGAAAAAGTCCGGCAATGAAACAGACATTAAACCGCAAACTCAAGACGCTGCAAGCTCAAGCAAGCCCAGAGACGATGTAAAAAAGTTAGATGCAGATAATAAGTATAAGGAAGAGAATATCAGTTCCAATTCTAGCACAACTTCAAGTAGTTCCAACAACAAGCCTCAAGATAAAAAGGATGACAAAAACAAGGCCATTAGTAAAATGCTCAAGAGCTTGGACATAAAAATAAGTGGTTTTGATAATCTTTTACCCAAAGAACAGAATATACAAGAGCTACGTTTGAAGTCCTCGATTTCGGAGAATGTTAAAACCAAATCCAGAGCGGCAGCGGTAAAAGTTATAGCCTCACTGAGTACTCCCAAGCCCGTAAAAAGAGCTAAAAACCTTGAAGCAGAGGAGAAAAGGAAGGCTGCGCAAAAGCTTAACGAATCCGTTAAATCTAAAGAAGCCGCTGACAGCACAAAAAACTCAGCAAGAGATCAAAATAAAGCTGCAGAAAAGCCAAGTAGCAGCAACAAAGGAAAACAGCAAGATAAAACAGTTAAAGCAAAACCTGCAGAAAAACTCAATTTAGAAACAAACTCTGATAAAATGGTTAAACAAACTGCTTTCGAAAAAGAAAAGAAAGAAGAAATAAAAGATTTAATGCCAGATAAAGAGAAGGAGCAAGAGAAGGAGAAAGAGCAGGAAAAGCAAATGGAGGAGGTAGTAGAGGAAATCATTTTAATTGAGACTAAAAAGAAAATTGCGGCAAAGAAGGCCAGAATGGATCAGCAGCTGAAGGCAAAGAAAGCTAATGGCAATAAAATAAAATGCGATAAATTAAAGGAATCAGAAGAGGGCAAGGAAGATTTAGGGTTAGAAAAAGAGACTAAAGACGTAAGTGCAAAAGAACAACTCAGTAAGAGTGTAACACCTCCCGCTGAAATCACAACTAAAGAAGATTCCAAATTGCAGGAGCACTTAAACGTTATTGAACAAATTGTAGAATCTTCTAAAGAAGAAGAGGCATCTGCAAAAAAGAAATCACCTAAACATAAACCCACAAAAACCGAAGTTACTGAAAATATACCAGCTACAGATAAAGACAAACCCGAAGCTAAAGCACCACAATTCGAAGACAATAAGGAAGACCAGAAAGCAAAAGTGGAAAAACAAGTTAATATCAATAACAAGGAAAAACATATGAAATCCCCCCAAAAATTAACTCAACCCAAAGTAGATAACGAAACAAAGTGCAATAATTTAGAGGAAATGTATGAGGAAAAAGAAGAGATGCTTAAAGTAGTTATAGACTCCCATAGCGCAGTAGTACAAATGGAAATTGAAGAAATCTCTACAAAACTAAAATCAAAATGTCACAAGGCTGCAAATGAAGCATCAAACAATGCAAAACTAGAGCAAGAGCAAGGGGAAGTTGGAAATATGGAAAATTCCCAAGAGTCAAAACAAGAACTAAAAGAAAAGGAATCTCAGAAAACGGATGAAATAACAAAATCAAAAGAAAAGTGTGAGAAAGCCAACAATCTGCCAGTTAAAAGCAACGCCTCAGCTTCTAGAATATTGAATATAAAACAAAGATTCCAAGCTAAATTCAAAGTGAATCCAATCAAGGCAATTATTCCCAAACCGCTCAAGAAAATACATTTAAACAAAGTTTTGTCGAAGAAATCATTACCGCCATCAGCTGAAAAGAAGCAACCCTCTTCCAATGATGTTTATGATTTCAAATCCGGTTCAGAGGATGATGAATTTATTAAAATGGACTTGCCAACCCTGAAGAATTTAAGAGAGCTCTCCGAAGAAGATGAAGACAAGAAGGGAGAGAAACAGAAAATTCACGCTCTAAAAGACTCCAGCAAATATGGCAGCAATAAAGACAAAGAAATCGCTACTCAAATCGATGAAGAGACTCAGGAGTCAGATAATATGAAAGAAGAAACTCTTAAAAAGGAGAAACTCAAACAGAAAGAGGAACAAGAAACTCCAAAAAAAGAGAACAAACTCAAAGAAACACCAACTAAAATAAGCAAAAATATAAAAGATACTCCCAAAAAAGAAAAGCCAGAATTAGCAGCTGCCAAACCCGACAAGACATCCGTAAAGGAGGACAAAGTAAGTGACATTGAACAGAGTTCCGAGGAAACAGATGAGACCAAACAGAAGCAACCTACTGCAAAATCGGCAAAAATGGCGAAGAAGCCCTTGAAAACTAATCAGAAAATCAAGACCATTAAAAAGAAACCGCTAAAGCAAATAGCCAAAGTGTCCAAAGTGGTTAAGAGCCAAATGAGCAAGAAGAATGAAAAGCTGAAGCAGAAGTCCTACAAAACACAAGAAAGTTCTTCTGCTGGAACGAGTGACTCTGACGATGGTAAACATTTAATAGTATTTAGTCAAAAGAGGCACAGAATGGCCTCTCTAAACGCCCTGGCAAAGGTGCAGTGTTTGTATGAAAATGAATCGAGAACAGCTTATGAATTGGGCTTGTCTAAAGCCACCTTATTGCCACCCAAAATTAGAACTGTCGACAACAGTGATGATGAGAAAGAGAAGCATAAAGACAAAGAAAGAGATAAAGAGCAAGACAAGGAGCAAGAAAAGAGAAAGGAGCGAGATGCTGAAAAGGACAAGGAAAAAGATAAATCGAAAGAAACCCTCAGCAAGTCCGAGGATAAAACCAAAACTAAAAAGGAGAAAAAATTAGAGGATCCACTCAAAATAGAAGAAGAAAGCGAGGAAGAACCACCCGAAGAGCCGAAAAGAGAATTACGCAATGTGCCCGGCGGTAGAGGTATAGGAAAACACTGGGAGTTTGACAGCGATTGTGAACTAGATGAAATTGATATTTTAAGAATCAAAAAGAAAAAGTTACAAAAGAAACTACAAGCTAAAAGGGAAAAGGAGGAGAAACTTCAGCTGTTGAAAGACAAAAAAGAAATGGAAGAAAAAACACAAAACTTCAAGGAAGACAATAAAAATAAAGAGCAAATAAAGGTCAAACGAAAATATACCAAAATCAAAAAGCCTCTGAAGAAAGTGGTCAAACTGGCCACTGGCAGCTCGGAAGATGAAGGCAACTCTGAGTCCAGCGACAAAGAAGAACAACAAGAGAAGGAGAAAGAAAAATTGCAAAAGCTTAAAATGACGGAAGCCAAAAAACCGCCCAAGAAACGCAAACGCATACTCAAAGAGGAGTTAATAGGAGATTACAAGGGCATTTTAGCACGCAAACGTATGGCCAGTTTAAACGCCAGTGCCATAGTTGCCGCCACCTATGAAGTGGAAAGGCATTTGGATCGCAATCTGGGCCATTTAAGCGGTTACGAAACGTACGAAGATGAACAGAAAACGTTCAGCAAAAAGACCAAGGAAACAAAATCCTCCGCTAAAGAAACAAAAACTAAAGCTACAACTGCAACTGCAACTGCAACTACAACTACAACCACAACCACCACTGGTGTGGGTGAAGCGACAGCGGCTAATGTTAGCACTACCACTGCATATAATGCCAATACTGCTCCCTCTTCCATACAATCTAAGGAAATACCACATGAGTCGCCAGTCAAAGCGACCATTTTGCCCGCTACTGAGAGTAAGCCCGTGAGCTCACAAACACCCACAAAATTGGATAAACCCACTAATATTTGCGAAGAAAGCAACGATTCGAAATACTCAAAAGAAACCAAAGAAACTAATACTGATACAACCACTACTACTACATCGACGTCTTCGGGCAGCAGTGGCACCACCAACAGCACTAAAGATGCCAAAGATTCCAGTCGTCCCACATCTTCGAGTGTTGTTATTGTCCAGGATACTGATGTCACCATAACGGGGGTCTATGTTAACTCTACTACAGGCTCTAGCCAAGAGGCCTATTGCAAAATGCAATATCGCGTGCAGTCTAGTGTCACGGAAGAGCGTTTGCTGCGTCCTGGCTCAACAGAACCACCGCCGAAGTCCTATACTCCGTTAAGTGCTCTATCGAGTATGCTGCCACCAGGTGCTTCGGCCACAAATACCGCAGCAGAAGGTAAGTTGGTTTCTTTGTTTTTGTTTTAATATTTATTATTGCGATATTATTACCGCAGTTATAAAATAAATTTTATATTTACATATCAAAACGCTTCATTGGTTCAAATGAGTCAGTTTTGAGTCCCTGGAGTGGGAATCATATCCACAATTGGATATCGATGAAATAGGTTAGGTTTACAGATCGCCGAGAAAGGAAGAGGTATTGGGATCACTTGGGTTTCTAACTGCATCTATGTTCTCTTTGTGTTAGAAGGCAAGTGAAGTCGCTTATGATATCAATCGCTTGTAGGAAGGAGGGAGAATCTGAAATTTAAAAGGAACGAGTTACGGTTGGTTAATGGATTTTTGTCAGGATACATCCGTCTGAATTATCCCTTGTGCATGATCCACCTTAACCTCTGTATTTGAGAAAATTCAAATAACTGCATACGTTCTATGAGAATGTATATATTATTTTAAATAATAGTAGAGGGCGTGTTCCTCATTCCGAACTTTTCACACCAGCGATATTAAGCAGGCTTCTACTTGTTCTGTGGTCGTTTTTGTTTGGTTTCAAGCAACAGTTGAAGACCTTGTTGGCGTCATAGTGTTGGTTGCTGGGCCAATGAAGTATCGATAAGATCAAGTATCCTATTTGTTCAGGATTCATCTTCCGACAGAGTTTAAGGTTAGGTTAGAAAGGGCAGTGCTATAGCACACCTTAACTGGGAGACCCAGTTGGGGCCATTGTGATTCCCTTTTATTGACCCATTAATAATAAATTTAACCCCCTTTTGTACTTAGAAGTACCCCTATTATCTGTCATTAATCCACTGAATTCATATGATGAAGCCCCTGATATCCTCCAGTTTATACTTGGCGATATCACTAATGCTCTCATGGAAACGTCTGCTCAGCCATCTAAGCCTATGACGTTGCAGCTTCGAGCAATGACAGATAATATGTTCAATGGTTTCTGGTTCCTCTTCATTTCCCAAATGCTGGTTCTTGCTCTGGCCGAGCAGTGACCAGACAACGTGCCTATCACGACTCGCATCGCCTTCCTATTCATATCCAGTAGCAGTTTGGATCTTCCTGAGTCAAGTTTTGGCCACATAGCCCACATATTATTATATGTTGCTAAATTCTATTATCAAATATGCTTAGTTTGGCCTAAATTTTATCAGAAATAAAAAATTGCTGGAATGGTCGACGAACGATAAATCCAACAAATTTATTTCAAAAGTCTTGGTTCACTACAACAAGGTTAGGTCAGGTTAGGTAAGGATGGCAGTAAGAATCCCAGACTTATTTATATCCTTCTGCTTAAGGGAATTCTCCACTATCGAACCAACCAGGGCTCAACATAAAGCTATTAATGCTCTCCAAGTTCAACCCTGGCAACTTCGGAAAGTTCCCTCAACTCAAGCGCGCTCCTAGTGGCCACTCTCTTTCTTGCGAGTCCAGGGCAAAGACACCGAAAATGTCCTACATTTTTTCCTCTTCGTCAAACTTCCTTCAGCTACGGCAAAACTCAAACTCAAACCATGCCTCCCTACGAAACAGCGTCTGGTCAACACCAAAACTAGAATTGGGATTTGTTTCTTATTAGTTGAAATCAAAGAAACCGTATCTTCCCATTTAAGTGAGTCCATAATGGCCTAGGATCATGCAGTAATCAGGATATGTATTATTTCAAACTCAAGTAGTATACTTTTGAAAAAACTCTTTTTCTGAGAAGGTAAACATTAAAATTTGACATAGAAGAACTTTCAAGCCAAAAAAATAAGAAAAATCTTGTAGCAAAAACTCTTATTAATCTCATATAATTTTGATAAGAATGTAATGATTTTCTCATCTACTTTTTCAGGCCACTCATCCGTTACACCGCCTCCCACACCTTCTACTAATACAACACAATCTTCAGCAGGTGCAACGTTAAGTGAAACCCTGAGTGCTGCGGCTGGTCTTTATAATCCAGCCGATTTGGGCATACATACGGAGCAAGGTCCTCTCGATCATCACGGACCGCCACCACCATCGTATGCGGCTGCAGCAGCTGCTGCATATCATGCTCATCACATGTCTCCTCACGGCGGTGGTCATCATCAGCATCAATACGGCCACTCACATGTCCATCATCAGTATCAACAGACTGGGGGTGAGCATCATGGTATGCCACCACCACCCCATCATTATGGGGGTTCGGGGCCGCCAGCTTCACATTACGGCCCACCACCAGCAGGACATTGTGATGCCGGTTCACCACCACCCACGTATCGTGCTAGTAACAGTTATGGCCCAAATATTGCAGGAAATATGGGACAAACCGCAGCTCTACCCTCTGCTATGGGTAGTGGCGGTGCTTTCTGTCCCACTAATGTTCATCTACAGCAGCAACAACAACAACAACAAGCAGCGCAAGCAGCGTCGCAGCAACAGCAGCAAGCCGCCTCCAATGAAACAAGTGGTAAGTCGAAATATCTTAATTTTTCTCTATACTATATCAGCCTGTAAAAGAAAAAAATTGATTGTTAAGTAAATATTTTCATTGCTCCCAAATTATCAATAACAGCATATTTCATAATGGGTTTCAGATTCTTATTCACATACCTTAAAATCTTTGCTTGAAGACCACCCCAACATTTTTTTTTGAAGAGATTGAACTTACGTTTTGTGTGAATGATTCCAATGCATTTTTTGCTTAGTTAGGATTAGGTTTGGTTGACAGCCTGCAGTCGTAAATT
This sequence comes from Nowickia ferox, assembly GCA_936439885.1. NCBI lineage: Eukaryota > Metazoa > Arthropoda > Insecta > Diptera > Tachinidae > Nowickia > Nowickia ferox. The sequence goes on along the minus strand of OW387025.1, from coordinate 88,538,525 downwards.
TCGTATAAGCTGCTCAGATGGACGATTATGCGAAAGTCGAAGTCGAAACACTTTTCATTAGTATGACAGCTAGTTTGACAGTTATCCCTATCGAAAGTTCCCTACGAAGTCTGATCAAAAAATACGTATGTTCGATTTTCGCATTTTTTTTTCTGTTATGTTGGTACACATGTCCGTTATATATGTTGGCAATATCAGCCATTTTGGATTGTCAGTTTGTTTTTGACAGATAAAAAGGTGTTAGTTGCGTTTTGGTGTGCTCTTCGATTTTTTACTAAATTTTGAGCAAAAACAACGTCGCACCAAATTCTAGTTACACTAAATTGTTCATACAGATATTTATAAATATGTAGTTATTTTAATTACAACTTGACGTTAAACTTAATTCATTTAAGAGAACTCACCAGCCCCAGAGATCTCTCTTATTAAGCCAATTATTTCAGTATGCATGTATATTTAATAAATTATCCATTATTAATGAAATAATTCAATCTTAATTTCATGTATGCATATGAAAATTAAAAGCATCTTGACACACCAGCAGATAATTTCATTCAACAATTCCCCAAATACCATTTAAATTAGTTCAAGTCTTAAAATGAAGCATCAAAGCACCTTCAAAATATTTAGTTGCAAGAGACAATTGTAAGTTTTCTAAGGATATAAACTGGAATACGTACCAGTAACCCTGGTCATCATTGACATTATGACACTCAAAAGTGTTTGTTTCATGCTTGAATGTTTTCCACAATTTCGAGATAAAAATAATAAATGTTCCATGTTTACGGTTGTCATGCATTGAAATATATTTTGAATGTATTTCAATTGAAATAAATTTGTAACTACAAGGGTTGATAGTATCAGCTTTATTAAGTTTGTTAGCAAAAATAAAAGAAAATGTACTCGACACTTAATGAAAAACCAACAAAATCTTAAATGTAGTCAATTGAGATGGATAAAACACACCAGAGACCACAATGATTTGGGAGGGATTTGAGTAGAACTCGTAGATTTGTTATTTGAAATTGTTGTCGTTTTGCAGGGAAGTTGACTCGTTATAATAAATGTTAAATAAAAAAAAACATTGTTTTTACACTGAGGGTCTTGCCCCTGCTACAGGCATTGCATCTTCTATTGATGTCCCTTTATGGATGCTTTTGTCTTTTTTTCCACAAAAATTCGAGTTGTAAAATTCTATTTTAAGGGTTAATTTCGTATTTATTTAAATTTGCATTTAATGTATAAAATGTGTTCGACATAAATTTCAAGTTTTTGAACTCCTTGAACTATTTTGCACTAAAATTGAAATAAATTTTATTCGGAAAAACGAATAAATTTAAAACTTTATTAAATTATTCTAAGCGTTAAAAAATAATAAATCTTAGAATTGTCTTTGATTCAAATTAATAAATGTTCTAATAAAAGCCTCAAAGAACTTGTTTTCGATTTATGGAATAAACTTGGAATTTTATTCGATTGTGCCATTATTCGAATAAAGAACTAAATTTGGGTTGTCAATTATTTGAATTTTCATTTTCATTCTTCGAGTTAACGATTATTGCCACCAAGGTTGAGTTCTATTTTGTTCGGATAAGCGAAAAAATTTCAAGTTTTAGATATTTATTCGAATAGAAAACAAATAAATAAATATTTAACTGTCTTGTATTCAGGTAAAAAGTTGTTCTAATGAAAGCCTTAAGAACTTGTTTTCGATTTATGGAATAAACTTGACATTTTATTTGATTATCCGATTATTCGAATAAAGAACTTATAACAAAATTTGAATTGTCAATTATTTGCATTTCATTTTAGTTTTTATAAAAAACAATTATTGGTACCAAGGTTGAATCGTATTTTATTCGGAATAAAATTCAAAGTTTATTCCATAAATTGAAAACAAGTTTTTAAGGCTTTCATTAGAACAACTTTTAACATGAATACAAGACAGTTAAATATTTATTTATTCGTTTTCTATTCGAATAAATATGTATAAAAGACTTGAAATTTATTCGAATAGAAAACGAATAAATAAATATTTAACTGTTTTGTATTCATTTTAAAAGTTGTTCTAATGAAATCCTTAAAACTTGTTTGCAATTTATGGAATAAGCTTTGAATTTTATTCGATTGTCCGATTATTCGAATAAAGAACTAAATGTGGGTTGTCAATTATTTAAAATTAAGTTTAATTCTTATAAATAACAATTATGGATAGCAAGGTGGAATCGTATTTTTTCGGATAATCGAATAAATTTTAAGTCTTATATATTTATTCGAGCAGATAACGAATCAATAAATATTTAACGGTCTTGAATTCGAGTTAAAAGTTGCTCTAATAAAAGTCTAAAGATCTTCTTTTCGATTTGTGGAACACACTAAAAATTTTATTCGATTATCCGAGTATTCGAACTAAAAACTAATGCAAAAAAATTGTGTTGCCAATTATCTGAATTTAAGTTTACTTCTACGAGTTAACGATTATTGGTACTAAAGTTGACAATCGAATAAATTTTAAGTACTTTAGTTAATTTAATTATTATTATTCGAACTACATTTGTTTCTATATTTAATGAATTGAACAGGCTAATGTTCGTATCGCCTTTTAAGCCAAATTACATGTGATAATTATTAATGAACAAATAAAATCAAAGTTAGTTGTAAATATTCTGACAACACATAGTTGAACGGAACAGCCAGCCGTTTTCGAAGGCCACTAAACCTTCATCATCAGCGTTCTTCTGTGTTTGGTCCACTGTGTGTGGTGTCAGTTGATGTAGATTTCTGCCTTATATACGAAACTTTTTTGCAAATGGAATATGTGAATTGGTTTGATTCATCGTATTTCAATTTGCTGAAATGTGTTTTGTAATGAAAGCCCAAATTAACCATCTCTAAATTTACAACAGTCTTACCATTGTCGTTTTTTCATTACTAATTATGCACATGTTAGTTAATTTGCTTACTTTTGTTCTACTTAAGACAAACTTTTTTGGTTTGTTACTATTAAGTATATTTTTATTTAATTTTTGCCACAAGCCCATGACTATTAATTTTTTTTAAGTACTTTATATTTGTTCGAATAGATAACGAATAATAACTTAAAAAATGCTCGAATAAATTTTAAATTTGACTTGAATTTCAGCTTACTTCGAATTAGAGATTATTGGCATTAAAGAACTTGTTTTCGATTTATTGAATCAACTTAAAGTTTTATTCAATTATTCGAATTAAGAACTATGAAAAAATTCGAGTTGTCACTTATTTAAATTTAAGTTTGTGCGAATAAAAGTAAAAAAAAAATTCTTGCGATTAATCGAATAAATTTTGAGTTTTATTTGATTATTCGAATATGTTAAAAAGAAAATATTTTATGTGCTCAATACATTTTAATTTAAATCAGAAACTTTTTTTCATATTATCCAATAGGTTTTTGTGAACTTTATCCTAAAATTTAAATTTTATTCGATTGTTCGAATGAAGAGCTAATCGAAAAAAAATGTGAGCTGCAAATTATTTGAATTAAAGTTTGTGCGTTTAAGAGTTGAACGTAATTTTCATGCGATTAATCGAATAGATTCTAAGTTTTATTCGATTATTCGAATAAATTATGAATAAAAATTTTGTATGTGATTACTGGATTTAAATGTAAATCAAAAATAATTTTTCCCATTTTCTCGTATATTCTTTTTTCTTTTACTTTATTGGGCATACCTTCCCTTTGATGCTTTTGCTGCGCTTAAGTATTGTTTAAAACCCAATTCCCAACCAAAGACAATAAATACTTTATTTCATATTAAATATGTATTGCTAATATTATTTGTAACTTGTAGTTGAAGTGCAAATTTATAACCAAACTAAACAAATGTAGTTGATAGTGAGTGGTATGGGGATAAGGAGATTTGCTTATGCAAATATTTTTGCAAGAAATATTTCATTTTTCGCATACATGCTGCATGTAAAGATACTCGATTCAAGTAATTAAATGTACTAACAAACATGCACACATTTGTGTAGAAGTTGAGTTCAACTAAACATACACGTTCCATAAAATTTAAATGATACCCAAGCAGAGAGGCAGACAGACAGACAGACTCTCAGTCAGTCAGTTTAAATACATATATAAATGGAACGATATTAAAATCTACTTAAAAAGCTTCTCTAATGGAACAGAAAAAGTACTCGTAGTTAAAAAAATTACCAAAAATTAGAAAATGTGAACAAGTTCCTAATAATCGCTTAAGTCGTCTTAAGCAGGCTTAGCTTGATTATGCTGCATTGAGCCCCAGTTGAAAGTTGCAGTGCTCATAATGCTGCATATGCAGGGAAGGATCACAGGAAAGTAGAATCATGTGTTAGACTCCACAGGTTGCGGCGACAACCAAACTCTGCAAGGTTCAGAGATTGGTGTGACTTCTTGCAAAAAAAAGAGGTCATACCCAACCTTGGCTATTGAAGCCTTGATTAGATTAACACCCATACACATCATCTCGCTTTGAGAGAGTACAAATTAGACTTGTGTCCAACAGTTCTTTTTGAACTAGTTCGTTCTCTTGGACACAAGTCCGGTGAAAAACATCAATGTAAATTAAATGGGTTTCAAACAACTTTTGATTCGAACGCTCTCAAACTTGTTCAAAAAGAGCTGTTGGACACAACTCTAGTACAAACTTTGAACTGAGGTTCGAATGGAGATTCAATGTCACAATTCCGTTTAGGGCAATATAGGAGGAACACGGTATCTTTGTGGATTGCAGAAGCTTATGTTGGTATACGTATGAATCCAAAATGGAAGATGGTGTTGGCGCTGGGGTCAGTGGGGTACGGCCTACGGTATTTTAATCTGAAATACAGGCGAAGACCAAGTGTGTTCACATTTATTTAAGTAGGGACGGTAAAGGCGCCCATAAAGCTATCTTTTCTGATAGTTAAATAGCTGTTAAGTTCCTCCTATTCTGTTCTAAACTTGTTTAAGGGTGCTTTGAATAACGACAGAACCTATCGATACGGAGCAAGGTTTCCATTTACGGAATACCTTCCCATAGCGATCATTTAGGTAACGAAGAAGCGGCTGACTTGGCCGGGAGGGCCTCTTCTTCTCCTTTTATGGGTTTAACGCCGTTTTGTAGCGTAAACTGATCGACTTTAATCTGTCTGATGAAAGATAATGACAATCCGACCGCAAAGGAAGTGTGGCTAGCAGAAGCTTTAAGGCAGGCCAAAAAATTTAAGCAGCCATTTTTTACGTAGAGGCATCCTGAACTTCAACAGAAATGGTCACTAGTCACTTTTGCCTAAAGTAGTCTTTGTGGTAAAGTAACCAATTTCGTTTACCCTTGTGCCGTTTATGCTTAGACGATGATGAGACAACGGCACACATTCCCTGCGAGTGTATTGACTGCCTTCCAGCACGTCTATTGTTATCCAATGGATTTCTAATTGTATAAAGGTGTAGAAAAATAAAATAGATTCATAACGGATATAGACTATTTGCTGGGTTTTGTTAAAGTTTCTAAGCCTACTACGCTTATTTTTCTTTTTTGATTTTCAAAAATAATACTATTTGTGAGTTCTCAAATAGTTTTTGAAAATCTGTGACTGTTCAAAATGATTTGGCTAAGCACCAAAATGATTTGCTTAAGGCCGTGATACACTATCATACAAAGTCGTGCGATCTACGAAAAATTACAACCCTGGTGTGATGAATTGTTATTGTCTTTTGAAAATTTTCATAAACTCCATCATACCAGGGTTGTATTTTTTCGTAAATCGCACGACTTTGTATGATAGTGTATCACGGCCTTTAACCACAAGCGAATAAATTTCCATTAAAATAAACTTATGACAATATGTCGAATAATAAATTTGTTAAACACAAACCGTAGTGCACAGTGGGGACTTTTGCAAAATAAATGGTAATATATCTGGAACTTCTAAACTACTGATTGGATTTATATAAAGCTTCAAATATCCGTAAAGGAGGACTTAGGCTTTATAACACATGTCTTGGCAGCCTTCTGGCTCAAGTTGGATAGTAGTTACGGTGGGCCTAAGTTGACCACATGGGACTCAAAAAAACTTCTGAGGCTTGTAACTTTTAGAAAAATTATCCGATTTTTATGGGATAAAGCGTTTTGAGCTAAACTTTAGAAGTTTAGAAGTTCCAGATTTATTACCATTTATTTTGCAAAAGTCCCCACTGTGTAGTGTTTCATACAAAACATTGACAATGCACACCCAATGAACGAAGCCGATCGGCTGGGAGTTGGCTAACAGCCGCCGCAGATATTTTTGAATGGACTCAGCCTCCGCCTCCTTTGCGGTTAATTTTCGGTTTCGGCTCAGCCTGACCATCCAGAGAGAGAGAGATAGAAAAAGAGAGAGTTATACAGAGCTTAATTTATGTTGCAGTGCCGGTCTTTTGAACAGATCTTTCCCCTATTCTATTCTAGAGCCTTTTATTCTTTTATCTTATTCGCTTCTTGGTCAAAACTTCCGAAATACACTTCTTAGCTTAAGTCGACTTAAGCGATTATTCTATATTGCCACAGATATTTAGTATTTAAACAAATCATGTCCTAATATACTACGGCTCTCGACATTGACATGCCTTACAACAAATAATTGCTTTCGTATACTTATTTCAAGCGATACAGGGGGTATGATGACTTGGGCATAACGTGACCGATGGATGGCTTTGTTACTGATAGATTACAAGTGCAACAAGTTAAATATCCGTATTGTAGATATTTGTTTTTGTGGCGCTTAGGCATCATTTCGTTTAGATTCTCTAACCATTGTACAAATACCTCTTTGGAGTTTATAAATACACTTTAGCGTCAAACTCCATGCTTGTGAATTTTTGGGTGTGACTTTGTTTTTATGACAGCATATGTGACTGCAGGCGATGATTATGTGCACATATACATACATATGTATGTATGTATATGAATGTGTATGTGTGTGTGTGTGTGTGTGTTTGTCTCCCCGGTTATTTCAACCACACTTGGTGAAATGTTGTTCTATTGATTAAAGTGTTAAATACTTGACAAGTCAACACGGATGTGAAAATTTTTGTTTAATCGTGCGATTGCATGTATTTTACTACATTTACATATATGTGTATCTAGTTGGCTAGTAGCAACACGATGACACTTCTGCGTTGAAATAAAACTGACCAAAGAGGCCCAAAATAAATAATTAACATTCAATTGTTGGTATTTTAAACAAAGACAAGCTGTGCGTTGCTGGAGGGAAATTGTCCTGACAACACAATAATGCTTTTGTTAGAAGGGGAAGGTGTAATCTGGTTTATTGGGGTTTGGTACGAATCTAAAAAATTTAGCTCGAAAGGCGCTACATTAACATCGTTGGTTTCTAGCAGCTGATAGATTGATTTGTTCGCCGAAACACAGAGAAGAAAGACAGGTTTGTGACTCGAAAAATAAAATAATTTTCAGCCCTATTCTGCATAACACTTCCCCGAGAGTTTTTGCCCAATTTCCTTGTTCCCTTATTTTAAAATGAAGGTTTGTGACTCGAAAAATAAAATAATTTTCAGCCCTATTCTGCATAACACTTCTCCGAGAGTTTTTGCTCAATTTCCCTGTTCCCCTAATTTAAAATGTCTCCTGAAATCTGTTTAGAATAGGACGATTATGCTTTGGAAAAGAAACAATTCCCTCTGTCCTACGTTTCTGCAATGTGTTCATGTTCCTTGCTAAAAATAAGATTTGTCTAGGTCTTCAAAATACTTAAGTATTTGTTTGTGAGATGATTTTATTCCACCGAACCATTTCTTAAGGTTTGGGAACAAGCAATAGTCATTCGAGGCCGAAGTAAAGAGAATAGGATAAATGAAAGAGATCAATTCATGGATTTCTGTCATGGAAACTGCACATGTGTACAATCTAGCATTCTCCTTTGATCTAAAAAAGGGGCACGTTTGGAAAAAAGGGAAGGGGTTTATTTAAAAAGCGGCTAAGCCGAAGCCGAAAATTAGCCGCAGAGTTCTGAGGCGTCTGAAACTATTCAAAAATTGCCGGCGGCGTCTGTTAGCCGATGGGCTTCGTTCAGTGGTTGATATGAAATAGTGTCCGGTCAACATCGTCACAAAAATTGAGATTTGTTTCCTATTTCTATGTTCTGTATTCCACGTGAAATTAAACTGTTCGGAATTGCCATAGCATTGTTGTTATAAATACATATTTCCAACAACAATTCTATGCCAATTTCGCACGTTTTAATTTCACGTGGAATACAGAACATAGCTGAATATTTTTGCAATTTAAATGAGTCCATAGCTCCCTTATTATTATGCAATAATTTATTGTTGCCCACGTCCTATTTATTCCGGCGCCTAAGTCCGAGTTTGCTCGAGAGTAAGGGTAAACCCAAGATGAATTCATATTAATTAATTAATTTCTCTTGTGTCAAATCAAAGCAGAACGTTTGGAAATTTTCTGACAGCAGAAAATTTTAGAAAAACAAATACACAAAGCGAATATCAATTTACCTTGGATAACCTGCAGTGCAATTTGCTTTGCCGTATTAAAAGATTTTTAGTTAATTTTAATTATTATTATTCGAACTTCATTTGTTTCTATATATATTTATGATTTGATCAGTCTAAAGTTCGTGATAATTATTAATGAACAAATCGTCGGTTGGTTAATGGTTTGCGGCATAGTATATTCAAAATACATTATGACTGCAGCAAACCAATAACCAACCGACGAAATAACACCAAAGTTAGTTGTAAATATTCTGAAAAACACGTAGTAGAACGGAACAACCGGCTGTTTTCGAAGGCCACTACACCTTCATCATCAGCGTTCTTTGTGTTTGGTCCACCGTGTGATGTGTCAGTTGATGTAGATTTCTGCTTTATATACGCAACTTTTATTGCAAATGGAATATGTGAATTGTTTTGATTCATCGTATTACAATTTGCTGAAAGCTTTTTTTTTAATGAAAGCTAATTTTTACCATCTCTAAATTTACAGCAGTCTTGCCATTGTCGTTTGTTCTTTACTACTTGTGCACATGTTAGTCAATTTGCTTATTTTTGTTCTACTTAAGACAAACTTTTTTGGTTTGATACTATTAGGGTGGAGTTGGCTCAAGTAGTTAGCACGTTGACTACGAAAACGAAGGTCCTGGGCTTGAGCCCGGTATCAGACAGTCATCAAATAACAACACCGCACATTTTTCTAATATACATTAGTGTCCCTTTGTATAAGTTGTTGTAGTAAAGTTCATGTGATGAAGGCATAGTCACTGGTCACTGAATTACACCGACTTCAGCAGATACTAATCCTAATGTAACATCAGAGCGCCCTACTTCGTTGTGTAGCAGAATCTTCGGCGAAGTAAAATAACCAATAAAATGGCTACTAATCACAGCTTAAAAAATGTAATATGCCTCAGTTAACACCAGAGGCGCTGCAACACTGCATTACTAAAAACGTGCAAAAAGCATAGTCGTAAAAGAATGAAGCTTTCCTTCAGCACCTGTCTTCTCTATCACTATCCCTTTCCTAAACAAGGTAACACTTGTTACTTCTCTTAAAAAAAAAAAGTATATTTTTATTTAGATTTTTGCTGGAAGCTTAAACAGCTGTTGTGTTGCTCTCGTGCTCTTGTTCTTAATAGTTTGAGGAACTAAAGAAAAGCCGTCTCTCTACACTCTTAATACTTCTTCATTATTACACCTTTTTTCGTCAGTTTTAATCTCACAACAGTTTAGTAACTTAACGTTAACAACACCTTTTCGCCCTTTAAATGATAAAAAGAAGTGAAAGATCATCATCAACTTTGCACAAGCAGAAATAATAAAGAACTTTTAAAAATGCCATAATAATTAGTTTTATTGATTGTAATCAACTGTCTAAGTGTGACAGACACAGTCCGTTGTTCAATCCGGCAACATGCCCTCCCTTCCCTTCCTCCCTCATGATAAAATGGAAATAATAAAGGTTTATTATTAGTTTTTGCCAACAATTCTTTACAATTAACTTGAGTAGAAAAATTAAACTTTTTTGTACTTGTTTCCTTCTTTGTTTAAGGTTATAATTGACTTTATAGCTTAAGCTGCAGGAAGTTTGAGTATCAGTTCGAAATGAAGTTTTCTTTGTTGTTGTTTTCGTCGTTTTTTTCTCTCTCTCTTAAAGTTTGAATGCTTCTGTTCCAACTAAATAATCAACTCATTCTGCCAGTTTTAATATTAGTTTTCATAACTTAAAGTAGTTTATACATACTCGTACGTAGTGAGCAACAGCTAAACAGAAATGCTAAAGGAATCAAACTTTTACTTTGTATTTTCTTCATAAAATAAATGTTATTGAATATGATTTTCTATATATTTTTTTTTTTTGTTTTTTTTTTGACAAATATACACGCAACCAGAAATGATTATTTTTTTACATTTTTAGGAAGATTATGAGCCAAAATGAGGAATTAAATAAGAAAAATTTTAAATGGGGGAAAAATTGAAAAAAATAATCACATGATTGTGAAACTAAAGAAAACCTGAAAATTTTAGGATTTTTTTTTTGCATCTAGATGTGCTTAATCAACAACAAATAACTGTTGTATACGAAGCTTTGCACAGTCCTTGGATTTTTGTGACTTTGTGTTATGATCTCGGGCGAGATCATCCCGATCAACATTAATTATTACTTATTATGTACTTCTGCTTAACAGGACCCTAAAAAACTTTGCAGGCACCTTGGGCTCTTCTAATAATACAATGCTGATTTCTTTAAGTGGGCAATTATCAATGTTGCCAGTTGCTGTTTTCAGTAAGTCCTAGTTTACACTATGCAAGTCTTATTGCTAAGCTGATTAGTTTGTTAGGAGAGAGTGACGAGGGGAAAAGAAACGTTACTGTTCCCCTCGTTTCTCTCTCCTTCAAACGAATCAGCTTAGCAATAAGACTTGCATAATGTAAATATGGACTAATTGATGAAATTATAAAGAATTTTTTAAACAATAGAAATTAAGAAAAAAACATGGAAAAACGCACTTAAAAGTTGTTCTGCGGTAATACTCGTAACTGGCCAACTTTTATGCAGCCTAGTGTTAACGCTGAGGTGGCAAACTTAATAATGAACGGCAACACCTTACACATATCTCAAAAAATTCGTCTTTGGACTTAATAATTCAGAACAAATCGTTTTATCACATTTACAGCCTGGCCCACGATGTCGACAAGAAAGTTTCTTTCGCTTGCTTATATTGAAAACAAAAACAAAATAAGAGAATTTGTTTTTGTTTTCAATGTTAGTAAGCGAAAGAAACTTTCTTGTCGACATCGTGGGCCAGGCCGTTAATGTTGTGTGAACATTTCATGTAAAAGGCTTGTACCCACACTAGGGCTGCCAATCGGAATTGATTTTTAGGAATCCCGGGATTCAAATTATAGCTCGTCGGCGAACCAGATGCCATTCAAATAATTTAAAAATTATCGATCGGACCAAATTTCATGCACTTTTTTTTAAAATTCATTGAATGTTTTTGAGGGAACCATGGAAACAAATCAAATTATTGAGAGATTGAAATTACCTAGTCTTAAATTATCAACAGTCGATTGTATATCAATTTCAAAATAATAGCCTCATATACATAAGTATGCACATATGAAAATTACAAAGCGATACGAACTTTAGCCTGATTAAATCATAAATATAGAAACAAATTAAGTTCGAACAATAATAATTAAAGTTAACTCAAATTGATAGTCATGGGCCTGTGGCAAAAATTAAATAAATATACTTAAGTAGAACAAAAATAAGCAAACTGAGTAACATGTTCATAATTAGTAAAGAACAAACGACAATGGCAAGACTGTTGTAAATTTAAAGATGGTTAAATAGAGTTTTCATTACAATAAAAGCTTTCAACAAATTGTAATACGACGAATCAAAACAATTCCCATATTCCATTTGCAATAAAATTTACTTATGTAAAGCAGAAATTTACATCAACTGACACCACACACAAAGAACGCTGATGATGAAGGTGTAGTGACATTCGAAAACAGCCTGTTGTTCCGTTCTACTACGTGTTTGTCAGAATATTTACAATTAACTTTGATGTTATTTGTTCATTAATAATTATCACATGTAATTTGGCTTACAAAGCGATACGAACTTTAGCCTGATCAAATCATAAATATAGAATCAAATGAAGTTCGAACAATAAGAATTAAAATGAACTAAAAAAGTTTAATTTACAGGCCTGTTCTGAAAATCACGATGATTTCAAATCACGTGGTTTCAAAAACAAACTGTTAATAACTGAGTTGCTAGCGGGGTTTTATTGCATTTTAAGTTTATAATAGAATATGTATATTGTTCCAATTTTCAACGCTATAAATCGTGCAATTTACAAAAGCAATGATTTAACTTTTATAAATTTGTTTCAATTACCGTGATTTGACATGTCGTGATTTACAGAAGAGGCCTGTTATATTCATTTTAAATTGAATAATCACATACATTGTAGGTGTTTTTCCTTTTAATATAAACTTACATATGCATATTAAATCTTAATAAAATGTTCGAATTAAAACAAAAGATTAGATTACATAAATTTACTTTTGATTATTTACAGCTTGTCGCAAAAATCAAAGTGTCCAACGTTTCGTTAGAGCAGATTTTGTAATAAGAAAGGTGAAATATTCAAAATCCCGGAAATTTATTTAAAAAACTCCCCAAATTTCGGGATTCAGTATTCCGTGTTTTGCATCCCTAACTCGCTCCTCTTAAAAGTTATTTTCTGCAAAACTATCTTTTTGTATCTCTTGCAATAAAAGAGTGATATGTAATAAAATGATAAAATCGAGGTTTCAACGAAAGACTCTCGATTTATATTTTTTGTTTTCAAATTTGTTATTTACTTTTCTGCAGCCAACTTCACTTCACATCAAAGTTTTTAACAGTAAATCGCTTTCGCCGCCTGGGTATGACAATCTTGATGCATAAAAGTACCCTTTTGCCCTAAATGGCTTGTAAATTTATGAAGCAGCGTTGCCATATGTTTGATATTGAATAATGTGCATTTTAGTGACTTGCATGCGAAACAAGGTCAAGTTTTTTTGAGGCAAATATTAATAAAGCAATAATTTTTTCTCCGCTAAAGTGGGGAGAGAATTAGTGGGGGTCAGTTTTATACTTTAATCTCTAGAGCAGAGATAAGCAAAAAACCGCCCGTGGACACTTCGTTATGCTCTTTTTTACACGTACATTCGTACAAGCATGTATTTTACTCTCTTTTATATTATATATATATGTGTTTGCCTGACTGCTCTGGAGCCGTGGTCGGCAAATTAAGGACGCCGCGCCCTTTAATATACTCTTCTATTACGTATGTGTACACACGCATTGTTGAGAACAAGTTGTGTGTATCCCATACTGCTAAGAATCAGCGTTGCCAGAGAACTAAAATTTGTCCCAGCAATAAGAAAATATGTAAGATAAAAATTTAAAAAATTTTTAATTTTCAGAAAACTATTTTTGCAAACCAGAATGTGTGGCTTGTCAATGTTCGTTGTCGTGCATGAAAAACGTGACATGCAAAGGCATTTTCAAGCATTTGTTTAAATTATTTTAAGAAAATATTCTACAAAATCGTCTTTTTACTCACCATTACATTTACGTAGCAACAACAAAAGATGACTTTTTTATAAACAAAACTTGAGTGTTTTTTCTGACTGCAATAAAATTAATTTTGCCTTTGGAGATTTAAAATTTGAAAATAGGGAAATGAGACGAAATTTCACTGACAACACGGGTTCGTGGTGAGAGTATAACTCACAGAATCGTAAAATGTAAGGGTATATGTTGCCGACCACGGCTCTAGAGGCACCCTGGGGCTAATTGGAATGGTGGGCAAATTTAATAAAAATATTATTTTTGTATGGGGAGATAGGGAGTTGGTGTGCTTAGAGAAAATGTAGCGGAGAAAAAATTAATGTGTTTCTGTCATACATTTGGTTAGAACGGTGGGGAAAATTTTATAAAAATATTTTTGTATGAGCATCCCCTTAATGAGGGGCGATAAGGCGTTAGTATATTCTGAAAAAATATGGAGAAAGAATTACCATTTTGGGAATGGGTCAGGGGCAGTTATGAGATTTTTGGTGCATGTTTTAATATTAAAATAGCGACTGGAAATTACATTACACAAAATTTTTTTTTTTTTGCTAAAAGGAATAATTTAAATGGTTGCCGCATTAAACATTGGGATTTTTCGAAAATAAGGACCAGTCTACCGCACATTTGCGCAAACGATATATATTTATAAGTTCATTGAATATTAAAAAATTAAACTCTTACAAAAAATTAACCATTTCTTTTTCTGCAGCATTGCATAAATTACATGTTTTTTTAATCTATCGGCCATGTTCTGAAAACCATTTCGTTTTGAAATCGCAAAGTTTCACAAACGGAAAACAGTGTTCTCTTTATCAGATAATTTAGTGCATTCGAAATTAAGTTCGGGTAAAATATCTCAAGCATATGTAATCTTAAAACAAAATAAAAAGCTGCAATAAGAGAGCTTTCTTGTTGATTTTCCCCCCTGAAATTTGTCGGTTTCAAAACGAAATGGTGTTCAGAAACTGGCTGTATATATATAAAATCATAGTCTGTGTTTGTTCCTAATGTATGGTCTATGAAATTATAAGAGCTGTGGAGTTGAAATTTTCCACACAGCCCTGCAAAAAAAAAAAAATCCAATTTGAAAGCACTAACAGCTGAGGGAAGCAATGAATTGCTTACTTGATAACAAAATCTTCGAAAAAACGCTCCCGAGAAGCACTAACGTAAGGCGAGGTCTCTAACAAAGTAGAAAATTATCACAGAAAATTTTGCAAACCAGTAACTTTTGCATCTGAATATTAATTCTGTGAAGCACTTTTTTAGTAAGGCAAAAAATTCATTGCTTTTTGGAAGCTGAATGTATTGCTTCTAGCTGGCTCATCTCGAACAAAAAAACATGCCTTATTCATGCGCAACAGCAAGTGATTCTGTAACATTGTCTCTCATACAAAAACGCTGGTGGGAATCAGTAATTTTTGCTGGCAGGTTGGGGTCAATACACGGTAGTTTTTATTTTGTTTTTGACCCAACAAGTAATCACTGTGCGTAGTAATTTACAGTAAAAATCTTCGTGTTTAACAAGCAGATTACAAGCGGTCTCATATAGAACTACGAAAGTATTTATTATCTAACACAAATTAAAGCTGGGAAAAGCAGATCTGCTTTATTCTGTATGTCAGCAATTTTACCAAATTATTAAACTTCATAGCGTTAGCCAAACCACCAAAATTCGCCACCAGCACAACTGATAGATAAGAAACAGAAATTTTTGGGAAATAAATAACAGAAGAAGTAAGAAAAAACAAACCAACATGGAACGTGTGAAGGCATTCGAAAAAATCCAAACAAGCAAAAACAAACCAAGTATATAAAACCGGAAAGGGATGTAACAATAAAAAAACTGTTAAAAATAGAAAACTAAAAAGGCGAACGTAACTTTTAGTTCAACTGTGACTTTTGTAGGTGTTCG
Source organism: Nowickia ferox (assembly GCA_936439885.1). Taxonomy (NCBI): domain Eukaryota; kingdom Metazoa; phylum Arthropoda; class Insecta; order Diptera; family Tachinidae; genus Nowickia; species Nowickia ferox. Next base: position 88,522,955 of record OW387025.1, on the reverse strand, counting down.
GATTATGGTTTCAACATCAAACTACTTTATGGCTGCTAGATTAGAGTGTGTGTGTGTGTGTCTATTGGTATTAACTGAAGGCTATGACTGTAAAAAAAGCCAAAATACGATTTAATAGTACATGGTGTCGTTCATCTTTCCTGGTTTCTTTTATATATTTTTTTTAATCTCTTTTCCAAACATAAACTTTATATTGTTTTTGTTTTGTTATCTTCCGCTTTACTATTTTTATTAAATTGTTTTTAGTTTTCTTTCTTCGTTTTTTTTTAAGTTTAGCTTTATTTATTTTTCATCTCTCGAAAAGAAGAAGAAAAAAACATGAACAAGAATCGTACAACAAAATGAATTACTAACACTTTAAACTCTTTAGACATGTGTGAAACAACTTGTAGTTGTGTGTGTATGTGTGTGTGAATACATAAAAGTAAATATCAAGAAGTTTTTGTTGCAGTTCTTGACTGAGTAGAAACTGTTTGTTTAAGTTCGTTTGCATGTGTGAAAGAAGTATTTAAAAATCCTTTAAATCTTGTATGTTTTATTTTTATATTTCTTTTCTCCTTGAAAAGTGTTACTTGCTTAACAAGAAATGGAAATGTAATACGAACACACTTTAGAAAGTTGCAACAACTTTATTTTCAGATTGCATGAGTATTAAATTAATTTCAAACATGCTGATGAAATGAATTTTTAAAATATTTTATTTTTGTTAGGAAAGGGAAATGGTTTTTTTTTTGCTATAAAAAATTATATAATGTTGAAGTGATATAAGGTGTCGCAAAATAAAGTTTATATCAGTCCAATTCTAAATATCTCCCGGGAAATAATTTCCATGCAGTTAGCTTTTTTTTCTAAAACTAAATTCACCTATTCTAAACATGACGTGCCGGAGATGTCAATCTAAATCCAGAAAAGGAAATATTTGCGAAAATTTTTTTTTTATATTCAAGAAACTTATTATTCGGCATATTGTCATAATTATATTATATGTAATTGAAATTTATTTGCTGGTGGTTAAGCGATGTCTATATGCATTTCCTTGTTGCTTTAACAAAGGTGTAGAAAAATAAAATAGATTAATGTCGAATAAAAATTATTTGCTGGCTTTTGTATAAGTTTCTAAGCCTGCTACGCTTATTTGCCTTTTGTGATTTCCAAAAATATTATTATTTGTGAATTCTCAAATAGTTTTTGAAAGTCTGTGCATAAGGTAAGAGGTTTGTGACTGTACAAAATGTGTGGTTGAAGTCTACTGACGATATAGATATAGCAAATAAATTTCACTTATACATTTTTTTATATATGTACATATTTTTTTTGTTAATTTTAATTTTGTGCCGCAAAGTCTACCACGCAAGCTTTTCTACACCTCTCGCCTATACAGCACAAACGAGTGACTCACGTAGCAGGGACACAACCCTAAATGTAAATGCGCTTTAAGTAGCGGTAAAACATTGCAGAGGAGTGTTACCATTTTTCTCCGTTATTTTGAAAAAAAAACTTAAAACAGAAAGAAATTAGATGTGTGTATGATATAAATTTTATAGTGATCGCTTTTTATTTTCCCCAAGGTTTTCACATAATTTTTTATTTTCATTTATTTTTTGTTGTAGAAAAAGAAGTAGTTTTCAAAAGTGTTAAGTTGTTGCTTACCGTGTCACACGATTTTTATAGTCTGATGTTTTTGTTGCAGAGTTGCAAGAGTCAATAGCAAAAGTTGTTGAAAAACATTAAAAGTAGCTTAAAACTGTTGCATACTTTTAGTACTTCTTTTACTTTTACTTAATTCACTTCCATAAGAAAAATATCAGTTCACAAGTTTATAGACACGTAAATTTATTTTCCAAAGTCTGTAATTAAATTTGTTTGCAACAGTATTTTCACCATAAAAGGGAAGATAAAATAGATTAAAGTTGTATAGAGATTAAAACCATATAGTAAATAAAATTATTAGCTCAATATATTTTATTTATTGCATACCTTGGGGGTAAATTTTTTGTTTGTTTGCGTACCATATTTTGTGGCATAATAGAAATGAAAAAAAAATATAACAGTGAACATTAAAAATTAATGATGTAATTAATTTGTAAAGTTGAAGTTATTCAAAAGAGTATTTGAACCTTTCATCCCTGATAAGACTTGCAGCCAAAATAATAGAATTTTTTTTAAATATTTCATTTATTCATTATTGTCGTGCAAAATAATTTATAAACGACCACAAAACAACCATTAAAAGCCCCTTTTAAGAGACCTTGAAGTTTAGTTGTTGTTTGTATTTTGAGCTGCTAAACTTTCTTTACACTTTTTCAAACTCTTAGAAAGATACCGACTGCCTCGACTTGGTGACGCTTTCGAGCTGCTTTTTTTTGTTGTTGGTGTTGTCGCTTTGGTTCACTTACCAAAAGTCGAAGGCCATAAGTAGTTCATATTGCAAAAAGCCATAAAATAATACTTTTGCCAATTAATTAAAACACAACAACAACAAAAACAGCTGGTTGTGAAAATTGTTAAAGCAGTAAAACAAAAATTATGTGAATTAAACTTTATGGATTTTTCGCTGTGGTTTGTTTCAGCAGCAGCAGCAGTAGTAAGAAAACATAAAGTTATTATGTTTATTTGTCGTTGTGTGCTTTTGCTTGCCCCGGCCCAATAACATTGATAGCGCTACACCATTTGCAAATGGCAAAGAGATTTTGATATCAAGTTTTATTGAAAATTGCTTAAAAATTTATGTTTTTAATCGACTTTAGAAACACTAAATTAATAAATACATATATGTATTTATTAATTTTTGTGTTCTTTAGCTTAAAACTCCACCAATTGTTGACCGATTAGCCAAGAACTTATGGTGTCGGTCTAACGACAAAGTCTAGCAAATCCGTACTCTGATTAACTATAATTAACCCTTTGGGAACAGGCCCCATACAAAAAAAAAATCATGACACGTCCAAAATTTTAACGGTTTTTGTGCTTTACATATTGTTTGTTATGTCATAATATGTAATTCTAGTAATTTATAAATAGGTTTTCTTTGAAAAAAGTATAAATCGTATATGATGCACACACATTTTTTTTGTCATCATATTCAGAATCACATATGATTCACAGGATACTAAACTTAAAAAAAATATAATTTGTGAATTACGTATGATGCCCAAGCGTGTGAAACAGACTTTCTGTGCATCACATATGACAGGATAAGGAAAGGGTTAGTGATTTTTCAAGTGCAAGAGATGCTGCCTTCCGCACAGTATACCACCTGCCTCTCTTTCAGTCTGAAATACACTTGCACTTGTGGAGAAAACTCCACCTCACACGAAAAATTTCTTGTAAAAATTTACTAAGCCATTTGTCGCTAGGACTTCATATGTGTTTCATGTTAATTTAACATGATTTACAATAACCAGCAAATTATTTATTTCCTTTCGAAATAACTTTATTTAATGTTGATTTGAAGTTCCTGTATAGTTAAATCAAAATGAAGAATCTTGTTGAATCGAAGTTATTTCAAGTTAAACAACATAAATTTAATTAATTTAGTTTAGTCTAAGTCAGTCATTTTATTAATTATATAATTTACGTAATGTGCGTTAAGGAAATGCATATTGTAGTGGCTCTACCAGCCAAGATTTGAACTCGAAGTCATCGCGTTGTAGTCAATGTGCTTAGCGCTACGGCCACAACAACCTTAAATATTCTGAAAAATTTCGTATTTAAATCTACGAAAATAAGGTTAATTTAAAATATTTCTTTAATGATTTTGTTTCATATGTGTTTCATGTTAATTTAACATGATTTACAGTAATCTTCAAAGAAAATTTCTCCTTTTGAAATAACTTTATTTCATGTTGATATAACGTTCCAGGACTGTTAAATCAAAATAAAGATACATGTTGAATTAAATGTATTTCAAGTTAAAACAACATGAATTTAATTGATGTAGTCATTTTATATTGTATGTTATTTATTGTGTATTAACACTGGCAAGTTCACTGGCGTTATAGTTTATTTGCATATCAGTCATTATATAGTTGTTCGGGGCGTTCTTTTTGAAACATTGGGAAGTTTTTGATTTCGATTTAACATAATACAAGTCTTAGATTCAACACAAATTATATCCAATTTTACACTTTGAACTACGGGTTGTGAACAAATTTTATCTTAAACAATGTAAAACGATTTAAGAATACACTAATTCTTGATGACTACAGTGTAGTTGTGCTTAAGCTTTTAACAACACAAACGATGTAAAAAGTCTTGTATGGCAATAAATTCAAATAGCAGCAGCTACGACAGGCTGACAAAATCAACAAATACTCGTAGTAGCGTCGTAACTCCTACTGGGGTTACTGTAAAAAATTGGAAATTTATTTTTATTGGTACTCGTATAAATCGCGCTGTGTCGTGTTATAAGTTTAAAGTTCAAACTTAATTATAGACGACAAATAGAAAAACTACAGAAAAAACAGAAGAAATTATAGGTAAGCTGATATTATGTATTTAAAAAAACTTCATAAAGTTGGTGTACAGGGACCATATATTCCTTTGTAACAACTAAAGTGAAAGTTTGTAAAACAATGAAAAATTTAGCAAAAAGTAAAAAAAAAATGTTGGGCTTTATTCATTTCAATTGATTCAACTGCTAAAAAACCACAATTAAATGCAATTTAATTACATTTGATTTATTAATTTAAGATCTTTATTAAGCTGTGAAGACCGTGTTTATATACATACATACAATGTACAAACATACATACATATGTATGTATAACCCTCTAAAGCACTGCTGTTCAAGCTCTTGCGTACTCGAGCCATGTTAAATTTTTTAAAGCGGGATCCCACTATCGGCGCAATATACCGATTTTCGGCCGCTCACTGCAATAAAGTAATAAGGCAAAATGGCTTTACTCGTCAATTAATTCCGAAATAATTCTATATGGCTTCATTACGACTGCAGTGTAGTGCAATCATGTCCTTATATTTCAAGTAGTTGAGAAATAAGGCAATTTTGTATCATTAATTATGACTTTCTTGCAGTGAGCCTACGAAAATCGATATATTGCGCCGATAGTGTAGACATTAAAAACTAATGAAAAGGGAATTTACAGTTAAAAAAACATCTCTGTATTGCAAACAATTCGTGTGACATTTTTTTTTAAATAAAATTATGTGGAACGAATCACAGTGGGATGACGTTATACATTTTCGTGCAAAAACTATCAAAAGTCGTTTTAGAGCATTGAGAGTTTGCACCCAGCATTATATAGACTAATTTAAAAAGAAGCAGTAATTGAAAAAAAAATAAAAAAACCCGACTGCGACCAACTTTGAACCGTTAAATGTTCGAAATGGTCATTCGAAATAAAAAATCATAAGAGAAACCTAAATTTGATTTTAAAATACCTGTTGATAAAGTTCGCCGACTTACTATTCTTTTTTGTATTTACAAAATGGCATCTGTTGGCCGTCATATTGAGTTTTGACTACTGTCATATCTTTAGTGACATTCCCAGGATTATGACAAATCGATTGATGTAAGAATCATTAAAACCGGTCCACGTATTCGGTTTATATAGTGACGCAAAGGCACACACGTACATACGTATGTACATATGTACGTACAAAGGCTAATAAACACAATACCCTTCTTTGCGGCGCAGTCGGGTAAAAAATGGAATGTCATCCAACTCGGTCACGCCCACCGTCCATGCAATCCAAATCAATATTTTCGTCTTAAATGTTTCCTATTCCAGCAGAAGTCTTCAAATCTATTATATACACTTTCTATAATAAAAACAGACGCCTGCCGAGTTTTATTAATATCGGCCACGCCCACCACTCATGTAACCCAAATAAATTTTTTCGCATGGATTTTTTTCTATTCAAGCAGAAGTCATAAAATTTGGTATTTAAAGTTTCTAACATAAAAAGGGCACATGCTGAGTTTCATTATAATCGGTCACGCCCACCGCCCATGTAATCAAAATCGATTTAATCGCATAAAACTTTTCTTATTCAAGCAGAGCATTTCAAATGTGGTAAAAACACTTTCTTGAATAAAAAAAAAGACGTTTGCCGAGCATCACTAAAATCCGCCACTCGCAACGCCCGCCCATAAAACCCATACAAAATACAGATAAGAATTTTTTAATACTTTATTAATCATTCGACAAAAAAAATTTACTTCTTCTTCATCTATCCAAATCTTTTTTGGATGGCTCATGATTTAGTTGTTTATAACAGGGTCTGATGAAACCAGTAAACAACGAAAAATATCACTGCTTGTCGAAATTCTATTGCATTTCCTAGAATAAAAATAACCTATACTTGGTGTAGTCCATATTTCTTGCCTCTTCTGGGTTCTTCACTTGGAATACAAGTAGAAAGAATTGCTATATCCAGGGAGTCTTTCCTTGTAAAGCGTAGCGAAAGACAGAAAGAGATAGTGTTCCTCCCTCTGTCATTCACACAGCTAAATTAAGACTTTTCAAAGTAAACTTTGCATGTCTAAAATGGGTATAGGCTTAGAAAGTTATACAAAACCCAGCAAATAATTTTTTATTCGATATGATTCTATTTTATTTATTTGCTGGGGTTTGCATAAGATAAGAGGTTTGTGACTGTTTAAAATGCGTGGTGTAAGTTAAGATTTGTTAAAGCAGCAATGAAATCCATATAGACAATGCTTAACTACCAGCAAACAAATTTCACTTATTGAAAATAAAAAATAATTAAATTTTTTGATGCTTACAGATTTGGGCATATGATATCGCCATAATTAATTTTTAAAATAAATATGAAGAACTGCTATATTTTTTAAATATAAGAAAGACAAATGGTATTTTTGGTAACGATTTTTTTTTATTAAACCATAAATATTTAAATATTTCTCTACAAAATTACATTATTTAATTTTCGAAATTGTGTGGTAAAAAAATGGGGTTTTCGGCACCAAAATCTCACTGTGCGCACCCGCGCCAAAACATTTTATTCATATATGTGGCAAAACAAAAAGAACCGAATTTCATTAAAGAAATTCAAAACGATATACAAAATTTAATTCATAAAATTGCAAGAAAAAGTTTAATTTTGTTTCGTTCCTATTGTATTTATAACAATATTATCAGAAAAGCGCCAAAAAGTATGCTGCAACATATTTATTATATTCATACACTCATGTGCTGAAAATTAAAATATTTTTTATAAATAAATTTCTTACTAAATTTTGTATAGGACTAATACACCAATACATACACAGACACACACGCAGGCACACACAACACACACATACACAGATAAAGAGACACACACACATACACACAGCTGCCCTGTCGGAGAATGTGTGGTTGACTATAAAAATAATTAACTCTTCTTAGGCTGACAAAATTAATTCTTAAGTTGAGTACGTAATTGAATTTGGTGAGAGCCAAAAAATTTATTCTCAGCTACTTTGAAAGTAATTTCAGTTATATATTAACACTAGATGAGCCCGGCAAACGTTGTCTTACCCTCAATAATTTTTTTTTAACTACAAATTACTCCATACAGTAGTCACTTGTTGGTTAAAAAACAAAACGAAAACCTACCCGGTATTGACCCGAATCTGTGTTGAAAATTTCAGCTTCACAGGTCTTATAGTTCTACAAATCATGCGTTAATAACAAACACACACTGCGATTTTATATATATAGAAGATATATAATCTAGCGCCTTAAAATATTTAATATACTTGAATTTATATATTACAAATTGTCAAACAATGTATCACGCACCGGCGCCATCTACCTAAAATGAAACAAAATGAAACGTACTTATTTTCGTGAAGTATATGAAGTATATATGAAGTACTTGCGCCTTTGTAGTACATGCTATGTATCAGAGATGGCGCTGTATGTGAAAAATAATTTTCCCTGTTTTCCTGCTTTTCTCTGGAAATTTTCCCTGAATTTTCTTTGCTATAAACCTCACGGAGCCCGATACCTTTCCAACGAATTCAAAACCGTGGAAATCGGTTCGTGCCTTATGGAGTTATAGCGTCAGGAAGGAAAACCCGACTTATTTTTATATATTAGATTTTGCTGTTATTAGAAGGTACCTTGGCTGGGTAGTTAGCGCGTTGAGTACACAACGTGTGATGATACATGTTCGAACCCCAGAAAAAAAATTTTAAATTTACTGCCTACCAGATGATTTAAAAAAAATCAACTTTAACTTAGTTGCAAAGTTATGCAGAGTGAGACAATTGACTACCGCCTAGGACGTCGCAATGTTAAAATAGTCACTTGATTACATTGAAAAGTAATCTAAGTGTCAGTCAGTACTAGCTGTGAAATAGTTAGCTTAAAGTTAGTTTAAAGTTAACGGAATTTCCGACAGGGTAGAGACACGCACACATACATATTCACACAACACACACACACTCACACATGCTGATTATACACGATCCACTAAAACAATTATTGGCTTTAATATAAAGAAGTAATAACAAACAGCGTTTACGATTCAAATTCAGGCAGGAAAAGTTTCACAGATTGATGTTGACTGTCAACAAAAGGCTGTAGATGCTGTAGATGTCAAACAATGGAGAAAAGAAGCAACAATAAATCTTTTAGTTTCTTTTTTTTTTCGTTTGCTTTCTTTGCAGTTTGGCATTTCTTTTTTGTTAATAAAATTTTGTTACTGTATTTCGTTATTGTTTTCCCAGCCTCTTTTCAAATTCATGTTAAAAAGAACAATAGCAAAAAAGTTGATTTTTGTTGCATAAAATGGAATTAGAGTAGGAGCCGGATTTTTGGCACAAAAATTCTTGCGATGCCTACTTGCTGTTCTAACGCACAGATTTACTTCATGATTTCATAAGTAGAGTATATGCAATATTATTTGGAATTCATCTACCGCTTGAAAGGAGGATTGTTTAACTTGAAGTCCTGTCGTTTTGTTTACACTTTTTGTCTGACAGATTGAATGTTTGCCTTTATTTAGCTGGGATTTAAGTATAAAATAAATTAATTAATTAGCTTTAAAAATTTAACTTTTTGGATTTGTGTGATACAAAAAACTTTATTTCGGTTTTAGTAATTCATATATATTTTTTTTGGATTTTTTAAAAACACTACCATCTTACCGCGACTTAGTTTTCATTCAGCAAGAAACTGAAATTGTCATATAGACTGTATTTGTGTATACTCAGTTTAGCAAAAACAGAAAAAAGGTACCAAGAAGTATTAAATTTTACCCGTTTTACCCCCTAAAAAGCAGCATACTTTTTAATATGGAGCATATTGGCAAAAGCTTAAGCGACATAATTTTTTAACTTAATTTTTTGACCGAAATCGTCGATCGTTTGCGATCGCAAATAATCGATTTTCGTAAAAAAACGAGGTCCAAAAATGTGTCGTTTAAGGTTTTTGTGCGGCAGTGGCTCAATATACGTCTACCAAATTTCATCATTACTACACCAGTAAAATATTCACCCCTATGCTGAACAATTTTTTCCTCAGAATATTTAAAATTTTTGCCAAATTGCAATTGTGAATAATTTTGCCTTAGAAATGTTTTCCCTTTTTTAAGTTCTTCTTATCATGAATAATCAACCCCATTATTAATAACAATTCCCTGGGAATCTTTTCCCATTCCTCCTGTAATGAATTACAATTTAACTGGAGAAAAATTTCCGGGAAAAAAGTAAGTATTCTAAATATGAGGGAAAGGGAGAATTGTTTGCGAGTTTTCTCCCCAAACATTTTGCAGAAACGGAAAATCAGCCACTTACATACATCTTTATATTATTTATGATTAGTGATAAAATGAAAGAGAGTAAAATGTATGCTGTGTCGAATGCTTATGAGAGATTGAGTTGTTTTCTGCCATACGTGTAAATAAGAGCATAACGAAGTGCCCACGCGCGGCCTTTTGCTTATCTCTGGTTTAAACTAAGAAAGACTTTGCCATTACTTTTATTTATTTTCTCAAAAAAAAAAGGAAAATATTTGCTAGTAAGTCACACTCCGTTCGCATTAGACACATTTGTCAATAATCAGCTGTTTTATTGTTTGCTTCTAACAAATATTTTCTGACCAGTAAAGACTACGTTAAGGAAATATATTTGCCGTTTTTCGTTAAATGTTTCCCCAATGTGACCATACCACCTTAAGAAGAAAGAACTTAAATTTAGAAGCAGTTTTTTCTTTCTGTGTATTGACTATTAGCGAACTCCGTTTGCTGTAAACTTTAAATGAACTATGAGAATTTTCATAAAACCATAAAAAGAAAAAAGGGGTAGCAGTCTTTAATTGGAATTTTTATGCAGTTGTATCATCAGCAGTGATAAGAGAAGTGTTAAAAGTATCTACTGGCACTAACTAATTAAGCTTGTCAGCCCAGCATTCCAAGGAAATTCTTAACTCTATACATAAAAAAACCAACTGAAATATTTTATACGAGAGCGGATCAATAAGTCTGAGACTTTTCGAACTTCCCTCGTAGTTATATGTTCCCATCAAGTACCACCTGTTAATTTTGAGCAAGTGTCGTCATTTACTTTCCGTTTAACAGCTGTTAAAAACATACAACCTCGTCTATTTTTCTAAAAATGGAAAAAAGTGAATTTCGAGTGCTCATTAAACATTATTTTTTGCGAAAAAAAAACCGTCAGTCAAACCAAGGAAAAGCTCGATAAATACTATGAGGACTCCTAAGGTTCAATCAGACGTGCCATAACCATAACCATAGAAAACAGCTGTTCCAACCAAACTTATGGGCAACACTGTATTTAATTATACGTGTCTTGCCATATCGCCATAACCATAACCATATAAACCAATTGAATTTTGGTTTGGTTATGGCATAATGGCATTATGGCTATGGCACGTCTAATTTAAGCTTTAACCATCGATTTCAAATGGTAAACAAGTTGTTTACTGACTTTCGTTGTGGTCGCACAAGTACAAATGACGCTGAACGTTCTGGACGGCCAATTGAGGTCAGTACACCCGAAAATGTCGAAAAAATCCACAATATGGTGTTGACCGATCGAATTGTAAAAGTGCATTCCATATGGCAGCGTGTTTTTGATTTTAAGTGATCAGCTGAGTTTAAGAAAGTTGTCTGCAAAATGGGTGCCGCGTTTGCTCTCAATTGACCATAAACGTAAAAGTGTGACAACTTCAAAGAATTGTTTGGAGTTGTTTAACCGCAATCAGAATGAGTTTTTGCGGCTTTTGTAACTGTAAATGAAACATGGATCTATTACTGTACTCCGGAGACCAAGCAGCAGTCTAAAGAATGGGTTTCTCCGGGTGAACCTGCTCCCAAGAAGGCCAAGGTAAGTTTATCGGCCAATAAGAGGATGGCAACAGTTTTTTGGAATGCAAGAGGGAAAACCAATAAACAGCGAATATTATGCCAACTTATTAGACCGATGTAATGAGGACCTCATATGGCCAAGAAAAAAGCTCTTTTTCATCAACATAATGCACGGGTGCACATGTGTGCAGTCTCAATGGCAAAACTCTATGAATTGGGCTACGAATTGGTACCTCAACCGCCATATTCTCCAGATTTAGCCCCTAGTGACTACTTTCTATTTCCAAACCTAAATAAATGGCTCGGTGGAAAGAGATTTAGCTCCAACGATGAAATTATTGACCAAACAAATGCCTATTTTAAGGACCTCGAAAAATCCTATTTTTTGGAAGGGATACAAAAACTGGAGAAACGTTGGACTAAGTGTCTAGAACCCAAAGAAGACTAGGTTAAAAAATATAAATAAATAACTTTTTATATAAAAACCTGTGGTTCTTCAAAAAGTCACTGAGTTAATGATCCACCCTCGTTCATAAAATTACACAAAAAAAGGCAGCGACGGGTCCTTAAGAATTTGTCTGTTTTACATCGTTTACATATAAAAAATAAATAGCATCGTTGCCAATACGTACGTGCCCTTTTTGTTAAATAAAACTACAACCGTGTTGATGTATCTCTACTTTTCATCTTCTGCTACTTAATGTGTTAAATATATTTTCATTGTACAAATATGTATGTGTATGTTTGTATGTGTATGGAAATGTGTGTGTGTGTGTGTGTGTTTAAGCAAACACTAATATACATTCCTTTACGTAGTCGTGTAGTGCGCTTAAAGCACAACCTGCTTAAATGTCATTTACCTTTTCCTCTTAGAAAATATACAGCAATGGAGTAGCCAGATCGTTTAAGAATCCCCCGCCTAATAGTATGTCGAATATCTCCCAAATTTCTGAAATATATTCAATAAAACCATTTTGTTTTACATCAAACAATGACGGTTGAAGTTTAAATACTTTTGCCCTTTCATGTGGCATAGGAAACTATAAAACCCTTGTATAATAGTGTGCTTTTTTTTAAAGTAAAGTATAACGAGCAACATTTTTATAGAATCATCTGACCCCGTAACTCTTCTTCGTATGGATGTTTTTTTGTCTCTTTCGAGTTAAAGTGTTATAGAAAAATATTTTCCTTAAAATTGTACTGTACGTGCTTGAATACAGCGAAGCTCAAAGCTCAGCTTGAGCACCAGAAATTAAATTGAGCTAATTTTTAACTTAATCACACTTATATTTTATATAAACGATTTATTTCGTACTTTCACGGGGAACATTTTAACCCTCTCACCCTTCTACGTGAGGGCTTTTTTGTCTCTTTCCAAAAAAGGGGTAAAATATTCTACAAAATTTTATATGAGGCATGAAATTTTAATTCAGTTGAATTGCATTGAATACTCGTACACTAAAGCTGTACATTGAACTGAAACAACAGAAATAAGTCAAAACTTAACTTAAGTTTTAATTTCGCACTTATCTCCGCTTGCATTTTAAGTATAGCACGTGTTCGTTGCCATAGGCCAAAAAAAAAATCCAGTGAAAAATTAATCATTAAAGGCCGTGATACACTATCATACAAAGTCGTGCGATCTACGAAAAAATGCAACCCTGATGTGATGAATTGTTATTGTCTTTTGAAAATTTTCATAAACTCCATCATACCAGGGTTGTATTTTTTCGTAGATCGCACGACTTTGTATGATAGTGTATCACGGCCTTAAGTGTGGCATCACTTTCTCCAATGAAATCTACTCTACATATATGTAAGTTTTATTAGAGACCATGCACTATACTTTCTTTGTCTCGTATGCACGCAGCAATTGTTATTGGCGATTACATTTTCATATGGTCCTTCGAACCCGATACCGATTGCAGGAATTTTAATGAAGTACAGGGAAATCTACATATACATACATATGTTTTACCCACAACAGTAATCTTTAAGAATATCTTCAAAATATAGAGCATGTAGAAAGTTGGCATTTGAAGTGTCTGCAAGTTGAAATCAATTGAAAATTAAAAAAAAATTTTTAATTATAATTATATAAAACTGGACTCAAATCGTCACATCTGTGATCGTATCGACAGTCGTATTAAAACAAATTAAATGATACGTCAGTTGTATAAGATGAATGGGATTTTAGTACGTTCACGTGTCATAATCCGAAAATGGTGTTTTTACGTGACGAGTTGTACGTTCACGGATGTTACGATTCGACCCCTGTTCTGGGTTGAACTAAATTGAAGTGAATATTGCAAACATTCTACAAAAATTTTTACGTGTTGATAAAGTCATGACGAAAGTTCACGTGGATATCTGAACTAGAAGTCTCCATACAAGTCCGTCCACTGTGCGACGGTTAATTTTAGTTGGAAGTTATTTATGGTGTTTATATTTCATTTCTTCCCAGCTTTGTTGTATTTAGTAAAATTTTATAGCGAATATTTCAGCGCAACATTCTAACCCATTACATTTTCCCTTTTGAGAGTACGCTTTCATAAGAAATGACGACCGAAAAGACCCGTACGGGAAAGCTTTAGCAGACTAAAAAGTGGAACAAAAATGCCTCATGCAGGATTTTATATAAACTTCTGAACATATCCTGCAGCTAAAATTAAAGTATGTGGAGTTTTAACTAGTCTATAGTGTCAAAAACTGTTTATAAATGCCAGAATTGCTTCATAAAAGTAATTTGTTTCGAAAAATAAAAATAAGAGAGGTGTCCTAGGACACCCGTTTATAGCTATGCTGCTTTGCTATATAAAGCGGCCCATCCATTATACAACATTATTGTATATGTTGCTGTATATATTCTTGTCGTTTTGACCTATACTATGCAATAAACGGCACAATATTTTCAAAGAAAATATTGCCCCATTTTCCTGACATTGAAAAAGTAAACAGCATTGAACAATCTTGCCACCACATTACACAATTGGCTTGATTGTACAATAGAAATCAAAAGTCTTTTGATATTTTCCAATATATTGTAGCATATTATTGTTCAATACGAAAAATTGCACAATTATATTGCTTAAAAACAAACTTAATGTGCTAAATAACAATGCAATAAAATTATCATATAATATAAAAAAAAATTTGCCGCAAATATTTCAAAACGTTTTCATTTATTTCATATTATTTTCTTCTCAATCGGCGTACGATTAAATTAATGTATTTTTTGTAATCGGCGGCGGTTACAATCATTGTTTTTATTTCACTCACTTCAAAAAACGAAACAAAAAAATAACAATTTGTTTCGTTTATTTTGGTACTCTGGTTTTAAGTAAAAAGAAATTAAAACAAAAATAAATTTATAACTGTAATAGTGTCGATTATTTTTGTTATGAAAATCACGTCCTAGCTCCTGTGTAGTGACATAAATAGCATAGCTATAATAATAAAAATTTATATTAAATTTGTTTTTTATCACTTTTATAGAAATTGTGTGCCAGCCAAACCTTCTATGGCGAAACTTTTACACTCAAACGTAACATCCGGCAACCCTGCACATGACCAAACATAAAATACATGAATACACACACATACAGCGACTTATTTATATACATATCTATACTCCCACACACGTACATGTGCCTAAAATTTTCATTTTTATCTGCTGCCATAAAAAATTCTCCCTTTTGAAATTTTCTTTTCAATATTTGTTTAGGCAGCAGCGCTGGCATTACTTTCTATTCATTCCATGCACACACATACACACACACCCTCGCATTTGTGATCCACCAACATATGCATTCACTTGCGCCTGCTGCTATGCTCCGCCAAAAAGACTTATTTTTAATATCAAAGCATACTTTCAGGTTGTAAGCATGCTTGTGCCTGTACATTGAATGAATTCATCACGAGTTTTTATTTATTTTTTTATTTTTTCATTTTTATTACAAGCAAAAGTAAAGTAGGCAAATGTATAGCAAAAAAAAAAAAAACAAATTCCACTACATTGAGAACATTTTGCCTGATCCACCATATTTATTATAGCCTCTAAATATCCGTCGTTTTTTTTCTTTCATTCAATTTTTTCCTTTCTTTATGCCATTTTTAGGCCTTTTAAGCTGGCATTACTTGGAAAATTTAAATTTTTCTTTCAATTTTTAGATTACGAGAAAAAAAAACGCTGGCATTTAGTTCATTGAATTTTTTGTTTAAGGAAAAGTGCAGGGTAACCCAGTGAACACAAAAGTGTAGTTAACGTAATAATAGGCAGGAGTAACCCAGCAAACGCAAAAGAATAGTTAACGTAATACTAGGTAGAATAACCCAGCAAGCACAAAGGTATGATGAACGTTATACTAAGTAAGAGTTTACCCAGCAAGCACAAAAGTATAATTAAAGTAATAGTAGGGTAAAAAATATTCACGCTTATTCTAATTGACGTCGTTAATACAACATAATGCCAACTTTAACCGTTTATTGTAAATACGTATATCTGTTGACAGAGTTGCGATGCATTGATGGCTGTCAACATACGTTGGGTATTCTGTAATAGGCCTTAGAGACGATCAAATAAGTTAACAAGCGTGTGTATGTAGCTTAGTGTCGTTTAATTAACGTCTCTTACGTAGACGCACAAATTAATTAAGTCAATCAACATTTTAATTTTGGGTTGGCTGTGTGCGGTTGCAAGTATTTCTTCGTAGGATGATGATAATGATGAAATCTTGGTATAAAAAAAGGAACCGTTCAAAAATATTGTACAGAGTTAAAAGATAATTTGTCTATCTCCAACATTGCAATATTGATAATGAACAAGGAACAGAAAGCAAACGCATTTATGAAAATAAAATGTTTACGTTTCTTTTGTAAATTTTTTTAATAACTTATTTTTAGTAATTATTTTATTTAAGAGAAGGTATTTTGTGTTCCTATATTGCGCAAATTTCTACAAAAATTATTTATTTAAACTTCTTCGATTAGCTCATAACATTCGTTTGTTTGCTGGGTAATGTTCTTCCTTACACTTGTGTACTCGGGTGAGAGAGTATGTGTGAAATTGTTTTGTGTGTGTGTGTGTGTGTGTATTTGTAGATGTTAAATAACGTTTTATGCGCCTTTAAACAGGCAACGAATTGATGAAAAAATTCATGATAAATCATTTTATATATTTCTTTTGCGTGCCCAAATAGTTCAATGGGCTTTTTTATATTTAAAAGCGGGAAAATTTTATTACTTTTTGTGTGTGTTATGCGAGCTATTACTTTAAGTGATAAGAACAGAAATAAATCAGATTTCTAGTTGCTGGTTTAGCGAAGAGTTCTTTTTCTTCTTTTTGTGAAATAAAATGGTAATAAACGTGTTAGTTTATAACAAAAGGGTATTCGGAAAGCCGAGCAAGATTTAAATTAATTTTTTTTTAGTATAAAATTTAATAGTACAAAAAAAATGTTCTCTATCGAAATAAAATGAATGTGGGCTGAAACAGTAGATTTGATTTCAAATGACGCCAAATAGCAACCACATGCTTCGCTCCGATTATGAATAGTACTGTAAAGGTTTTTTTTTGTGAGACCCATAGAACTTTAAACTGTATAAAATAACACAAAAATGTTTAATTAAAAAAAAAATATATTTGTTGTTGGCTTAGCACATCTAGATGAATTGCGTTGCTGCTAAGCAATACATCAGTATTCAACCAGTTCAGTGTTCAACCACAATTTAATTCATGGTCCTTCGAACCAGCCATCTTCCATCAAGTTTTGAAGAAAACCGCAAATTTCTTTTTCGTACACTTCAGTCTTGACAATATTTAATCTTAATCTAAATTTAATTTCATTTCATTTTATTTAACAGGGTGTCCAATTATATTTCTACTGATATGGTTCTCTGATATCTTTAAAAATTTATATAAGTTCTAAGAAGTTGCGTGTTAACCTTGACATTGTCAAGAAAATAATTATAACACACTTAAGTAAGATAAACTTATAAAATTTCCTTAGAAATATTTGTTCACAAATATATTTGCGGCAGTAACACACTTAAAGTGATAAGAAAAATAAACATTCAATTCGAAAGAATGCTATGAAAGCATTTCTTGTCATTGTTACTTTTATCAATTTGTGGCTTAATTATGTCACTATTACAAATAAATTATTTAATATTATTTTTGTAATCGCTTTCTGGCTTTCATTTTCACTGTTTGTTTATTTGTTTAAAAAATTAAACAAACAAAGAAAATCAAATAAACAAGCAGCAATATTATAAATTTATTACAAAGCAGTTGTTTGCATTGCAATACACTTTAAATTAATAATAAAGAAATTAAATAAATAATGAAGAAAATTATTTAAAAATACATGTACGTACATACATTCCTACATGTATTCATTAATGGGTAAAATTTATTTGACATCGCAAAAAAAGGAAAAAAAAAATAAAATATGGTCTTTATTATTTTAGAATTTTAAAATATGTATGTATGTAAAGAAAAGAAAGAGCAAATTTGTCTGTAGATTGTGGAATCATAATACTTTCTCCTAAAAAAAAGCATTTAATGCGAGTATTTGTTTTTATTTCGTTTTACCATATCGCTTAAATGTTTGTCATTCGTTACCTCAATTTAGGACGCTACGATTTCACCTCGTTCTGACAGCAACTCCTATGAACAAAAACCAAAAAAGTTAGAGTAATTCCCTTTATTTTTCTCTTGCCTTTTGCTTATTTTCTCCACACCGTTCTTCGTCTAGTTTTAATTTTTCTTGATAACGTTTTTGGGTCCGTACTTAAATTATTTTATTACTATTAGATTAATTTTGTTTTCTTCTCCTTTGAAATTCCCAAAAATAACAAAACTACGACAATAATACACAAGAAACTATCACAACAAAATCCATACAAATAAAAGTACAAGTCACGAATTACAATTTTTTTACATATTTCTTTTTCTTCAAAATCAAATTTTAAGCAAATGCTCTAACATAATTGAATTATTTAGGATTGAGATTATTGTAATTGAAACATAATTTGTTCTTTTCGCAAAAGTCACGAATTACAATTTTTTTAAATATTCTTTTTCTCCAAAAATTTAATTTTAAGCAAGTGTTCTAATAAAATGAATTATTTAGGACTAAAATTACTGCAATTGAAAGAAAATTTGTTGTTTTCGAAAAAGTCACGAATTAAATTTTTTTTACACATTTCTGATTCTTCAAAATCTAATTTTAAGCTGAAACTGAATTATTTAATAGTGAAATTATTACAATTGAAACATAATTTGTTCTTTTAGAAAAAGTAACGAATTACAATTTCTAACATATTTGAATTATTTAAGACTGAAATTATATTACAATTGAAACATAACTTGTTATTGTTTTTTTTTTGGAACTTTTACAATTTAAGTTTAACATTTGTTAACGCACTAATAATCCCAAAGAATTATTTTACTTATTCAGTAAAATATTTTTTTTATTAAAAATACATTGAAATTAATTATTGAGAGTTTTAGCTGGCTCCTATGCGCATTTCACTGTTACTAATGCAGATCACGTCTATTTTCCCGCATTATTCGCTCTTTTAGAAAAAGTCACGAATAACAAACTTTGTAAAACATAGTTTTTTCTACACAATAAAATTTTAAGCAACATTTTAATAAACATTAATTATTTAGGACTCTAATTATTACAATTGAAACATAATTTGTTCTTTTCGCAAAAGTCACGAACTACAATTTTTTTACATAGGTTTTTCTACACAATAACATTGTGAGCAACTGGTAAAATAAAAATTAATTATTTAGGACTAGTTATTACGCTTGAAACATAAAGTCACGAATTACAATAATTATGCATATTTCTTTTTCTTCAAAATTAAATTTTCAGCTGAAACTGAATTATTTAATAGTGAAATTATTACAATTGAAACATAATTTGTTCTTTTCGCAAAAGTCACGAAATACAATTCTTTTACATAATTTTTTTTACACAATAACATTGTGAGCAAATGGTCAAATAAAAATGAATTATTTAGGACTAGCGATTACACTTAAAACATAAAGTCACGAATTACAATAATTTTACATATTTCTTTTTCTTCAAAATTAAATTTTCAGCTGAAACTGAACTGAATTTAATAGTGAAATTATTACAATTGAAACATAATTTGTTCTTTTAGAAAAAGTAACGAATTACAATTTTTTCATATACACATTTATTTTTCTCCAAAATATAATTTTAGCAAATGCTCTAATAAAATTTAATTATTTAGGACTAAAGTTATTACAATTGAAACATATTTTGTTCTGTTCGAAAAAGTTTTGCTTTATTCAAGAAAAGCCTGAGCTTTTGAAATAAATATTCAGGTGATGAATGGCGAATTCTTAGTAAATTGATTCATGCTAAAAAAAAATTCACTAAATTTTACATGTTTTCAATAACATTGCATTGTGGTTTTTACTCATAATGCATAATGAACAAGCATAGTTAACATCGTGGTATTGTAGCATTGTGTGCTTAAAAGCTCTCTTAATATCAGTATTGCGTAAATAAAGTGTTCTGATTTCATAATATTTATACACTGAGGACTTTCTATTTACTTGCAAATATTCGAACCTACAGAGAAAAACTTTATTTTTTTTAGAGTTGAAAACGTAACAATGTGTTAGTTAGTTTAACAAATTTTGTTTGGTTATTGAAAGTCGAAAATCGTTGAAATTGGTTAGATACGAGTATACCTGTGACTTTTTTCATGTAAAATGCAAGAGTTTCATGGTCTTCTATGACTATTCACCATAATAATGGGGCAATTGAAGCTGCTTTTTTAATAATTTCCACAAGTCCATTGCAAAAATCAGTCTTCAGAACTTTCTTATTCTTTGTTGTTGCACCTTGTGCTGAATTTTTATTGAAAAGTATTTAATAAAAACGTGCAATAAAACTCTTTGATTAATATATGTAAGTTCATGATTGTTACTCATTATTTTGTTAACATATTGAACAACCAACCAACCTTGTCCTTAATTTTTTTAAATTTTGGGCTGCCACAAAATTCATTAAATTTGTCATCTTTTCCATTCCATAATTAAATTGTATATGACACAAGCTGTCCCTGAGCTCTCATTTATAGTTGCGCGAAACATATGCTGCAAATATGTATGTCCATTCAAATGGGCAATTTCAAAAAGCAATTTAATTTAAGAAATAAAAAAGAAAACCGTGTTTTAAAAATAAAACTGTGCTGCTGCTCTCGTGTTCCTGATAAGGAAGTTTTACAATAGCATGCGCATGTCACAGAAATGGTGTCAGAGGGAACAATTAACAAACAATTGCCACTGAAAATTCATCCTTTTACACTTTAAAGAGAATAAATAAACTGGATTAATAAAAAAATTCCTTAAGCTTAAGGAAGTACCCTCAACTAAAGAAAAAAGTAGCTGGAGAATTTTTAATATGAAACATTTAATTTAACGTTAAAATGTTTTAGGAAGTTTTGAAGTGTAAATGCAAGAAGAAAAAAATTGTTTGCCTGAAAACGAGTTTAAAATTCTCAATATACGAGTACACACAACTTAATGGAAAAAGAAATTTTTATTTGTCTCTCAAGAGATGAGTAAACAAGATATTTGTATGAAATTTTTGCATAATATGAATAACGACATGAGAATTAATTCTGCAGCATTAACTTAAATATAGTCGACTCCGCTTTACTGGAATTAACCAAAACCCCATTTTTTTTCAGTTATCCGATTTTTTCTCTAAAACGTAGTTCGGATTACTGAAATTTGTTACAGTTAAGCGTACTGCTTAAATAAATGACAATATAATAGAAAAATACAATAAAGTACGTAAGAGCGAAAAGGACAAATACATTTTGCCATTTAATTTTTTAAAGGACAAAACATGCACAATTTTTTCAGCCTTAAGTTATGCAATCGATTTCTAATAAATAAATTTGTCGTTGTTTATTTTTTCACTAAAGCGAAGTAAGTTTCATACAAAACGTAGTTGTGGGATTGCTTTTGGTTTTCATTAATACGATATTTTCAGTAAAGCGATGTTTCGCTTTCGCGAAGTGAATAAGACTAGCTGCGTTTAAAATCAGTGCGGGGATTTGTATCGCTTTCAGTAATCCGATTTTTTTCAGTAAAGCGTGTTGCGCTAAAGCGGATTCGACTATAGTCTATGTTTTGAGTTATGACGTTCTTTCTCGAAAAAAAGTAGTTGTACAGAAAACGAGCTAAAACACAGTTAAAGGAAAAGGAATTTGAGAGCCCGTTTAAGAAATTATGCCGGGAAAAAAAATTCATATTTTTCTCTCAGTACATGGAGTACACAAGACTTTTGTATGAAATTCTTGCATATTACGAATAACAATATTAAAATTAATTGTGCATAATTAACTTGAAAATTTAATTTTTTGACTTATGACATTTTGGAAGTAAATGAGCGTTATGTAAGTATTTTATCATTCAAATTTATATTGCAAAAAAGTGTTTTTTTATTTTCCTTAAAAAAATATGTTTTACCAGGAAGTTGCTTCAAAAGTTTATATCCGTTTGTTTCTGCATTCATTTTGTTTGATTCGTTTCCTTTGTTTAAGCGAATTTAAAGGACATTATCATTGTTTCTGTTCTTATTTATTTACCTATTGATTTTCAATAAATCATCGTTTTATTTTCTAACAGCATAAACTTCCTTTTAAACTCAAACTTATTTACAAATAAGATAATGCTGCTAAATCGTTGAACAATAACCAGGAAATGCAAAAAGAAATATTTACTTTTGTCTCCTTGCACACATACATAAAAAGTAAAAAA
Source organism: Nowickia ferox (assembly GCA_936439885.1). Taxonomy (NCBI): domain Eukaryota; kingdom Metazoa; phylum Arthropoda; class Insecta; order Diptera; family Tachinidae; genus Nowickia; species Nowickia ferox. The sequence continues at coordinate 88,500,835 of OW387025.1, read as the reverse complement.
TATGTTTTGCAAATTCCAAAATTATTTATATGCCATTTGCAGCAACAACGAGCAACAAAAATTTTCAGCGAAAATTATTGCAGCAGCAACAGAAATTGGAAAACTAGTAACGCTGCACATTTAACCAGATGGAGCAAACTTCGCCAGCAGCAGCCATTTCGTGCTATTTAACAGCAGGCAGACGGCAGGCATGCCCATACAAAGCACAGCATGCTGCAACATGCTTACACACACATTTAGTCAATTACACAATTGTACAAGCTTAAATTGTTTTAGGTGTCCCGTTTTTGTTTCAACTTTTTTTCCCTATATTTTCTGCTTGTAGATTTTTATTCTTTAGTAACATTAAAATGGCAAGAAAAAAGGAAAAAATTTGCTTTCACATGAATTCCGGTTCCCTTTGGAGACAACGGAAAAAACAAGTTGCGAATGTATGCACAAATATGATATGCAAGCATGTATAAGAACATTTGTGCACCATGGCTCATGAGTTAAGGAATTTCTTAGTTTTTAAGAGTAACAGACAAATGTATGTACGAGGTCAGGTAATCAAATTATGTGAAAATATAGAGCTTTTTTTTTGTACAGAAAATCACTTATTTTAAGTGTATTTGCTGGCAGGTGTTTTTATTTCAAATACATTTAATTTTTTTTATGAATATGGGGTTTTATTTACAACTTCAAAGAACTCCTTTTCAATTAAGCTCAAGCTTAATATTTTTAATACCATCCAGCTATCAAAAATAGGAAGTTACTCATTTCACTCTGATTTTGGAAAATCCAGTTTTCGTCAGATATTAAATACTAAACTCTAATGGGCGTGGTCCCGCCCACTTTTTCAAATGCAAAGTCGCGTCACTTCAAGAGACGAAACTGTTTGCCAAGTTACGTGGGAATAGGATAAGTAGAAGTATTTACATACAACTAAATGCTGAACTTTGATGGGCATGGTCTCGCCCACTTCTTTGAATCAAAAATCATGTAATTTTTTAGACTTCATGGTGTGTGGCAAGTTTCGTAAGAATCGATTTGGTAGAAGCACGTGAATAATAAGATTTAATTTTAATGGGCGTTGCACCGCCCACTTTTCAAAATCGAGTTTATGTATTTACAAAGGAAAATGTTGTGTACTAAGTTTCGTATAGATCCGAGAAGTAAAAATATATAAAAGCAAAGGAAAAAATGTAATTTAATTTAAAAATTTTCGTCCCACTTTTTTTTGGCAATGGGACCAAATGGACAAAGAAAATTCTTTTGAAATCGGTCAAAAATATCAGAGCTATGAAGTAACACATAAAAAATGCAGACAAATTGATAACCTCCTTCTTTTTTGAAGTCGCTTAATTTTTTGTGCTCGGCTTGTATATTTTTTTTGCGTTTAGCACCCATTTTAGTTGTTTCAGTCAGCGCTTATGTGCACGGCTCCCACTACATTGTCTTGGCGCTAAACAACAAATTTGTGTCTTAGTGCTTGTATTCGAAGCCACCTCCCACCCATTACTCTAGCCTCTATACCACCCAGCATTAATGCATTTTGAGGGCGCTAACAAAATGTCATCAGCAACAGCAACAGCAAAAGCAACCCAAAGAAAGCATATAAAGTATTAGCAAAAAAAAAAAAAAAAAGGATAAGAAACATACAAATACTTCCACAACAGCAGCAGCCAGCACCAGTCGAACGAAGTCAGTTTTTTGTGCGCGTGCAAAAATTTCATTGTCTTGTTAATGCAAAGAATTTTTTTGTCTCGTCTCTGACTGACTTCAGTTGTTGCTAGTTTTCACAGTATTTTTATTTAACATATTATTTTTTTTTTGTCTTGGCATATAACGCAAAAAAATATGTAATACAAGTATGAAAAGAGATTTTGCTAACAAGTGCTTGAAATTGGGTGCGATTTATTTGCTGGAGTTTTAAAAGTTTAAACAAATCCGGAAATAGTGGCAGGATGTTAAACATGCTGTGAAGAGTAGTTGTTTCTATTCAAATAAATCATATGCAAAATATTCACAGCAAAATTATGCCATATTGTTTATGTTGGTAAATGGATTGCTGTCAAAAGGATATTTTTGAAGTGTGGATTCATCCACTTACTTAATTCCCTTAATTGAGAAAGCTTTTCGTTCTTTTAGCCAGATGGAATTTTAAACTAATGGATAACGCAGGTTTACAAATTGATACATATATTTGAAAGGTATAAAGTGTCTAATTCATTTTTTTCAAAGTAATTATGATGTGCTAAGTATGAGAAAAACAAGATGAAAATTTTCCTTTTGGCCATTGTACACTTGCATTTATTTTTAATTTTGTTTATTGCCGAACTTAGGCGCCGCGTTTTCGAAGTTTTTGTCAAAGTAAAATATACTGTTTCCCGGGGAGCAATTCCCACTGATAGCAAGTAATAGGGAAAACAAAAAATTCTAATTGGAAAAGGGAGAAATTTCACGCGGCATTTTATCCATGATTGCGCTGAATAAAATGACATCTAATCGAAGAATAGATGGAATAATACCGCTACCACTCTCTTACTTTGTTATCCAACTTGAATCAATCCGAGATATGATTGAATAAAATTGTTGTTGTTGTATAAGTTGACATATCGAGCCATAACCGCAAAAACAGCTTAAGCGACATATTTTAGGAACTTCGTTTTTTGACGAAAATCGACTACCTACGATCGTAAATAATCGATTTTCGTAAAAAAAAATTAAGCTCGAAAATTATGTCGCTTAAGCCTTTTTTGGCTGAAGTACTTGAGGTCAATGACTTTTGAAGTGAAAAAGTTGATCTCCTCGAAACAAAAACATCGATATACCATGTATGGTATATCGTTCAATTTTAAAGTATATTTTAAAATCGGACTGTAAATACTGAAGACATGACGAAATTTTTAAAAAGATGACCCCTACCGTCGGCTAACATTTTTTTTTCGAAATTGCCTTGCAATAACACTTCATATTTGAAGATGTAGGGCCCACTTTTTTTATTTTACCTGTAAGGCACAGGGGTTTGTGTCTGTCTATATCTTTGGGACGAACATTCTTAGATCTTTTAGACTGCCAAATGAATGCAGCGTTTGCCAAGCTGAGATGTTGGCGATCAACAGAGCTAGTGGCCAGATATGTGATTGAGGAGGAGGAGGTAACCTTATACGTCGACGGTCAGTCAGCGCTAAAAGTTTTGAAGGGACGCAATGTCGTATCTAAACTAGTTAGTGACTGTAGGAAAGCTCTCAACTTGCTTGTGGACAAATATCTGTGGCAATAAGGAAAAAGTGCTTAAGTCATATTTTACTGTTTTGCAGGAGAGCACTTTTAAGCGTTCAAGTCGATTTTCGGAAATTTATTTCTTTTACAGTTAAGTTGGGAAATTTCTTGTTAACCTTTACTTTTTTAAAGCAAACATCGTTCTACACACTATAAGTAATACATTTATGTTGAAATATACCAAAATATAACCCAAATTAAACTATTATTCCAAATGAGATTGGAAGTCTAAAAAAGATAAGTCGCAAGTCATAGTGCTATAACTTCCTGAAAAACCACACAAATGAATTGAGATTTTGACCAGAGGTACTTTGGAATATGCAGATTACGGAGATACCATTAACTCAAAATCAGCTTATCTCGACTTAAGCACTTTTTCCATTTTGCCACAGATATGGTGTCAGACTATGTTGGGTCCCTGGTCACAGACAGGCTGGCACGAATAGTGTCAGCGTTAGATGAGAGAATGTATGACAGATCGACTAAATTACCGATAGATCATTGCAACAGGGAACTCAGTAATTGGGTGGTGAGCAGGACCAACTGTTCATGGGGAAGTAGGGAGAATTGTACAGTCTCGAGGGATATGCGGCTAAAAGTTAACTCAGGCAGATGCAAACTGCTACTGGATATGAATAGAATGTTGATGCCGGTATTGATAGGCGCTCAATTAGTGCAAGGACCAGTATTTGGGAAACTCGCACACCAGATTTCTGTAGCATGTGCGAGGATGAAAAGGAACCAGAAACCACTGAACATATTATCTTACAACGCCATAGGCTTAGATGGTTGAGCAGACGTTTCCATGAGTTTTGTGATATCGTAAAGTGTAAACTGAGCTTCATCATGGGAATCCAGTGGCTGAATGACAGATAAAAGGGGTTCAATTCAATTCTGGGTACAATAGAAGGGAATCACAGAGAACCCAACCAAATTCCTGTTCACGAACCCTTGTAATATTTTTTTTGTCGCAGAAGCCCTTTGAAGTCTAAGATGCATAATGTTTTTAGGTTCAATTAAAAATGCAAAAGGGGGAAACACAAAAACATACGAGTATATTTTATTTTGATTCAAAATTTGATTATGAAAGTTCATACATATGTACATACATATGTTTATTTAAATATGTACAGCCAAATTTAAAAAAAAAATCTACAAAATATTCAAGGGCCCGTGTACTCCCAGTTGGGAACCGTTGCTCTAAGGTACATACATTTGTTTATGTAAATACATGTATAAATATATATTTGCCTGCTTAAGCATTCTACTTCCTTAATAATCCTTTTAAATACACACAAAAAAGTAAAACGAGCAATTTTGTAATGTCAATTAAAATATTTGCAATATCAATTAAAAGATTAATTAAATTTTCACCAATTTTTACCAAAATTGAAAATTTTAATTGGTGAATACTTTTTTCTGTGTACACACCTATTTATTATTTTTACCTGTTTATTATCAATTATATCAATAATGAATTTTTTTCTTTTATATTTTAGGTAAGTCAACAAGTTAAAAACAAACAAGTGTGCCTTTCGCCTTGTCAGCAAATTATTTAAAAATTTACGTAAGTTCACAACACACAATAAAATGAAAAAAAAAATTATCATAAAATATCTTGCGGAAGTCAAAGAAATAAATATAACGTACAATATAAACTTAAATAATTTATACGTAGTGTATGTGCATCCGTAAACATATCGCTCATTTATTTAAAGAACGTCACAACTCAAAAAATGGATTTTTTAAGTTAATGATGCAAAATTAATCTTCATATCGTCTTTCATATTGTGTACAAATTTTGAAAAAAAAAAATAAAAGTTTCTTTCTGCATTTAGTTCTGTGTAAATTGAAAACTTCACACTCGTTTTCTGGCAAACTGGTTTTTTTTAGGTTATCACGTTGTTTGAGTAAATGAGCGATATGTACTCGTACAATTGGCACTCTTTTTTCTTGTAATTCTATACAAGTCACGGCTTCTGTGAGTCTCAGATGCAGATACTTGCAAGAGTTTACGACCAACTCGCAAGAGTTTACGACCAACGACGCGTCGCGACGTTTGTATTCGTCTTACAGCCTCTTGTTTTCCATCTATCGTTTTTGCCTGGTTATTGCTCGCTTTGCAGATTTTTCTTCGTCATATTAATCCCTTGTTTCGTTAAGCTCCAAACTTTTCGTTCCGAGTTTCGGTAACCAATATGTTCCTTCGCGGAGTTTTTAATGCTGGGCCAGTCCGCGGTTGCTTTGTAAAGGGGAGCATCAAATGTGGACTGTTTACTTTTCAAATATATTTTCCTATTGTGCCATTGTGGTATTTAGACTTCGCCTACGAAGTTTTAGTACTAGACTAAAGAACATTGCCAATTTTTTTCTTTAATCTAGTACAAAATCGTTGTAGTTGAAGTCGAAATACGACACTGGTAATTAGACATCCTGGTTGCATTAAACTCATGTATTTTTTGTATGTATATAATTTAGAAAAATTTGCTCTTTATATTGGAATCACGTTTATTTTTATTTTTTATTTTTTATTTTATTTTTTTTTTCCTTTTTGATTATCACTACTTATGTATTATTTATAACTATCACTAAGTTTATGTCCGACACTGGTCGGGCCTAATAATTATATTTAGATTTAAGATTTGATTACTTATTGTTAGTTCATTTTTGAAGATACAATAAATAAATATATGAAAAAAAAATATTGGAATCAGGAGTCGATCCAACGATCTCCGTATGGCAGGCTAGAACTCTACCCGCTGACCTACCGAAAAAAATCAAAACAAGAAGTAAAAATCTCATTCACATCCAAATTTGTATCCAGATAATCGAGAGAGGAGTACTTGAGTATAAAGAGTCCATCAAACTCGTACTGTTTGTGTTAAATTTCGTCACTCGCTTACGTTATTGCATCTCCGAAGCGCTTCTTTTTTGCTTAGTGCTTACTTGTACGAAATGAATTTTTGCTGGGGATGTGATCGATTTGTTTTTGTGTAGAGTGGTCTGGAGAAACCCAGATAACTTTGTATAACCTGTTTATGTAGGAATATTGTTCCAACAATGATGAGAGAGATTTTTGTTGGTTACGCAGATTTCTGTGAAGAGTTCATTATTTTCATGCATTTTCCCCAACCCGTGTCGACCTATAATGTCTTCATTATTGGTGTTGTGCGAGCCCAGTTGCACGTTAAAGTGGCCCATTATATATAGAAATCCTCCTTCAGAAAGAAGTCATACCTTCCAATTGGTGCATAACATTACGCGCATGTCATATTTCTCGCTCTGGTACGAAATCTGGCTGTTATGATTCTATCTGAATGTGTTTTCCATTCCATGGTGGCTTTCCGCGCGTCTTTGGTTTGGAAAGCAGTAATCAGACTCTACTTAAACAGGATTGGCTAGAAATCTGTTGCAAGTTTTGAACTCGGTGCTTTCAGGCCATCTGGTTTCGGTTAATATCATTAAAATAAAGTTGTAGTTACTTAGCTCTTTATAAAGCTTAGCCAGTTTAAACGCTTCCATAAGCCATCTTGCGTTTCATATTCCAAATCGTGTAAGTTATTTAAATCTAATGGTCGCCATCAGATTAATCGATCGATTAATGATCGCTTAGGTTTCTGTAACTTCGTGTTTAAGATGAGTAGCTGATTAGACTTTCGCATACGATCTTGGATCTGTGGCTGCCAGGTTGCTTTCAGGAGAGTAGTTGCTGATGACCACTTCGCGTTGCATCTAAGCTAGTTTTATACCATCCACATTGGGGCGTTAGGGCCTCATTGTTTAATTATAGGCTACACCACATGAAGTAAAGATTAAAATTTTTGTAGGAAGGTATATGTGCATGCAGTGCAATGCTTCCCCACTGGAAGCCAGATTTAATTAACTAATTATTGTAAATCTACCATGTTTTTTGAAAACATTAAAAAGTGTGCTTGCGGCTTTTCGGATTTTATGTAACGATATGTAGTCATTATGCTGATATTTTACACATATACATACAATTACATTCATACATACTCGTATATACAAACGTACGTATGTATGTCGCTACAAAACAAAGCAGACAGACAAATAGTCAAATAGATAACATGCAAAACTTGATTGACCAGAGAAAATCTTGTAAATATAAGCTGATGCAAAGCCATGCCAAAATAAATAAATAAGCTTAACAATTTGAAGAAAAAAAAAAGCCAAGAAGCATAAAACAATGTGCGACATTATTTGTTTAAAAGAGAGAATGTTAATTTAAGAGAATTGCATACAAAAAGTTTTTCACCTTAGCAAATTTGTGCACATAAATAATAAAGAGAGCGAGAGTATGAAGCATGTTGAATTTGGTGAATTTACCGTTAAACATTTTTTCGCACAGTGTTTGTTGTTTTGTGTGTGCAAAAACGTGGAAAAATAAAGCAATAAAGCGCTCATGCTCATGCCAAAACTAAACGGTTTCGTTAAAACACGTTGAGTCTCATTTTATTTACACACACACATATGTAAGTATGTATGCACATTTCGTTTCAGGGCAGGCATGGGAAACGAAGATTTTAAAAAGGCTAAAGTATTAGAAAATGTTTGATAAAAGTTAAGCAAATTGCAATAATCTATAGCATTATATAAATATGATTTGATCAGGCTAAAGTTCGTATCGCTTTGTAAGCCACCAAATTACATGTGATAATTATTAATGAACAAAGTTAGTTGTAAATATTCTGACAAGCACGTAGTAGAACGGAACAACCGGCTGTTTTCGAAGGCCACTACACCTTCATCATCAGCGTTCTTTGTGTGTGGTAGTTGTAGATGATGTAGATTTCTGCTTTATATACGCAACTTTTATTGCAAATGAAATATGTGAATTGTTTTGATTCATCGTATTACAATTTGCTGAAAGCTTTTTTGTAATGAAAGCTCATTCATTTTAACATTTCTAAATTTACAACCGTCTTGCCATTGTCGTTTGTTCTTTACTAATTATGCACATGTTAGTTAATTTGCTTATTTTTGTTCTACTTAAGAGAAATATTTTATTAAATTAAATAATTTGATTATGGAACTTAAAGACAAAAAAAAAACATTTTATTATGCAACCTAAGCGCTGTTCAGACTATTATACTTTGTATTAATATGTATATGTACATATGTATGTCAAAAATTAAAATAATACGCGCAAAAATGTCATGACAAGTAGCAAATAATACGATAAAAATAAACTTTTGACATTTCATAAGGCTTGATAATTTTTTGTAAGTTTTCTAAACGATAAGACTTCTCATGTGATCAGGGTTGCATTTTTTACAAAATCAATTAATAAACATATTGATGAGTCGTCTGCTTTGACGCCGATGCAGCGCATTTGTTGATATATTTATTCATCTTAAAACGGCTCTAAATTTTGAATTTTTTTTTATCGTATTGAAATATAATTCGTGTAAGCCATGTCTAAAAGTTAACGAAATTTTTTTATTTTTCGTTTCATTCCCTTATATAAAATGATTACTTTTATGTTTAAAGGCCTGCACTCCACAGCCTACATGAAACTGTTCTACCGCCGCAAGTTAATGATTTATAAAGGCATATTAATTCTGAACATCTGTTCGCTTTCTTTAATTTTACGTTTGATTTTTCCTTTAGTTAGATTTCTTTCTCATAACATGTGATGAAAGTCCCTTAAAGACAAAAAATTAAATATTGAAAATTCTTGGGGTTTGACATTGATTTGAGCATAATATTTCCTATAAAATTGACTGCAAATCATGCCACACTCACAAAAGAGTAATATGAGTAATTTTGTAATATCAATTAAAAAATTAATTAAATTTTCACCAATAAACAATTTGATAATATCAATTAAGTTTTTCCACTCAAATTAATTAATACAAATAAAAATTTAATTGGATCAATTAAATTCGTAATTGAAAACATTAATTGGTGAATGCTTTTTTCTGTGATAGTTTAGTTAGTTGCTTTTTTAAACTAATTTTATTTGGTTTAATATACAAAGTTAAAACTGGGCCCAATTAGAGATTGTGGCATACGTGATCGTATAAATGAATGTACGATTTTTATGAACTGTAATCAGTTAAAAGAAATTCAATACGAGTGCTATAGGAATTCCTTATGTATTCAAAATTACGTGTCCTGTCCACGCCCACTTTTATTTATAAAAGATTGTATTATCTTGAAAGCCTTAAGTGCTTTCAAAGCTTCGCAGGACGTGTCATTTTTTAGGGCTTGCCTTGTTTCTTAGAAAGCTGTTGGTGAAAATATAAAAATAAAAATTATGAGGGTGGTTACGCTTTTTAACCCGAAAAAGGTATTTCTTCCGGAAATAAAATTAAATTTAAATTTAAAAAGCTCACATTGCACTGCTCTGCTTCAAACAGATGACGACGTTGTTTTTGCTGTAATTTTATTTTATTTTTTTATTTTTCTTGTTTTTCTTGCTGTCTTTCCTTCAGCTGCTGCTGTATGCTGTAGTTGGTTTTATTTTTATATATGAACGACGACGACAACAACAACAACAACAACAACAACACAAAATTTGTATCATTGAACTCACACAAAATCTAGAGAGTTTTTTTAGTATGAATTTAAAAGTCGAACTATATAAAACGCAATAAAAATGACGATTTTATATTTATAACTCAAGCACAAGGAAGGAAATCTTTGTGAATTTTTTTCAAAGAAATTAAAAAAAAATTTGCTTAAAGCAAAATCATGGCAAATCTTTTGCTCTTTAAAACCTTTACCTGCCCCTACAAGGGGATGTGTGTGCGCGCGTGTGTGTGTGTGCTTGTGTATGTGTATGTTTCTTCACTAAATGTGGTGGCATGTCGGTATTTAATGTGTTAAGCGCCTAAAAGTATGTGCGTGTTATTAATACGGGCTAATTGTGTGTTAAATGACTCTGTACACCAGCTAAATATCAGCAACCATTAATCAGTTACAATTAAATTCATCAAATTAACAAAACAATATGAAAAAAAACTACCGGCAAAGGGCGTTTTTCTTAGCTTAACAAATTGAAATAATATTAAAAAATGTGTTAAAAGATTTCATTCCTTTAAGTATATTATAATAATTTGTAATATTTATAAAGTTTTTTTGAGCTGTTTGTGTTAAAAAATTACAATATTTTAAATAATTTCTTCGCTTTTGACGAGAAAAATTTCTATAAGTAAAATTTACTTAAAAAAAGGAAGTAGTCTGTGTGTTTGAAATTTTTCTTCTATTTTTTGTTTTTATTTCAAGTTTTACTCCTTCTTGGGTTAGAGATTTTTTACTACCCGTTCTCATCCCTTTTCCTGACTTGCCTTAGATACTCTTTTTCTCATACATGTAAACGTTTTCCTTCATTATTAAGAACTAGTTACTAATATTGCTGCAATTTTTTACATAGCATCAAATATACATTGTGCTACAATGCACCGTGGGTAAGAAGAGAGAAAAATGTACATATGTATGTGTTAGATACATACATATAAGGAATGGTAGGGTTTAACAGTTTAACCCATTGTTTCCACAACCCAAGCGGTCGACTTGAGTAGAAAAGTTACATGAAAAGCACTAATTTTTTAAAGCGATTTTTACAGAAAAGGTGCCAGCTGCCTGACTTGTGGAAACAGGGGTTAAGTTGGCTTTTGAAGTATCTTAGAACGCTGCAAATATTTTTGTTTTATTAAAATTTCATTTGAGTGATTTTTTTTATTGTGTATTAATGGTCAATGCCATGCAACAGAATAAATTCCATAATTTAATTATTTTAAATTTTTTAAAAATAGTTAAACTGATGATAATTATGGATAAATTTATCAATTTAGCAATTTGGAAACGGTTTGAAATTATCATATTCTGAACACTCTGCTCTCCCTCTTTGTTTTCTTTTTGGTTCTTTATGCCCTTTCTTAACTCTGCAAAAAAACTATACTCTTGTTTGATTTTTATTAAAGTTTTAACCTTGTAAGTCTTATAATGAGAGTTTTATGGATTAATAGAAATATTAAAATTTTCGGTCACACCCGTCACGGTAAAAGTTTAAAAACTTAAAAGTTTAATAAAATTGTTGCTATAGATAATAAATACTTGGAACTTTTCAACTGTAACAACATAACTGCAAAAACTAATCGGTCTTAACGTGTTTGACATACATACGAGTACATATATCGACTTCGACTAAAATTCTTTGGTCCTAGATTAAAGAAAAACTGTCGAAGTCTTTTTTAATCTATTACAAAAACGTCGTAGTCGAAGTCGAAATAAGCTAACTACAATAATCAAGAATATATACTAAATTTCTGAACTTCCATTTTAATATTCGAATAATTAGTTATAAAAAAATTTGGTCACACCCGTCACATGGACGCCGAAGTGCTATTTTGTCAGTGGATGTCAATAATATTAGGCGGCAGCAAAGTAAACAACCTAAAGAAATATATAAACTGCATTTAACTTTAGAAAAAGAGAAGGACAGGAAAAGCAGAAATGTACAGAAAATTATAAAGGTAAAGAATTATTGGAAGAAAAAAAAATATCTAGAAAAAAAATTTAAAAGCTGAATACAGAAAAATTTTAAAAATGCTTGCAATTAGTATTTTAATATATCTAAAATGTGTACTTTACTAAAAAAGGCAGTCACTGAAGTTAAACGTAACATTCTTTGTGGTCCTTCGAAAAGAATTGTTGTTATTAGGCAACTCTTCAAAAAGGTTCCTTCAGAATCTCTGGTGCCTTCAATAAGCACATAAATCAAAGTTCATTTATATTGAATACTAGATAAGCCCGGCACACGTTGTCTTACCCTCAATTATGTTTTTTTTTAACTACAAACTACTCCACACCGTGGTCACTTGTTGGGTCAAAAACAAAACCAAAACCTACCCGTTATTGACCCTTACCTGTGTTGAAAATTTCAGCTCCACAGCTCTTATAGTTCCAGAGATCATGCGTTACGAGCAAACACACACCGCCAGTAAAAGGTTTTATTTCTTCAAACTTGATTTTTCGAACTAGGTCGCACCCGTCACATATTCCAAATAGTGTTTTTTAAAAAAATCTAATGTTTCCAGGCAAATAAGTGTTTAATACAATCACAAAGACTTTGAACAATTTACTACACCAAAATTATTGTTTACATTCCACGGAATAAATGAATGCTAAAAGTAATAATTCTGTAAACACTGAGATTTGCGAGGTCACATCCGTCACATTCTTTTGATGACCATTCTGAGCAGAAATTATGTTTTTTTAGTGTGTGTAATTATTATAAAATTTTTCTAAGACTAACATCATTGCGAACCAGTCCCATTTTTTAAATTACAAATTTTATATGTATATTTGAATTATAACAAAAAGTGTGATAGTCACACCCGTCCTAGCCTTCTGATGGCCATTATGAACTTTCAGTGTCTTAACTATTATTAAATGTTTTTAAGATTAACTAACATCCTTGGAAAACGCTCCGCTCCCATTTTTTTTAATTATAAATTTTATATTTTTGAATTATAACAAAAAATTACTATCCTGGTCACACCCGACTCAAGAAAATAACCCATTATTGCACGTAAGAATTGTTCAGTTTTGTTTTGGAAATTAAAATATTTGGTTGGCAAATCACACAAGGAAAGTTAAGTTTATCCAGTGGAGGACATGCTCTATCAGGTCCCTGCAATATGGTGAATTAAGCTAATAACATCATCTATTTAAGCATACGCAAATAGAAACATTTCAACAAAAACTTTGCTTACCATAATGCAAAAAAGTGTATGAACACCCAAAGTACTGACAATTTGACTGAATAACCCATTATTTTTGCTTAAGAAGTTGAAAAAGATATAGGGTACCCCTTGCAGATGTACCAAAACTTTAGGGATTACTTTTTGCCTACAAATCGCCAAAATTTAATGGATTGTAGGATATGCAAAAATACTGAATTTGCTTAACAATAATTATAGTCAGTTGAATGTAAAATCTAAGTTAATTTATTGAAAATTAAAGTACGAATCTTCTTTGTTTTTAAAGTTTATCAAAATTTTCTCTATAGAAATTTTCTTAACAACTGGAAAGTACTAATGATAGAAGATCAATAAGTACCACTACTACCCATTACAAGATCTCAACAAGTTTTTCCTGGTGTATTCCTAAAATATTTAAAATGCTCCAGATATTTAAAAAAAAAGTCCTACCGTACGTGTGCAATAATTCCTCCTTACCATTGTGGGGGTGTTTACTTTTTTAGTTAATTTTTTTACATCTTGTTTCCACTTCCGCTCTAAGAGTATACATTTTCTATATAATAAATGATTTTATATATATTTTACGTATTTTTCTGTGCTCTTCCTCTTCGTTTTTGTACAACAACTTCAGTATTTTTCTTCAGAATTTTTCCAGAATAATAAACTTAAACTTATATATATTTCCTGCATTTACATAAGTATTCTCATATTGCCTGCTCACAAATGCAGCAGCATGTCTATATAACCGGCATTCTGATGTAATTATATACATATATATGTATGTATGTATATGTGTTTACATACATTGTTGTTGTTGTACACTTTCATCTTTCTAGTTCCTACGTCATTCAGGAAACCGACCGACGTTAAAATGAATGCAAACAAAAATATTAAAGAATTTGTGAACAAAACAGAAAATGACGTAAAAATGTAGCGAAAACAGTTCGTTGTATACAACACACGTGTCGTCCCTTCCTCTCTTTATTAAATAACAGCGTGATACCATACATATTTTCCTCTTCTTGTTTCAATTCTATTCATAAGCAGCATAACAAGAACAAGAACAAGAACAGCATCACACTTGATGTTACATGCAGTGTTGCCAGACTTGCGATTTTCATCCAAAATGTTGACAGTGTGTTTTTACGATTGCTGGTAGACGATGACGATTTTCTTAATCGCCGATGCGTACATGACTTTTTAGATCGTGCTATATAAATAGCAGAAACAAATATCTCTGCACAATGGGAAATTAATGCATACGTAAAGGAAAGAAGAAATTATCAAAAGTTTTTTGATTTTTATTTAAAGTGTTTGATATACATATATATAAAGAGCAAAAAAAGAAGGATTTAAATTATAATTGAAATTCTTACCAGGCTAGAGTAGTATATAGATGTTAGTTAAGCAATTATAAACGAGCTGTATAATAAAATGAAGTTAAAAAAGATATTGAACTTAAAGCCTTTACATTTCCAGTAAATGTTGAAAAGATCTGTTTTAGAAAATTTAAGTAACAGAAACAGAATTTATTTATAATTATCTTGAAAATTTTGCATTTATTTAATCTTTCAATATGGTTTGTTTCTTTTTTATAATTAAGCTTAGGATATGCTTTTTTTATTTATTTTTTTTATAAAATTATAAATTATTTTTATTACCAATTTTATTCCAATATTTCGCTGCCACTTGGGTAGCTTCTTCATATTAATATATATCCCTGAAGAAAGAGGCTGCGAAATATTGGACAGTTATAAAATAATTTACAATTTTTATAAAAAATACAAAAAGAACAGATCTTAAGCAAAACATTTCAATGACCTCGCTGTAAAACCAATAGAACTTAAAATTTTGGAAAGAATAAATTTTTTTTAGATGTCTGGAATTTAATGAATTTATTTTAGCTTCGTGGGAAGTTAAGAAAACTTGTTGTTTACAAGAAATATGCATGTAATGTAATATTAAACTTAAAAATCACCCTTATGGGGAATAAAAGGCGAACATTTTGTTCACGTGAAATATTTCCCGTGAACAAAAAATGGTGAACAAAATTTGAAAATAGTACACTAACACAACAACAACGCAAGCATTGGCGATCACAATTTTACCGAAAGGGAGCACATTTCATGTGAATATGACATTCATAAAATTTTTGAATTTTCTAGAGGCAGGAGATTTTTATATAGTTTTTGGGAATTTTGGATTTTTGTTAAAAAATTAGGAATAACAAAAAAAAAAATACTTGGGAATTCAGAATAATAAAAAATCATGCTATAAAAGTTTTCTAGAGACAGGAAATTTTTATAAATATTTGGGAAATAAGAATTTTTTTTACAAAAGACGGCATAACAAAATGTTTTATAAGCTAAAAAATCAACCACCGCAACCGTAAACAGTTTTCCCCTCGAAATATTTTCTCTGTTCCCCAATTTGCAATCGTGAGTAATTTTTCCCTAGAAATGTGTTTCCTTCTCTGATGCCCCTTATCGTGAATAATATTTTGTGCACTTTATTTTTGCAGGCAAACTGAATGAATACATCCTTCCAATTAAATATTAAAAGTTATAAATATTTATTTTTAGGAGAAGACAAGATCAGTAAATAAAATTCACGATTATTAACAATAATTCCATGCAACTAATATTTTGCATGGAGTATGAACCCTTTTGGTCAATTTTATGGCGGTGCTGTATCAAAGATTTTATTCCACGGCACCTGAAATATTTTGAAACACAACTCTACACTTAAAAATATTTCATTTCAAACCCAAAATGTGTGTATTTCTAAGTATCAAACTTAAATTTGTCTGATTTTCAATTAATATTTAAGGTATATAAATCTCCTTGCCGTTTTTTACATTTTCAATTCCCTTGATGATATTCGCGATAGCAAATTTCCCTTCATGGGAAATGAAAATTTCATGGAAGCAAAAGCTTTACATTTTATCTACGATTGGGTTGATTGTTTTATTGTTTCTTTTTAACAAAATTAAAAATATCTTGAATACTTATGTCTTTATTTTGTTATGCCGATTTTATGATGAATTTCAAAATAAAGTGCCGGTTTTGCAGATTTTGTAATTAAATTTTACTGATTTTGTTTCAAAATTATCTGGCAACAATGGTTACATGTTCCTGTTTGCTTCCTCATTTTAGTTATTGATATTTTTCAGCATCGCCAACGTCGTCGTCGTCCATCATCTCAGAGCTCGGAGTGCCTCTGTATGTGTGCGTGTGTTGGAGGAACAGTTTGGTATTGAAACAAATTACTTGTTATTGAGTCAGTATTTCGTAGGCAGGTTGTTGTTTTTATTTTCATTTATTTACCGGTATTTCTCTTCGAGTGTGTTTAAATGAGTGTACGTTTGTTTGTGTATGTGTGTGTATTGGAATTCTAGTGCGTAAGTTGAACAAGTGTTTTTGCGTATTTGTTGCATTTAGTTTAGGTTTGCCCAATCGATTAAGCTTTAATTTTGTTTACTTTTAACTCATACATATGTTTGTACATACATACACACATATAAATATTGTAGTGCCGGCGAATGAATTTACACTTAAATATTGTTTTCTAAATTATTTTTAAGCACGTAATTTATTCCACAATTTCTTAAGGTCATACATTGGTTTAGTATAATTTTCAAATATGTAACAGCCAATTTGTAGAAGACGACAAAACTAAAAACGCGACCAGCCGTTAGAAATAGCGTCCACAGAAGACGCCATAATTTTTTTCGTGTGACTACTGACTTTGCTTCGCCTATACGACAACTTTGTGTCAAAACGTTGGTAATAGTCAACGTGTTAAAAAATATTTTTTATTAATTTTTTTTCATACATTCTACTATTCGTGCTCTAAAAAAAGAATTACAGGCTGGCTAGAATAAACAAAAGAAATTCGGCATCCAAAATTAATATATTTCAAAAATTTAATTGTCTTGTTATTTGATGAACAATAGTGTGATTTATGATTTAATTAATTTAATTAAATACTTTAGTTAATTTAATTAAATACTTTAGTTAATTTAATTAAATACTTTATTTAATTCAATTAAATACTTCAATTAAGTAAATTAAATACTTTAATTAATTTAATTAATTAATTAATTTAATTAATTTTATGTTTTTAGGGTTAGACTGAAAATAAATTGATTCTTTTTGTCTCATTAGTTCTTAATATTATTTCTCATTCTTATTTCATACGAATTGTTTTTGTCTCCGCTTTAAGATTTATGTTTTTACTATTTCTCAGTATTCGATAAAAAGTATTAAAACTTTTACATAGTGTCCACAGCTGATGAATTTATATCATGATGAATATCAAATCGATATCATGATGAAAATTTATCACGTATAGACTCAATTTATTAATATTATGGCAGCGTTATGATATAATCATTAGAACTCACGGCCTGATAAATTCATCTTGATATCAAATGTCATTTTATGTGTTACTGTGCATTTAGGGTTTATTTATTAAACTATTTTCGTCTAAAAAAGGTGGCACAACAATTATTTGTGACCAAAAATTTAACGACATGCAAATTAGATATTTTTGGCAAGCATTTTGTCAATATTTGTTTGATTCATCATGATATAAAATCATCAACGTCTACCCGATTGTGTTGATATTAATACGAGTTATGATATAAAATCGTCAGGTGTGGACACTATTTTAGGGCCATTATTACAACTTAAGGATAAAGTTTTTAAAAAGTTTTTCGTTACAAATTTTACTTGTAATTTTTGGTTCGATTTAAAAGATTTCTAGCAAATCGGAACAAGTTGAAATCATAGTGCCTTCAGGACAGGCGATGATGTGGTAAAACTAAAAACAAAAAAATAAAATATATGATTTTTACGGAGAATATTATGTTTGCACACTCTACAGACAACTGCGCATTTATTAGATGTTTTAAGATTTTAAAATAATAAAGTTCATATAATAATTCTTTCCACGTTTTTTGTAGAATGTTAAATGAATTTTTCTCTTTTTTTTATACAATGATAAATGAATTCTTTTTACGTATCTATTTTATTTATTTTGGTGCGATTAGAATTTTTTAATCGCCCACCTCGACGTTTATGACAAGACAAAACGCGAAATACAATTAAAAATGTATGGACAGACACTTTACGTTGTTTATCAAAAAAAAAAAAAAAAAAAACGTATCGCAATTGTGATCCACTACCAATCAAAAAAAGAAAAAGAAAACGCTAAAATATGAGCTGGTGTTATTGGCAAGTCGTCTTCTTATTTATATCACTCGCATTTTGATGTTAAGTATACGTTCAATTTAAAAAGGCTGGTAACATAAATATGTAGCTAGTACTTTTTACCAAAGAAACGTACTTTTTACAATTTCAAAAATATACTTCCATATCTAGCCATAATCGCGCAGGTTAATCAATTATATTAAGTTTTTATATTAATAGTAAGTTTTTATATTAATCATAAAACTTATTTTTAATATGCTTGTTCTAACACAGAATAAAAATATTTTCTCCAATTAACAACTTTAATTGAACAATTATACAAATATGCAATAAAAATTTAAATTTAGACCTTTAAAATTTTGTTAAAAAATTTTAATAAAAATTTTAATGAGTTAATTAATTTTTTTTTAAATTTAATTAATAATTAAAAATTTTAAAAGTTAAATTAAAAATTTAATTGAGTCAATTAAAGTTTTGCTTGAAAATTTAATCAATTAAATATGTAAATTAATTGACACTATGAATTTATTAATCGGTTTTTGTTTTTATTTTCAATTAAATGGGTTCATTGAAGAATTTGGTCATTTATAAAAACTACCACAAATAAAATATTTACTTGAAAGAAGTTTCACAGATGTTACAAATATATTTCTGTTTGTGTTATAGTTTGTTCGTTCAATTTAATTACAGCAAACCTCAATATGAAACATAAAAATAATTAGTATATGACATATGAAGAGAAATCACGGCAGCACTAATTTTTCACAGTTTAATTTTATATTTCGTTTTTGTACTCTTTTTAAACACCAACCAAAGTGTCCTTTATATTGGTTTGAAATTTTATTTTATTTTTTCCATTCTTTCGTTGTATAGAAGAACATACACACATTTGCCCATACATAAACAGCTCAAACGTTTATACATACAGAGAATTTTTTCAACTCTGTTCAATGACTTTTCATTGTTTGGCTCCGTGAGCCAAAAAGATGTCAAGTAGTACTTTACTTACTTTTTTTTCATACTTATTTATTATGTGTTTGCTTGAATGTAAAAAAAATATCGAAAATATGCTCTTGTTGGCGTTAAAATTTGCCAAAAAAATATACATAGAAAAATAAAAGCAAAAAAGAAAGTCTAGTAAATGTGGTTTTAAAGAACAATTGACTTCATTATTTTACTTTTTTTTACATTTTTCTCTTCCCTTGATTTGTAAGGATTTTTATTTTAGCAATTAGAGAACAAAGAAACTTAGAACAGGAAAAAAAGATCCACTTGACATTAATGCTCACGTATAATGCAAGTACGTATACGTAATATTAAATTACCGGGAAATCAAAATTAATCATACGTGTGTGATATAAGCTTTAAAGTGTGCGGCGAGAACAAGCATGTGCTTGCTTGCTTACAGTATTTTTGTTGTTTTAGCAATTAATTTTCCCTTGTAAATTTCACCTTCTTTTAGGTTTAATTATTGCAAGGCTTTTTCAAATAATTTGAAAGCTAATCAAGCGCAAACATTAAAATCAATATTTGTTGGTGCTTTTTTTTAAATTTTGCGTATATTAATTTAAGGGAATTGGGTAGAAATTTCGTAAATGTTGGGGAATATGGTCTGCTCAGTTGAGGGATAGCTTCCAAAAAAATAGTTTTTTTCTTTGATTTTATGAGCTTTTATTAATTCGATTGTTGCAAAACTTAGCACACAACCTGAGCTCTGAAAAAGACTCAATTTTACATCTAAAACAGTGGGGAAAAACCATGCCCATTAAAATTTCATATTATATTTAACGTGCTTTAACTCAATCGATTTTTACAAAACTTTGGACACAACCTAAGCTATGAAAAATACTTAATCTTGCATTTAGAAAAAGTGGGCGGGACACGCCCATCAAAATTCATAATTCTATTTAATTTGCTTCTATTCAACTGATTTAAGCGAGACACTTCGAGCTCTAAAAAAGACTTAATGTGGCATTTAAAAAAGTGGGAGGAAAACACTCCCATTAAAATTTAATGTTAAATTTCACTTGGTTCTACCTAACCGATTTTTACGAAACGTGCCTGTCGCTTTGAGCTCTGAAAAAGACTTAATGTGTTATTTAAAAAGTGGGCGGGAACACGCCCATTAAAATTTAATATTTTATTTAACGAGCTTTTACTTAAACGATTTTTACGAAACTTAGCACACAGTTGGAGCTCTGAAAAAAACTCAATCTTGCATTTAAAAAAGTGGGCGGGAATACACCCTTCAAAATTTAATATTATATTTAACGAGCTTTTACTTAACAGATTTTTACGAAACTTGGCATACACTTGGAGCTCTAAAAAAGACTTAATCTTGCATTTAAAGAAGTGGGCGGGTATACGCCCATTAAAATTTAATATTTTATATAACGAACTTTTACTTAAACGATTTTTACGAAACTAAACCGACACTTTGGGTTCTAAAAAATACTGAATCCTGTATTTAAAAAAGTGGGCGGGGAAACGCCCATTAAAATTTAATATTTTATTTAACGAACTTTCACTTAAACGATTTTTACGAAACTTGGCACACACTTGGAGCTCTGAAAAAGACTCAATCTTGCATTTAAAAAAGTGGGCGGGAACACGCCCATTAAAATTTAATATTTTATTTAACGAACTTTTACTTAAACGATTTTTACGAAACTAAACCGACACTTTGGGCTCTGAAAAATACTGAATCCTGTATTTAAAAAAGTGGGCGGGGAAACGCCCATTAAAATTAATATTACATGTCACGTGGTACTATTTAGTCGATGTTTACGAAACTTGACACACAGTTTGAACTCTAAAAAAGATTCAATTCGACATTAAAAAAAGTGGGCGGGAACACGCCCATATTATATTTCACTTGAACTCGAATAATACTATAGTTAAGCTAAGCTATGAATGCTCATTTTTAAAGTCAGTCAGTAGTTCAGCTGTGTGAGTGAATTAGCCTTGGTTTAAACCATTCTTCATCCTTCCTTTAATTTTAATTCAAAATTCAATTTAAATGTCAGATTTTGCTGCCGAAGAGCATCTAGAATTAAATTAAATCTGCATTTGATAGAAAAATCATTTGGAAATTTAATGATACTTAAAGAAAATAATTAAATTCTGCACCATGAAGCACAGAATAAAATTAAAAAAAAAATAAAAAAAAGTCAAAATGGGCAAATACTGCAACAAAATGTATAAGTACTGGAAATTAAAATGAAAACTAGCAATTACACTTATTGATCGAGATAAAAATCAACACCAGCAAACTAAAATGGCAGAGCATCAATATACACTCGTTAGGACCAACAAATGCACATGTATGTACAAGTATTTATTACTCTCGTACTTACATACGTAGAACTGCGATGCCACAAGTGCTTATGTGTGAAACTTGCAGGGATACTGCAAAAAAAAAAAGAAAACATCTCCACAGCAAATATAATGTACATGTGCAACAAAAGTAAGTGACACCAAAGGAAGAGTGAATAAAAAAAACAAAGAAAATTCAATTTGTTACTTGAGAAGTAAGAGAAAAAAAGCACAAGCGAAACTATTTCAGGGATTTACTTTACGTTACGATGATGATGACAATGCAACCATAATGGAAATTGCTGGCAAGGACACTCAAAATTATATTGACGTGTATGTATGTATGTCTATACAGCCATACATACATATGTATCTACAGCTATTTTCAGACGTACTACTACATACTTCATTGCTAGCCATATGTTGAAAGATAATAAAATGTTTTAAAAAAAATACGAAAAAGTCAATAACTGCCACATGCACGCCTTTCACTCCTTGCAATATCATGTTGTACATTTTAATTCTTGCTCAATCAATAAGAGGTGAAGCGGTCCACACTCTTGGGAATATTTTATTTATATTTTTATTTCTGCTGCAATAGTGGGTCTCTGTCTCTTTCCATATGCTGGCAGGGAGGATCCCTGCTTATATTGTAAATGAGTAAGATTTTTTTTTAATAATAATTTGTTATAAATTTAACATGATTGCATGTTAAACTAATTTTCTTTAATAAATTAAAAATATTACTTAATTAAAAGATGTTGCATTTTACTTTGACTTTTTTTTTGCTCTACTCAATATAAGTATTAACACTTACACATAAACAGCATTTTGTTTTATTACAGTTTGTTTTAAAACCCTGTTTAAAAATTCATCTACAGTATTAAACATTTTCATGCAAAAGGATTTAGTTCACAATTTAAAAAATAAATACATAGAAGTAAAATTCAACAAATTCCAGTTCATTCATGTTCTAGAGAAAGACTTACACAGACATTTTCATTCAGCGACATGCAACATTATTCAGTATTCAATTGTGTACGTGTGCATGTGTTTAACGCTGTTTGTCATTCATTGAGATCTTCATGGATTTAGACGTTGATGCCCTGAAATTGGGCCATAAAGCAACAGAACTAGAACAAAAAACTAAATTTGTTCATAAAAAAATAATAATAAAAAAAAAATAAATGAAAAAATCCGCTTAGACTTACTTGTACATGTTTACTTTGTTTTTTTTTTGTTTTGCTACTTTTGTTAATAAAATATTTTTAACATGTAATTTTTTGATAAAAGGCAGTGCACAGTTTACACCATTTCTAAGGGAAAATTGTTACACAATGTTTTTTTCTCAAAGAAAATACTAAAGAAAATTATATTACAAAAAAGTAAATTTTTGGCTTAAAAAATTTTTAATATTAAATTTTCACTTTTTAAAAAGATACTATTTAACAAAAAAGTTACTAATAAAAGTTGTACGTTTTATAAAAAAGTATTTTTATAAAAAAAAGTATTTATTATAAAAAAAGTATGTTTTATAAAAAAGGTTTTTTTTATAAAAAATGTAATTTTCATAAAAAATTGTACTTCTTATAAAAAAGGTACTTTTTATATAAAAAAGGTACTTTTTACAAAAAGGTAATTTTCATAAAAATAGCATGTCTTTTAAAAATTTTACCTCATAAAAAAATAATTTTTTTTTAAATACAATTTTTTTTTTTAAATACATATATGTACTTTTATTTTTACAAAAACACACTTTTTATTAAAATGTTCTTATGAAAAATTTACTTTTTATACAAAAAATAAAACTTTTATAAAAAATTTACATTTAAT
Organism: Nowickia ferox; assembly: GCA_936439885.1. Classification (NCBI taxonomy): domain Eukaryota; kingdom Metazoa; phylum Arthropoda; class Insecta; order Diptera; family Tachinidae; genus Nowickia; species Nowickia ferox. Next base: position 88,477,479 of record OW387025.1, on the reverse strand, counting down.
AAAAAAATTCTTTTTTAAACAAAGATATTTGTTGTAAAAAAAAATACTTTTTATAAAAAAATTACTTTTTATAAAAAATTCTTTTTTTTAAATGTACTTTTTATAAAAAGGTAGTTTTTATAAAAAGGTAGTTTTTATAAAAAATATTCTTTTTATAAAAATCGTAATTTTTATAAAAAAAGTTGTTTTTATAAAAAATTTGCTTTTTATAAAAGAAGCACTTTTCATAAAAAGGTGCTTTTCATACAAAAGGTACTTTAGTATACTTCATGTAAAAAAATTACTTTATATTAAAAAGATACTTAAAATAAAAGAAGTACTTTTAACAAAAAAAAGTTACGTTTCATAAAAAGGTACTTTTAAAAAATAAGTTTTTATAAAAAAAGTCCTTTATGTTAAAAGGTACTTTTTGTAAAAAGGTACTTTTTTGTAAGAAGGTAGTTTTTTGTAAAACGGTACTTTTTGTAAAAAAAAAATTTTTGAAAAAGGGCGTTTTTGTAAAAAGGTACTTTTTGTAGAAAGGTACTTTTTGTAAAAAGGTACTATTTATAAAAAAAAAACGAAAATTTTAAAAAGTATTTTTTTTTAAATTGCGCTTTGTTTTTTAATTTTAAGGCAATGTCAAACTGTGTAAATGGGTACAATGTGTGTGCACACACATTCATAGAATGTTATACTTTACATTACAAGTTGTCTAACAAATACTCGTTGCAACACATGCATACACAATCACGTACATACATACAAACACACTTAAATGTATGTCTACATTAATAATCCACATGACGATGAATGATATCGCTTTTATATACTCTTTGTGCATTTATTTATTTTTTTTTTTGTAAGTTGAATTTATATGAAAATGTAACAGCAAAATATGTAAATGCAATGCGATGTGAGGCGATGAAACATGTTAAAAATGAGAAGAGAGTCGGGCATATACATACATACATATGTATATGTATATGGAATGCATTTTGTGGCAACTACAATTTAATATGTTTCTATTTGTTGCCATCTCATAAGCACACACACACACACATCATCAACACGTTTCAGTTAACAGCAACAGCAGCAACTGAGGCATCTCTATTAGTCTCTTTTAGAAGGAAAAAAATGGAAAAAATTTTGCAATTTACAACAACAAAAAATGTAATGTTGTCGTGTTATATTTTGGCAATAAAATCTTTAAAAACTTCTGCGTGATGGAAAGAAGATAGTAAATTTTTTTTATAGTTTATTCATGTTACTAAAATATACTTACTGTCTTGTAAGAGTCTGTGACATGTCACAGAAGGCAGGTTTTTCAGTGACGTGAATTCTTTGAACAAGAAGAGTAGTTATACAGGTACAATTAAAAGAAAAATTAAACTCCTTTTATTGGTGTCCATAAACATACATACTCGTACATATAATTAAAATTTAAAAACTTAATTGCTACTATCAATTTGTTTGTCACCGAAAATTAAATCAATCATTCAATCCATTGATGTTGGAAAATTGTTAATAAAAATTACATTTTATATTTTCTGTGCGTAAACAGGGAACAAAACTTAAGCGCCTCATTGTCAAAATTAAATAGAAAACATAAACAAAAAAATTTACTTCCTTGAAATATTTAAGAAAAAAAAAATGAAAACGAATTTGTAAAAGTTTTTGAAAGTTTTCCAGATTAAATATCGCTTCTGTGTTTAAATTCCTTCACCACAATGAAATTCAACATTTCGTATGTATTTGTGTGTATTTACATGAACAGAATAATAAAAAAGGAAAAAAATTGAAATATTTGGTCACACCCGTCACAGCAAAAATTAACACACGAAACAAAAAATTATGCCAAGGTTTTTTTTAAGAGGGAATCCCCAAAATGTTTTTCCTACTTTAACTTAAAGCAGCAATCAGACAAAAAGAAAACTTTTCGAACATCTCGACAGATGAAGTTTTTTGTTGTGTATCGCTATTTGTTTATTGTGTTAACTTCGACTGCGACTCTTTGATTTTTCAGAAGCAGAAGTATGAACAAAAGCAAATAATACACAAATAAGATGTTTTTAAACGCTGAAATTAATCCTTGACCCTTGTATACATTTTAAATTTTGACTTATATCGGATTTTTAAGTTGATAGTCGTTTGGTGTGTTCAGCAGCTAACGGGTAAAATTTTGAGTCAAATATTTTTTTAAAATTTTTTTTGCCTTTTCATACGAAAGTTGGGACAAAAATACCAACTCAAAGTAGTAATAAAAAAAATTTATTATTTTTTTTTAAATTGAATTTGTTCCCGCAACAAAAACTTTATGCATGGACCACAACTGGAATGACGACGAAGTCTTATAAAGTATAGAAACGACGAAAAAATAACTGCTGTTATAATCGTAAAGTTATTTATTCTCACAAGGTACTGATTTGTTCGGTTCCTCGTCTGCCGGCACACAGTGGGGGATGTTTGGCAAAAAATAGAAATAATTCCATTTGGAATTTGAGAAAAAAAGTCCATAAATTTTGATATTTATAACAAAAATAGGTCTATTTCGAAACGATGTATGATGCATAAAAATTTCGTTGTGATATTGCTTGTACTATAAGCCTTTTAAATAAATATAAATATGGGCTTCAAATATTTGCAAAATTTTTTAATAATTGCGAAATAGTTAACACACTTATTACTGCACGAAACCTCCGAAAAATCGACTTTTTCAAAATTTTAATTTAAATTGCATATAACTTTTGACTAAATTGTACTTTTGATATCAAATATTTTTTTAAATATTAAAAATTTTGTTTAAAAAGCATAAAAAGTTTTGTTTTCCAAATCGAATAAGATTTGACTTCTCCATTAGCAGAACAGTGGACCAAGGTGGATAAAAAGTTAAAATTTATTTTTTTTGTTAAGCGAATATTTCCTAAACTATAAAAGGAAATCTATAAATGTAGGAGACTTTTGTTTAGCTCTTGGTTAGTAAAATCTACTTGAAAAATTAATTTTTTTTTAATAATTTTTCATTAACCCGTTGTGGTCCACTTTGGAGTTTTATGGCTCTTTCGCATTTCTAGGTATATTTTCCAAATTCCAGACTTAAGCACTGTAAGAATTACACAAATGCTGCATGAATTTTGTAACAATCGGACGGCCGGCTTAGCAACTGGAGAATTATTTAAATTTTTTGCCAAAATCCCCCACTGTGCGTCATAAGAAATAGAAATAAATCTATTGCAAATTGAGTGTATTTTCGTATACACAAATATGTGCACATGTGTTATTTCTGGCGACAATATGGACGGACACAAATTCGCCGTTCGTCCCAGTTGTGTTCGAGCATTACTGGGGCGGCTTTTACACACCCAAATTTCACTTTGCAAAGTCTTGAGTTTGCTGGAGAGAATCCAAACTTCTTCTCCCAATCTTTTCTTCCTACAAGCTCAAAGTAAAGTTCAAAGTTCACTTTGAAAGCTGCCTTAGTAATTCATTTTATAATTCTCCGAATGGCAGTTAATCCTTTTACGTTTCTCTTTGCTTTTACATAATTGAATTTTTATTTATCGTTTATTAAAAATGTCAATTTATTTATATACTTTAGTCTTTTATGTCATGCAATTTTTATTTATGGCTTGTAAATAAAAAGTTTCTTCTTTGTTAAAAAAAAATAATAGCACTAAATGAAAAACAAAAGTTCAAGGTTGCGTTTCTCATTATTCGTACATATAAAATTTATTTTTCCTTCAAAAAGCTCCTAAAATCGCGCTACACTTGTTTTGCTTTTTAGCATAAAAATTTTTTTAAAAGAAAGCAATTGTTAATGTGTTTGTGCAAGAAAGCGAGAGTAAATGAGAAAAATTAAATGGATTTTTGTTTTGATTATAATTATTTTTGTTTTTGGAACAAAAAGGTTTATTGAATTCAAAGCGTTCAAAGCAAAGAGCTTGTTTATATCAACTACAAAAGAATATTTATATATAAATGAGAGCTTTCTAAACAAATTGGAAAACCTTAAAAAAAGAACGTAAGTAATTAAAAAAAAATATATTAATGCAAATACAAATTGCTAGTACTTACAGGTTTGTCCCACACGTTCAACAATTTTTTCCAGTTAGTTTTTCTAATAAATTAGTCACATGACTTTTGAAAAAATACAACCCTCATCTAATGAATATTGTAAATATATTGGTTCCTTTGGCTCCCTATAGTGCCTCAACAAACTCATTTCAATTATTTCTGTTCGGTGCTAGGTTTTTAACTTCATTCCAGCTTTTTTGCCTGATTTGTTAACTGCCAAACCTAGTTGTCTACGCCAAGTATGAGCAGGGCGTCCTCTACGTCAGTCCATGGTGCGTGTGATATCAGTGGGTAGCCGACATAGTGAATGTCCAATCCAACCCCATTTACGTCTAAATATTTCATCCTGTATTGGTGTCTGGTTAGTTCGGGTTCAAAGTTAAACATTAGATATGGTGTTGGGCCAAAAAATTTGCAATATTCTTCTAAAGCAGCTGTTCACAAAGACTTGAAGGGCGTTAAAATCTGCTGCGGAGGTATTCCAAGTTTAAAAGACATACACTAGCACAGACTTGAAATATATTATATATTGAAAATAATTAATGATCTAAAATTTAATCAAGTTGCTTAAATCAAAAAAGTTTCAAATTTTGAAAAAAAAAATTAATCGAATAAGTTTTAATCGATTATTTGAATAACTAACGAAACAAATAAATTTATTCTATTTTTTTTATAAACAAGTAGCCAATCCTTAAAGTGAACATGCAAACATTGTACAGTGGAATGTAATAAAAAAAAAAATAAAAAAAAAGTAGTGAATTGAACATAAATCTGCAGTCTGTAAACGAAACGTGCGATTCTAAGAAACTTTCACCTGGCTTTAGATTAAGTGTAGTTGAGCTTTAGTCTTAAATTTGCCAGCCATAAGGATTCTCCTAATTAAGACCCAAAAAACTCGCCTCATGTATGATTTATCGCGTATAGTTTAGAAGACCTGGCCCAGTGTTTTGCTAGTAGCAAATACGAATATTTTGGGGTTTAAAATAATTGTCAAAGTTATCTGTTGTTAAATGTAAAAGAATAGATAAAAATCAATTGTTAGAACACAAAATTAAGTTCAAGATTTTGAACTTAAGCTCACCTTCATTTCCTCTTAAATAGGCATCGTCAAACCAGCTCATACACTCTTACTAGTTCTTAATTGTAATCTAATCTCGTTTGAGTATAGTTTTAAAATGACAGATAAAAGTTATAAAAAAGTTTACGTTGAACAGGCACCGTGTTACCCTAGTACCGCACTATCATTGTAATGTAAAACTGTGGGCAGGGCAGGGCTGGGCAGTATTTGAAACACATGTGTTTTGTATTTCGTATATTGTATTTTAAATACATGACGTGAAAGTATTTTGTAGTTTAAATATCGCAAACCATTGCCCAACTATGCCTATGGGGTCTGCTCTGCAATTCGAAGCGAAAGGAAATTCTTTCTATTTTCTATGCTAATAATATGAAATTTTTAAAGCATTTCCTTTCGTTCTAAATTACAGGGTAGACCCTCTGTCATATTAATCTACCGTTTGAAATATTTTTTTCGATTATCGTATGAATTTTGTTGAATATAACCGTAGTATGCAGTTACCCTGACATAAATGTTTTGTGATGAATTTTTATTTTGTTTTAATTTTGTTGCCCACAGTGTTAAATAGATTCTCCAAATATCACTTGATATAATCCAACTTTAGTGGTGTTCTCCAAAAAATATAAAATATATTTTAGAAAAATTGAGCCACATTTTAACAAAAATACTCTTTAATGTAAGAATCTTCTTTATTGTTTTTTTTTCTTCTGCATCCTGCTTTAAATTCCTTTACATTGCAAAATATACCGTTTTACCCTAGTACCGTGTTATCATTTTAATGTAAACCTGTCGTTTTAAAACTACATTCAAACCAGAATAGGGCCAACTATTCATATCAAAATTAAATAAGTATTATTAAAATATTTTTTCCTTATTTTATAGAAATTTTTAATTTAAAATTGAATTTTTATTTATTCTAAAATAATAATAAAACAAAATTTCTTTGGATTAATCGCATAAATTTTGTTGAATGCAACCCTAGTATGCAGCTCCCCAGCAAAAAATTTAACCGAGTTAAGCATTTTTGGTGGAAGCTGTTCCTAACTGGATTATTAACTTAATGATTTTAACAAGGCGTGAGACTAAAGTAATCGATTCTTGAGAAGTAGTTATGTTGTTTCTTGTAGTAAATAATTATTTATTTTTTATTTTTATTTTATTTTATTTTTTTGTTATTTTTTTTTCTTGATGGAACTACTTTTTTTTATAAAAAAAAACTTATATATATATATCTTTTACATTTTTTTTTGTTTGAGTAAATGGAAGATCTTGATTAAAAACTCAGTTTGATTAAATAAATAAGAACTTTTTGAGAAAAATATAAATAAATTAAAACAAAAAATTTTTAGGGAGTTCACAATAGCATATTAAAATGTGCCTTAATATTGCAACGTTTCAACTTTAATACTTTAATATGGTCTGGCAAGTTTTGTTGTTTTTGTTTGTGTGTAAATTAAATATATTACCAGGTGGCAAATTTCAAAGTATAAAAAGCATGTCATTTTCTATATGGCAATATGGTAATGTTAAACCAAACATTTTAAAACTGTCAGCGCAGCTGTAGTTGGTGAAAAAATATTTGTATTTTTCGCAGAACAAAAGTTATTTTGATAAATTTATCCAACAATAATTTCTAGTTTAACAAATTTTGTTATTTTAGTACGTACGGAAGAAAATAATTCAATCTCTCATAAGCATATCGTACAAACATGCATTTTACTCTCTCACATATTATAAACTAATATGTAAATAATATAAAGATGTATGTATGTGTGTTTGCCTGACACACAGTATGTGTATTTATAACGTTGCCTGCTTACAATAAAAAATTAAGATGGCACAATGTTGCCACATTAAAATTTTAATATTCTCATTCCCTGTTTTCCTTCGAAATACAACATATTGTAAAATTTCTTTTATAAACTCAATTGAAGTGGGTTATATTTTATTCGTGTCCGTGCCTGTATTATTACTTATAAATACTATATTTAGATAAATTTCAATTGTTTTGATTTCTGAACTTTTATTAAAACCGAAAATGAAAAAAATTATGGAACTACATACTTATATTTAAATAATTATTTTCCAAAGTGTAAGTACTTATTTTTTAGTTTAAAATAAATAAGTAAGCAATTTAGAAATTATTTAAAATAACTATTATTGATTTAAACTAACTACATATTTTGGCAATATTTTCACGTCATCTTTCAAAACCCAAAGAATGTGTTCAACCATTTTACGTAATGTGATTTGTAAGCGAGTACTTTAATTTGGTAATCAAAATAGTAAGTCATTATATGGCAAGTAGTTCAGATGGTAATGAATAATTATTTGCTGGGTCCCTTAATGCCTGCATTATATATTTTCAATTAATTTTAATTTTGTTGCGCAAAGTGTCAAATATCACTTTTTCTAACCCAAGTTTTTTTTTGGTATTTGCCAAAAAAAAGTCTAAAATATATTTTACCACAAATCCAGTAAAATTTAAGCGAACTGCATTAAAATGTAATTTGATATAAGAGTCTTTCTTAAGCCTGGTACTCTGTTCACAAATTCATGCGAAATGCTGTCAAACTACATATATATAAAAGTATTTGGTATGAAATATTTGCGAAATAAACTTGCAAAAGTAGTACTCTGTTTTTATTGTGAAAAACACGTAAAATGTATCTGGCAGCATGTTTTTCCATGCAATATGACTCTGGCATAATTTTTTTCAGCTGCGAAAAAACATGAGTAATACTTTTTTCGCACGGAATTTTAACAATGTTGCATACTTTCAAGCAATAAAAGCGAGAAATTTATTAAAAAACCGCGAGTTGGGCTACATTTAATACATGTCAAATTTTTCACGCGAAATAATCAATGTTGCTGAAATTTTTTCGAACAGAGTACTATGCTTTAAAGCTCTTTTTGTTTGGTGAAAAAAAACAGCAAAATGTATCCTGCTCCTGCATGCACATTCTGCTCGAAATTCTTTTACATTGAAATATTACCGTGTTACCCTAGAACCGTGTTAACATGCAATGTAAATCTGACGTTTTTATGTGTCGTTTTAAAATGAGAATAGGCCCAAATATTCATATAAAATTTAAATGCTTTTTTCTTTTATTTCTTATAAAGTGTATGTTCCAAAATTGAATTTTTATTCACTCTAAAAAATAAAAAAAAAAATAAAAATGTTTTCGATTTATCTCATAAATTTTGTTAAACGTAACCCTAGTATAAGCAGCTCCCCTAACGGCTACAAAATGAATTTATATTTTATTTTAATTTTGATGCCCCAAGTGTTAAATCAACTCGTAAAAGAATATAAAATTGATTTTAGCACAAATTCCGTAACATTTCAACGCACTCCATTAAAATGCACTTTAACCTTAAAAATGCTCGTGCAATTTGATACAAGGGTCCTTCTCATTGCTCTTTTCGTTTGTTTTAAAAACCATTAAATTGTCTCCTGCTCCCCCGCATCCTGCTCTAAACTCTCTGCTAATATTTAACTAGAACTTTGGATTTTCTACATTACGAGTATGTGTATACATTTGGCTGATAAAATGGAAACTTAATAAATTTTGACTTGCACACACATTTATTTTGCAAAAACCAATGTGTACACATTTAAATTGCAGCAACAGAAAATAAAGATTAAAAATGTAAAATGAAATGAAAAGTGCGTAAATTTTAAATGTCATGCATGTTTGTATACAGATACAATACAAACTCTTGTTGGCATAAATGCACAAACGCATCCATGTTTACAGAGAAACCAATACAGACAAATATCATACGCAAATGTATGTAAGAAAAAAAAACAAAACTAAGGACACAATATTTTCAAATATTCGGTCATATAAACACACTTGTAATTAATAGCATTTGTTTGTATATTTTGTGCGAGTGTGTATGTGTGTGCGTGTGCGTGTGTGAGTTTGAGTGTATGGATATTTGCATGAGGTCAATACAGCATTAAGACTCAAGGACACTCCTCTTTTCTGAGGACACAGATTGTTTTTTTCTTTTTGGAACTATAAAAGACTTGCAGCGTGGAGGAACGAGTGTTTCGAGAACTGCGTATGCCATCTGCAAGTGGGTGTCTGGATAAATAATATTCCCTCTTAGCATTTGCAGATTTTAATGGCTGCAGCAACAAAATGCATTTTTGTTTTAAAACAGCATAAAAGAAACTGACAATGTGATGTAAATTAAAAGTATCAAGCAGATACTTAAAACAAATTTTGAATTCTTTTTTATAATTTAAAGAAAAAAACTGCCGTTTCCAAGGATGTTAATCCTAGAAACATTTCAAAAATTAGTTAGCCACTGAAAGAACATGATTTCTGTTCAAAATCTGCATTAAAAAGGCTGTGACGGGTGTGACCTCACAAATCTCAGAATTATTACTTTTATGAGATATTCTGAAAAATCTTCCTTAGAATGCATACAATAATTTTGGTGTAGTAAATTATTCAACGGTTTCTTCTTGAATATATTAAATACTTAGGGCCAATTTAACCAACTTTTTTAAAATATCAATTCATGTTTAAAATTTGTTTTTCATATATTTAATTTTTTTCAATGAACAACTTTTAAGTGTGAATTGATATTTAAATAGAGTTGCTGAAATTGAACCTTAGTGCCTGGAAAATACAAACTTTTCTTTGAAATTGTTTTTTTTATTGTGACGGTTGTGACTTCTTTATGAGACGGGTGTGACTTATAGATTATGAGAAATCTAAAAAGTTAAATATCATTAGGAACACAGAACACAGAATGCAAAACACGCCTTCTACTGTTACATAAGACGATACACTCACAAAGTATTTGTGCCGTGGTCTCGTCGCCTTCCAAGCACAAACAGCACAAGGGTGAACGAACTTGGTTACTTTTCCACAGAGAATAGTTCAGGCCAAAGTGACCAGAAAGAAAAACAGTAACCAGCCTTAAGTTATCCCTGTTGAGGTTCAGGATGCCATTGTATGTAAATGGCTGCATCAATGCTTTGGCTTGCCTTAAACCAGAAGAAGCCAGCCACTTTTCCTTAGCGGTCGAAGTGTCATCTTCTTTGATCAGAGATGTTACAGTCGGCCGACTTACTATACAAAACGGCTCTGGGCCTATAAACGGAGTAGCAGAGGCTCTCTTGGCCAGTTCATCCGCTTTCTCATTCCCCGGATGACCGCTGTGGCCAGGTATCCAATAAAAGGAAACCTTGTTCCGTATGGATAGCTTTTGTAAAAAGTTGCTTAATAACAGCAATTACTTTTGAAGAACTACACGGAAGGTTAGATTTAACTATTGAGACAGACTGCCTTTTTAAATTGACTACCAATTTTAAGTAAATTCAAAATGCTTGCAATCTGGCTTTCATCATTTTTCATTTTCCTGCTCGATAATTGTCTGTTTCTTCCAATAATTCTTTATCCATGACTATTTTCTTAGTATTTCTTCTTTTTCTGTCCCTTTCGCTCTCTCTCTCTCTCTCTCTCACTCTCTCTCTCTCTAAGGCTAAATGCAGTTAATATTTTGTTGTCCTTCAGTTTCTACCTTAGCAATTTAATGTTGGTGTGACGGGTGTGACCAAATTATTCCTATCACTAATTACTCGCATATTAAAATCAAGTTTCTCGAATTTTTTTTATTTTATTAATTGCTCCTATTTTCCCATTGTTGGAAAGTATTAAATAAGTATTTTCTACGAACAGTAAATATATTAATGTAATTCTTTAACTTTTATTGTGACGGGTGTGACTAAAAATTTTAATATTCAAATTAATCTGTAAGACTCTCCTTACAAGACAAGAGCATAATATTATTTTCAGATATAACGGTTTTTATTAAAAATCAGAAAGGGAAAGAAAGAAAGGCGCTTTGAAATAAGGCCCAAGGCAATAACGCCCAAATAATAAAATTTCATCGTGAGTTTCGTTGGACTTTATTTAATTTTTTTGGACTTATTTCATCTTGAGTTTTGTTTCATTTGGGCTTTATTAATTAGTCTTTATTTCGTTTATGTTTATTAAATTCATAATTCATATTCATAAATTTTCTCTTGGGCTTTTTTTCATATTTTTGTGGGTTTTATTTTATTGGAGCTTATTTTATTTCTTATTTAGGCGTTATTTTCTTGGGCCTTATTGCATAGCTCCTGAAATAAAACATAAAATAAAGACCCAACGTAAAAAAAAGGGAGAGCAGTGTTCTGGGAACAAATAACAGCCTTCGATATCTATCAAAATTTCCATAAAAATACAATTAAAAGTGTGTGAACATTTTTTCGATATCGAATGTATATATTCTCTTTTCAAATAGTTTTCAAATTGATAAAAATAAAAAACTTGTTATATTGTTAGTTTGTGCATAATTTTCATTCATCCTCTGGTGGACATCAGTTGCATAATTTTTATTAAAAATAAATTAATAATTTTTTTCCAGTGTAGGATCATTTTGCTTGGAATAGGCCAAATTTAAAACTCAACTGAAAGCTAATGTAAATTTTGTTTAGCTTTACAGTTATTTGAATTATAATTATTTTTTGTTTGTATTTTTTATTTGTAAAGTAACAAACGCAGTGCATTGCTGAAGGCTTTCGTTTAACGAATTAATTCTTTGTTGTTGCTTTTCCTTGTCACATGCCTGCCTGCTGCTGCTTGTAAAATTGTGCGCGGATTATGTTTCTTAAATTTCTTGTTTTGTATTTCTGATGGTCAAACATTTTTGTTGTCGACTCTTTCTTTACTGTTGCATTTTCTTACTCTTTTTTGTTTGTGTATTGGAGGGCGCCTGTGTTTCATCACTCCTTTTAAGCAACGTGTTTACGTGTATGTGGGCATGTGTGTGTGAAACAAATTAGGTCAACACCCAACTCGCCAAAACTTTGTTGATATAAATAGAGCCAACAAATGCAAAAATGCACACAACAACACTTGCATTCAAATCAAAACTTTAACACAAAAATTTATGCACTTTCATACTGCTTTCCTTGGTTCTTTAGTACGGTTAAAAAAAATCGCCGAAACGGAAAAATTTGCTTAATCGGAAAACATAAAAAAAACGGAAAATCGCTGATGCGTTAAAAAAATCGCCAATATGAAATTTAAGTCCAACAACCCGGCAAAATCGCCGCAGCTCAAAAATTTTCCAAACTAAAAACTCACTCAGAGGGAAAAATTCCCCCAGGCTACAAAATCCCAAAAGTACAAGAAAATAGTACAAAAAATCGCTAAAAAGATTAGGAAAACTAAAAACAGAAAAAACTTATCAAATACGAAAAAATCATTTAAACGAAAAAACTTTCTAAGCGGTAAACATCGAAAAGAAAGGGAAACAATTGCCCACATTGAAAAGATAAAAGCTTAATAGCATTTTAGACGGAAAATTCTCATCAAAACGCTACAAAATCCCCAAAGTACAAGGAAATTGTAAAACAAAAAAACGGTCAACCGAAAAAAATCCCCGGAAAAAATGTTTAAACGGAAAAAATCGCCAGAACTGTAGAAGAGTAGAATAAAATCAAAGAAACGGTAAATCGAAATAAATCGCAGAAAAATAAAGAAAAAATTACCTAAAAGAAAAAATCGCCATAAGTGGAGAAGAATAAAAAAATCACAGAAACGAAACCAAAAAATTGCCAATACGGGAAAAAATCGTCAAAAAGGAAAACTGAAATTTTCCGCCAGCAAGGAAAAAAAATCACCAAATGGGGAAAATAAAATTATCAAAACTTAATCTACAAAGTTTTGTTTTCGTAAGAACGGAAAAAATATTGCCACCACGAAAAAAGTCGCCTAAACGGAAAATATTAGAAAAACAGAAAAACAAAGACAAAAACGGAAAAATTATTGTCAACATGAAAAAAAAAATTGACGAAAAGTAAAAAGAAAATGCTTAGTTCTTAATCCTCAAAGTTTTTCCGCAAAAAGGAAAAAAAATCGCCAAGGGCCGATTAAACTTCAAATTTTGTTTTCGCCATAACGAAAAATTATTGTCAACACGAAAAAAGTCTCCTGAACGAAAAACATCGGAAAAACAGAATATCAAAGAAAAAATTCACAACAAAAAAAAATATTGTCAACATGTAAAGAAATTGCCAAAGCGGAAAACTGCCTTGCATGTGAATAGTTGAAAATAAAAGTTTAACAAATTAAATTGTGGAGCTTAATTAAGCCTCAAAGCTGTTTTCCGTCCTGTTTTTGAAGAGCAGTTGGCAGGCTACCATGCTTTAGATTTTTTTCATTCATAATTTCATAATATGTAAAGGGCACAAATGTCAGTATTAAATGTTGATTTCGGTTATAGCTCAATTCTTTCTAGTTTTGGGACTTACTCGTATTTTTAAAATTATTTTCCCTTGTAGCCATTTTGTAGCAAGACAATAAATTTACCCCTTCAGAACTGCTGGGGCTGGCGAAAAAATTTCCAAATGAAAAATTCAATAGCAAATAGGAAAACAAATAAATAAACAGTTCAAGGATAAACATTGGCATTTATGAATTTTAAAAGATTCTCGTCTCTAAAAGCAATAAGTTATGAGCAGAACGTGTGCAGTTGAATACTGAAAGCAAAACGATCCATAGAACTCAAAATGTTAGATACAAAAATATTATTGACATTTCAAGTTCGCAAATTGGAAAATCTAGGAGAAATTCATTGATACTCACTCCGAATGTGGCACAAAACAAAGCAAAATACTCGTACAAACTCGAACATATTTAAGTATCACATACACATATTTTTTTATCATAAAAATAAACATAAATATTTTTTATAAGTGTATTATGTGGTTTAAAAAAAAAATAACATTTTGTTAGCAATTGTAGGAGTATCTTACGGATGGATACAAAATACCATACCTTTAGTTTATTTTTTTTATTTTTAGCTTTTGTTGTTAAGCATTTTATTTGATGGCTGCTGTATCGTTTTGTCGGCTTATTGATTTAGTTAAAAAAGCAAAACATAAAAAATAAGAGATTCATTTACACATTTGCCCAAAAAAGCAAACAAGGAAGAAAAAATTGGCTTCAGGAAACTGTAAAATCTGGCACCTGTTGGAGTGCGATATCGTTTCATTTTTCACATTTTTAATGCAAATTTATTGCGATGAGATATTCTCTGTGTGTTTGTGCAGTCTTCAATCCTCTTCTTTCGTTTTTGTTTCGTTTCGATTTTATGATTTATTCATTTCGTATTTAAACTGTTGGTTGTTTGGCATTTTGGTATTTTTTTTTGCCTCTCGTGTGTGATTTATTACAATTTTTATAACTAAATGACACGGAAATTGTTGTTCATTGAAAACGTGTGAGTGTTTGTGTGTTCATTAGCATATTGCTTGCTATTTTTTTATGGCATGGAAATTGTAACAAAACGTTGACAAACTACTGCTTCGTTTTGATGAATATTAAACAAGGTTGAGCTGCCTCCCCTTCAAATAAAAAATAAAAATTTGCTAATAAATGAACTAAAAACTAAAAATATTCACCCGTATTGCGCACGTCTAATCGAATATTCGTTTACCAAATTTTGCACTAGATTAAAGGAAACGAGTACAAGTTTTCTTTAATCTAGGACAAAACTCTCGTAGAAAAATATTCGACCCGACATATGTACTTAAAGTGAGTGATTAAAAAAATTTCCTTTCTATTAGAACTTGATAAATTCGAAAAAAAAGAAACTTCCAAAGCCCTAATGCTTATAGAAAAACTCTCAATAAATTAATGAGAATTACAAAACCTTAAACTTAGTAGTAGAACAAGAAACTTCTTAAATATAATTCTGCAAAAAAAAACCGACTTCAATGCAAACATCTGATAGGACATTTTCGAAAAAAATTTATGGGATATGAAATTAAATTTGAATGGGCGTGCCTCCGCCCATTTTTTAAATGCAAGATTTTGCGTTTTTCAAAGCTCAGGATGGGTGTTAGAACCACTTAAAATAAAATATTAAATTTTAATGGGCGTGACTCCGCCCATTTTTTTTTCAAATAGAAGATTATGTCTATTTTTGAGCTCAAGCTGTGGGTTAATTTTCGTAGGAATCGGTTAAGTAGAACCATATGAAATATATTGATAAATTTTACTAGGCGTAGCCCCGCCCATTTGTTCAACTTTACAATTTTGTAATTACAAGAAGCAAAGGTGTGTTTGTTAGGTTTCGCAGCAATCAAATAAGTAGAATATCATAAAATTAAATTTGAAAAATTCGCGGGCGTGTTCCCGCCCAATTTTTTTACAATGCGACCAATGGGAAGCTATACCCTCTCAGACAATAAAATAATTTTTACAATCAGTCTAATATGAACCGAGTTATACCAAAAATAAATAAAAATAGAGACGAATTGATAACCTCCTCCTCCTCCTTTTTTCGAAGTCGGCTGAAAAAAGCCTACGACATCATATACATAATCTTTGTTCTTAAAAATCTCGTAGAAGCACTTTCAATTAAATCTTTTAAATTACTTATGCTGGTTTAACTTACCTAAAATAAAGTGAGAGAAGGAGAGTGTGTCTTGAGAAGAAATTACCAACTATTTTGCGTAGATACGAGTATTTGCTGCCAAACCTCAAACAACTATTTAGGCAAATTCATTTTTATTGCCAAAAAAAAGAAGAATATTTAAGGGTATATGAACGTAATTTTTGTTGGTCTTCTTTCTTAGTGCATATAAACGAACATAATGTGCTAATTTTCACAGCTTTTCGTAATTGAATGAAAGTTTGATGAAGCAACTAACAACTTCAAGTGCACATGTACGTAGAAACATACAAACAAGGCAGGCAGACAGACAGACAGACAGACAGACAGACAGACAAACAAGCAATGGTTTGTTAATGAATAACTTACGCTTTCAAGTGCATAATCATGTTAATGTTAATAATAAACAAAAAATAAATAAATCTCATTATGGAAAAATATAGAAAATAAAACTTTTGCCAGCGAGGGAGGTGAAATTAAGTCAGTAATAAAAAAATTAGTGTTAGAAATAGAGTGGCATTTTGATGGATTGAAAGTCGGTATAAAACCAAAAATTTGAGATCCCTCAGTTCAAATGTCTTTGAGTTAATGAAATGCGGGTTAATAAAAGATTTATAAAGATTATAACATCCCAGCAAAAAAAAAAAAAAATCGGAACTAGTTCCAAAGGTTTACCACTTTCAATTTCAATTTACCACTTCCAATCACTGCGGTTACTGAATTTAATATACTAAGGCTGTTGTTTATAAAGGGTGTTTTTTATTGAGGTATAGAACTTTAAGTTGGCATCACTTTTTTAACTGGCGGCCATTTTGTCAGCTGTCAATTGATTAATATTTAGTTTGGTTTGCCATTTCATCATGAACAGGTTGACAAAAGAACAACGCTTGCAAATCGTGCAAATTTATTTCGAAAATAATGGTTCAGTTCGCGAAGTTTACCGCAAGCTCCGTCCATTTTATGGTCGACAGAGCAATTAATTCGGTTAACCATGGATCGTTTTCGCACTACGTTTACTCTATGTGATAATACGCATCCGCTGAAGTCGCTCGTCTACGCCAACAAACCAGAAACGTTAGGGGACTTGGAAGCCAACATTCGTGGCGTTATTGCCAACATACGGCCCCATATGCTCGAAAAAGTGGTTGAAAATTGGACCTGTAGAATTGGCTTTATTCGAGCCAGCCGCGGCGGCCACATGCCCGACATCATATTCAAACGTTAATGGCATAAAATTATCCTTCCAATAAAGCCAAATTGATGGACATTAAAACGATTTTCTTGTGTTTTATTTCAATTCGAAGTTCTATACCTCTAAAAAAACAATTAGAATATTTGTAATATCACTTAAAAAATTAATTAAATTTTTACCTATAAACAATTTGATAATATCAATTAAGTTTTTCCACTCCAATTTATTTTATACAATTATAAATTTAATTGAATCAATTAAATTAGTAATTGAAAACATTAATTGGTGAACACTATTTTCTGTGAACCTTTCAAGCGAATACTATTCAGTTATTTGGATGACTTCCATCCCATGACAACTATATGTTAAATTCATTGATGATTCTCCAGAACTACTTCGAGCTGAGTTCATCAATGCAGCAAGTAATGATTTGTATTGTCATTTTTTGCTGAGATACTAGCAGCACAAGGATGAGCCAATATTTTTTGTTAAAGAAAAAAATTGTGCGCCTCTGCAGATGTCATTATTCACGTTTTTGTTCAAACAGCGCATACAGAGAAACAAGCTGATCGGCTCATCCGCTGCCTTTGCGCGACCGGTCCCAACGACTTACAAGTAGTCGGCTAATTTTTTTTTTTTTTTTTCTGTCTATATGTACACTTTTATTGCCTTATTCACCAAAAATAAGACCAACCAATTGTTTTTAAATAAATTTTTTTTAACAATAAAGTAAAATATTTCGATGATACTCGCGACATTTTATAATTTCTGTTAAATAGTTCTGAGATATTGTTGTTGTTGTTGTTGTTTTGCCAGCCATGTGCTTACAAATCAGTCTTCTTCAGCGTTTCAGTTTTTTTCTTTCTTTTTTAAGTGTTGAATAACGTTTTATTATTAAAATACTCCGTCAAAGGTGTCAGTTTTGGTATAAAAAAATTATAATGTCAAATCGTTATTCTCTAAACTGGGAGTGTTATTGTAAAATATCTAAACCATATGTATACAAATCATACAGAAAGACTGAATGTTTTAGAAAATATAATTTGCGACCACTCATTCTTCGTATAGAAGAGGATAAAAATTTAGAAAGAAATTTAAAATTTTCAGATTTCTTTTTAATTCTACAAATATGCACAGTAACCACTAAGAAAAATTATTTATTATCAAATTAATTTGAGCTAAACATGTGTTTAATTTTGCATTTATTGGCAAAGAGTATTAATTAACAGAATTTTAAAAATTTAACAATTTTAAATATTATCAAATTATTGGAATTTTCATTTTTAAATAAAATTTTTTTTTAAAATATGTATGACTTCAATTAAAGTGTTTCATTGGATGAACAAAAATATTATTTAAAAATTAATTCAAAATCAATTAAATTAAAGATTTAATTAACCAACTCATTAAATGAAATGATGACTAAAATAAAAAATAAACTAAAAATTGTTGTGAACAAATTACTCATTTTGGATTGATTAAGCTGGAACATACGCTGCATTTGTACTGCAAAAATGGCAGCTCATCAAAAGAGCTGCAATCAAATGATTGAAAATGTTGAGAAAACTAATGAACCTCCAGTTGTCGTCGTCAAGGTTAATTGCCATTGTCAAGGTTTTAGTGTCAACATCATGTTGTATCAACGTTAATATCAATTCAATAACTCTTTTCTATAGGGTGTTTTTTTAGAGGTATAGAACTTCGAATTGAAATAAAACACAAGAAAATCGTTTTAATGTCCATCAATTTGGCTTTATTGGAAGGATAATTTTATGCCATTAACGTTCAATTCCAATTCTACAGGTCCAATTTTCAACCACTTTTTCGAGCATATGGGGCCGTATGTTGGCAATAACGCCACGAATGTTGGCTTCCAAGTCCCCTAACGTTTCTGGTTTGTTGGCGTAGACGAGCGACTTCACATATCCCCAAAGAAAATAATCCAATGGTGTCAAATCACACGATCTTGGTGGCCAATTGACAGGTTATCCATGGTTAACCGAATTAATTGCTCTGATGGACGATTATGTCGACCATAAAATGGACGGAGCTTGCGGTAAACTTCGCGAACTGAACCATTATTTTCGAAATAAATTTGCACGATTTGCAAGCGTTGTTCTTTTGTCAACCTGTTCATGATGAAATGGCAAACCAAACTAAATATTAATCACTTGACAGCTGACAAAATGGCCGCCAGTTAAAAAAGTGATGCCAACTTAAAGTTCTATACGTCAATAAAAAACACCCTATATAACAAGATAGTGATGGCAATGACGTTGACTATTTATCATTTATGTCAACATATTAAATACACGTCTCTAAATATTTATATCATTTGCGTGGTTATTTGCTATTTTTCAACAAAAACTTTAATAAAAATTAAAAATGTTTTTTTTTTAATTTTATTAAAAATTACGAAAAATGCCGCGAACTGACCTAATGTTTTCGATAAAAATGTTTGCTAACAACAAGATACTGCTGACTTCAATTCCAGCAGAAATTATTAGCTTTCATAAAACAGAGCTCAAGGCGTTTCGTTCATCGTTTGTGGTTAAATAAAATTAATCAATTTAAATCCCTTGAATTTTCTGCTTTTCTGTAGAAGTTTAATAAAAGGAATTACTTGATTTATTTACATTCTAACAGTTCACTTAGATTGAACTTACACACACTTAAATTTTAAAAGAAATCCAATAAAAATTAGGAAAATAACTAAAATAAAAATCTATAGTCCATCGTCCAGAGAGATATTTAAATATTTAAAAATAAGTGTGTGTAGTCTTTAACCAACACTAAGGACTTTATATTAAAAGCATTTTATATAAATTTTTAGCTTGTTTATGGATAAAAATGTGTAGGTTTTCTTTTTATCACAATAATCCGTGTGTGTGGAGAGAACAGAATTATTTTACATGTGACACAATTGCCATAAAGTCTATTACATCAGGCGATTACTTGAGATTTAAATGTGTCGTCGGTCCTATTAAGCTTAAAGGAATTTCAGTTTGTCTTATGCGTACAAACCATAAACTAGTTTAAGTTCAAGGTGAACAAAATATGTTGGCATTACAACTTAAATGATAACTTAATAATTTATTATACAGTGCAACACGAAAAAATATAACCACGGACACCACTACGTGATTAAGGATCAAAAAGAAAACCCGTGCATCTCAGTTTTGCCCCAAGTCATGCACTTTTTTTTTGTTATGGGCCCCCAAAGATTTGGGGCTTCGGTATCATTTTCACATTTTCTCAGGCTCATATCTTGCAAATCGTTCGGAATTTTGATTTACTCTTTGAGGAAAAGTTGTAGCGCTTGTCATAAAGAACAAAAAATGTGAACATACAAAATCAAAAAAACCATAGACTTGTTCAGGTCTATAGGTAGCAAACCGTTCAAAATTCAAGGAAACAATCAACTATGTATAAAAATGTAAATAAGATCTCAATAAACAACTTTCTAGAACATATGAATATCCTAGGAATGATTCTTAACACAGTTTAGGTAGAGCGAAAGTGAGAAATTTCCAAAAAAAATTTTCACTTTTGCGGCTGACAAAGCGCTACCTAAACGGTGTAAAGAATCATTCCTAGAAAGTTCATATGTTCTAGAAAGTTGTTTATTGAGATCTTAGGTACATTTTTATAGTTTATTGTTTCCTTGAATTTTGAACGGTTTGCTACCTATGGGCCTGAACAGGGGAAAAAAGGTAATAAAAAATCGAATTTTTTAAACTTTTTTGCGATTTTGATCTTGAAGACGAAGTTTTGTTTTTATTTTATATGTGACAATTTTTGTTCCTTATGAGAAGGGCTACAACTTTGCCTCAGAGAGTAAATCAAAATTAGGAACGGTTTGCAAGATTTGAACCTGAGAAAAATACATGTCTGAATCAAACAGTTTTTCATTAGTAATTAGTGGTTACGTTTTTTTGGGCACATGTCACACAAAAAATGTCAGATATAAATTCAGCCTTAAGGCCTCATTAGTTTTTACTTTTCGTTGTCGTTCTGTGCCGTTCTTTTCCGTATAAAATCACAGAACATACAGAAGTGTCACGAGACGGAAGATAAGGGTATATTTCTGTTTGTCTCGTTTTCCCTCAAATTTTGTCGGCGTTTTTGTTTTGATTCTTCTTTCTAGTGCAATAAAACTACAACGCTTTTTATTAGCTGTATTAATTGGTAAGTAGTAATACACTACAGTATCAAATACACTATATTTTTCTCTTTTTTCCACGAATTTTAAAAAACCTGATTGAAGCTTTTTTTACCTGTCACTTTCTTCACTTCTGTGTATTCTGTGATAAAATATTTTGCAATTACTTTTTCTGTGCAAGGAATCAGCTGGCAACCTATAGAACTGATTTCAGTTGTATACAAAATATCACACACAGACTTTGAATTGAACAGAAACAAAACAGCTGATTCAGAACAGAACAGCACGTACAAACTAATTCTGCCTTTAGACGACCAACATGAGTTGAGTTGATAACTGCAATAGAGGCAGTAAGATATTTTCTTTTCTTTTTTTTTAATAAACTTTAAAGTTCTTAATAAATTTAGACTTGCTAATGAACATGAAATTCATTTGCTACTCTTTAAAAAGAGCGGAAAATCTTGTCCCAAATGTGTAATTTTTATGAAAGCAAACCTTCAAATTTTATTTTCCTCCATTAAAATCATGCCCAAGATATTGCAATTTTAGTTTTTACTATTTGCCATAAGCTTGTGGCAAATGAAAACAAATAAATTTAATTCATATGCCTCAAGACTCACGCAATACGAATGTAGACATTTCATCACGTGAAGACATGGCAAACAACATTATTGGTGGCAATAACAAACATCTGTTAAACGCACTCATGTCAAAATCAGTTAAGAAATAAATCCCTTACCTAAAAAGGAAACGTATAAAACAGAAAATATTAAATACTGCCGGCATTCTTGGCACGTCTGAGCTTGATGAAGAGGAGGAGGAGGAGGACGAGATTTAGTGTGTGAAAATCAACTTAAGTCTGACATAAACAACATTTTGTCAGCTACAAGCCAATAACAATAATAATGTTGCATTTTTATAGTGGCTGTAATTTTGACTTTGTACCACAATTGCTGGCTGTCAGGCAAAATATACACGTGTGTATATCGCTACTTTATTAAGCAATAGTCATAACTCATTTTTTTTCTGTTGCAAAATATGAGTTTAAAGTTTTTAATTTAAAATACAACTCAATGCAGATACATATTTAAAAAAAAAACTCCTTTCTCAAGAGCTGATATCATGAATCTAATTGCTCTGCATTATTAAACCCAAAAGCGGATTTTTGAAATGTAATAAAAATGATCGGCGCAAAATAAAAAGGAATAAAATAAATTCAATAAACAGGGAAGGCACACAATTTCTATAATGTTTTTCAATCCGTACTTAACATATTGGTTTGGTATCTTCAAATTTCATCGGGTTTCCTTAAAAAATGTGCATACAATGGCGGCATTTTAAACATTTAAATCATTTAAAGGTATGCATTAAACACATTCACGACAGCAGACCTACAGACTACAACCAGCCAAAAATATTGGCCGTCAAACAACTATGAATGCGTACACAGCTAAAAATAAAACAACATCACGCTCATATATGCAAACACACGCATTAATTTTAAACCCAATGCTTATAACTATAAACAACCAACAACTATGTTTGTACTAATTTCTTTAAATACGCAAAACAAACAACTATAACTAAAATGTATAGACTGTGTGAGCTCCAATCACACGCATGAGTATAAAATAATAATAAATACTCAGACTATTAATCGGCTACATTCCCATTTAATTTTTTATACACAAATGTATCGTTAGCTAAAATGCAAAAAGGCGTAATTACAAAAATATAATTTTAGAGGAGAAGCAAAAAACAAACAAAAAAATTAACAACTTGTAGTTAAGTCCCCTTGATGATAAGTAAATATCGCGCGTAGGTTGGGTTAGGTTAGGAAGTGTGGTGCTATAACGTGCCTCCACTCGGAGACCCAATTAGGTCCATTGTGATTTTATTCTGTTGCCCAAAAAAGTAATACGAGTATTTACCCAACATTTGTAGCCAGAAGTGACCCTATTATCTATCCTTGAGCCACCGAATTCCCATAATGAAGCCCCTGATGTCCTCTAGTTTACACTTCCCAATATCAATATTTCATGGAAACGTCTGCTCAGCCATCTAAGCCTATGACGTTGCAGCTTCGGACTGTGACAGATAATATGTTCAATGGTTTCTGGTTCTTCTTCATCCCCGCACATCCTACAAAAATCTGGAGTGCCAATTTTCCAAATGCTGGTTCTTGCTCTGACCGAGCAGTGACCTGCCAACGCGCCCATCACAATTCGCATCGCCTTCCTATTCATGTCCAGTAGCAGTTTGGATTTTCTTGAGTCAAGTTTTGGCTCCAAACCCCCTGAAGATTCTACAATCCTCCCTACTTCACCATGAACTGTTGGTCCTGCTTTCTACCCAATTACTGAGTTCCCTATAGTAATGACATCGGTAATTTCACTGACCTGTCTGACATTCCCTCATCTAATGCCGACCCTATTCATTTCCCTTAACACTGCTGTGGCCAGGAACCCAACATAGTCTAACATTATGTTTATCCATAAGCAAGTTGAGGGCTCTCCTACAGTGACTAACAAGTTTCCATTTGACAATGTGTCCCTTCAAAGCTTTTAGCGCTGCCTGGCTGTCGACGTAGAAGTTTACCTTCTCACCTTCAGCTACATTCCTGGCCACCAGCTCCGTCGCCCTGAAGATTGCCAAGGTATCAGCCTGGAAAACGCTACATTCATTCGGCAGTTTGAAAGAACTACGAATTTTCGTTCCCAAGATATAGACACCAGCCTCTGTGCCTTCCCCCATTTTTGATCCGTCTGTAAAGACTGCACTGCCCTCATATAGCTTATCGGATTTGACTCAATAGTCCCTATCCAGAATTACTACTGAGGGTGTTCTACTAAAACTGATCTCATTTAAAATTGATGTGTGACCTGTTATTCCTGTCCTCACCAAACCTGTTTCCACGAGTCTAAGGAGACTTCTAGTCGCCGTTCCCACCACTAACTCCTCCATAGAAATATCGCGAGTATCATGCGTACATATTTTGCTTTGTTCGATTAAATATCCATAGCCTGAGTATAAACATTGCGTTTTTATTTTGCACCTCAAACGGCCTTTGTCACTTCATGTTAGTTTTTTGTTATACATAAGTCTGTCATACATACCTATTGTCAAAACATATTTTTAGGCGCTTATTAAAGAAACACTACACGTCTTTTCCTTTTGAGTATCAATTTATTAATGACGCTTTTATCAAGCATACCATTTGCGCATACAATTCGAGCTTATTTCTCTACGTATGTATATGTTACAAAAGAATAAAAGAGACAGATGTATATAATATGAATATTCTAGAGGGATTCTATGTACGAATGACCCGTTATGCTGAAATACATAAAGCTCTTAGAAAAAGTAAATAATACATAAGTTAAATAAGTGGTACATCATAAACAAAACATAATAAGGCTACACATACACTACTACAATTCGGCCATCCTGACCACTAGATCCCCTGATCTATCGTCAACAAGACCTTTCGCGTCCTCTAAACCATGGGCGTATATTAGAGACGGCCCAAACGCCTTTGTAAGGTGTGCGGGATTGTTGATAACCATCAACATCTTCAATCAAATAGCGATCATTTCTTAGTACTTTAGATATTTTATATGGACCCTTATACTTTGGAATCAATTTTCGAGATACTCCAGCCGTAGAATCAAAATTCCTCAACAGTACGTAATCCCCATCCTTATAAACCCTTGCTTCCTTTCTACGTTTATTAAAATACTCCTCATTATATTTCTGCACCTTTTCCTGTTTATCGAATGCTCTTGACCTTATCCTATCGAGGTCATCCCCACAACTCGCACCAGCGCCCACAAGACATTCCCTCAATGGGTCAACAACACCCCCCCTCTGATCCGTACCAAACAACATGACACTGGGATGTTCCCCAATAGACCTGTGAACAGTATTGTTCAAAGTGTGCTCAACCTGATCAACCACATGATCCCAAAATATTCCCCTTTCAACACTAACAAGTTTCGCCAACATTGGACCTATTGACTCTTTCAACCTGGCCGTTCGCCTGCGGTGAACCAGTAGCTATCAAAGTGTGGACAATATTATTCTCCTTTAAAAATCCTGCAAAATCCTTCGAAGTAAAGCTAGTTCCCCGATCACTTATCACGCACCTCGGTCGACTATACGATCTAAAATAATCCTTCAGTGCCATGATGACCTCCCTTGTATTAGTCGTCTTCGTCGGATATAGCCGTACGAACTTTGTACAAGCGTCCACAACAACTAAGATATGCTTTACTGTCCTACCATTATCAACTGGCCCATAGTGGTCTATGTGAATTACGTCAAACGGTTTATCCGGTTTCGGTATACTATTCAGATATCCTTCCTCTTTGCCGTGTTTCGCTGAATACACCATACAATTCATGCAATTCTCTATGTGTTTAGCCGCTTTGAACCTTATCTTTGGAAACCAATAACACTTCAAGATAAGATCAGTCATCTTGTCGATACCAACATGGCCCATTTCATCATGATACTTGTATAAAACGTGGTTCTCCATGTCTTCGGGAACGCAAAACAATAAATTACCGTCTCTTGTCTTTCTATATAGAACACCATTTCTCATCTCGTACAGACTATGTTCACTATATTGTAGCTTCTCCTTTAAGTACCCCATCTTCCTATCTCTATTCTGACAAATTATCAAGTTCTCCTCGAAAGTATTCGACTCTACAACCATTATGCCAGTGCACCTACTCAATGCATCCACGTGTTGCATTCTTTTTCCCGAACGATGTTCCAGTTCATACTCATAATTCTGAAGTTCCAGAGCCCAACGTGCTATCCTATGGTTCAATTCCTTCCTGTTCAACGTCATAGCGAGTGAGTTACAGTCGGTCACAATCTTAAATTTCCTACCCTGAAGATAAATACGAAATCTCTCCAATGCATAAATTATGGCTAGAGTCTCTAGCTCAAAACTATGGTATTTCGACTCTGCTTCCGTCGTCCTCTTAGAGAAATAAAAAATTGGATGGAACTTGCCATCATCCTTCTTCTGCATCAGTACTGCTCCAAACCCTATCGAACTGGCATCGCAATGAAGCTCAATATCGTGTTTTGGGTCATATAATGCAAGCACCGGTGACTCCATTAATTTCTTCTTAAGCAGCTCAAAAGCACTTAATTCGTCCTTTCCAAAAACAAATTTTTTATCCTTTTTTGTCAGATCATATAAAGGTTTTGCCAGCATCGAAAAATCCTTCACAAAGCGTCGAAAATAGGAACAAAGACCCAAGAAACTCTGTACTGAATGCTGTCTGTTGGGAACCGGGAAATCCCGTATAGCCCTTAACCCCTTATCATCAGCCCTTATACCCCTGCCATCGATTGTGTATCCTAAGTATTTAACCGAGGTCTGGAAAAATTCGCACTTATCATTCCTTAATTCCAAATTATTTTCAACCAAACGTGTGAATACTTCCTTCAAAATCTGCAGATGTTCCTCAATATTATCCGTTGCTACCATAATATCGTCCAAATAAATTATTATCCTGTCATTTCTAACCATGTCCGCGAAAACCCTATTCACAAACCTCTGAAAAACGGACGGTGCATTTTTAAGCCCAAACGGCATTCTCAAAAACTCATATTGTCCCAAGGGTGTCACAAAAGATGTAAGCCTAACAGAATCGGGATGCACGAAAACATGAAAAAATCCATTCTTCAAATCTAACTTTGTAAAAAATTTCTTTCCGGAAAGCCTATCCAAAAGATCATCGATCAAAGGAATCGGATAATTATCCTTTGCCGTCACCTTGTTCAAAACACGATAATCCACACACATCCTTAATTCCCCTGTCTTCTTTCTGACTAGTACGACAGGTGAGACAAATTCCGATTCACTCGGCCTTATATATCCCTTTTTCAAGTATTCGTCCAGTAAAATATGCAACTCAGATCTTTCGGCATAAGACAGCCTCCTCGGATTGCAGCTAAAAGGTCTATCGTCATTCAAATTTAATTTTATCTCGCTATATACCTTGGGTTTAGAGGGACGTTCGGGTCGTACATAAAAATCATTGTATAATTTAGATAGTCTATCCTTGCCACAACGATCGATTCCATCACCTACAGTCAATGTAAAATCATCCTTTTCCCCTACATCTATAGACAAAATTAACCTCTCAAAACTGTCGCTATCATCAAGCCCAGGCACGACATCCCCCTTGCGCAAAGACACAATTCCTAAATTTCCCTTTGCTAAGAAGTCCCTGCCTAATACACATTCAAATACCATAGACTCATCAGGAACTACCAAAAATTCCAGGCCCATAACCTTCCCATCTACAACCAAAAAGCATTCAAATTTCCCATAAACTATCAATTTTGATTTATTAATTCCAAAAAATGCAGAATTACAAAATAAAAGTTCATTCATATCAATTCTATTCATAACGCTCGACCTCTTCACAAAACTCACTGGACTACCGGAATCGATCAGGCATTCTAAGAAAAAATTACAATTAAAACTAGAATCCATGCAAAACTTAAAATACCTTACATATTCATTATGACCCATAAACTGGACGGCTGCTTTTCGTTCTGGACAAACTGCTACACGATGCTCAAGACTTCCACATCCAAAACAGGAACCCACCTGACGTTTCGGCTTTTTACACTCAGCCGCAAAGTGTCCAAAGGAGTTGCAGTTATAACATCTCAATTTCTTATCATTTTCTTCACCCATCTGGCCACTTCTATTTGAATAATATTGTTGGTTTTGTTGTTTTAAACTAATTTTGGAAAATGCCTGCAGGAGTTGCGTCTTATTTGCGTAGCACTGTAAGCTAGCTTGCACTCTAAGTTGCTCTTCGGGAATGCCTTCAATGATGTTGTCGATCAATTCATCATCAGCAATATCGACCTTGTTAGCCAAAACAATTTTATCGTTGTAGTAGTCAGTGAAAGTTTCACCGTATTTCCATACGCGTGCTTCAAATTTACGGCGCGTTATTAGTTTATTTTCTTTCGTACAAAAAATTTCTTTCATCTCAGTCAATATTTCTTCAGCACTCTCATAAACGAAATTTGGTTTTGAATGTAGCCACGTCTGAGCTTTTCCTCTCAGTTTGCACATTAGTAAAGCCTTGGTTGTGTTTTCATCTACACAATATACATCAATTATACTCTTGAACTGAGTTATCCATAACTCTGGCAATAACCCACCATCATAATCAGGTAGCATGTCTTTTAATATGCTAAAGGATGCACTCAGTTTATTTCTTTGCGTATTGGGAGAAAATCCTTCATCATTTTGTGCACACACACTCACTGTAGCTTTTTCTTTTTCAGCAACATTCTCTGCAACTTTATTTTGACGTTTCTTTTCAAATAAGGCAATTTTTTGCAACAAATCATTTTCTTTTCTTAGTAGCTCTCGCTCTCGCTTAATAATTTCCAATTCTTTTTTCATTAATCCTCCAAGCAACTCAAAATCATTTTTTTCTTTCATTTGTACCACATTTCGATCATTTGTCCCACACTCATTAGTCGCACCTTCATTTGTATTATCTTCTCTTTCGCACTCATTTGTTTCTCGTCCACCGGCATTTTCATTTTCACCACTGGCGCTTATATCTTCACCCTGCTCAATTATATCATCTTCCGGATAATCCCCTCTTTCTTCGGCCGGCACTTCGTTTAGTCGTAGAAGAAGGGTATTTTTTGTACCTGTAGAAGGCAAGCCAAGATGCTGCAGCCAGTGACGTAGTTGTGCAGCAGTATATTTTCCACACGCACTTTCCATTTTAGGCAATATAAAATACTTGCTAAACGTTCCTTTTCTTACTATGTAGTTGAACGTAAATTGAAACACTTTCTTTATTTAATAATTATATTTTTTATTCAGTTTAATTAATATTTCTCTTTATTGCCTATTTTCTTTTATTTGATCAAAGACGTTTTCCATCCAGTCACTCGCTTTTTTCTACTTTACAATTTTTGTTTATTTCTTTTTGTCAAACGTTAATAAAAAAAATGTTTTAATTATTTCGATATCCCACTTCTGAGATTTTAGGCGCTTATTAAAGAAACACTACACGTCTTTTCCTTTTGAGTATCAATTTATTAATGACGCTTTTATCAAGCATACCATTTGCGCATACAATTCGAGCTTATTTCTCTACGTATGTATATGTTACAAAAGAATAAAAGAGACAGATGTATATAATATGAATATTCTAGAGGGATTCTATGTACGAATGACCCGTTATGCTGAAATACATAAAGCTCTTAGAAAAAGTAAATAATACATAAGTTAAATAAGTGGTACATCATAAACAAAACATAATAAGGCTACACATACACTACTACATATTCTTCTAATAATTTCTCACACGTTAACTTATTTGCGTGTTTATTCCTTGATGTCAAAAAGTTTTCCCTTGATAAGTTTAATTTTTACCTCATAATATGCTCATAATCACTTTTACTCTCTTCATACTGGAAGTGGGATTTCAACGGATATAAGCAATCATTTGCACATCATTTTGTGGTACGAAAGTAACAAATTTGCAACAAAATGAAATTAACAGTAACAAAAAACAAATTGTAAGAAGAAGCTTAAAAACAAAGAACGAACGACAATCAAAAAAGTTTTGAAACTCAAATATTGTTTGTAAGCCAGAGTGAGTGAGTGAGTGAGTGTGTAACGTGTCGGTGTTTAAATATAAAAGTCTATTACGAACACGCAATTTTTAGGAATTAGTGGTGTTTTTCTTGTTGTTTTCTGTTTGTTTATTTTAATGTTCGAAAATTGTTATGACTGCCTACTCAGGCAACCATAATAATACTGTGATTATTATTTGTTATGCTCATGTGTGTGTGTGTGTGTTGGGTATGTATGCATGTGCACCATACCCAGTGAAGAAATCATGTGAAAAATATAATTTTTTTCCTTTAGCCGAAATCATTCCGAAATACATTCAAAACAAAAATAAGTTTTAAAATTTTGTGCTTGTTCCAAATGTAAGTGTGCAACAAGTCGAACGTTGTGGAAATCGCGAGACAGGCCCTAATTCTTTTTATTCTGCCGATGTAATTGGCAATTGTCTAGCCTTCATATATCTACCATAATTGATTTCTCTTGATAATCCTTAATAAATTCTTGAAGTTCAGGAAAGTGTCAATACATAGTAGCTGTCTGGCAAAAGAAGCCGATTGTGGCGAAAATATAAGCTTTTTAAATATGTCTTATAAAAACAACATATCGCACTAAAAGGGATCAACACAATTTTTTTTTCAGTTCTCAATCTGTAAAAATTTTACCTCACGTTGTCTGCTACTCTATCATTTTGGAGACGGCAGCAACACGTAATTACAAAATTATAAAAATAAGTCAATTAATTTCTTTCTGCAAAATAATATGAAATAATACGTGTCTGAATCAAACAGTTTTTCATTAGTAATTTGTGGTTACGCCTTTTTGGGCACATGACACACAGATGTAAACTCGCCCTAAGATATCATTCATTCCACTTTTTGTATTATACTGACAACACTGTATTTGCTCATTGTCGCCAACAAAAATACATATATGTTAGTTTATTTGGACTACAACGAAAAAATCAGCATGCCGCCGTGTAGCCTTGCTGTAGTCAAAATAAACATGTGTATTCTATGCTTCACATTTTGAGGTCGGTAGCTTGCTGTTGTGAATGTGTTTAATGCTTCGTCAAGTCGTCAACATGTACTTCGTCGGCGCCCAAACACCAGATAGATGCCATGTAGGGACTCAGTATGCGCGAGCGCACTTCTATTTGTGGTACGCACATTTTTATTTTGCGTCTAAACTCAACAGACGCTTGTCTATTAGATGTTGAGTGCAAGATGCATTTAGTCACTATACGAGTAGAGTGGTCAACCGTGTCAAATACTTTAAACAATAGCCTGAAGCAATGCCGGTGAGAGGCAAGCGGGAAGTGCTTCTTGAGGTTTGGCAGCAGTAATGCCTCGTAAGACCTTCAGCTGCCACTGAAACTTAAAGTTAATGCTTGCTGGGATATTTAAAATCTCTATGCTAAAAGTCATTCATTCAAACATTCTCGTGTGTGTGTGTGTGTGTGTAATCGTTAAGTATGCGTTTACGAAGTTTTTTGCCGCTACATATTTTTTGTTTGCCAACATGTTTTACAAATGTGCGATAATTTATTTTTAGCACCTTTAATTAAAATTAGACTCTTTTTGTTCTTTATTATGGTTATTTTTTTTATTATCGCTGTTGCTGTTGCTGTTGTTGGTGCCACTTAAAAAAAAAATAAACCAAAAAGAATTAAAAAATTGCACATTTATTGAATATGTATGTTCATATATGTGCATATGTTAAATGTACAAACAAAAGAGTACAATTATTTCATTGTCTTTATTTATTTATTTTTTTATTTAGAACTAAAAATTTTATATATGTACATATGTGATTTCTGTGGTGATATTATTCTTAGTCTTCAATATAATAAGAAATTTTTCTGCTAAAATGTATGAGTCATTTTGCAAAATTTTTAAAGATTTGTTTTTTTTTTCAAAATGCATTTATGTACATAAATTGTCTTGTTATTTGGTTGAATTATAAATTCTCTAAGCGCCGCATAAATCACTGTCTATAATTTGTTTCAATTTTAGTTTTATCTAAACTTGTATTTTCAATGAAATGCTTAAAGGCATTTCTTTTTTTTTCTTTTAAATAAAAAATATGAAAAAACAAATTATTGCAACAAAGTGTTACAATTGCTGCAGTGTGTCAAAATACACAAAACACTTAAGGTTTTTATCTTTAGAGTTTTTTTGTGCATAGGCGATTTGTTTTGTGTTTTGCTATTTTATTTTATTTTTTTTTTTGCTTAAACGATTTTTTTATGTTAACATGTCTTTTGGGAATAATCTTTTTTCAGCAGGCTCAGGTTTTTTTAAATTATGAATTAATTTTTTATTGAATTGAAATATTTTCTATTTTTTATTAATTCAAAGGCGGATCAATACAGCAGTAACTTTTAAAATTTCCCTCCTTCTCACCGAAAGGGCAACACTGTTCCTGTCAACAGACAACCGTTAGTTGAACACTGTCAAAATTTTAACCAGCTGCGTCATTTAATTGGTGTTTGACAGCCATATATACCCCGTGATTTGAGAAGAAAATGGAAAATAATGAATTTCTTGCAAAAAAAAAAACATCACTGGAGCCAGGTTTGCGTCGAGACTCTTTACCATCCATTTCAAGGGTAAAAAAGGTCTTGTTGAATTTCCTTGTGGTCGTAAGAGCTCGAAAAATGCCGAATCTTCTGGGCGCCCAATTGAGGTATCTACAGCCTATACAATTGAAAAAAAAAACAATAACACGATATGGTATTGGCCGATCTGAGATTAAAAGTGAGAGGCACGGTTGTCAAATATTTTCCGACCTATTTTGCCAAATTGTTTTCAAAAATCGCCAAAAGTCCTCAAAATCAATTTCGTGCAGTTTTTCCTAATATAACTGTGGCAAAAAAGAAAAGTGCTTAAGTCGAGATAAGCTGATTTTGAGTTAATGGTACCTCCGTAATCTGCATATTCGAAAGTACCACTGCGCAAAATCTCAATTAATTTGTACGATTTTTCAAGAAGTTATAGCAAAATGACGTAGCTTATTTTTTAAGACTTCTAATCTCAAATGGAATAATAGTTTAATTTGGGTTATACTTTGGCATATTTCAACTTGAATGCATTATTTACAGTGTGTAGAACGATGTTTGCTTAACAACAAAAGGGTTAACAATAAATTTCCCAATTTAACTGTCAAAGAAATAAATTTTGTGAAAATCGATTTGAACGCTTCAAAGTGCTCTCCTGCACAACAGTCAAATATGACTTAAACACTTTTTCTTTTTCCTTATTTCCACAGATATATTTGATAATAAATTTCTTTTTATATTAAAAAAAAAAAAATAATTAGCGGAAAATCGCCAAAAGTAGAAACACAATCGCCAAACATTTTTTTTTTGTAAATTCTTCTCATCCAAATTCAAAACGCATTGATTACTATAATTAATTTAAAAAAAAATCATCAAAATCAAATTTTTTTGCTAGGATTTATTTTTGAAACCACTCCTTCAACGAACTAATTTTTCTAAATTACAAAAATTTTTAAGTTCAATTTCGTTAAAATATCTGACAAACCCAGGAATTTTTTATGGCTCAGTAGTTTCAATTTTAAATGATGACTTGGGTATGAGAAGAGATTGTACCATTTGGCCTCATTAGACATTTTCCTGTGGGGTTTGTTTAATTCGCAGGTCTAGATCAGCCACATCCTCCAAACACACATGTGTTAAACAGCTTTGAAAGTTCTTAAAATTTTTTCTTGTTTCTTTGCTAAGGAAGCAGCAAGCATTATTGTCGCCGAGATCTAATTGGCTGTTGTGCTTTTGTCGCTGTGAAAGCACAAAGCTCTTTCGTAAAAGCTTGCACATTGTGCATATGACTTGGATGTAGTAGCTGCTCAAAGTCAACATAACCCAAGCGATGTATAAAATGTTGACTCACTTATGGAAAATTAGACATTTCGATGCGCCACACAACTCACGCAGCCGCTAGAGAAATTTGCACGATGTTATATATTCCATATTTAATGGCATAAATAGGCCTTTGTTTTATTTACATTAAATGATTTAAAGCTCTTAATGAAATACCCTTTAATTTTCTCTCTCTCTCTCTAGTTTTCTGCTCATCAGAAACGTATGTAACTTTTTATTACCGACTGTAATTAGCTTTTATAATTATTATTGCATATTTTTGTTATTGTTGTTTGTATTGAAATTGCTCTTGTTAGAGTTTTTGATATTTTTTAGTTTTTTTTTTAAACTTTCAACTCTGGTAATTTTTCGAATGACTCTTTAAGTTTGCATGCGAGGCGATGCTGTTGTTATTATTACTACTGTTGTTGTTGATAATTGCTAATGTTGTTAATGAAATAATAACAATATACATTTTATAAATTTCAAAAGTTAATGTTATTGCTGTAATGTGATATTAAAAAAAAAAAATTTCCTTGAATTAAACGTTTTCGGACAGAAACTTTAATCAATGAATTTGTTAAAATTACTGACTCTTCTTTCCAACTCAACATTAATGAGAATAGTTTTTAGTAAATAATTTAATTTTTAATATGTGGAAAAAAACTCACGTACTTAAGGGCCACTCAGACTATTATACTTTGTATTAATACATGTCAAAAATTCAAATAATACTTGCAATTGCGATATTATGAAGGCAAAATGTCATGACGAATGGTAAATAATACGATACAAATTTTGCATCCCATAAGACTTGACAATTTTTTGAAATAATACTTTTCATCTGATCAGAGTTGCATTATTACAAAATCAAGTAATAAACAAACTCACAAGTCTTCTGTTTCGACGCCGATGCCGTGCCGTCGTTTATTTTATATGTCTTCGTCTCAAACCGGCTATAAATATTTAATATGCTCTTATCGTATTGAATAATTTTTCGTGTAAGCCATGTCTGAAAATTAACGAAATTGTCGTATTTTCTTTTTATTTATCTTATTGAATTCAACTACTTTGACCGCCGTCTATTTTCGAAGGCCGGTACGAACACAGCGTACATGCAACTGCTCTGCTGTTGGAAGTCACCGATTACTGTAGGCATGTTAATGCTCAACAGCTGTTTGCTTTAATATAGTTGTGTTTTTAACGTAATTTGAGGTGTGTTTTTGACAGTGGAAATAAGTGATGAAAGTCTTTATGCATGTATAATAGTCTGAGTGACCCTTTTACAGTATGAGAGCGATCTACTACTACCAAAGGGTAGTAAAGCTCTTTATTCACTTTGACGATTTTGGTGAACAATTTCTTTATGGGCCTCCAAAGAGTCAAAAAATGGTGTCACCAGTTTTTGGCCAACAGCTAATTTAGAATTGTTGATAGCACTTAACCTATATATGACAATAATGTAGCTAAGAGTCCACTAAATAAAAATTATTAACATTTTAGGCCAAAAATATAATTTCTTCGTGCACTTTTTTTTTTGCAAATTATTTATTTTTCAGAATAACTTATAGAGAGCCCAAATTTGTTCCCAACAATATGCGGCAAAGTTGTAGCTAAGATAAAGTTGGACAACTTTTGTGAACATATCAATATAATCTGAATGTGTCTAGGCAATTTTCAATAAAATTTTTGTTCAAAAATAAAATTTAAATATTTAAAGATGTGTATTTGATTTCTTAACAGGAACGACAAATAGTGCATGTATTTGCCCTTTTGTTATAGAATACTAATAGAGTTATTGAATTGAATTGATAGTAACGTTGAAACAAAGTGATCTTGACACTAAAACCTTGATACTAGCAACTTTGACGACGACAACTGGATTAACTGCGTGATTAGTTTTCTCAGTCTTTTCAAGTATTTGATTGTTGGCTCTTTTGATAAGTTGCTATTTTTACAATCCAAATGCAGCGTATATTACAGCTTAATCAATCCAGTGCCTCGTTTCTGTAAAGAATGTGAGAACTTTTCGCGTCGAAAAATTTTCCATCATCCTGTGAAACACAGGGTGAGTAAGAAAAAAACTATATATGTAAGTTGATATGTTTTGTAAGTTAATTCAAATGTTTATATCAATAATCCTGTGTAAAAGATGCGAGAACTTCTCACAAGTTACAGAAAGGAGACACAGGTTGATTAATTTAGATATTCAAAACAAGTTTTAGTTCATTTTTGGTCTTCATTTCATTTTAATGAGTTGATTAATTAAATCTTGAATTTAATTTATTTTGCATTCATTTTCAATTAATTTTTTTTTATTCATCCAATCAAAATACTTTAATTGAATTCATACAGATTTGTAACAAATTTTTTAATTAAAAATAAAAATTCCATTAATTCAATAAGAAATCAAAATTTGGTAAATTTTAATCAGCTATTTAACACAAATTTTCAATGAAAATGATGTTAATAACAATCTCTACCCCAGTAGATAGACTTGGGTGCTGATGAAGTGCGTGGCTGCACAGAAAAATATCGGTATTTCCCCCAGCTTATAGTCTAATTTAATTTTTCTTCTCTTCTTTAGAAACTCACATTAATTAATAAAAATATTTCATTCAACAAGAATTGAAATTACTGAACTTAAGCCTGACTAAGAAATTATTTTTGATTAAAATTCACTATAGTTCAACTAAAAATTTAAAATTTGGTAAATTTTTACAATTCTTATGATTAATACTCCATACAAATAAATGAAAAATTAAACGAATGTTTTTGATGGATTAAAGCAGTTTGGTGATTCATGAATTTTTTTTAACCTGAAAAATCTGAAAGTCTTTTCAAAGCATAAATTCGAAATTTTTATACCCTGCGTGTCGTCCCCTTCTCTATCCGAAGAATTATATATTCTAAAACATTCAGTCTTTCTGCATGATTTGCATACATATTGTTTAGATATTTTACCATAACTGAATAACGATTTGCCATTATAATTTTTTTTATACCAAAACTGACACCTTTGAGGGAGTATTTTAATAATAAAACGTTATTCAACACTTAAAAAAGAAAGAAAAAAACTGAAACACTTAAGAGGACTGATTCGCTGGCAAAACAACAACAACATCTCAGAAAAATATTTAACAAAAATTATAAAACAACACGAATCCTCGAAATATTTTACTTTATTGATCAAAAAATAAAAATGAATTAAGAAACAATTCTACTTCGATAAGCAAATATTTGCATACAAGTACACGTGTCTGCTTAAGAATTTCGTTAATAACATTTCGTGAGTAACATTAAGTGACAGTCTGATTTAACTTGAATTTCTAATAGTTGCAATTTTTTCAAAAGTAAAAATTTTAATGTTTTACCTTGAACATATATACCTTGAACTTAGATAAGTTCTAAAAATTAAAACTTTCTTTGGCTGAAATTGTGAGAGAGAAAATTAAATACTTCGTGCAACACTGTGGGTCTTATTTAACAGAAACTTATTTCTTTTTAACTTTTTACAGACTACTTTTGAAGTTGGCTAAAGAAAGATTCGTTTTTTTCGAAAAGTTTTATTTTTAAGTGTCCAGAGCCCATTTTTAGGGCAAAATAAAAACAAATTTTAAGTGTGCGACAAGTCGAACGTTGTCGTCATCGTGGTACAGGCCCTTAAAGTCGTTCAAGAGTACGGACGTTTCTAACATCATCTACTGTGTGTCCACTTTCCTTCATTTCCAGATGTGGAAGAAAATTCGTACGAATTGCTTGATTTAAATTTTTGCTCATGCTATACTACGCCCTCCGATTTTGTTTTAGTCTGATCAATATTTTATTTTGATGCGGCTGCTACAAAGAATAAATTAACATTAGTTTTTTTTCAATTAAGGCATTGTTGTTTTATATTGTACATATTTAAATATAATGAAGTTATTTACTGATTCCATTATTTTTCTTAAGAAATTAATAACATTTTTAGAACGAAATATAATGTGATGTTTGTTAAAACTGTTAAAGTTATTATGTTTACATATTACGTATTTTTCGAGTATTTTTTTGTGAGTTTTCATAGCAAGTTATATAGATTCTAATTTTTTTCAGGAATTATGTTTTAGCTCTTGTGCACAGACAAATGAAAAGTTATTTAAATTTAAACTGTAAAAATTATTATAGTATCAATAGAGTTTTTCTCTCAGTGTATTTCATTTTAAGTGGGAATTTGGGGAAACCATAACAAAAAAGGAAATCAAATACACCGACAGAGCAAAATTTTCCATAAAATTTTTTTTTTTTTTTAATTACGCAAAGTCATTTGCAGAGTTTGCACTTGGCCTGTAAGGAAAAAGGAATAAAAAAAAGTTTAAGAATTAAATTAAAGTTATGCAGCCCTATTCTAAGTATTCAACGGAAATAAATCCCAGAGTCTTACATAATATGTAAGTCTCTATATTATAATAAATAAATCCTTGAGAATTTCGATTAAATTATTTACTCCTTAAGCTTTTTGCAAACAATAAAACGTTTCAATAAAACTTAATGAAATTTTTTTTGATTTAATTACTTCAATTAAATTACACCACAACTGTTCACACATTTACAATGAAAAAAAAACAAACAAAATAAAAAAACTTCACAAATGCACAATAATACCCACTTAACTTTAATCTTAAATGCATAATTATAGAACTTATAATCAGCACTTTAATCTTGTAAATCTTACAAATCGGTTTAAAAACAGTTGAAGCAAATAAAAATTCAAACGCAAAAAAATCTTTATCAGCCGCATGCAATTTTTCGCAATTAAATCTGTCATTTAACAGTAATAAAATGAGAAACAAAAAACCGTTCCCAGCACACATTTGCTTATGAGATTTTTTATTTTATTTTGTTAATTGCGGCTGGATTGGCGATAAAATGCAATGAAGACCAAATAACCAAAACAGACTGCTCCTGTGTGTGCGTTTGTGTATTTATAATGAAACATGTTTCCTTGAAGTCATTTAAAGCCATTTAAACACAAATTCAACGCACGCAGTGCTCGTCGTACTTCTACCGCTTTAGGTGGCTGCAGGAGTTATTCATTTGCTCAACTTGCAACTGGTTGCGTAGATTTATTTTAATTTATGCACTTATTTTTCACTACTTAATTTATGGTTAATTTTATGCTTTTAACTTTATTTCTCGTGTGAGTGCGTGCATGCGAGTGTGTGTCTATGCATGTGTATGTCTGCATGACGTTTTTATATTTTATTTACTGTTCAGACACGCAATTCTTTTTTTTTTCTATGATTTTGCTTGCTTCAATATGTTTTTTGTTGTTGTTTTGTTTCACGGCTAAGACTACCAGGGGGGAAATGAAAGTTTTCTTAAGTCATACAACAGTGTTTCCAGTTTTCAACCAGAAATAAATAAATTCAATAAAATGAGACTGTGACTCGCACTCAAGGGCTCCATAGGAACACTAAATATGTAATACGGACTTTAGCCTATATAATCGAATCGAATATCTTCCCTGATGTAATAATTTTTTTTTTAATTTTAAGTATTACCGTATATAAACTTTTTATCGGTTTTTGGCAATTTTTTTTATTATTCGCGTTTTTTTATGTTTTGGCGTGTTTTGTTGTTTTTGGCAATACTTTTTTAGTTTTGGCGGTTTTTGCGATTTTTTTATTTTTGAAAATTTATCTTAGTTTGAGCGATTTTTTAAAATTTTTCTCTTTGGCGATTTTTTTCTGTCTAAGGCGATTTTTTTTGTCAGTTTTAGGCAATTTTTTAGTTTTAAGGGGTTTGTTTTTGGGTTGGGGGTTTTTTGTTTTTGGCAATTTTTTTCAGCTCTTTAGCGCTATTTTAGCTTTGGCGTTTTTTTCCTTCTTGGTGATTGTTTTTTATTTTTGGAAATTTATTTTAGTTTGAGTGATTTATTTTTAGAATTTTGGCGTTTTTTGTCTGTGGCGGTTTTTTGTTTTGGCGATTTTGTTTAGTTTTTGGCGATTTTTTAGTTTTGGCGTTTTTTTAGTTTCGGCACTATCTGTTTTTGGCGATTTTTTAATATTTGCGCTTTTTAGCTTTGGCCTTCTTTTCTTGGCGATTTTTTTATGTATCGTAATTTATCATCAATCAAAACAATTCACATATTCCATTTGCAATAATGGCTGAGTATATAAAGCAGAAATTTACATCAACTGACACCACACACAGTGGACCAAACACAAAAGAACGCTGATGATGAACGTTTAGTGGCCTTCGAAAAAAGCTAGTTGTTCCATTCAACTATGTGTTTGCCAGAATATTTACAACTAACTTTGGTGTTATTTGTTCATTAATAATTATCGCATGTAATTTGGCTTACAAAGCGATACGAACTTTAGCCTGATCAAATCATAAATATAGTAATTTATTTTAGTTTGAGTAATTTGTTAAGTTTTTCTTTTTGGCGATTTTTTCAGGTGTTGTCAATATTTTAAGTTTTTGCGGTTTTTTAGTTCGGCATTTTTTGGCTTTGGCGATTTTTTAGTTTTGGCGCTTTATTCCTCTTGGCGATTTTTTTTATCTTTGGAAATTTATTTTAGTTTTAGCGATTATTTTTAGTTTTTCGTTTTTACGATTTTTTTCTGTCCTTGGCGATTTTCTCGGCTTAGCGATATCTTTAATTTTTGGTAATTTTTTAGTTTCGGATTTTTTTTTGGTTTTGTAGATTTTTTTAATTTTTGCGCTTTTTTAGTTTAGCTGTTTTTTTCCTAGGCGATGTTTTCTTTTTGCAAATTTATTTTAGTTTTAGTTCTTCGTTTTGGCGATTTTTTCTGTTGTAATCGATTTTTTTTAGTTCTGACGTTTCTTCGTTTCGACTTTATTTTTTGTTTTTGGCGATTATTTAGTGTTTGCGCTTTTTTAGTTTTGGAGTTTTTTCCTTGGCGATTTTTTTAATTTTAGTTCGAGTGATTTTTTTGAGTTTCTCGTTTTGGGTAGTTTTTTCTGTACTAGGCTATTTTTAAGTTTCGCCGATTTTTTTCAGTTCTTGAGAATTTTTTAGTTTTGACGTTTTTTGAGTTTTTTCCGGTGATTTATTTTATTGTTGCGCTTTTTTAGTTTATTTCTTTTTGGCGATTTTTTTGTATTTTTGAAAATTTTTGTTTTAGCGGTTTTTTTAGTTCTGACGCTTTTTTTCCTTTTTGGTGATTTTTTTTCTGTCCTTGGCGATTTTTTCGTTTTGGCAATTTTTGTTTTTGAATTTTTTAGTTTAGTGTTTTTAAAAATTTCAAGAGTTTGCCTCTTACGGTTTCCAAGATACAGCAAATTGTCAAAATTACATTTACTTATAGAATACCCTTTACTTAAATTTTTTAAATTTCATTTTTTTCATTTTATTTTAAATTGTCGTGGTCTGCATAAAAATACATTACCTTTGAAATTTTCAAGTGTCTATATATAATTGTCTGTATATTACATTAGGATTTGAACATTTTTCGTTGCTCGCTTTAGACCACCCTTTAAATTTTAACTGTCATATGTATATTTGTAGCGAACAAAGTTTTGCATATTCTGTGAAAAGTTTAGATCCGTAGTTCTTACTGTTCTCGAGAAAACAGCTTCTGACGGACGGGCAGACGTACGGACATCTTAGCGAAAATAATAGGGTTTCTTTACTTTAAATCAGCTGTAAAAAATCCACCTTAATTTCCATTGGAAATGGTGTATTTTGTAAAATATTTTATGCGTAGTAACAAGAAATTAGCAGTTTGGAAAGAAACCACTTTGTTTCTTACTGGCTGGTGTTGTTTGTTTTCTTCGATTACAAGTTGCTTTTAGATGCACATGCAACCATTTCGTTTCGTTTACTACATTTTAATGTTTTGTTGTAGATTTTTATTTCAGTACAAATTCCTTGAGTTGTAATAACGTTTTCGTTTTTGCCCCTTTACGTGAGCTGTCATTTTTATTCGTTTATTTTTTCGAGACATTTTTTCTCTCTCATTCATTTTTGAAGTCTGCATATTTCATATGTCATGGCAAGGTTTGCATCTTAAAATGCAAAAAAAAAAAAAAATAAATAAAATAAAATAGTTTTCATATGTTGACACTTTTGACATTTTTGCAGCATGTTTGTTGCTTGTTGTTGTTGCTGCAGCTAAACAACGTTCACATGTGTTCAGGTTCTAAATGCGTAGTATGACGCGTTTAATGTAGCTGCAGTTTGAGACGTTTACTTTTAAGTAAATATTTTACGTTTTAATGTCTTGTAAATGCCACGCGTAGTAAATGTCTGCTACAGCGATTTCATATCCAGTAGATACTCGTGCATGTTTGGGTTTTTACTTGAAGAGATATAGTTGTTGTTGTTTTTTTCCATATTTATTTATTTATCTTATTTTATAAGTGATTTTTCTTTTAAGATCTTGCTAGTGGTGGCTAGTTAGCGACAGTGCCTAAAGTACTTGTTTGTAGCGAAATTTAAAGCAAATAATAATAATAATAATAATGACAATAAAATGCTTGTCTAGGCACTTATTGAAGGATTAGGAGAGAGTTTTAGGGTTAGCCATAATTTAGCGATTTCCTAGATGCTGAATCATTTGTAAAGTAAAAATTGCTTAAAAACAGTTCTTAAATTAAATCGTTAAAATTATATTTTTCAAAAAATCGTTTAGTTGCAGAATATCGCTTAAATACACTAAAATCAGATAAGCAAAGCGGTAAAAACATCCATATTTTACTTATTATAATTTTCAAATACCCTTTTTAGGGTTCCGTACTGTGTCTGTCCGTCTGTCTGTCTGTTTTCTCAAGTACCGTAAAAGCTACGGACCTGAAATTTTCACAGAATATATAAAACTTTGGCCGATTGAACAACAAATATATGACAGTTTAAAACTAAAGGACGTTCTAAAGCGGGCCAAGAAAAATTTTGAAATCCTAATGTAATATTCAGTCAATTAAATATAGACACTTGAAATTTTTAAAGCTAGTGTATTTTTAACACTGAAATTTGAGAAATCAAAGCTAAAGGTTAGTCCTAATTTACA
This sequence comes from Nowickia ferox, assembly GCA_936439885.1. Taxonomy (NCBI): domain Eukaryota; kingdom Metazoa; phylum Arthropoda; class Insecta; order Diptera; family Tachinidae; genus Nowickia; species Nowickia ferox. The sequence continues at coordinate 88,434,989 of OW387025.1, read as the reverse complement.
CTATGCAAGTCTTATTGCTAAGCTGATTAGTTTGTTAGGAAAAAGGGACGAGGGGAAAAGAAACGTTACTGTTCCCCTCGTCTCTCTCCGTCACACTAATCAGCTTAGCAATAAGACTTGCATAGTGTAAATATGGACTTACTCTAACAGTTAATGTAATTTTGACGATTTGCTGTGTCTTGACAATTGCAAGAGGCAAACTCTTAAAAAATCGCAAAATTAAAAAAAGCTGAAACGAAAAATCTCCATAATTAAAAAAGCGCTTAAATGAAAAATATCACCAAAAATAAAATAAATAAAAAATCGCTAAAATGCAAAAAATCACTAAAAGTAAACAGGTTGCAAAAAAAAACTAAAAAAATGCCCAAAAACCGAAAAAAATAAAAAAACGAAAAAACGCGTCAAAACTAAAGAAGTCGTTAAAACTAAAAACTATTAATTGTTAAAAATCGCCAAAACGAAAGAGAAGAAAAATCGCCAAGAAGCAACAAAACTAACAACTAAAAATTAATCGCTGTAAAAACAAGTGTCAACAGCCGAAAACAATCGCCAAAATAAAGAAACGATAAAACAAAAAATTGCTAAAACTTAATTTCATCGCCAAAAACTGAAAAAATTTGTCAAAACAAAAAAATTGCCAAAAGCCGAAAAAATCGAAAAAACGTCAAAAAGCGCTAAAAGTAAGAAAAAGCGTTAAAACTAAAAAAAGCAACTGTACGTGTACGCACTTTGCTCTAATTATTCTTATTTATTGTTGGCTAAAAATTGGGCTTTCCCTTTCCAAGATGTATTATTATTATTAGCAAATCTTTTATTTCATTTAACTTTTCGCTGGTATTTGCAAGCTTCCCTACTTTAAGTTAAGAAGTTTTTTTTATTATAAAAAATTCCCAGCAAAACATTTAAAAAAAAGGTAAATTAAGAAATTTTGGTAGAAGAACTTCCCAACTGGATGATTTTAAGAAGCCGTGAGACTGAAATAATCAATTCTTGAGAACTGGTTAATTTGTTTGATCCCAGAAATAGATACTCATTGGAACTATTTATATTTAAATATATTTTTCATCAATTAAATTACCGTAAAAATAAGAAATGAGTTCAATTAGTATTTATGTTTTTTTATGGTGTTGCGTAATTTGTTTTGTAAGCGATTGAATAAATTTGTCAATCACAAAAGTAGTTCTTATGGTAAAGTCTTGTGTTTTTTTTTTTTTTTTGCTGAGTAAATAATACAATTTTATGCAGAAAAATATTTTCAGATGCTCTTTTGTTCTAAAATTTACATGTAAATGGTAATGCGGTATTGCAAGGGTAACGCGGTACATTTTCAATGCAAAATTGTCGTTCAATCGGTCTGTTTTAAAACGAAACTCAAACGAGAATAGGTACGATTTGGGAGAGTGGGATATTAAAAAAAAAATTAAAACCGGTGATTGGATATTGATAAGATTTCGCTTGATTTTAGGGAATACATTCTCAGAACTCCTTACATGGGAACTGCTCTTAATAATTTTACGTACATATACTGCAACTACAATTGAGAAATAGTAAGATAGTATGATGTGGTTTGATGGTGGCTGCTTAAGAGGAAAGGAAGATGAGCTTAAGTTGAACATTTTCATATACACATATGCATTCATTCTTAAATAAATCATTCCGAAAATAGAATAGACCCCCGCAACTACAAAACCTCGAAATATAATGAAAATACGATTTTGAAACTTGACATAAAATCACACTGAATTTTTTTTTTACTGTATTCAAGTACTGAATTAAAAAAAATCAATTATTATTTTTACTGAAAAAGAACATGTAACTCTTAAAACCAAGATTCGTAAAAGTTTAATACATAGAATGAAAAACACATTCACCCGTATTGCGTATGTCGAGTCGAATATTCGTTTACGAGAATTTCGTAATAAATTAAAGGAAACGTCTACAAATTAGAGGAATATTCTACTCGACATACGCAATACGGGTGAATATTTCCTTATTAAAATAATTTACTATGAACTCATCAAACCAATTAAAGAAAATAATAAAACTTAAAATCAGTTTCAAGATTTTTTCATAATTTTTTCTGTGCAGTCTCTTATAAAAATAATAAAAATAATTCTGCAAAAAAAAACTGACTTCAATGCAAAGATCTGATAAAACCTTTTCGAAAAAATTTATGGGATATAAAATTAAATTTTAATGGGCGTGCTTAAACCCAATTTTTTAAATGCAAAATTTTGTGTGTTTTATGTGTGTTAAGCTTTGTAAAAATCGCTACAGTAGAACCACTTAAAATTAAATATTATATTTTAATGGGCATGACTACGCCCATTTTTTCAAATCGAACTTTTGGTATATTTTTGAGTTAAAGAAGTGTGGTAAGTTTCGTAAAAATCGGTTAAGTAGAACCATGTGAAATATAATAAAAATAGATTTTAATGGGCGTAATTAAAAGAACCAAAGGTGTTTGCTAGGTAGCGCAGCAATCAAATAAGTAGAATATCAAAGAAACAAATACAAAAATTGTGGGCGTGTCCCCGCCCATTTTTTTTCAATGGGATTAATGGGAAGCTATGCCCTCTCAGACAATGACAAAGTTTTACAATCGGTCTAATATGAACCGAGTTACGAAGTAACACCGCCAATAAAAAATAGAGACGAATTAAAGTCGGTTAATTAAACTTGACTAGAAACCCTTAAAGCTTTTAACTTCAATTTACTTATAAACACATGTATGTATATATTTTATTTTTCCCCTTTTTTCAAATTCCATAACTGTCTAAAGCATTGGAAAATGTCTGGTATGAAGCTCTTTCAAATTTTTGATGGAAATGGGCTGTCATTGTAACAACTTTGTATGATTCCATAGCTTGTTTATTTACTTGTCTGTAAAAACATTTTGGATTTCCATTAAAGTAAAACTGTCTGCCGCCTTAGAGATGCCTGCCTGCCTGCCTAATGCCCTTGAAAGTAAATGAAGTTGCTCTATTAGCTGAAAAATTAATATGTTACTTTTTGCTGCACTTACTGTACCATTGCAAAGATTATAAATTCACTAGTATTATAAAATCGATTAAAGGAAATAATAAAAATAATTCAAAAGTATCAGCCAGTTGCAACCAGAGGTATGTGTTTAGACACTGAGATTAATGGATTAATGACAGCAGTTTGATATGATATGTAGTAGACTTAAACGATGATGACATAAACACTCAGTAAATGGCAAACTGCAACTATTTCTTTATCTTCGCTCAGCCCCTTTTCCCCCATTAATTTCAACATAAACATCCGTTGTGTAGTTTGTAGTGCGATCAACTACTTTTGCACAACTTTAAATGTGTCAAGTAAGTTGTCAACAGATTTGTAGATGCAGACAGAATTAAAGCAACTGACAATTGAAGATATGAATGAGCAGCGACCATAAAAGAATTATTGGCTAAAAAAATATCTAAAGAACAATTATTACACATATGTATGTACATTAAATGGTGCAAATATGGTGGGGTTTGCTGTCATTTTAGCTCTTGAAAAGAAATGATGCGTTTTACGTGTGTGTGTGTGTGTGTAAGTGTGTGCGTGATGTAGAAGTGAAAATTTGATGTGATTTATTTTGTAGACAAGCAAAGGCAGTCAAGATGACAGACAAACTACTTATAATTTGCTCTTCAAAGTGTAAACAGCACTTTGCTGTATGAAAGCATTAAATAGAAAAAAAAGCGACTTCAGTAAACAGCCTATAAAAACTTTATTTCCAGAGGCTTAAGACAATGAAATGATTACCCTCAATATGCTCTAGTATGTGCTCATACATGTCTAGTAAGAAAATTATTCCTTTAATTCTATTTCTTCTGCATCAGTTGAGTTTAAGTGATAATAGCCCAAGAGCAAATAAAATTCAGCACTCTTCGTCTTCAGACTTTAACATTTTTATAATTTTCTTGAAAAAAAAAAACAGAAATAAATTATGCATTCTAGTCTTTAGATTCCTCCTCTTGTGTGTCTGCGTTTGTTTGTTGTTTTTTCACAACTTATGCTGGGCTTTCCCAGTTTGTAGGTGATGATGTCAAGTGAAGATATGCACAGTTTAATTGTATTTAATGGGTTTTTAATTACAAGTTTTGAAGCTCATACACTCACTCGTTCTGCAATTATTTCGCATGCATGTTGTTTAGCTGCCCTTTTTCTTATAAATTATAAAAACTTGACGAAGAGATGTTTGCTTTTTTATAGAAAATGTGCAAAATGTAAAACTACTGTGATTATTTAATAAACAAAAAAAAAAAAAAATTACATAATATAATAATAGTTATTTAAAGAAGTGTAAAAGTGCAGAACTAATTTATCACCAAGGCTGGGATTGTAGGCATTTTGTTGAAAAAATTTTCTTAGTCATCTCAAAAGTTTCTTTCTTAAAAATAGACAAAATACTTATTTTACATTGGACCTCTTTTCGTTTAGTATCGTTTTAAAACGACAGCTGAAAACTATCGAATAATTTTACATTGAAAATGTACTGTGTTACCCTCGCACCGTATTATCATTTCAATATAAAATTATTTTGGTCGTAGTAGCGTCGTTTAAGTAAAGTTTTAAAACGATATTTAAAAACGATAATTTTACATTAAAATGGTAATGCGGTGAGTGGGTAATGCAGTACCTTTTCAATGTATATTTTACACTTTAAAACGATAGTCAAGCGAGAATATGCACAAATAGTTTTTTATTAAAATGTTAATGCGGTGCTTGGGTAATACGGTATAGTTCCAGTGCAAAATTGTCGTTTTTCTGTGTCGTTTTCAAACGCTTCTCAAACGAGAATAGGCTCGATATAGACTTTAGTCGTATACGGGAAAGTCAGGCAGTTCTTGAAAAAACATAAAAATATGTCTGAAAATTTTCGAACATGATATGTTCTTTGTTAAAATGAAACTCTTGAACACAACTAGTGTCCCTGTCCAGCATTCAGTCAAATGAGAAAACAAATTTTATATCTTGGAAATAAACAAGATATGGAATATCTTAGGGAGCAAAATATGTTATTAACTTTACTATATTTGATAGAGAACTAGCTTCCTGTGTAAATATTTGGCACTTGTTAGTATTGGGTGTTTCTTATTGAGGTATAGAACTTTAAGTTGGCATCACTTTTTTAACTGGCGCCCATTTTGTCAGCTGTCAAGTGATTAATATTTAGTTTGGTTTGCCATTTCATCATGAACAGGTTGACAAAAGAACAACGCTTGCAAATCGTGCAAATTTATTTCGAAAATAATGGTTCAGTTCGCGAAGTTTACCGCAAGCTCCGTCCATTTTATGGTCGACATAATCGTCCATCAGAGCAATTAATTCGGTTAACCATGGATCGTTTTCGCACTACGTTTACTCTATGTGATAATACGCATCCGCAGAGACGTCGAACAGTGCGCACCGAAGAAACAATTGCCGCTGTAGAGCAAAGTGTTGAAGAGGACCCGAATGAATCGATTCGCCACCGTGCACAGCAATAACCGACTATTTTGTTCCCGAATTGGATGGCATGAATGTGGATGAGTTGTGGTTCCAACAAGACGGCGCTACATGCCACACAGCGCACGTCACAATCGATTTATTGAAGGAAACATTCGATGAGCGCATAATTTCGCGGAATGGACCTGTCAATTGGCCACCAAGATCGTGTGATTTGACACCATTGGATTATTTTCTTTGGGGATATGTGAACTCGCTCGTCTACGCCAACAAACCAGAAACGTTAGGGGACTTGGAAGCCAACATTCGTGGCGTTATTGCCAACATACGGCCCCATATGCTCGAAAAAGTGGTTGAAAATTGGACCTGTAGAATTGGCCTTATTCGAGCCAGCCGCGGCGGCCACATGCCCGAAATCATATTTAAACGTTAATGGCATAAAATTATCCTTCCAATAAAGCCAAATTGATGGACATTAAAACGATTTTCTTGTGTTTTATTTCAATTCGAAGTTCTATACCTCTAAAAAAAATACCCTGTATAATAACTGCTGACAAAAAAGTCAATTCATTTCGAAAATTTCAAAGTCATTCTTAAGCACATCATAACACTTAATAAAAGTTTGTGGAAATTGTTTTATTCCACATAGTATGTATTTCTGCTTAAGAGTAAATATAATTTTATTTTTATGTGTGTACTTAAGTGCACAAGAGTCCCTGTAGAAAATAACATTTTGTAAATGAACTTTAACTTTTTATTGTTTTTGAACACATTTTTCACACTCTGCTCCATATGTTGACAAATAAGTCAAGGAATTCTAGTCACTTTGGCATAAACAGTCATTAAATAAACATTAAACAATGAGTGATGAAAAAATAAAGTGAAAACGAAATTTAAACTTCAAACAAGAAAAGGGATTTATTTATTTTTATTCCCATCAATTGGCACTCCACAGTCGATGATGGATGGATGGATTGTTTTATTGTTGTCGATTGCTGCTTATCTTCCCAGGCAACTTTTATCTACATACATACATATTCAAGAATCCATGCATATGTATAAAGAAATAAATAAAAAATAAAATAAGTAAATCCTGTACATATCGTCATCTAAAATCCAAAAAGGCCTTCCTTATAAATAAAAGACTATTAATTTGCAAGGGTCTTTTGGATTTTATGAATATAATCGGTATTTTTGAACATACATTTGTGAGTAAAATTTTAAGGAAAGATATGTGTATTTTAGTTAATCACATGATAATCAAGCAAAAAGTCTATTTTGAATTTTTTGGTTGTTACGGCCTTTTGGATTTTAGGTGCCGATATGTATGTACATATACATATGTATAAGCATTTTGCAGTCAAGCCGATTTTGCGGTATAATCTCGTTTTGTATTCAAAATTTTTCTAAAGTGCACCTTCTCATCTCATGATTTAAATAAATAGTAGAAATCCATTGCATGCTCTTTTCGTTTAATAAAACTGAAATTTTCCGTTACAAAAATTTTCTACATATAGTAAAATCCCACCTCGTATCTATGTTCAACAACACTAGGGCATTAAATATTCGTTATTCTCCTCAAATTCCTCATTTTTCATTCCCAACCGAAAATCTCAAACAATATCAAGTTTAAGAATATGAAACTATAGCCGTTTTGGCATTTAAAAGATGTACCCATATTTTTCCAAATCTCCCCTACAATATTTTCCCGTAATGAGAGATTTAACAAAAAATAAATAAAAAATAAAATGTTCCTTTTTGTGTCCATGAGATTGGTTTTATACACACATACGTATGTATGTATATATGTGTAAATTTGTGCGGGGAACAAAACAAATTCACTCATGCACACACAAAAGAGTATGCATACTAAATTTAAATGGCAGCGACAACAACAACAGCAATAAAAGAACGAAATGTCGACGTATGAATAAATAACCCCGACTCGGTTCATGTAATTGTTGTTATTGCTCCTGCTGGTGTTCAAGTACGAACAATATTCGCACAAGTAATCGCGAATGACACGATGACCTTGACATTTTTCTCCACCTTTTTTTTCAAGCTTTTGTTGTATGACGTTTTTATTAAATTATAAATAAATACATATACATACATATGTATGTATGTATATATTTTTTAATTACAACAAATAAATTTTAAAGAGAAGAGGAAAATATGAGGGAATTTAAATTTTTAGTTTTTGCGTTGTAGGCAGGGTATGCAAATAATTAATAACGTTTGGGATGGAAGGAAAAGAAAGCTCTAGAAATTAAATACATACTTACATACATACGTATGTACTCGTATGTATGTATGTACATAACTAAAACAATAATAATAATAACTAAAACATTATTAAGACTCCTGCTGGGTGTGAGTTTTTTAAATTGTCTTTTGTATTGTAATTCCAAACACGATTTGTTAAACTAAACATGTTAAGCACATAATTTTTTACTATTTTAAAATTTTTCTAAGTGATTTTGGCAAATTAAAACTCCTTAATATGTATGCCAATAAAAAAAATCAATAAGATCTAGAACATGTGATCCGGACGTTTAATTTTTAACCGACTTCAAAAAAAGTAGGAAGTTATCAATTCGTCTCTATTTTTTTTTTGGCAGTGTTACTTCCTAAATCGGTTTATATTAGACCGATTGTAAGAATTTTTTTTGTCTGAGAGGGTATGGCTTCCCATTGGTCCCATTGCAAAAAAATTGGGCGGGGATACGCCCACAATTTTTTTATTTGATTTTATGACATTATACTTATTGGATTGCTGTGAAAATTAGCAAACAGATTTAGTTCTTGTTATTACACAATTTTAAAGTTGAAAAATGGGCGGGGTCACGTCCCTTAAAATTTAATATTTTATTTTAAGTGGTTCTACTGTACCGTTTTTTACAAAACTTAACACACATCCTGAACTCTGAAAAACACAAAATCTTGCATTTAATTTTATGGGCGCAGGCACGACCATAAAAATTAAATTTTATATCCCATAAATTTTTTTCGAAAATGTTTTACCAGATCTTTGCATTGAAGGCGGTTTTTATTCAAAATTATGTATTTGAAAGAGGAACTGAAATCGAAAATTTTTAGAGATTTTTTTTAGAGTTTGAATTTGGAATGAAATCGTTTTGATATGACTTTTATAATAAATAGAAATACTAGTAACTAGAATTTATTTAACAAGCTTTTTTGGAAAATGTTTAGTATTTAAATTCCTTTAGTAAGAAAATAAAATTAAGAAAATAACGCGAAATTATCCTTAAGTGTTTTCTTTTTAATTCTCGGCAAACAGTTTTTTTCCAATTTTAAGAAAACATTTTATTTAAATTTTTGTTCAATATGTAAAATTGCATAAAACTGAATACGAAAAATTGCTCACTTGAGTGTTATTTGTTTCAACCTTTTTTTTTCTTTTGTTTACTTCTTTCTTTATTTTTGTTTAAAGCAAATTTTCATTTATTATTTGTGTCTCTTGTTTGTAATTTTGTTTAGCAATCAGAAATGAAAAGTTAACAACGCAAGTCAGCGCATAGATATGAAGTAAAATAAAAAGGATTTAAATGATATTAACAGCAACAACAAGCTCAATAGTGGCATCTTAAGAGAAGATAATCGTATGAGGGTTTTAAGGACTCTAGAGGATTTCAGAAATACCTGCAACATTAAGTTTAAGTTTTTGCTTGAATATAAATATTTGAGTGGGAAATTTAAAATAAAAAATTTTCGATCACTTTAAAACAAAATAAATAAATAATTATAAAAAACAAATGAATACGACTCAAAAGATTTCATTTGTTATTGGTTAATCACATCTAGATGTGATTAACCATCTACGCCGACAAAAGCGCTCTTCGCTATGCTGGGTTTGCTTCCAGTGCATTTAACGGCTAGAAAGCTAGCTCTACGTACCGTCGTCAGTCTTTGCATTTAGCATATTAAGCACATGGAACCACCGAAATTGGGGACATGCAAGCATCTTAAATACAGTAGATAACATACCAGATCTTATTGACTACTGCCCTCCGAAACCCTACTTCAATAAGAGTTTTCAAATTTCATTGACAGATTGACAGAAGGGGTTTCCCCACTGAATGAAGCCGTGCAGGTTTTCACGGGCGGCTCAAAGAATGGAGAAGAGTTGGTGGGGGCAATACGGAATTCAGACTCCAGTACTAATGTAGTACATTACAAGCACAGCGATACACTGGCTAAGGTTCTATCGGATTTCAATGAGACATATCCATATTATAAAAGATAGCCCATCTGCAATTAAGTCCCTCATAAGTGTGGACACCACATCTTTTCTTGTCCAAGAATGTCTTAAAGCCCTGAATGGACTCGCGCAGCACTCACGTATCTTATTAAACTGGGTATGTGGACACGGAACTATTTAAGTTAACATAGATGCGGATGACCTGGCAATGAGAAGAACGCTACCAAGAGAATTCGATATCGATAATCTCTGTGGTCTGCCACTCTCATCCTGCTGGATACCTTGCGATGTTGCATTTTTTGAATTAGCTCAATACAGATGGCGCAATGAGCCCTGCTGTTAAATAGCGGGACCCCTCTGGCCTCGCCTAAACCTCCAAAGAATGAAAAACCTCATGAGCTTTACTAGGAAGCCATTGAGGAACCTCATGGCAAATTTGGCCCATCACTGCGCTTTCGGAACCCATGCTAAATGCATGGGTCTCCCGTATACTGACTAACTGCTTCAGTTGTAATGATTAGGAAGAGAAGGAAAGTATCTTGCATCTTCTCTGCCCTACTGTGTGTCCTACACTGGAGGATCTCCGTCTGTACCTCCTTGGCAGAATATCCTTTAGTAGCATATCAGAGTTATCGGAAATTTAACTCAAAAATTGTAGCCTTTATATTACCAACAGTGGATGGTAGAGCCGCTGACTCCCCCTATCCAATTCTTGACCCACTCTCACCTCCTCTATAATAACTATTATTACTTTTCTACATCTACCCTTCTCACCCTTTCCCTCACTCTCTCTTTCTCTCTCTCTATCTATCTATCCTCTCTTCAACTTACAGGTAACACAAATGGTGTGACTGAGTAATTTTCAAAATGAAAAAAGTTTTCTCAAAATAATTCTGCATTGAGCATAGCTTTGCATCCGCTGTTCGCAAAACTTTCACTTATTCCCATTCTGTAAAGCGATACGAGTAAATCTAACGATTTTAAATTCAATTCAAATATTCCAACTTAACTACATACGTTTCGTAAGAGATTAAAGAACACCGCAACATGTTTTCTTCAATCTAGGTAGAAATACACGTACTCGTATGCATCATCCTGTGGTTTTCATTAATAACAATATATGTCATATATTTCTTATTTCGAGTTTATGATATGATAGTTGTTATATCTTAAATGCTTTGGTGCAGTTTACTACAAAACCGAAGGTCCTGGGTTCGATCCCGGTCTCCGACAGTCACTAAAATAACAACACCACGCATTTTTCTGAAGTGCAGTAGTGACCTTTGTATCAATTGTTGTAGAATAAGTTCTACAGATGCAGGCATAAGGCACTGGTCACTAGACTACAGCGGTTTAAAAGCAACTGCTAATCCTAATTTATTATCAGAGTGCCCTCCTTCGTCGGAGTTGTGTAGTAGAACCATCGGTGAAGTAAAATAACCAATAAAATGGATAATAAACACAGTTTCAAAATTTAATACACCTCATTAACACCAGAGGCGCTGCAACACTGCATTATTAAAAACGTGCAAAAGAGCAGAGCGGTAAAAAAAGAATGAAACTTTCCTCTATCTCTTCCTTCAACAACTGTCTTCTCTATCACTATCATTTCCCTATCACTCTCTCTCTCTCACTATCTTCTCTTCAACTCACAGGTAATACAAAGCAATAATTGTAATGGACCCAAGTGAGCTGTACTCTAAAGTTTTCACTCTTCCTTGCCAGTAGCCTGCTAACCTAATCTAACCTTGTGAAAATGGGCGGAAAAATTACCATCATTGTGTTGCAGTGCCTCTGGTGCTAAGTAGGCGCATTATTATTATTTTTAAAGTTGTGCAAATAGGTCTTGTACTATCAAAGACCGTCATTTGCTTTGTAGTCGTAGCAATAACTACTTCAGCCAACAGCAACATCAAGAAGAAAAAAAATCAAGATAACATAAACAATGAATTTTGAAATATTATTTTTTCTTCCTAAAATCCCATTATTTTGCTCTCATATATTTATAATATAATTCAATTCCAATATGAAAGCAGCTATTAGTTTACAAACAATTTCAATATCATTTCTTAATAATCACTTCATCAACAAAACTTACAGTTCCGCCCCCATTCTAAGAAAAAAAAAAGAAAATTTATACACAATTTCCCCAACATGCAACAACAACAACAAACGCTTTATAAAAATAAAAAAAATAAAAACAAATTGCTTTATAAATTTCAAACTTTCGTGACGTTAGAAATAGGAAATCAATTTGTAACAAACAACACATCCAGGTGACTTATCAGCGCAGAAAATGAAAACACGATTGAAAGCCATCAATCAAATTCAAATTAAAAATAATTTATTCATAGCAAACAAAATTAATTCTAGTACATTTACATATGTACATACATACAATTTATTTTCATCCAACTAATTTTATACAATTAACAATTATACGAGTACGATAATAAGCGTTAAATTATATTGTATTTGAATTTCTTTTTTTTTTTTTGTGGTATCTCTTGAAAAAAACTGACTAAAATTTTTTTTAAGATTTTGCCATATCCCTGCCTGCCTGCCGCAAGCTGGTGAAGGCGATTTGTTGCAGCCAGCAACAATACGGGTTTCAAAAATAAATAAATATTTCTTTCTTTATGCTGCAACGCAACGTACAAGATGTGGAAAAACGAACAAAAAAATGTTCAGTTGGCAATCGCAAACACGTATATTGAATTTATTGTTTTGATTACGATCCTTTTTTTTGTGGTCTTTTTCAATTCAATAAAAACGTGTTTAGAAAGCTGGTTTCATTTATGGATTGAAATATTTTTATGAAAAAAAAATGAACAAGAAAAAATAACGACCATAGAAAACCACAAGTAAATGCGTAATCAATTGCGGTAATTAGAATTAAGGCGACAAACGGTGGCTGAAGTAAATATTAACGTTTCTCTACAAAAACTCCTTCATAAGGCAATATGGGGGTTTTTTTTAATTGATGTAAAACTATGGCCCTTATCATGAATGGCGTACGAAGACATACGACATACGAATTTAGTTCTAGATTAAGGAAAAAATTTTGCGATGATCTTTAATCTATTACAAAACTGTCGAAGTCGAAATATACCAACCACGATAAGGGGGAGTATTATTTTTAATCAGGGCATGAAAAAATTGTGTTCTTTGCATTGAGTAAAACGCAGAGAAAGTAAAATCAAAGAGATTTGGTGAATTTGTTTCGATCTAAGAGGAAATTTGGCAGAATCAAATCAGTGCTCCAGTATTGCAGGGCGACTGCCGGACTGATATACCGATATATAAGCACAAATCCCTCCATATTTCCTTTCCGATAAACACACGATTTTGTTCAATTGTAATCAGTTTTGCTAAACTTTGTATATATATTTTTTTCATGAGCACAAATTGTATTTTAAAGCTGAAGATGTTTAGAACAAAATTAATTCTATTCGCTAGATCTAAAAGAGAAACGTCAAACTGGATATGAAAGAATTTTTGGCAGGACAAAAATTTTGTTCGGAAACAATGCGTGAATCCAGCTAAAACGCCCTGGAGACTATCCAAACAAACTCATCAATCTCACATAGTAGTTGTGTGCGTGCAGTCGTGCTTTATCGGCTACACGTGCGCCTTGACGACAATGATTGATGAAAACCAAAAGTTTTGACGTTTTTATTTGAAGGCTGATTATTTGATCGTCTCCAGCTCTGATTTACAAAACAAAACAAAAAACATCAGTTTCTTTGTGATTGTTGTTGATGATGGACAAGTGCGCGTAATCACCAACTTTTCATAAAATTTTCTTTTCTCTCTAATATTTTGTTAATGTGTGCGGTAGAGCCTTTCCTCTTGATTGCATTTCCTCTTCGCCAAACCTCGCCCACCCCCCCCCCCCCTCGCACTTCATTTGGATGATCACATTAACTGAATTAACTAATTGTGAATTAGAATTGCTCAATTCTCTCGCATTCTTCTCTTGCAATCATATAAAAAACAACAAACAAAATTGCATCGCCATTACGAAGCTTGATTACAGTTTTATTTAATGAAAAGTTCACATTTTATTTCGCAAATTGTATCTTCAACTTACTTACATCCATTTAATCATTAGTTTTTGTGCATGAGTTTGTTTTTCAACTAAAAAATAACAAATAACTGCCAAGAAATTAAAATTCAAAACGCAATTCATTAATATTTCTACTCAAATGAAAAAAAAAGAAATATTAAATAAAAAAATTTAAATGAAGATGAAAAAATGAAGCAAAACGAAAGAAACTTGGAGCAAATTGTGTACTCGTATTTACGGGCCGTTATGCATGTCATTGTGGCATTTCCGTTCCATAAATTAGCCACCATTTACAACAAACACACAGCAGAGGAAAATGGAAAACATCTAGAAAACCTCTAATAAGTCCTGTTCTTTTTTTTTTTTGTGTACTTTTAGTTCGCGCGCAATTTTTCTTAAACAACATTTCAGTTATTTTTAAGTTTTCATTTATTCAAAGTTCAAGTGAATATTAAAGCAACAAGAGCAACAACAAAATACTTATAGCAGCACAACATATTTATTTATAATTAGAGCAAATAGAAAATCATTTTTATTCATTTTTCTTCTCAAGCATTTTACCAGCCACCCCACCTAAAAAATAACTCAACTTCTAAGAATAAAAACTATTTCGGGAATGGTAGAGTGAGCGTTAGAGGAGGCGCTACATGGATTTGTGTAGCAAATGTTTTTTTGTTTCCTTTGCAAAGTGTATAATGAAATTGATGTGGCAGGTTCTTAAACGGCAACAGATGGAAAGGTGTTGATTGTTGCAGTCAACAACATGATGTATGAGTTGTTTTATGAGAAGTTAACTGAATTGTGGCTTTTTGAAAATTATGAGAGCGTTTTGCTGTTTCGAAAAAAATACTCGTAAAATAAATGTGCAAAGCAATTGACAAGATGATGAAAATTTTTGAGAAGAAAAATAGAAAGAAAATCACTGAAATCTTTTGAAATTAATTATTTAATAAGTGATTTCTACTAATGCACTATGGGAATTTTCCCCTTTTCTTCTAGCTCAAATTAAGAAACTTAGTTATTGAAATTTCGCAATTATTTTTGTTCTATTATAACTACAACATAACAAATTGAACATTTTTCCGCCACATTGATTTACCATTACATTAAAATATTTTTTTCGTGCGGTTTGCAAATGAGTCCACAACTGGGGATTGTATGCAAAGAATGCAGCACAAATTTCACATGATGGTTTCAGCAATAAGAATTTATAAATTCTTAAATTTAATCATTTCTAAAACTAAATATAATGTCGAAAGAGAATTTGTACAAACAAGGTGGACCAAAAGAAGTCATCCGATGTTTTTTGGCTCTCATTTTTTTTTTCTAAATGAAAAACTTCGATTCTGTTTTTTGATTATGTTTATTTGAACCTTTAGAATTTTATTGCTCAAGTCGAGAAGATGATGTCGGCCAAATAGACGCCGTCACAATTGATTGCTATACGGGCTCGTTTTATGGCATTTTTCATCACTTCGGCGAGAACTTCGGGCGACAGATTCTCGCACTCGTGTCGAATGTTATCCTTGAGGGCTTCCAGGGTCTCGGGCTTGTTCACGAAAACACGGGACTTCAAAACACCCCACAAAAAGTCTGGAACGGTTAAATCGGGCGATCTTGCGGGCCAGTGTAAATCGCTAAAACGAGAGATGAGGCGACCCGGGAACGCCGCCTTCAGAATATCGGTTGTGGCTCGCACAGTATGTGCCATTGCTCTGTCCTGTTGGAACCACATGTCCTCCAGTCTTAATTCGCTCAATTGCGGCAGAAAAAACTCGGTTAACATGGCCCTATAGCGCGCACCGTCCACTGTTTTCGTTTGACCAGGGACGTCCTCGAAAAAATGGCTCGATGACTCCTCCAGCGTGAACAGCGCACTATGCAGTCACTTTGAGCGGGTGTAATGGCTCCTCGTGCATCACTCGTGGATTTTCGGTGCCCCAGAAGCGATAGTTTTGCTTGTTCACGTACCCGCTGAAGTGGAAATGAGCCTCATCGTTCATTATGATTTTGGTCGAAAAATCGTCCACTTCGTCCTCGAGATTGAGCATGGCTTGGGCGTAGGTTACACGCGTTTGGCGGTCGACAGGCAGCAGCTGATGCATAGACTGGACTTTGTACAGGAACAAGCGCAGGTCTTTGACCAAAATTCGCCTTAGGGACGATCGGCTGATGGCTAATTGCGAGGCAAGGCGTCTGGTCGATGTTTCTGGCGACAACTCCACATCCTCGGCAACAGCGGCGATATTCTCGGCAGAACGGGCGCCCCGGGGCCGGCCACTCTTTGCAGCGTCTCGTGTGGTCCCATACTCTTCAAGGTTGGTGGCCAAACGGCGCAGTGTTTCCGCAGTCGGTGCCGGACGTTTGGGGAATCTGCGAAGGAATTCGCGCTGCGCCAACATCACAGACAAATTGTTACGCAAATGTCAAAACAGATTTGACATTGGCCACCATAAGAATAATAATAATAAAATAAGAGCATCCCCCAATAGAGTGATTTCTTTTGGCCCATTTTGTAGTTTTTTTTTTGTGTTAAACAAAATTTTAGTGAGTTTGTGTAGTTGGATTAAATCGAAATTATTGATTGATATTAATAAGGAAGCTTTCGCAATTTGATTGCAAAAAATCATTTTAAGCAGACCTGCCGTTTGGCTGTAATTAATTATGGCCACAAAATGGGTAAAATTTCCCATAGTGACTGATTGAGGGGTTTATTTGACCGTCGCTAGTACGTATATATAGATACACATATATATTTTCTTTAAATTTGATTATTAAACCCAAGCACAATTGCTTCTAGTGTTTTTTTTTCGATTCCCATGCTAAAAGTTATACCCAATAATTTAATCATCGTTATGCAATTAATGTGCCTATTTGTCGTTTAATTGACAAATTTGACAACCATATACTTCCATTTGATAAAACATCAATAAAACTTACGGGGAAAAAAACAAACTTTAAAAGCTTTAAAAAACAGCAATAGCAACAGTCACCATCAACATCATTATCAACATCATCATCAGACATATTTTGTCTACGACCAAGTTAAACTTTACCAAGTGAAATGTTATTTACAACGTATATGACAGTTGGTAAGTACAACATTTAAATTATTGTACTATTCTGACGAATTGTTTTAATGATATTTAAAAAGTTTGAATGCAAAAAGGGCGGGCTCCATTCCTTTGAAATACATTAAGCTATCAGCTACCAAATCAGAAATAAGCTCGTTGTTGTATTTATATTTTTTATGCATTCTTAAAAACAAAAAAAAAACAAAATTTTTTTTTAATTTTTATTTTTTTTTGAGTTAAATTTTTAAGATATCTCTGAAAGTACTGAGAAAAATTAGAAACAATGTTTGCTCCTTTGCTCGGCCTCAAGATTATTTTGTTATCGAATTTGGTTTTTTTTTCTTTACTGAATAGAGAAACCCTAGCGAACGAAATATTTTTTTAAAACATTGTTTTTTAAAAATTGTTTTTCTGAAAAGTACGTTTGGGTTACGAATGTTTGAAACAAATTTACTAAACACTTTTTTATGCTAATGAAGTTTTTTTTCCAAGAACTACTTTTCGTAGAAAGCAACTATGTACTTTCAAAAATTTAATTTTTTCAGTTACATTTTTTAAAAAATACAAGAAAATATTAAAGAGTAGCATTTATAAGGGTAAATCTTTTAAAAAGTATATTTATTAAAAAACACATCTTTGAAAAAAAAAATTAAATTTAAAAAAGTGTACCTGCTTAGAAACACAATTGCAAAGAGAATCTTAAAAATTTGTTTTCTCGCAAAATTCACAATTTTTAAAACTACGAGAGCGGATCAATAAGTCCGTGACTTTTCGAACTTCCCTCGTAGTTATATGAAATGCAACACTGTTCCCATCAAATACCACCTGTTAGTAGACTACTGTCAAATTTTGAGCAAGTGTCGTCATTTACTTTCCGTTTAACAGCTGTTAAAAACATACAACCTCGTGTATTTTTCTAAAAATGGAAAAAAGTGAATTTCGAGTGCTCATTAAACATTATTTTTTGCGAAAAAACCGTCAATTAAATCAAGGTAAAGCTCTATAAATACTATGGGGACTCTTAACCATCGATTTCAATGGTAAAAAAAGTGGTTTACTGACTTTCGTTGTAGTCGCACAATTGCAAATGACACTGAACATTCTGGACGGCCAATTGAGGTCAGTACACGCGAAAATGTCGAAAAGATCCACGTTATGGTGTTGGCCGATCGAAGAGTAAAAAAGTGCATTTCATATGGCGGCAGCGCACAGTGTCGTGTTTTCATATAAACGGCGGCCAAAAATAGAAGGAGTTATCGTAGAAGAATGAAAATTGGTACACATTACTATTATAAGTAGGAAAGGAAAAAAACGAAGTTTTGAAAAAATCGGCCCAAGGACTCGCCCACCTCCCATATATCCTGAAATGAAAAAAACTTATATTTTCCAAAATTGTTGTTGGAATTGAACCAAATTTGGCTCGATTTGTCTCTAATATATTACTGATAACTGAGGTGAGTTATATGAAATTATCTCAAAGGACTCGCCCACCTCCCATATATCCTGAAATGAAAAAAACTTATATTTTCCAAAATTGTTGTTGGAATTGAACCAAATTTGGCTCGATTTGTCTATAATATATTACTGATAACTGAGGTGAGTTATATGAAATTATCTCAAAGGACTCGCCCACCTCTCACATATCCTTGAATGAACACATCAAATAATATGTATGCCCACCACATACCCTTGGACGATTAAATAATAAAACTTGTTAATTATTATTCAAAATGGTTAAATTTATTTAAAATAACATACAATAAACAAGAATGTAATATATACTACTCACTATCGCTGAAACTATCAGTTTCCGATTCCACTACTAATTCATTATTTGAAAGTATTGTTGTAAAATTTTCGCTTTCAATTAGATAATTTTTTAAATCATTTAGCTCACACTTCTTTATTATTTTTGACTGTGGATAGAAATCGAAGGTTCTGATTGGATAATAAGGTACACTATTAAGTCCTTATTACAATCAACTCTGCTTCGTTTTCTCGTGTGCTTTAGTCGTGCATTTCTTATAACTTTATGGCTTGATTCTAATGCCTCTTCCGACAACATTCCAATTGGAGTGGTAGAATATTTTATAAAATCTATACCATGTATTATTATTTTGTGAACTGTTGCAGGCATGTAGTACCAAGGATACAATTTGAAGTATAATAGAGCAGTTTCTTTTAAAAGTTTTTCAAAATTTGACACATTAATGTGCAGCCCACTCGAAATGATTCTTAAGATAATGGAAAAATTTTTAATAATTGTTTTATCCAACCCTGTTATCCGTGCGGACAGTTCAACATTTGAAAAGAAACGTCTCGCAGTATTTCCGTCATTTGACGTAGCATATTGTATTGCCGAACAGAAAGATCCAAGTCAATAAACAAAGCTAATGATTTCTCCACAGATAATTGTTTAGCATTCGTTTCGCCTGAAACCTTTTTAGCCGCTTCAGTAAGAGCTTCAGCAGAAGTCGATGCAACTAGTTCATGGACTCGCCTTCTTTTCGTACGTTGTGCCGCTTCTTCATAACACTTTGAAGGCCTGCCCCTACCGCCACTTGTACTTGGTTCCTAATAAAAATAGATTATATTGATTAATAAAATATTACAGAATACAAAGAAGAACTCACAACACAAACGTCTTCAGTAAATACTTCAGTATCCAGCCAATCACTCAATTCACGTTCGAATCTAACTTTCATTCGGGAGTATTTTGCCCAGCAATGAATAAACTTTAGAAGAATAAAGTTCAGTTTCTGTTCTTCTGTATCTGTGAGTGCTCTTTGCAGACTATTTTGTGCAAATTCTTTAATATAAAACACTATAGGATTGGCTCTTTTTTGCCTCAACTCCAGCCATAGGTTAAAAATATCACGAATTTTCAATGCTGCTGACACTAGAAAGACATTCACCAAAAAAATTTGTGCAGAACTGTGCAGCTGAGATTTATATATGTTAAAATACATACTTATAGCAATAAAATATCACAAAATTTGAAAAATAGTTTTTGATGTTTTTTTTTAATTCTCTGCGAAAGTTGTGTTTATTGTAAAAATGTGACTTTTCTATCAGACCTGTCTTCTCGCTAACGGCACATCGCATATGATCAACAATTGCAAACAATAACAGCGTTGCAATTGTAATAAGACATCAGACTTGCAATTCAATTCCATTTTGTACCAACCGTTAATAAAAAATTTAAATTTAAACAATTATTACTGCATGCAAAATTTAACTGTTTTTCTTGCAAAATATCATGTTGAAAAGAAACCACCACTTTCAGCCACAATAACTCAAAAAATACTCAATATTTTTGGACAATTACTTTACATTTTATCTAGTTGTTGTGTTTTTTTATTAAATTGTGCAAAATAAGCCGAAATTCCTTTCATCAGTGCTTACCATTTTTGGCCACGCACGTGACACTGTGCAGCGTTGTTTCGATTTTAAGTGATCAGCTGTGTTTAAGAAAGTTGTCTGCAAGATGCAAGACCATAAACGTAAACGTATGACAACTTCAAAGGATTGTTTGGAGTTGTTTAACCGCAATCAGAATGAACTTTTGTAAATGAAACGTGGATCCATTACTGTACTCCAGGGACCAAGCAGCAGTCTAACCAATGGGTTTCTCCGGGTGAACCTGCTCCGAAGAAGGCCAAGAAACGTTGGACTAAGTGTCTAGAACCCAAAGAAGACTAGGTTAAAAAATATAAATAACTTTTTATATAAAAACCTGTGGTTCTTCAAAAAGTCACTGAGTTAATGATCCAGCCTCCTCGTACCTTTGTTAAAACAAACTTTTCTGAAAACTGTTTCAATAGACGATGTCATTTGTTGTAAACAGTTTGTGGTTTTTTTTTCAAATAATTTACTTAATATTTCTTTTATAAATACATAAATCAGCTGAATGATTCACTAAAGCATAAAAGTGCACAACTCAATTTAAAAAATCTGTTGGAATTTTTTTTTACAAAACAAAAATATATAGAAATAAAGTGTAGTACGAGTACAAACACAAAATTCTCTGAATTTAACATAAATTTATTTAATTCAGGTCCTACAAAGAAATTTTTGTAAACTCAAATGTTTGAAAAAAAAACTTTGATTTTTACAATCAACAAATTGTCTGATTCATAAATTTTTTTTAACGAAATTAAAAAGCAGCAAATAAAACAAATAACTGTTCTGTACAAAAAGAAATATTCTCTAAACAATTATAGCTGTGCTATTTATTGTGCGATACAGGAGTTAGGACGTGATTTTCGCAACAAAAATAATCGACACTATTACAGTTATAAATTTCTTTTTGTTTTGATTTCTTTGTACTTAAAAGCTGAGTACGAAAATAAAAGAAACAAATTGTTTGATTTTGTTTGGTTACGTTCTTTGAAGTGAGAGAAACAAACTCAATGAGAATGAAAGATCAATTTGTTCTTATTTTGTTTTTGCACAAGTCGGCTAACAGCCGCTACCGGCTGCTAGAAAAGAAAATAATGGGAAATAAAAGGAAATGTTTTGAAAAATTTGTATAATATAATTTTATTGCATTGTTATATCACACATGAAATTTATTTTATATAACTAAGTAGCATAGCTTTAACCAGGTGTCCTAAGACACCTCTCTTATATTTTGTTACAAATGTTACTTTATATTAATTGTATGAATTAGAATTATTTACACTGCTCGCATGTTTAAAAAATAATGAATAAATAAAATTAAGTATCAGACCAATTCTAGTTGTGAATCAGAACCTCTAACATTTACTGTTTTTGTACTGGGAATTGTGTTCTCCTGCTGAAAACTACTGTGGCCCACTGTAATAATCGTTTTGGTGCTTTCAGACCACAAACTGCAATAACTATAAAAAAAATCATGAAAAACGGCAAATTAATGTGGTTTTTAGATGCATTAACACCCAACTTACATGGCCACAAAATAATTAAAGATTGAACCGCATGCGAGGGTCGTTTGGGACAACATAGGACATTTGAAAAGGCTTTCAGAAAATTTTTCGACTGTTTTTTTTATATTAATGTCTTCTGGGTTTGATTAACTCATTTAAGTCTCAAACGATTTCAACCCAATCGCCAGGAGCGAATCAGTTACAAACAAGTCGGCGACTTTTTGCATGAAACACAGGTTTTTGCTTAAAAAAATTATTTTATTTGTAAACTTAGCCTTCTTTGAGCTCTATACGAGTACACTTTGTCCAACGCTTCCAGAATTCTTTTATTTCTTCCTAAATAGACGATTTTCGAGGTCATCAAAAAAGTTATGTGTTTGTGAAATGATTTCTTTAGGTTCGGGAACAAGAAGTAAGCACTGGAGGATAAATACAGAGATTAGGACGGATGAGGAAGCAACTCGTAGCCTCATTCATTCGTATGTACGTATTGTTCTAGTGAAAAATTACTTTTTTTCAGCTAATTTTAATTATTATTATTCGAACTTCATTTGTTTATATATTTATGATTTGATCAGGCTAAAGTTCGTATCGCTTTGTAAGCCAAATTACATGTGATAATTATTAATGAACAAATAACACCAAAGTTAGTTGTAAATATTCTGACAAACACTTAGTAGAACGGAACAACCGGCTGTTTTCGAAGGCCACTAAACCTTCCTCATCAGCGTTCTTTTGTGTTTGGTCCACTGTGTGTGGTGTCAGTTGATGTAGATTTCTGCTTTATATACACAACTTTTTTGCAAATGGAATACGTGAATTGTTTTGATTTAATCGCATTACAATTTGCTGCAATCTTTTTTTTTGTAATAAAAGCTCAATTTTACCATGTCTAAATTTACAACAGTCCTGCCATTGGCGTTTGTTCTTTAGTAATTATTAATTATTATTACTTTTTTTTTGTCCAAACCTCATTAAATCCACCCAATAAGTTAACATAATATTCACTATTGCCTTTTGAAGGCAGTCGACGTGAATTATACCGCGTGCGTCCCAAAACACGGTTGCCATAACTTCATTAGCTGGAAAACCCGCCTTGTCCTTCTTTGGCACAGATTCACAACGAGAAACCCACTATGTTGACTGCTGTTTGATCTTTGGTGTGTTGTGGTTTCGTCCACGATTGCGAAACGGTGCCAAAACTGTTCCATATTGCGGTTGAATAACTTCAAACACTTCTGCGTAGTTGTCGTACGATTGCGTTTGTATTCAAATGTGTGCGGATCCAAGAAATCATTTAAAATTATAACCACTGAGCTTGGTGATTTCCCTTATCTCATATTTACACTATGTAAGTCTCATTGCTAAGCTGATTAGTTTGACGGAGAGAGAGACGAGGGAACGGTAACGTTTCTTTTCCCCTCGTCCCTCTTTCCTAACAAACTAATCAGCTTAGCAATAAGACTTGCATAGTGTAAATTAGGACTTATGGCATTATGATTATCAGACTCATAGTGGCAGAGCTCAGCCACGAATATTCTGCAGAAAAGTTTATTTCTGAATTTCTTAGCTTTCGATTTTGTACTGTATTTTTTGCTAGAAGGAAATATTTCAGAGTGTAAGTGTAAAATATTTGAATTCGACTCTCATTAAATCTAATCCGTAATTAAATCGTTGGCAATTTTACTATTGGGTTTTGTTAAATTATTAAACAAAAACTTAATAACTCCCTCTAGTTACAGTACCAGAGTCTTTATTAAACTCTTTTATAACCATGTCCAAAGATTTTGAAGTTTCACTTAAGATCTTTGTTTGTATAAAAAATAATTTTTACACACTGACCTTTTTTTCAATGAGACGAAACGAATAATTATGAAAAATTAAAAAATTTGTAACGTCGGTTAGACGGTTAATCGACTGAAATTAACCGGTTTAACCGTTAATCGAAAAAAGCAAATTTTAAATTAACCTATCAGTTAATCGGGTAGTAATTAACCGGTTAACCGATTAACGGTTAACCGATTAAATATCCTACAAACACCATATCGTCAATATTTTCAAATTGTTCCGAGTGTAGAGACCACAACTGGGCGCCCAGAACATTCAGCATCTTCCATGCTTGAACCAGTGTTTAAAAAACTGTAATGATTTTCATTTGATTTTGCTTCTGCTTTCGCTTTTGAAAAATACAACAGTTTCAGTCAAAGCAAAATCACAAAACGAACGACGATTTGAAAAGCTTTAATTTCATTTGCTTTTGCTTTTGGTTAGTATCGCAAGTAAGAACAAAAGCAGTCTATATGATTTTGGAAGTCGCAAACAGTTACAGTCGAATAAGCAAAAACTTTTGCTTTTAGAAGTTTTAAGCAATCGCAGTAAAGTGGTTTTTGTTTTTGCCTCTTGTCTTATGTGCAAAAACAACAACAAAAACATGACAAACACCACAAAATTGTTGACTGAACCTGCAGAAGGTTTCTAAAAGCAAGAGCTTTTGCTTCTTCGACTATGACTGTTTGGTACTTACAAAAGCATACAGACTGTTGAAAGTCGACTTTTGAAAGCCTGCTTCAAGTGCGACTGTTGTTGATTTTCACAAGCACAAGCAAAAGCATTGGTTGATTTTAAGCAGTAGCAAAAAGCTAAAGCAGCGAAAAGTAAAAATTTTACGACTTTTGCTACTTCGACTTAAGTTTTTTAAACACACGAAATTCAGTAATTCACTTATTTGCTGTACTGAACTTTACTATTTTTCATGATATACTTTTGCCTAAACCCTCGCATATTTTTTAAAACTACTTGCATTCGCTTACAAGTGTAAATTAGTTTGGTTTACGTACATACTTACATGTTGCTTGTTGTTGTTGTTTAAAAAAAAAGTTGATGCGGCCGCACCTTACAAAAAAAAAATGTTTTTTTTTAACATAATTCTTTGACGCGACAACACTTTGCTCTGTTGCGGTAACCATACACAACAATAATAAACTACTGCAACAACAACGCCGACAACAACAAGAGGACGATAACAGCGATTAATGCAAAAACGTTTGTACGTGAATGCAACACAAATACTTGGCGGAGCAACTAAAATTTTATTTAAAAAAGACTCGTATAAGAAAATTATAACAAAATGCTTTAACGCTTGTAACGGTCCAAACATGCGCTTGTTATGTTAAATATATTTTGACTCGTAACAAGAAAATGTTACATACGAGTACGTTCATTTGATATAAAGACAAATATGTGTTTGATATGTTTGTTTTACAATTTATAGGAAAAGGGAAGGGGTATCACATTTATACCATTGATATTATTGCTGTGCACTGTTAGTCGTTCATATGATTTCAGAATACAATTTCTTTTATGTTTTTATGTACGATTATGTACTCGTATATTAATCCAATTATTAAAATTTCCAGCTTTTGGTTGAATAAACTTTTTACTAAAGCCTTTACGCAAGTGTTTTGTGCTCGAGTTAAAGCACTTGTAATGGTATGGTTTAAGTAAGAGTCTTCTTTCTGCATCTTTTGACCTTTTCGAGATCTTGTTGAACATAAATCAGCATAGGTGGGCTAAATCGAATACAATGTCTACCATACCTCGGAAATTATGAATGAAATTCCGCAAGAAATTTCTCCCTTTTCCAATTAAAATTTTGTAGCTATGCTATTTATGGAGCGATGCAGGAGTTAGGACACGATTTTCGTAACACAAATAATCGACACTATTACAGTTATAAATTTATTTTTGTTTTGATGAGAACAATGTGAACGATTGCTCGAGCACAAACCAGAGAACACAGCCGATCGGCTGTAAACTGGCAAACAGCCATTAATTTAACCGTACGCCGATAGAAAAGAAAATAATGGGAAATAAATGGAAACGTTTTAAAATATTTGCGGCGAATTTGACATCATCATATAATATAATTTTATTGCATTGTTATTTAACACATTAAGTTTGTTTTATATACCCAAGCAGCATAGCTACAACCGGGTGTCCCCAGACAACTCTCTCCTTTTTTGTTTTCTCTATTACTTGCTATTAGTTGGAATCGTTCCCGGGAAAATTTTGTCGCAGAATTTTATTCATAATTGCACTCAAATATTTGGTTTGTGCGCATAAGCCCAAAGAATAAATCCAAAGTTGTTAAGTCGCATTTTGCCAATTGGTCGATCTATTTCGTAATCTACTCTGTACTAAAACTCCCGCCTCTTTACTAGATTGGCATAGAAGTAGGGTAGTCTTACCCACCATTTATAAGATTATGCTGTCATCGTGAGTGTTGAAACTAAGCTTGTAACAGCTTTAAATCATGGCTCCATATCACTCTATATCCTGCAGACAAAAACTTTCTCCGCCAGTTACCTTCTTTGAGGCACAATTTGCATAATACACTGTGTGTAATTTTAAGTCATGGAAATATAACCATATACGGACACCACTACGTGATAAAATACCAAAAAAAACCCGTGTTTCGCAGTTTTGCCCCAAGTCATGCACTTTTTTTATGGACCCCAAAAATTTGGGGCTTCGGTGTCATTTTTGCATTTCCTCAGGCTCACCGCTTAGGTTGAGCTTAGTTAGTCGCAAAAGTGAAAAATTTGCAAACAAATGAAATTAAGAAATTTTCGGGAAATGTTTCACTTTTGCGACTAACTAAGCGCAACCTAAACGTTGTTAAGAATCATTCCTAGAAAGTTCATATGTTCGAGAAAGTTGTTTATTGAGATCTTAGGTGCATTTTTGTACTTGATTGTTTCCTTGAATTTTGAATGGTTTGCTACCTAAAACACAGTACAACAGCCAATCTGGGGGGTGAGAAATTCCAAGTCAGAGTGATGGTACTAGGTCAGTATAGTAAAACCCTCAAAGGGTTTGGCGTTCGTATGTGTCAGTTTTTTTATGACCTTTTAAATTTTTTCTTTTTCACTTGTCCGATTTTGATCTGTTTCTATACCGTTTTCCTATATGTGCAACACTTTCGAAGTTAAAAATAAATTTGTGGAGGCAAAAAAATATTTTTTTGCCTAAAAATTTAAATATTTTTTTTTTAAATTCATAAAAAATCCAAAATGGAAAAAAGTGCCAAAACTAATTACTTTCGCGTAAAGTCACATAACTCATGAGCAAAAAACACGAAATTAATAACACTTGATCCTTTTTTCCGTTTTGGATTTTTTATGAATTTAAAAAAAAAGAATTTAATTTTTAGGCAAAAAAATATTTTTTTGCCTCCACAAATTTATTTTTAACTTCGAAAGTGTTGCACATATAGGAAAACGGTATAGAAACAGATCAAAATCGGACAAGTGAAAAAGAAAAAATTTAAAAGGTCATAAAAAAACTGACACATACGAACGCCAAACCCTTTGAGGGTTTTACTATACTGACCTAGTACCATCACCCTGACTTGGAATTTCTCACCCCCCAGACAATAATCCCAAAAATGTTCCACAGTGAAATCGAATTTTTAAAATTTCTTGCGATTTTGATCTTGAAGATGAATTTCTTTGATTTTATATGTTTGCAATTTTTGTTCTCAGAGAGTAAATCAAAATTCCGAACGGTTTGCAAGATATGACCAAATTCAAAACTCGAATATACGTAACCCTCGAAAATTCAAAATTCGCGATACTTTTTGAACACGCCTCGTAAGCTTTATTAGTTACTGATAACCTTTAGGTATATTGCATATTTTTTCCATATTGAAAGCAGAATTCCCTTCAAACTGGGCTCAAAGTACGACAATGGACAAATTTAGTATGACAATGGTGACAACCAATCAAAAATTTCTTGAGCAAACTAAAAACTCACAAATAATAAAAAATTAAATTAAAATTAATTTAAAAAAGTTTAATAATTACAAAACGATTCAATGATCGACAGTGTTGCCATATATTATTTTTCAAAAATTCTTTTTTTTATAAGTGAAATTTATTTGCTGGTGGTTAAGCGATGTCTATATGCATTTCATTGTTGCTTTAACAAATCGTCAGTAGACTTCAACCACACATTTTGAACAGTCACAAACCTCTTATCTTATGCACAGACTTTCATAAACTATTTGGGAATTCAAAAATATTAATATTTTTGAAAATCACAAAAGAAAAAAATGTGAATTCTCAAATAGTTTATGAAAGTCTGTGCATAAGATAAGAGGTTTGTGACTGTTCAAAATGTGTGGTTGAAGTCTACTGACGATTTGTTAAAGCAACAATGAAATGCATATAGACATCGCTTAACCACCAGCAAATAAATTTCACTTATAATATAATTATGACAATATGTCAAATAATAAATCTCTTGAATCCTTTTTTTTTATTAAAAGCTTTCCTTGAGGAAAACATCGTTGAAATCTAATAGAATGAAATAAATCACCCTTTTTCCAGTTGTCGACAAAAAATTGGGACTTGTTTACTCGCTTTCGACAACAATTTTGTAATACTGACAATCTATTTCCGTTCGCTAAGGTCTAGAAAATAGCATAATCCTGCCAACAGAAGTCAGTTGTTTTTGGCAACGGGTACATAAGTCTCAAATTTTTTGGTGTTGTGTTAAAGTGACGTCGATGTCGACAACTGGAATAAGGGTGAATATGTAATTAGTTTATTTAATAGGAACCCCAACTATTATACGAAAAATACCAAATGCCATATTTTTAAAAATCTTGCTTTTAGCTAAGAAATATTTGCGTAATTTTAACATTTCGTAAAAGTTTAAAAAACAAGATAAATCTTTACATACACATGGTAACGCTGCTGCCCGAAGTTATTCATCAAACTCTAACTGTGACTTGCCTAAATGTTTAGAGAGAGAGAGAGAGAGAGAGAAACTATTGCTTGCAAGTCTTGACGTTTGCGGTTGAAGCAAATCGAAAAAAACATTATATATAACAATAAATTGTGTTAAAGTTTGTAGAAAAAACAAAACGTTAAAATTTCGCACAAAAATCAGTTTAATTTAAAAAGTATATTTAAAAAAAAAAAAAAAATATGTTCACATGCTAAATGCATGTTGTTGATTTTTATGACGGCTTTAAAACACTGCAACAAAATACACAACAAAAATGTCATATAAGTTTTAGTTCGCTTTTATTATAATTTTTATTTGCATTTTTTTTTATTGTCTGCACGTTGCAACTTTTGCTTTGAAATCAATCAATTAAAGTGGCACAAAAAAAAGAAAAGAACAATAAGCAAATGAACAAACAAATATTGAAATGTCTTTGGATTGGGAAGTCCATGCGAATATGAGGGCACATGAGTATTGACATTGTAAGTATAGATTCTATAGAATGTGTCTG
Organism: Nowickia ferox; assembly: GCA_936439885.1. Taxonomy (NCBI): domain Eukaryota; kingdom Metazoa; phylum Arthropoda; class Insecta; order Diptera; family Tachinidae; genus Nowickia; species Nowickia ferox. The sequence continues at coordinate 88,405,951 of OW387025.1, read as the reverse complement.
ATATTTTGCCTCCAAATTGCTCATTGGTATGTAAATTGCAGAAATAATGTGAATTCAATGAATGCACTCCACTTAGTAATGATCTGTTTATGACTTCAACTGCAGACAAAGGGACGGAGAGACCGATAGTTGGACGGACAGTCAGACGAACACATAGTTTTAGCAACATGATGGCTGTTTAGTGGGATTTTAACCATATGGTCGCACATACGAGTATTATTGTTATTGCTGTTTGTTGCTTGTTAGAAGTTCGAGGCAAGTGAATGAATGAATGAATGAATGCTTGGCTGGAATCCGTTTATCATTTCGTGATAATTGTGGCATGTTGTGTTTGTGCTCTTTTTGTTTTTTATTTTTGTATTTTTTTTTCACATTCGTTTTGTAGTCAAACAAAAAATTTCCATAAAATGTTGTTTGTTGTTCACTTTTATTAATTTAACACATTTAACACGTTTTTCGAATTTTTCAAATATTTTTTTATATATGAATGTTTATGTTTTGCACTGATTTATTTGCAAATGTGAATTTGCGTTTGTGTTCTTTTGTTAGTTTTGTTACAATATTTTGTATGTATTTTCGTTTTATGCACATGCGCCCGCAGTTTTGAGATTACTAATGTATTTAGATGTGTCTAAATAATATACATACTTAAGGCGTTTTAGTCGCGTGTTTAATTTTGATTTATGATGATGTTTTTATTGATTTAAATCTTAATTGTTACAAATCGCATAAACACATTTGTTTGTTGCTTGGTTCAAATTGTAGGAATAAGGTGATCTTGTAATGATTTGTAGAAAGGAGAAGTTTAATTAAAATTGATTTGGATTGCTTTGTTGAATAATTTATTTGTAATAAATAATACAAAACCCCAATTTTTTTTGGGTATTATCAAGTCGGACTTAATCACTTTTTGCTTCTTGTCGTGGACATACATATTAGATACAAGAATACAAACATATGCAAAAAAGTAGTAATTAAAAAAAATCAAAAACCCGACTGCGACCAATATCCTAAACGGTCATTCGAAATCAAAAATCATAAGAGAAACCTAAAGATGATTTTAAAATACCTGTCGAATGACACCAATTTTGATATAGTTCGCCGACTTTTTTTATTTTTTTCGTAAATACAAAATGGCGTCTGTTGCCCTTCATATTGATATTTTTGCTACTGTCATATTTTTAGTGACACTCCCGGTATCAAAATCGGTCCACGCATTCGGTTTATATATTGCCGCAAAGAAACACACATATATACAAACATAGGCTTTGCGTCGCGCAGTCGGCTAAAAAGTGCAATTTCATTAGTATGCAGCACAGAGGAGACCAGAGTTGTAGAAAGTGACTTAAGAAAAAAGCTCAAATCATCTGATTTGATCACTGTTAAAAAGGGACAAATATAGTGTGTTTGTTATTGAATATGTTTAGTACAATAATCAAAACAAACAGCAGAAATGTATACTTAGTGAAATGAACAATTGAAAATTTTTACAAAATTGAATGAAAGATTTTGCAGTGTTGAACTAAATAAAACAATGTGTAAAACATTATTAGTAAAATAAAAGTGATTAAAATTAGTTTCCAAATGCTTACAAATTCAATTTTAAACATTTTCCTTCAAAAATATTAATTTTTAACTTCAACTTGCAAAAAGCAAACAACGAATGAGACCACAAAGCATAAATTGAAAATACACTTGAGCACATGAACATTTGCACAAAATTAAATGGAGGAATTTGTGGTATTGAATTAAAAAACACAATGCGAAAAGGATTATTAGTATTAATAAAGTGACTAAAATTTGTTTTCAAATGATTAGAGACTTTGTTTTAAGCATTTTCGTTCGCAAATATTAATTTTTTCCATTTATTTACAAAAACTGGGCTGCGAATGAGACCACAAGGAATAAAACATAATTAATTTAAAATAATACCACGCGAAAGAAAAAATAAAGAGGATTTGATGACTGTGTGAGCGAGACCTCTAATAATCACATTTATCTTCCGTCTTACTTTGTGCTCGTGTCACCTCTGGTCTCCTCTGTGGTATGCAGCTAATATAAGCGGAATAGTAAATGAGGCTTAGTAACCCTTCAAAGTTTTTTTCAAGACATCATGCAAAATAATTTACTTTTCAAGTTAATGCTTTTTGCCAGCCAGGCGGAGTAGAAAGTAATAAAATTTCTTAGATTTCTTGAAATATTGAAATAAATTGAAAATTTTTACGTCTTAGTAAACTTTTTACCTTTAGAAATTCATTTGGCGCTCTCATTAATTTTCCTTTCAATTTCAAAATTATTTTTTATTTTTGCAATAAAACCGCCTTGACCACCTTTCTGGTTCTTTCTCTAAATTACCCTTAGTTGGTTTACGTTTATCATTTGTGTAATTTGTCAGCCGCATTTGTATGAAATTGAATTATAGTAATAGAAAAAAAAATCATTACAATTTTCTAATATAAATGGCAACAAAATGAGAAATTACAATTTTAATAAAACGCAAAAATAATTTAATTAGCTGGCCCCAGGCAAATATTTATACTTTGGTTTTACAATTCAACCAACTGCCTCTGCCACTGCCTCAGCGAATTGACAGGCAAACAAATGTGTACACGTTTTGCAACAAGAAGGAAAGAGGTAGGAGGCCACTAAAACGGATGGATAAAAATTATTCATAACTAGAAGGGGCGGGCATTCGCGCATTGCATATTTATTGTTGCCACAACTGTTGCTGTATCAAAAAAAAAAAAAAAAACATTTTAGCTGATTCCCATTTAAGCCAGAAGTACTTTGGAAAAATTATTATGAACGGTAACCACGGAAGCATTAAATGTTTTATATGTAAGTGCAGGTAACATTAATAAATAAATTATATAATTAAAAAATTATACTAAAATGTTTATAATACATACAAGCAAGCGATAGAATGTTAAGGGTTATTGCTAGTGAATAATTAAAAAAGGTTGCAATTGACAAGAGGAAATAATTCTTCACTCTAAAGAAAACTTATAGTAATCGATTGCAGATAATCTAAAATGTTCTAAGAGAAATTATAAAGTAAAAACATTTTCTATTAAGACTTAAGTTATCGATAACTTTTTCATAGTTATTACTAGCAGCACTTCTCTATTAGGGCAATTATGAATAACAATCCGAGGGATATTTATCCCTTTTCCAATTAGAGTTTTTCCCCTATTACTTACTATTTTTTGAAGTTGTTGCCCTGGAAACATTTTCAGCGGAATTTGATTCATTATTGCCCTCTATAAGAAAATTATTAATAAAACAGAGATAACTGAATTTAAAAAAGACGACAAAATATTTTGTAAAGAAAATATTTAATAAACTTTGATCAATATGGATTTTCCATAAAATATTTTGATATTAAGTTCAGGATTTTTGCAAATTTACTGCCATCGATTTTAGATTTACAGCAATCAGTAACAAGATTTTCTACTAAAAGTCAACAGCTATCGGTATCAATATTTTCTCTATAGTTATCGATTAGAAAATTTTCTATAAGAAATCTACAGTTATCGATAACAAAATTTTCTATAGAACATCTAGTTATCGATAACAAAATTTTCTATAGAACATCTAGTTATCTATAACAAAATTTTCTATAGAACATCTAGTTATCGATAACAAAATTTTCTATAGAACATCTAGTTATCTATAACAAAATTTTCTATAGAACATCTAGTTATCGATAACAAAATTTTCTATAGAAAATCTATAGTTATCGATAATAAAATGTTCTATACAAAATCTATAGTTATCGATAATAAAATGTTCTATACAAAATCTATAGTTATCGTTAACATTTTTTATAGAAAATATAGTTATCGATAACAAAGTTTTCTATAGAAAATATACTTATCGATCACAAAATTTTCTACAGAAAATATAGTTATGGATAACAGAAACTTTTTCTTATCGATAACTAGATTTTCTATGGATTTTTATATAGATAACCATATTTTCTATTGAAGATTTTGCCATCGATAACTTTATTTTCTATAAAAAATTTTGCCATCGATAATTATAGATTTTTTATAGAAAATTTTGATATCGATAACTAGATTTTCTAAAGAGAATTTTGTTATCGATAAACTTATTTTCTTTAGAAAATATAGGCATCGATAACAAAATTTTCTATAGAAAATCTATAATTATCGATAGCAAGATTTTCTATAGAAAATAAGGTTATCGATAACGAAATTCTCTATAGAAAATCTAGTTATCGATAACAAAATTTTCTATAGAAAATCTATAATTATCGATAGCAAGATTTTCTATAGAAAATAAGGTTATCGATAACGAAATTCTCTACAGAAAATCTAGTTATCGATAACAAAGTTCTCTATAGAAAATATATAATTATCGGTAGCAAGATTTTCTAAAAAATATCTATAATTATCGAAAGCTGTTATGCAGCAAAGAAAGAAAATGTTGCCAGGTTTAGTTACTTTACGTTTTTACGTGGTGAATTTTTTTTTTTTTTTAAATTAAAATTGTTTTTCTCTTGTTAAAATTTTTTTTGAAATAATTCAGGTGCTTTAAATAATCCGACCGTATTTTATGAATCTTTTCTCTTATCTTTCTTTTAAAACTTAGCATTGCTGCTAAAGTATTCAGTCTGATAATTCTTATAATTTTTTTTTGTATTTGCATAAAAATTTGTTTATTATTTTTGTTTATTTATAACATCTTTCTCTCAAATACCATAATTATTGCTGTCGTAGACATTATAAAAAAAGGCCAAGGGAACATGTATTTGAAATTGAACTTACGAGTGTAATCATCTCTTTGACTTGAACTTAAACCACGTTTCTGTTTATGCTGAACGCCTGTTTACAGAAGCGTAACCGTTCTGCTTTTGCCGTCTTATAATATTTTATTATAATTTTATAGTTTTTAGTTTTTTAATATGGAAGCGCAGCAACTTCTTGGGTTTCTTTTTTTTTCGTTAAAGAATGAATGTAAATTTTTATAAAATTCTTTTTTTTTTCTTTTCTTTTATTGTTTTTTGGTGTGTAACTGGGAAAAAATAATGTACATAAAATTTTTAGTTGATGTGTATGAAGTATAATTTCTTGTCTGTTTTTTTTATGGTACGAGTACGTCTCCATATTATTTCATTATTCTGGTCATTTCCGTTCGAAAAGTTTTGTCGCCCGTTTCAAGTTCATTCGTGAGAAAATGTATATTTTTTACTACTTTCAAAAACTCAAACCATCCATATTCATTCATTCTTTTATGCACTTGAACTTCGTTTAATGTCTTCGCTTTCATCATGTTGTTGTTCGACTGATGTACTTTGTATGTCATCGACTCTTTGTGCCTATTGTTATAATTTATCTTAAATTTTTTCTTTATTTATATAATTTTTCTACGGATTTTAGTGTATTGTATTTTATTTACATGTTGTGGAATATGGAATACAATATGTGTTACGAGTATGTATATGAAAAAAAAAAAAAATTATGTTATCTTTATATTATTTTAATTGAGTTTTAAATATTATATGGGGTTGTCCGTTTTGCTATTTCAAAAGTGCCGGCTTGGCAAGGCTGCCATATTTATTTAGTGAAAGGTTTGCCATTTACAAATGTGGATCGTAACTTTCTTCACCGATGAAGCTGTTTCTCACTCGGTGGTTACGTTCACAAGCAAAATTGTCGCACATGGCTTTCGAAGAACCCAGAAGTGCTTGTGGAAAAGCCATTGCATGCGGAAAAAGTGATTGTGAATTGGATAATATGTGGTTTCAACAATACGGTGCCACGAGCCACACAACTCGACCGAATTTGGCTTTATTGCATGGGAAATTTCCAGAACACGCAATTTCACGTTTCGGCGACACTTCAATAGGCCACCATGATCATGCGGTTTGACGCCGTTGGACTGTTTTGTTTTTTGCGGGGCTACGCCAAAGACCATGTCTACGTAAATTTACTTTTGAAACCGAAAAATTAGATACATATTTCCTGAATTAGGCTTTCATTCAAAAATCTATATATTTTTTCTCTTTTTCTCTAACCCTAGACGACTTTCCATTTTAGTTTTTCCACCTGCTTCTTTACAAATTTGTTTAATTTATTTCTTATTTTTAAATTGAAATCTAATTGATTTTATGAATTATTTATAGACACTTTATAAATTATTTATCTTGAAATCATTTGAAAATAAATTTCTATTTATTTCTTTAATTAAAAAATACACAATGGCACACTAATGAAATGAATTGCTTGTCTTTCCCAAATCAATTTTTCAGTGTGTAAATAATACGAAAATAAATTTGGCCAATGTTATTGTGACTTTATGCATGTGGGTGTGAGTCTGTATGTTTATGGCTACAAATGTATCTATTTGTAAAATTGCTGTTGTTTTGGTAGCGTTGAGATTTTTCATTTCATAAATTTTTTTTTATCATTTGTTTGATTTTCTAGAACAAGAAAGACATGAAGGAAATTTTAATCATTTATTTTTTAGTTGGTTTAAAATAAATAAAATAATATTAGTTTTATTTTGAGCATACATATTTTTGTTTGATTTTAGTGGGATGGTGGTGAAAGGGCAGGTATTTCCCGTTCTTCCGTTCATTATATGGACCATTTATTTTGAAAGTGGCATAAGTCATTCAAATTACTATACTTTTGAGCAATTTCTTTTATTTAAAAATAAATGTACAACAACCCAAAATAGACTTATATATGTGCATTTCCATGATGTCGAACGTGACCTTTTTACATACATAAAGTAAAAACACGGAGTTTAATTTTGCCATTAAGCGTAACTTAAAGCTTTTATTTAGCAGTATACTTTTATTTTAAGCAATTTTTCGTTTTCAAGATAATTGCAAAAAAATCGCGGCATTCGCACGTGACAAAAACAGAGGTTAATTTAGCGGCCACTAACTAAAACTGTTATATCAGCGAATTCTGAAACAATCTTTTTATGTGACTAATTTTAGAATGTGGTGCACTCATGTCTCTTTAAAATGGAGTTGATTTAAACCAAAAATGATTTGTAAATGTTTTTAATTCAGTCGCATGTGACATGTCACACTTGAAATTTTTATTCTTTATATTATATTTATATTATTTCTGTAGGTCTTCTTAAGAAATTATAAACAAGCAAGCTAAGTAAAAATATTTGCGAACTAACAGAAGTATTCAACGTATTTATTTGAATATAATCACCCTTATTCCAGTTGTCGACATCGACATCACTTGTAGCACGATACCAAAAAATTGGGGCTTGTGTATTACACCTTCATCATCAGTGACACCACACGCAGTGGACCAAACACAAAGAACGCTGATGATGAAGTTGTAGTGGTTTTTGTGTGGAAATTTTGTTTTAACGTACACTTCAAGCACTCGTTATTTTTTGCATAAGGGGTAACACTGGTATTAAAAGGTTTTAAAACACACAATGTTAAATTATTCAATGAAAGCATACCGCGATGTTAACTTCGCTATTATTTATGTAATACGTACTCGACATGACCCATTGCTTAGCGGATTTTGTACATTTCTGCAATGTTTGCACAAATTAATGTGCAAAATGGTTTTAATTGATTGATGAATTTATAGTAAATAATTTAAAGAAGAAAAAAAAAAGGTTTTTCGTTCTATTAAACTTTTAAGAATTTTGGGTTTTTAGTTTGACGAATTCTGTGGTACATCCTATTACAGTAAAAATATTATTTGATTTTTTCTTAATTTTAAAATTGAATACGAAATAAAGTTTTTTCTTTAACTAATTGTTTTTTAATTTACTGCCTTATTCATATAAAATAAGTTTGCTTTATAAAATTATTTTTTTCTTTATAAAAAAACTTTTGTATAAACCTCGTATAAATCAAAAATATTTTTATGAATAAGGCCTATAATATTTAACATAAATGTTTATTTAAATAAAAAAAATTATGTACCTAAAAATTTAACTATCTAGATATTTTTAATATAACGACTTATGACATTTTCAAAATAAACGGCCCATGTGACGCAAAATCGTAAATTTTTAATTATACATATATTCGTTTTATTAAGAGGCTTGGTTATTGGTTGATATTGCTGCTGCACAGTGGGGCTGATGGCAAAAATATTGCTATTCCAAACTACTGATGTGATTTAAAAAAAAACATGTTTATGATTTTTCATTAGTGATAGATGTTATTTCTCTGACTTGAAGTTCTAGATGCCCACTACTGTTATTTCAGACGTAAAAACTACGTAAAGTACCTTTGAGTAACGGAAAAAAATTCGTCTAAAAGTCTAGAAGTAAAAGACTTCTGCAGCAGCCCTCGTACTTGTAACAACAAATGGAAATTTCATGAAACCATTAGTACAAAGGAAGTAAAATACTTGGTTTATTTGTTAGTCAGCAAATAATTCTCTTCTATTTATTTGCTCGCCTCAATACAATTTTAAAATTTGTGTTAAGGTCATGCCTTATCAGTGGCCGCCACCTGCTCGCCTCACTGCCTGTCTTTCTGACTCACTATCTGTCTAGTTTGTTTGTCTATCGCTAGTAAGTTATTCATCTATCCCTTCATTTATTCATTTATCGCCCTATTTTTGAAATATGTGCTCCACTTTGACGTTTGATTAACCAATCAACAAAATCCATTAGCTGACATTTATATTCCGCGTGTACACATTTGACGTGTCTTGTTGAAAAGGAGCAGCAACAACAGCCCACCAAAGCCACACAAAAAATATAAAGCAAGTATGCATGAAGGGGAAAAATGCCGACTTTCATGGCACATAAATGATTTATTAATGGTTTTGATATCCTTAAGGTAAATAGAATTATATTTTGCTACTCATACCACTCCCGCTCACTGGCAAAGTATTTTACAATACGAAGCAATCCATGAAATATTATACGAGTATCAGAGCATAAGGAGGCCAGACAGAAGATCTATCGCTTTTTTTTTTGTTCGCTTGAATGCAACTAAGTTGCAGGAAAATTAAACCAATAGTCATGCTTTAGCATCTGCCATTTCACCTGCTACGAGCAAGCACTTGTATAAGAAACATTATGATTTTATGCAAAATACTACTTGGTTTTCAAAATAAAAAAAAAAGATGTGAGTTAAACAAGTAGCAAGGAAAGCAATTGAAAATAATTTAAATCATTTTGCAATTTTTTTTCCTTTCCGCAAGTTGTCTTTAATTGAACGAGCCCTTAATACTTTTTCCAACAACGCAAAAAAACACACAGATAATTCGATTTGATGATTTTGCGTGTATTCAAATCTGATTAAAAATGGTTTGAGTAAAAAAGAAAATAAATGGGGAAAAAATTAAAAATAAAGCAGATTTTGATTAAATAAATGGCTGAATTATGGTGCAGACTGGCTGCCAAGTGTCAGGTAGAGCGTTTAACTGGTTAAAATATGCATAAAAGGGATTAATGAAAATGTTAAGAACACGTGGTTAGAAAATTAAAAACAATTTTTAATGCTAAAAATATTAATGTATAGAGGCTTTGGGCCTACCGAATTAAATCATTTTTAGAAATTCGTTTGAAAAATTTCAAAAAAGTGCAAAGTTTCCACCAATAGGAGCCGCAGAGAAGTAAGGACCCCTCAAGAGAATTTAAGCGATTTTCAATCGACTTTTTGAAAAACTATGGTTAAAATTTTAAACAAATTGTGGCAAAAAAATTCTCTAATTTTTTAACTTTTTTATCGATCATATTTTTTGCAAAAAGTGGGTAGTTCCAACGTTTTTAGGGTTCCCTTCACCAAAAGTGCAAGCGAACCCTATTGTCTTTGCCACGATGTCCGTCTGTCTGTCTGTCAGAGGCTGTTTTCGCGAGAACCGCAAGAACTACGGACCTGAAATTTTTTGTATGTGAAGCTTCGGCCACTGCAACAACAAATATATTGACAGTTAAAAATTAAAGGTTGCCACAACCGCCAAAAAAGCTTAAACGACAATGGCAAGACTGTTGTAAACTTAGAGACGGCAAAAATGAGCCTTCATTACAAAAAAGCTTTTAGCAAATTGTAATACGATGAATCAAAACAATTCCCATATTCAATTTGCAATAAAAGGTGCGTATATAAAGCAGGAATATACATCAACTGACACCACACACAGTGGACCAAACACAAAGAACGCTGATGATAAAGGTGTAGTGGCCTTCGAAAACAGCCGGTTGTTCCGTTCTACTACGTGTTTTTCAGAATATTTACAACTAACTTTGGTGTTATTTGTTCATTAATAATTATCACATGTAATTTTACTTACAAAGCGATACGAACTTTAGCCTGATCAAATCATAAATATATAAACAAATGAAGTTCGAACAATAATAATAAAACTTACTTAAGCGATATTATTTTCGAACATAATTTTTTTTACGATAAGCGAGTATTTACAATTGCAAGTAATCGTTTTTCGTCAAAAAATAAAGTTCGAAGAATTATGTCGCTGAAGCTTTTTTGGCGGTTATGGGACGATACTCGTGTATAGACACTAGAAATTTTCGAAGTTAGTGTATTTTTATGCAGACCACACCAATTAACGCTGAATTTTAAAAGATCCAAATTAAAGGGTATTCCATCAGTTAATGTAATAATGATCACTTGTTGTATCTTGGAAACCGTAAGAGGTCTTAAAAAAAAAGTCTTAAAATTTTCAAACACGCGAAAACTAAAAAGTTTAAAAAAAATTTAAAAAAAATCCGATACAAAAAATATCAAAACAAAAGAGCTTAAACTAGAATAAGTCGATAAAATGCAAAAAACCGATGCTCGCTATAACACCCTAAAAATTTTGACTGTCATATTTTACACATCCTGTGAAATTTTCAGGTCCGTAGCTCTTACGGTTCACGAGAAAACAGCCTGTGACAGACAGACGGACATCGTAGCCAAAATAATGGGGTCCCTTTTTATCTTTGTTGGAAGATTCTTTCATGACTTTTAGAGATATTAAAACGGCATTGGATATCCCCGAAAGCGTGGAAACTAATCTTCAGAGACTATGGGAAAATAAGTTCACTAGAGCTGTGTCAAATCCTTCATTTAAGTGACCGCTCATTTTCGTTCATTTTGTAAAAAAGAACGAGTTCGTTCATTTCGTTCATCCGCTCTTTTCAAGAAAAAGAACGAAATGAAAAAACAAACAGTTGATTCGGTCAATAAAAATAGACAAATGCAATGTTTTTGTTATTTTTTGGCAAAATGATCAAAACAAACAAAATAACACAGGAAAAATCAGCAAGTAAATTTTTTTCCAATATTAAAGTATTTTTTTGTGTGACATAAAATAAGGAATTTGGAAAATATTAATAGCATTAAAAAGTGTCCAAGATGTGTTTTTATTTTGCCACAATTAAGTCTCTGCTGGTAAATAAATCTATGGCCAATAAATACAAGTCAAAAAGCGGGAGCGAAAATAACTTAATTACGTATGTGAGAAGTTAAAGCAGTTTAAAAAATTCATAATGATAACACTGTTACTAAAAGTAGATAAAAAGGCAAATGAAAACGAGAAAATGACAAAAAAATTCCACATGAACGATGAAAAAGCAAAACAAAACAAAAAAAAAGAGCCAAGTGCGCTCGGTCATCGGTCGTTCATTTCGTTCAATTTATTTTTATGTGTCAGTACTAATGAAGCAAAACAGCTCAGTAAAATGACCGGCTCACTTCGTTCATTTGAGTGATTCGTTCAATTTTACTCGATCGTTCATGAACGACACAGCCCTAAAGTTCACTGCTTGCAGCCGCCCAAAAGTGCCAAAATGTTTGTTTTTTGTAAAAGTTTTTGATAATTGACTAAAAGGAAAATGAAGTAATATGCATCCACAACTGCTAAAAAAAGCACGTGACACATTTGTTCGGACTTAATTTTTTTTTAACGAAAATTGATTATTTACAATCGCAAATAATCGATTTTGGTCAAAAAATTAAGTTCGAAAATTATGTCGCTTAAGCTTTTTTTTGGCGTTTATGGCGCGATATGCTGTGGAAATATGAGTTCAAAATTGTGCTTTTTGATTGTTGTATTTTCTTCAAAAAATTTGCGTTGTTTAGGCTAGTGAATTTTAGCCTTTAATAATAGTTTTGAGTGCGGAAAAACAAATAATTTCACATTCTAAAAAAAACTATTCAATATTTATCGTCTTTGTAATCAAATTTCATTTCTTGAACTCCATTATCCCAAACATTTTCTTAAAGCCTTAAAACTTCAAGTTTAACCTTATGAAATTCTCATGATAAACTGTTGGCAAAAGTCAGACGGACATCAGACAGACAAACGAATTTAAAGGACTGCAAAAGCAACAGAGTAACAAGCAGCAACATCATCAATTGAAAAACTACATAAATGAATTCAAAGGGTCAAGTATGTCAAATTTATCTTTTCTACTTGCAACTACAAAATGTCTTTAACCTTTTAAACGTCTTAAATGTAGTTTGTGTTTTATTTTATTATTATTATTTTTTCTCTGCTGTGTCTCCTATTGGATATTTTGTTGTTGTTGTCAGTTTTTCTACTGACAAAATGTGCTTCTTTTTTTTCGAAGATAAAAAAGAAAAGCTGGAAAAAATGGAAAAACAAATTTGTTTTCCTTTTGTGCAACTGAATAATACACAAAATAACAAAAAACCAAAAAATAAAAAATAAAAAAAGAGAAAAACTGTAAAGTAGTGACTGTGTTATTTAAAATGTCTTTTCCATACTGTGAACAATTTACAGATTATCACTTGACAACAAAAACGAGCTGCAACAAGCTACAAACAAGCGAACAAGCAGCAACCACAACAGCAGCAATTTCTGTCTTTGTCATCGTTATTGCTGCTGCTGCTTGCTCTGCCCGTTGTTGTACATACATATTGCATTTGTTTATTTAGCAGTTAAATAACACTGAACATAAAACGTACAAAACCAGCAGGAGTAAGTAACAAATAACTTAACAACAAATCCTCCCCCCCCCCAAAAAAAATAAAAAATATATATAGAAATAATGCACCCAACTGCAGGAGAAAAAAGAAAACACAAAATCCTTTTAAATAATAAAACTTTAATTTGTTGTGAATTTGTTTTAAGAAACATGTTATTTTTTTATTTCTTTTATTTAATTTCCTCTTTAATTACATTTTTCTTGGACCACCAGCATTTTATCACTGGCCACAATGATGATGTTCAATTAAATTAAACAACTTTCACAAAAATAAAAATAAAAAATAATAATAAAGAACTTAAGGATTGCCTGGTTTAAAGGAAATGAAAATATGCCGGAAACGGAAACTAAGTGCAGGAGTAACTAAAAGTTATACGCTTGTATTTATTTCCTTCTACAAAATAATGTTAACACGCAACACTATTTTATTGGATACAAATTAAGGACACTTTTTTAGATTTTTTTTTATACTTTTCATCAAAAAGAAATTTTTAATTCATATTTTTCAAGTTTTCTTCTAAATATTCCAAAGATTTTTAGATATAAACTGTAAAAAAAATTTTATCAATAAGAAAGAAAAACGAACTTGTCGGTAGAATGGAAAAAAAACATCCAAATAGAAAATTCCGCTCGCCAGAAAATAAAAATTCGTCGAAAAACGCAAACAACTTTTAATATAAAAAGCATTTAAAGACAAAAAAAAACGCTTAAAAACCCGTTGCCAAGAAGTGAAAATCGCCAAAAATAAAAAAAAACAACTAAATAGAAAACACCATCGTCAAAAAACGCCTTGAAATGCAAAATAAAACGCAGCAACCCGCTACCAAGAAAAATGTTGCCAAGTATCTTCAAAAATGAATATAATCGCCAATAAACGCTTAAATAGAAAAAAAATTTATTTGCCCTTGTCTACAGTTTTTTTTGCATCCTGGATGCATAAAATAATTTCTGCAAACCTTAAACTTCCAATGCACAAAATCCGCTAAACAATCAGTCGCAGAAAAAATTATTCTCAAAAAATATTCAAACATACGTTTGTTTGAAATAAAATTTGGTTTCAGTAAATATTTTGCACTGCTCCAGTAAATAGTTTCTTCCAATTTTCTTTTAAGCAAAAAAAAAAAAACAAAAAAAATGTAAGACTAGAGATGGGCGCGTAATGAATTTTTCCAACACGACACGAACAAGAATACCAAGATGTCCAACACGTACGAAGAGTAAAAAAAGTATTTTTTTTATATTCAAATAGATACATATTTTTGTTTAATTTCAGAACTTTAAGCTTAAGAGTCCCCTACACTATCAACAAATTTGATGGTTTTACGTGTTTGGAAATTCATGCATCCATATTTTAACACCAAAAATCGTTTCGTGTTTATCGTGTCAATTTTGCTCAACATGATACGACCCGAACACGCATGAAATCAGATTTTCTGTTACGAACACTTCGTGTTAAATCGTGCGTGTTCGTGTCACGAAAAAAAATACGACACGCGCTCATCTCTAGTATAGAGTGAAAAACTCCAATTCATACAATTAATATAAAGTAACATTTGTAACAAAATTGTTTAGAGAAGATTTCTTTTCCAATATAGAAATTATATTAGTTTTAATTTCAGTTTAAAAAATTTGTTGAATCAGACAATTTCGAGCCTTATTTTCGATTTAATCGTAAGCGACAAAAATTAAATTTTTCAGGAGAAGGTTTTTTTTTAAATATTCAAATATGTTTTTTATACGTAAATTATCGCTTACGATAAAATTTTACAGCCCGTATCTTAAAAGTTATCAAAAAGGTTGGCATTTTGATAGTTCTAAACTATGGGTAGGCCCATAAAATTTTAATTTCAATAAAAAAGTATATTTTCGATAACATGTCGCTTAGAATAAAATGGAAAAGAAGGCTCGATTTGTTGATTGACATAATCACATTTTTTTTTTCAAAAAAATTATTAAAAATTTTCCCAAATGAATTTACAAATTTTTTTGTAGGACCTGAATTGAACAAAATAATATTTGGTTCAGAGAATTTTGCGTTTGAATTTGAAAATTAGTTTTTTCCGTGAATCGAGTCGAGTGCGTGTTGTGTTAAGAACTGCGAAGTTAACATTGTGGTGTTCCAACACTGAATAATTTAACACTGTGTGTTCTATACATTTTTCATGTTGATTTAACATTCGAATACTGTTAAATCAAAATGAACGTAAATTCCATACTCAAATAACACGAAGAACCACTTGGGCTTATATCCTGGATTCGCAACTGCGAACCTCTGACTACAAGACTAGTTAGTATACTTCTAGCCAGCAGCAGCAATTTTTCGCTGATAATGCAATTTTATTAGTTAGTCCTAGTTTACACTATTCATGTCTTATTGCTAAGCTGATTAGTTTCATAGGAAAGAGTGACGAGGGGAAAAGAAACGTTACTGTTCCCCTCGTCTCTCTCTCCATCAAACTAATCAGCTTAGCAATAAGACTTGCATAGTGTAAATATGGACTTATGAATATGTATTTTTATTTATTTCTCATTATTTTCTGTGTGTTATTTGTTACAATTTAAAGTTCTATCGGGCTTGTATATATTTTCAAATATTTTTATTTATAAATAAGTATTCAAATAGTTCAGTTGATTAATAAGCTCACAAATTTACAAAAAAATTCAGGCAAAACTATTACTAAACATAAAGTTTAGTAATTTGATGTTTACAACCACCTCATGTAAAAATGATTTCCTTAATAAAAGTGAGTTGAAATAATTTCTAAACCTTTATTTTCCTTAATAGTCTAGATGCAGCAGCAAAAGTAACCAAAAATGTGAATACATTTGCTTCCTTTCACTAAAACATCGTTACCACAAAATTATTAAATATAAAATAAAAATTTGGTTTAACAAAATATCTCCCTACTGGTACCACAAATGAAAAAAAAATAAACAAATTTCAAATAAACAAACCACATGCACACAGGCAAGCAAGTCAGGCAGGCAGCCAGGCTGGCAAAGACAGTCAAATGAACAGACAGACACAGGCAGAAAGAGAGAGCGAGCGAAAGATACAGTTAAGTTTGGTTATTTTAGCATGAATTTCATTTTAATACATTTCGATTGTGTAGTGTGTGGTGAAAACCTTAAAATCTAGATACGAGAAAGTTGACTAAACAAGTTGTTACCATCAACACCAGCAGCAGCAGCAGCAGCAGCAGCGGCAGCAGGACTACTTTAAACAGCTCCGGCCAAAACAAAACATCTTTTGGGGTGGGCATAAATGCATTAAGCAGTGTTAACAACTGCTAAAACACTAACTGGTCTTCATGGATTGGCCACAATACAATCAGGCCATAATACACTCGCACACAAATATTATGGCTTGCGCCACTTAATATTTGTGTGTTTAAAATCTTTATTCCACTGTGAAATATTGGCGTAAGATTATGTTTAGATATGGCTACACGAAGAATTTGCAAAGGAAATTTTGAGTAACACACAGTGGGGCTAAATGGCCATTAGAATTCGATAATTCGAAAATAGTTAGTTGTTCCGTTCATGCTAGTGTTGTTTGGTGTTATTTGTTCCTTAAAAACTACGACATATAAATTGTCTTACAGAGCGATACGAACTTTTGCCTTTTGCTTAATCAAATCATAAATCGGCAAAATGTTGGTTGGTGGGTTGATTGGTCTACGTGGCTGCTTGCTATCTACAAGCAATCAAGTAGAATCGTGAGATTCCGTTAGATATCACTACTCTACCGAGTCCTAACCTATGAAAGAGGTCTGTATGCAATGCTAGATCTAGAGATCAGTCATACTATAAACAACCCTTTTCGCTGGGGTACCGCATGAGGTCTCCTATACCAATTTTTGATGCTTTCAATGGGTCGTTTAGTATGTGTTTTTCTGCCGGCACACGCAGAGCAGGTGAGAAACTGTCGCTTCTTTGTCCTGTTCTTGCAAACTGCTACATAATATATTGTGGGAGGAAGACCTAGACTTATAGCATGAGTGCCGATCTTCCAGTGTCGCCACTTCATCTGTATTGCAGACGGCCTCAAATCCTTTTTCCTTAATAGGCTGTGTATGCTGATAACCCATAATACGAAAGATCATAAGCTTATGCCACATAGACTAGCTGTTATTTTTTTTAGAGTTTACCTCGCATATTATTCCTTGATCCAAGTCAAAGTTGCTTAGAGATTCGATAAGTCTCGAGATCGAAACATTGTTGCAAGCCTAGATCGAAAGATCTTTTAATATGACATACAACTCTTCATGTAAGCCTGTCTCAACACATCTGCTTCTAATATAGGAGCGTTATTCAAATGTTATTGTCTCCTTCAACATTGTGTCCACAATTTTGTCTTTCTTCTTTCAGGTTGAGCTTAGTAGGATGTATGCTTTGGGGTTTCCATAACTTTGTTTGCCTGGGTTCGGTATGAAAACAACTCTTCTCTTCTGCTCTGCTATGCCATTTTTTTAATTTAGTGCTGAGACAAAGCAGCTTGTGCAGAACAGCTGGATAGAGGATGTGGCCATTGTGGACATTCCATTTGAACTCTTTTTGACATTGAAAGTGAAAAAATGTAATATATTGAAATCTTGAATTTTTACTTCGACACGCAAGTTCAGTTTGCAAAGTCTTACGGCCTTACAAATTCTCTTATTTAATATAAGTAAGCGAAAGAAACTTTCTTCTCGACATCGTGGGTCAGGCCGTTAATTCAGCTAGATGAGAGACAGATATAGGAACTCTTTCTCTTTCTGTCTTTCTCCCAGCTGAATTAAGGCCTTGCAAATTAAACTTTAAATAAAAAAATATATTTTCGCTATTTTTTGTCATGTGCCCCACTGTGTAACGGTAGTTTTCTCCATTTCTGAGTTGAAGTTATACAATATGGTAAATTTTCGTGGTAATTCATTGATAAAAGGCAACACAATAGAACCAACCAAACATTAAAACCAAAGAACAAATCCATGTTTTGAATTTCAGTTGTACTTAAAACTTCTGTGGTTCTCCTGGTTTGTTAAAGTTAAGATGTGTGCTGGTTGGTTTGCTCTTTATGCTTTTCGAATTTGTATTGTATTTAGGGACTAGAGCGAATACAGTAAAAGCTTTAAATAGCCGACCCTGGACATGAAATTCCAATCACGGCTTAGAAGCCGTGCTACATTATCCTACGCCATCGTGCGATTTCATCAGACCAGGGTTGTATTTTTTCGTAGATTTGGCGATTGTGTAGGATAGTGGTCTAAAGCATTACTGAGCAATATAATCATTATTGCCGTGTTAGAGGCCGTGATACACTATCCTACACAATCGCACGATTTATGATGAAGTCTATGAAAATTTTCAAAAGACAATAACGATTCATCAGATCAGGGTTGTATTTTTTTTTAGTAAATCGTGCGATTGCGAATGATAGTGAGTCATGACCTTAAGTGTCCATTATTTGTAGAAACCACTGTGTTTTTTGCTGCATGAATATAATAGACATATATTTTCTAATACAATGCGAGTATTTTTATTACAAAATCAACTCAAAACTATATAAATACATACATACATACATATGTACGCGGTATTTATACTTAAACTAGATTTTGACCCTGTTTTTGTTTTTTGCAATATGTTCGTTCGTTCGTTCGTTCGTACGTTCGTTCGCCAGTTCATTTTGCAACCATTCAATGTGGTCATTGTTCTCTAATGATTTCAATAATAATGATGTTAATGACCATAATGATGCTGTTTGATGAAGATATTGTAATTGCATTCTAATGATGATGATGATGATGATTTTCACGTACATATGTGCATCTATTTGTTCATTCAGTTTTTAAGTAGTTTGTTGGAAATTCGAAATATATAGTTGTATGGATGAATGCAGTTATTTGCTTCTTACAAACAACAATAAAAAGAAACATTAAATGAATTATTTTGTGCAGTAAAGAAATATTATTGTTGGCCAAGGCCATGATAAATGATGGTGCATTGTGTAGCTGGCGTAAAATTTGCCTCTTCATTTTTCGGACAAGTAAAATCTACAAAATTTAGAATTAAAGAATAATTATAAATATAAAAATACAGGAGCTTATTTATTTGACTTTAGATCTAATGCAACTACGTCCTACTACATACTCCGACATTTGCATTTGAGGTAAACAGCTTGGAAAGCTTTTACAATTTGTTCTTGTTTCTGTGCAAAGTGAACAGCAAAGCAGTGTTGTCGCCGAGATCTTAGGTCGAATCGTTACATCCGTGAACGTGCAACTCGTCCCGTAAAAAAAAACACCACTTTCGGATTATGACAGACGTGAACATACTCAAATTCAGCTTATACGAGTGGCGTATCACTTAATTTGTTTTCGTACGATTGTCTAGACTATCACGGATATGACGATTGGAGCCCTGATTGGCTGTTGTGCTATCGCCGTTGTGAAAGTACAAAGATGTTTTGTAAAAGCTCGCACATTGTGCATATAGCCTGGCTAAGCACCTCTAGATGCATTTCGTTTCTGCTTAGGAAACTCTTCCGTAGGCTTCTTAGCTTATTATGTTTATTTTTATAATTCTCAATAACATTTTGAATTTTTTTATATTATAAGTATTTTTTTTTTTTTTTTGCTTTTTCGAATAGTTTTTTGGTTAAAGTATGCTGATAGTTTCCTTACCAGAAACGAAATGCATCTAGGCCAGTCATGGTTGCTGGTTTGCTATCGTATTTATTTTAACCAGACCTACTATAGTTATGTTTCATAAAGTTTCCCAAAGCACACCATACATAATTAAAAAAAAACTAGGTATATCTTGAAATTTTTATTTGATCTTTCAATGTAGTTGGTTTCTTTTTTATATTTGACAACTGTTCTTTTGAAAATTTTAAATTATTTTATTGTTTTTCAATAAGAAAAAAAAAACAATTTCATAGCACAATAAAAAATAATGAAATGAAATAATAATGAAATCTAAATCCATAAGGCCTCTTAGAATGAACTAATTTTGCACTTAAAAAAGTGGGCGTAGATATGCCCACTAAAGTACTTTCACTTGACCGATATTTATGAAACTTGGCACACACCTTGAGCTCTGAAAGTCACACGATGCTGAGTTTAGAAAAATTGGCGGACAATAATGTTTTTAAAACTGGGCGTGGCCACTGGACTGAAAACATAAAATTGGGCAAAAATAACAAAAAACGCCAAAACTAAAAAAAATCGCTAAAACTAAAATAAATCGGCCAAAACCGAAAAAATCGCCAATAACGAAAAAACGCCAAAATAAAAAAAAACGCAAAAACTGAAAAAATATAAATATCGCCCAAATGAAAAAAAAACGCCAAAGCTAAAAAATCGCTAAAACGAAAATAAGTCACAAAAAATCTCCAAAAACGTAAAAAAAAACGCCAAAATTATAAAAAAAAACAGAAAAGTGCCAAACAAATTTTAAATTTTTAAAAAAATATCTACATCAGGTAAGAGATTTGATATAGGCTAAAGTTCGTATAATATTGCATATGAATTTTTATTGAAATTATTTCATCGAGCAACAGCGTATGGACATATCGTGCCATAATCGTCTAAAAAGATCAAGCCACATAATATTCGATGGTAAATAATCGATTTTCGTTCAAAAGACGAGGTCCAAAAAATGTGTCAGTTAAGCTGTTTTGGCGGTTATGGCTCGATATGTACGTATATACATCCTTCCACACTACCTAATGAAAGCTTTTGCGTTAACAAGCAACCATATTTTAAAAAAAAAGAAATGTCTTAGCAACTAAGAAAGTTCTTTTTTGCTTTTTGTTGAACGTTGGCAGCAAATGGAGGTGTTGCACATAAATAAAGCAAACAAGAAAACAAACCATAAGTATTTGCAGACACTAGGCAGCAACCTAAACGGAGTTACTTACAACTTGCAATATTTTTTTTTTTAGCAATTTTCAATAGAGTCTTTCGTGCGAACGAACGTAACTATTTATTGCTGACTGGCCCACCGGCTCACAGGCTCACTGGCTTGCTGGTTTGAGTGTTTGACTTTGTCTTTATTTAAACATGGTAATAACATTATTTTATACCAAAAAATGTCATAATTCTCTTTCACTGCCGATTGGCAGGCCAGGCTGGGGCATTGCTTCAGCTGCAGAAAAAAGAATGGAAATGTTAAACCGTTTGTATACGCTCACAAAAAAAGAAGAAAGCAAAATGAAAATAGAAAAAATAAAAAGCAAAGAAACAACAAAATAACAATCGATCGATAAGGATGCAGTAGCGCTGAGTTTGACATTTGCAATTGCAACAAATAAAAATGAATTTTTTCTTCACAAACAATACCTTAAGGTTTTAGTGCAAGATTTTATTATACTTCATCCAGCCGACTAGTTGTCATGTTGCTGGCAGCAGTGAATTGAGGGAAAGCTTTTGTTATTTGCCAAAAAAAAAATAAAGAAAATGTTAACCAATTCAAAACTCTTATGAATAAGACTTTTTGCTGGCTGTATGCTTTCCTCTGTATTTGTGGCGCACAACATCTATAAAATAAATGTTAAGCAAACTGAAGTTTTTGGAAATTCAGTTTGTTCGCCATTGGCCGGGCCTGGCTCTTGATTGTTGCTTAAAGCTGTGAGAGTAGAATGTTTGTTTTTCTTAATAGCGAACATCAGCTATTGTTGTATGAAAGTTTGTTGGCTTGCTACTTCATGTCATTTAAAGCAAGATTTTGATCAGTAAAGGAAATTTATTAATGTCGTCAGTAGCATATCGTGCCATAACTGCCAAAAAAGCTTAAGCGACATAATTTTCGAACTTAATTTTTTTTACCAAACTCGATTATAATGACCACAAACAAACGATCTTTGTCAAAACAAAAAAAAAACCAGGTTAAAAAATGTGAATTAAGCTTTTTTTATGGCACGATATGTATGTGCAGTGTTGTCAATTTAGCGCTTTCACATTACGGAAATTAAACGACCAATGCGTTTTACAAAATGATTCCCTTAATTTTTTTTAAATGCTCAAAAAACACGCCCACTCCCCATGAATTCGCCCTTCGTTTTTTTTTGGAAAGGTGGAAAAAAATGTGCACCTTCTGCCACATCTCAAATACCGAAATTATCTCATTACAAAAATTCAGAGTGTATACAAAAAATCTTGAGAATCAGTTGAGTAAAATGCGAAATATGTGAAATATTATTTTAAATTTCAATGGGCGTAGAGCAGCTCAACCAATTTTTTTAAATGAATTATCGAAAAGCCCAAGTTGCGTTGAACATTTTCAATAATCGGTTATTTAGACGTAAATAAAATTATTTTGAATTTTAAGGGGCGTGCCCACGCCTACTTTCTCAATCTCGCAGTTTTGTCATTGAAAGCATTCAAATCATGCGCCAAAATTTCATAAGAATTTATTGAGTGGAACTTATAGTAAATATAAAATTAAATTAAGGGGCGTGGCTACGCCCACTTTGCCTAATGCGTTATTAACTTATTTAAAGAGCCCCAGATGTGTGCAAAATTTCGAAGGAATCGGCTAATTAGAATTAAATAAAATATTACATTGAGTTTTAAGGGGCGCGGTCTTGCCCATTTTCTCAAACATAAGATATTGTCGTTGAAAACACTCAAAGAATGCGTCATACCTCGTAAGAATTAGTAAGAGTACAATTACATTTAATGTAAAGTTCAATTTAAAAGGGGCGTGGCTACGCCCACTTTTCCTAATGCGTCATTAACTTATTTAAAGAGCCCCAGATGTGTGCAAAATTTTAAAGTAATCGGATAGTTAGAATAAAATAAAATATATTGAGTTTTAAGGGGCATGGTCCCGCACACATTCTCAATCACGCGATTTTTTCATTGAAAGTATTAAAAAAATGTGCCAAATTTCATCAAAATTAATTGAGTAGAATTACAGCAAATGTAAAGTTAAATTTTAAATGGGCGTGGCTATGCCCACTTTACTTAATGCGTAATTAGGTTATTCAAAGAGCCCAAGATGTGTGCAATTAAATTAATAAATAATAATAAATAAAATATTAAATCTACTTTTAAGGGGCGCGCCGCCTATATTCTCAATCAGGATATTTTGTTATTGAAAGCATTCAAAGCATGTGGCAAATTTCACTTGCTCTAATGCGTAATTAACTAATTAAAAGGGCCAAGACGCGTGCAAAGTTTCGAAAGAATAATTTTGTTAGAATAAAATAAAATATTATACCCGCCCATTCAAACACGAAATTTCGGCATTTGCAAGAACACAAAGCATGTGCCCAATTTGAAAAAAATTTGTTGAGTGTAATAACATGAACTATCATTTTTACTTTTAAGGGGCGTGGACACGCCCACTTTATCTAATACGTGATTACCTTCTTCAAAAGTTGTTAAGGACACATTTGTGTAAAAAATTACAAAAAAAGAGGCAAAGATTTAATGGGCGTAACAGTAGTGCCCGCTTGTTTCTTACTATTCTTTCAAAAAACATCTACAATTTTAAAACCAAAACAAATAACGAAGTTAGGAAGTAAAAAACATGAGAAAACTAAAAAATATCTAACACACTAATTGAGAAACTTCGTAATTTTTTTGAAGTTGCTTAAAAAATTTCATATGAGTCTGTTTGCTTTATTGTCAATATTTACACATGCTGTCGCATCAACAACAAAATCAAATGAAAGAAAAGCAATTTTTGTGTGATTTTCAAGTTGTATGCAACTTCAGAGTTCAGGTTTGCAAAATGCTTGTATACACATGTAAAAGAAGAAGAAAAAGAAAGAATATGAAATGTAATCATAATGAGACAGAAAAAGTCACATACAAAACCCAAAACTAGAATCCGAAACTAAAATGCTTTGGGCATTCCAGGTTACATCTGCTTAGATTTTATCTGCTTACGCTCCACTTGCATAAATGAAATATATTTATTATATACAGTCGAGTGTGTAAATATAGCACACTTCAATTAAGCCGAAGCTCAACAAATATCAAAGTTGAAACAAGAAAGTTATATTATTTAAACAAAATTAATATGTATTAGTTTTTATAGTTTTATATTATTTTGATTTAAAAGTGAAGCGTGGATTCAATTAATTTATTAATTAAAAAATATAAATTTACCAAACAAAAAGTTAATGCAAAAAAGAAATTGGCTATTTTTTGTTAGGCACTGTATAGTTCACTTCGAACTTCTACAAGCAATTATAATAAATAAAAAATAATTAATAACAAAACGTGAATCAATAACAAAAAGCAATAATACCAAAAAACACAGAATAAGTCTATTTAGTGAATAACATCACACAAAAATTTCACTGAAATTGTGAAATAAAACACACAAATATGGTTGCGTTGTCAAAGCATACGTGTACCGGCGTAAAAGTTTAGTTAAGGCCATGATTCACTATCCTACACAATCGCGCGATCTACGAAAAAATACAACCCTGATCTGATGAATTGTTTTTGTCTTTTGAAAATGTTCATAGACTCCATCATACCAGGGCTGTATTTTCTCAAAAATCGCACGATCGTGTAGACTAGTGTATCACGGCCTTTAATAACATATACGAAAAAAAGTAATCAAGACAAATAATTTATAATTGAGAAAGAGAACGAACCTCTAATAGTTCCCAAAAACATCGGTGCGGGAACGATTTTAAATTATAAAGGCTTCAAAAACTAGAACATGCATATCGTCTGTTGGTTATTGGTTTGCGGCACAGTATATTCAAAATACATTATTCTGGTTTTACTTGGAACCTCTAAGTTTTAATTTTTTAAAAACATCAAGCATCACTAAAGTTGTGAAGGGGATACTTCAAAAAAAAAATTATACATTTTTTTTAAATTCGAAATTTAAATGTCCTGCTTTCTAACCATCACTGTTTTATTTCCTTAAGCTGCCGCACAATACTAGTTTCCATATATGCTAAAATTAAAAAAAAAAAAAGAAATGACTCTTCAACGAAAAGAGTAACTTTAAAAAAAATATGCAACGAAAAAATAGTCGAAAGTCGAGAGCCATGGCAAACTGAACTGACTGGAATGTTTACGGTGCGCATGCAGTAAAATCCATTAAAAATGTGTCATTTTTGCTGCAGGGTTCTTACCATATCAGCTCTTTTTTTGTTTCTTTGAACTTTTTTTTAATTTAACGTTGTTCTGCTTGAGTTTTATTTTAGATGCTTTTTTGTTTTGTTTTGTTTGTTTTGCACAAGTACTTGTCTCATCTCACCTCTGCACACTGAAACAGCCTTGTTTCCTCTGTAATCCAAAGATTGTGTCATCTTTAGCGAGTGTTGACTTGCTCTGGATTTTGATTTTCAGTCTTTTATACTGGTCGCTTGCCACAAAATAGTGCTGCCATACACAGTTTGTTTTATTTTTATGAAGACATGCATATGCATGTACACAAAGCGAACGTTTGTGTTAGGATAAATCACAGAGTTATAAATAATGAAATCATTGATAAGAAAAAGGATTACATTGTTACCATGACATTTGATTTGATAAGGCGATGAAAGTATTAACGCAAAGTAGAGTAATTGAAAAAGAATTTTTTAAAGCTTAAAATATATAATAATTTTGCATTCGCCGGCCAAGTAAAATTGAAGGAAAGAGGTACGAAATAAATTAAATTAATTAAAACTTTCTGCTTCCTCTCAAAAGCTTTCTTTAACTTTCTGACAGTATATAAAATTTAAAAAAAAAACATTTCGCAAACTTTTCCCGCAAAAGCAAAAACTTTTAAATTATTTTTGAATCGTTAGAACAAATCGTTATTTTCAACGCAAAATGCATTTGATCATTTTACAGAAGGAGAAAAAATTTTAAATTTAAAAATATTGTGTCATTTAATGCAGAGTTTTGCAATCTGTTCTTACCTTGGCAAACAGCCTGGGCTCTTCGCATGACGTTGGCGATTTTTTTTAGTTTAAGCGATTTTTTTAGTTTGGGCGTTTTTTTCGTTCTGGCGATTTTTTTGCGTATTTTCCCAAATTTTTTCGGTTGTTTCTTTTAGTTTTAGCGATTTTTTTCTTTCTTGTGCTTTTTCTTTGCTGCGGCGATTTTTTTACGTTTTTGGCAAATTTTTTCGATTGTTTTTTAGTTTTAGCTATTTTTTAGTTTTGACGCTTTTTCTTCGTTTTAGCGAATTTTTTCGATTGTTTATCGTTTCAGCGATATTTTTTATTTAAGCGCTTTTTTATTTTTGTTTTTTGGTTATTTTTTCCAGTTGTTATTTAGTTTAAGTGGTTTTTTAGTTTTGGCACTTTTTCTTCGTTTTGGAGATTTTTTTAGTTTCTGGTGAATTTTTTCGATTGTTTTCTAGTTTCAGCTATTTCTTTGGTTTTGCTGCTTTTTCTTCGTCTTGGGGATTTTTCTTCGCTTCGGCGATTTTTTTAGTTTCTGGTGAATTTTTTCGATTGTTTTCTAGTTTCAGCTATTTTTTTTTTGTTTTGGCGCTTTTTCTTCGTCTTGGCGATTTTTAATCGCTTCAGCGATTTTTTCGGTTGTTGGCGAATTTTTTAGATTTTTCTTACTTTTAGCGATTTTTTTTTAATATTGCGCTTTTTTCGTTTTGTTGATTTTTCTCGGTTTTTGGCAATTTTTTCCGGTTGTTTTTTAGTTTAAGCGGTTTTTTACTTTGGGCGCTTTTTTCGTTTTTGGGGATAATTTTCGGTTTTTGGCGATTTTTCTAGTTTTTTGGCGTTCTTTTTTACTTTTGGTAATTTATTTTTTGCATTTTAGCGATTTATTTTTTTTTGTTATATAAATATTTCATTTAAGCGCTTTTTTATTTTGGCGATCTTTGGTTTCGGCATTTTTTTTTTAATATTGGGATTTTTAGTTTTAACGTTTTTGATAATTTCAACAGTTTGCCTCTTACCGTTTCCAAGATACAGCAAGTTGTCAAAATTTAAAACTCAATATTACATTAACTGATAGAATACCCTTTAACTTTGATTTTTTTTTTAATTGCAGTGTTAATTGGAAAATTTCAATTGTTCATATGTATATAATTGTCTGTATATTACATTAGGATTTCAACATTCTTCGTTGCTCGCTTTAGAACACCCTTTAATTTTTAACTGTCATATACAGGGTGGGCCAAAAGTTACCATGGGGTTTAAAAGTTTAATAACTTTTTCGTTTATTAATTTTTTTTCCTCAGATTATATAATATACAAAATGGAAAATTTTTTTACACTAAGTATGAAAAATAATGTCTCTTAAATGACCACCGTTTTCAGCTTCGCACTGATGGACGATTATGATTATGAGTGATGAAGCTCATTTTCATTTGAATGGCTTTGTTAATAAGCAGAACTGTAGGTTCTGGGGTTCTAAAAATCCAAGAGCCATTCATAAACGCCAATTGCACCCCATTAGGTGTACAATATGGTGTGGGATCACATCTGAAAATATCATTGGGCCTTACTTCTTCGAGAATGAAGATGGAAGTGCTGTAACCGTAAATGGAGAGCGGTATCGGTTTATGATAGAAAATTTTTTATGTCTTGCTCTTGAAAACAGACCTGGTATGTGGTTTCAGCAGGACGGAGCCACTGCCCGCACTGTCCGAGACACAATGGCACTTTTCAGTCAAATTTTTGGAGAGCGAATAATTTCCAGAAATTCGGAAATAATTTGGCCCAGCGCGATCGCCAGTTTTGACAGCACCCGACTATTTTCTTTGATGTTATTTGAAGTAGCGAGTGTATGTGAACAAGCCAGAGACAATCCTTGAACTCAAGGCAAACATTGTTGCAGAAATTTTGGAAGATATTATGGAAAATGCTCTAAAACGAGCCCATCAGTGCGAAGCTGAAAACAGTGGTAATTTAAGAGACATTATTTTTCATACTTAGTGTAACAAATTTTCCATTTTATATATTATATAATCTGAGAAAAAAATAAAAAAAAAAAAATAAACGAAAAAGTTATTAAACTTTTAAACCCCAAGGCAACTTTTGGCCCACCCTGTATTTATTGTTGTAGCGACCAAAGATTTACATATTCTGTGAAAATTTCAGGTCTGTAGCTCTTACGGTGCTGGAGTAAACAGCTTGTGACGGACAGACATACAGATGGACGGACGGACATCGTAGCGAAAAAATTGGGTTCCTTAAAAAATTTATAAATTTCAGTGAAAAATTAAACAAGAACTGATAATAAAAATATTACACTAATATTTTCCGAGTTGATGCTTATAAAGCGAAAAATACGTTACGCTGTTTATTGTATAGGGTACTCTGTAGTGTGCATAGGATGAACTGAACAATGTGTAAAAAGTACCTTGTACAATTCCTGGATTGACAAAGTATCAAACAACGGCGATATTTAAAAACAAATTTAATGAGAATTATATCCGTGTCTAATTTTTTTTTAAATAAACTATGGTTCATTAATACATTGGTAGTGGAATATTACTTCTTCTTAGGCAGACTTTCCTGACGAAGAGTTTCCTTTAAGGAACTGGTTCTTAGCTCATTTACTCAGGCCATCATCCTGCATTTGAACCATATGTAGCGACCAAGAAATAGCAGTTATTCGTTCTAGCTTTCTATGCACACTTTCACACATCCATATGTACATATAAGTACACTCACACACATACATACATACACACATACACACATACACATGTTTCTAACCACTTGGATTTACCGTTCAATTTGTGCACTCAACTCCATGCAACTGTGTTTTATTTTAGTAGAGCAGATTTCTTTTTTTTTTTTGTTGTTCTATTTTTCTCTTCTATTCATATTTTTGTTATTTTTGCATTTACAATTTCTTTTTCATCCATGTAAGAGTATGTACGACTACATTAAAGAATTAAAGGAATCATAACGGTTTGTCAACGAAATGTCTTTAAACTTTTGGAAAACAGGATTATGAATGCGGTTTTGAAGTTTTTCCGTCTTGTTTGTTTTTTTTTCTCTACAATATCTTTTGATTTTATTCTTCTTATGTATCTTTGGTTAAGGTTAAACGAAATAAATGAAAAGTATGTAACAGAAATTATTTTGGGAAAAAAATCGATTTCATTTTGTTAAAATCGTAAGCAAGGTTTTAGGATCAGTCGTCGTGCTATCAAATCTGTTTGGGAGATACAATATGTACGTATGTATGGGGGAAATTCGTATCGAAAACCAAGGAAACAAGCGAATCTAATTTGTTTAAGGTGTGTGCAGTTTGAAATCTTGCATGGCACTTGGTTTATTGCTTTTGCTGCAAATGGAGGGAAAATGTGAACGACTGACGGTTGGTTGGTTGGTTGGTTGGTGAGTTGAAGGTTTCTTAAGGTTATATGTACATATGTATGCATGACTTTAGACACGTTACAAATGTTGTTTGCATAACGTAGTTGATAGTTTGAGGTTTACTTCCCTGATTGTATTGATGGCATAGGAAAATAACTAACTTTCTAAAATGAATGATTTAGGGGATATAAAGGGAAAATTTAAGGCGATTTATATACATACATTTGTACGTACATACACGCATACAGTGTCCCCCATAAGTCAAGGTACCTCAGCTGAAATAAGCAAGCACATCAATTTTACAAAAAAATATCTATAGGGTGTTTTTTAGAGGTATAGAACTTCGAATTGAAATAAAACACAAGAAAATCGTTTTAATGTCCATCAATTTGGCTTTATTGGAAGGATAATTTTAAGCCATTAACGTTTAAATATGATTTCGGGCATGTGGCCGCCGCGGCTGGCTCGAATAAAGCCAATTCTACAGGTCCAATTTTCAACCACTTTTTCGAGCATATGGGGCCGTATGTTGGCAATAACGCCACGAATGTTGGCTTCCAAGTCCCCTAACGTTTCTGGTTTGTTGGCGTAGACGAGCGACTTCACATATCCCCAAAGAAAATAATCCAATGGTGTCACATCACACGATCTTGGTGGCCAATTGACAGGTCCATTCCGCGAAATTATGCGCTCATCGAATGTTTCCTTCAATAAATCGATTGTGACGTGCGCTGTGTGGCATGTAGCGCAGTCTTGTTGGAACCACAACTCATCCACATTCATGCCATCCAATTCGGGAACAAAATAGTCGGTTATCATGGCTCTATACCGGTCTCCATTAACGGTAACTGACTCTCCAGCATTATTTCGGAAGAAGTATGGCCCAATGACTCCACCAGCCCATAGAGCACACCAAACAGTCAGTTTTTGTGGATGTAATGGCGTCTCAAGGGTCTCATGTGAATTCTCTTCACTCCAAATGCGGCAATTTTGCTTGTTGACGTAGCCATTCAACCAAAAATGAGCCTCATCACTGAACAAAATTTTGCGATGAAAATCAGCATCGAGATCAATCTCATTTTCGGCCCATACACCAAAATCACGACGCATTGCATGGTCTCGCGGCTTTAATTCTTGCACAAGCTGGATCTTGTAAGGTCGCAAGCCAAGATCTTTGCGCAAAATCTTCCATAAAGTTGATGGACAAAGCTCCAATTGCTGTGCGCGGTGGCGAATCGATTCATTCGGGTCCTCTTCAACACTGCTCTACAGCGGCAATTGTTTCTTCGGTGCGCACTGTTCGACGTCTCTGCGGATGCGTATTATCACATAGAGTAAACGTAGTGCGAAAACGATCCATGGTTAACCGAATTAATTGCTCTGATGGACGATTATGTCGACCATAAAATGGACGGAGCTTGCGGTAAACTTCGCGAACTGAACCATTATTTTCGAAATAAATTTGCACGATTTGCAAGCGTTGTTCTTTTGTCAACCTGTTCATGATGAAATGGCAAACCAAACTTAATATTAATCACTTGACAGCTGACAAAATGGCCGCCAGTTAAAAAAGTGATGCCAACTTAAAGTTCTAAATAAAAAACACCCAATATTTAAATTTCATTTATTTATTATTTTACTATATCAATCGGTATGCAAAAAAAGAACAATAACTTTGCCAAATATTTTTAGCAAAACATTAAGAATTCCTGTTAGTTTTTCTGAAAAAAAAAGTAAAAAAATGTATTCCTTGATTTTTGCAAAAAAAAAAAGAGAACGAAGAAATTATATTTTTGGCCTAATATGTTAATAATATTTATTTAGTGGACTCTTAAATTCTTTACTGGCATATATAGTTAAACGCCATCACCAAGTCTGAATTAGCTGTTGGTAAAAAATTGATGACTCCCCATTTTTTGAGCACGCACTGATTTTCGAATTCTTTAGAGGCCCATAAAAAGTTGGGCATCAAAATCTATGGTAGTACCATCGAACCTGTACTGTCAAGTCCGTGTGGATTTTTCACTGTTGCACAGTGTTTTCTATCAATTAAAATTGTTGAGTTATAATATAATTTATAATTTTTAAATCAAATACAAAGGTTATTAATTTCGTTCATATTTTCAACAAATGGAACTTTTAAAAATTTTCATGGAATATTTTGTTCCCTATTAAAATAAGCCCAGATGCATAGTGATGCATTTACGATCAGACTCATTGTCAATATGTATAAAGCAAGACGAATTTAGAACCGGTTGCCTTCGTCCGCGCTATAGCGATGTAATCAGCTGTTTGAAATGGAAAAAAACTAAAAGCTTCTGCCCAAAATTAAATTGTACTTAATTTTGTGATTGATAATAAAATAATATTTTGCACATATTGTTGATGGTTGTAGATGGTAAAATATTTCACAAATTTTGTTATTTCAGTCAACAGTTTTTGACAGATGGGGTTGGTTAGTGGAAGCTGAATGACAAAAGTTGAAAAGGAACCTTATGGTTTTCGCTACGATATTCGTCTTTTTTTTTGAGAACCGTAAGACCTACGAACTTGACATTTTCACAGAATATGTAAAACTTTGGCCGCTACAGCAACAAATGTATATGACAGTTAAAAATTAAAGGGTATTCTAAAGCGGGCAACGAAAAATATTGAAATCTTAATGTAATATAGCGACCATTAGATGTAGACACTGTCTGTATTTTTCGCACACTACACCAATTAAGACTGAGATTTAAAAAAACAAAAACAAAATTAAAGGGTATTCTATCAGTTAATTTAGTTTTGACCTTGTAATTTTGACAACTTGCTGTATCTTGGAAACCGTAAGAGGCAAACTCTTGAAATTTTCAAAAACTAAAAAATACCAAATCTAAAAAAATTCCGTAACCAAAAATCGCAGAAACAAAAAAAAAACAACGCTTAAATGAAAAATATCACAAAAAATAAATAAATCGCTGAAATGCAAAAAAAAAAATATAAAAAATAGAAAAGGTCGCCAAAAAAACTTAAAAAAAATCGCTAAACCTAAAAATATGTATTGCAAACAAGGGAAAAAATAATCGCTAAAAATAAAAAAATGGCCAAAACAAAAAAAAACTAAAAAAACGTCAATATAAAAAAATCGCCTAAACTGACAATACACATGTATTGTAAAAACACAAAAGAAATAATCGCTAAAACCCACAAAAATTGCCAAAATGACAAAAAACGCCAAAAATAAAATTATTTATGTAAAAAATCGCTAAAAACCGCAACAATCGCCAAAACGGAAAAAAACGCCAAAACTAAAAAAATCCCCAAAATTAAAAAAATTCCCAAAACCTGAAAAAATCGATAAAAGTCATTAAAAAGAATAAAAGCCTTCGTGTGCGGGTCAAATTCGCACTTTACTGAATTAGTTTACTGTCCTTTCAAAAAATGTTGGACCAAACTAGATGAAACAGACTAGTTACATCATGGACTCATGTAAAGCATTCAATCCTGCAAGATAAGTGTTCGTGTTTAAACTATTATGAACGTTCTTCTTAGGCACTTTCCACATGGGGTAGTTTTGGGGATGGTCCGATGTAATGCAAATTTGGACCATGTGGTCCAACCCTAGGGCATCGCAATGTTAAATCGACCATATTTTATCCATACATTTGGATTAAATTTGAATTCGTCCTGGTCCTTTATGGAGTCCTTACTTGCATGTATGGACTAGTCGCGTTATTTGCAGGGGTATGTATATATGAAGCAGCTAACAATTTTTTTTTTAATATTGCCATGATTTTGCAGGATTTTATTATAAAAAAATTACTTCTTAAAAGTCATTAAATATCTCAAGAAATATTTGGAACGTTTACTATACAAAAAAAATCTTAATAACTTCCTAATAAAATATCAAGTGTTTGCCCCTACATTTACACGATAAGAATGACGAACAATGACGAACATATGTACATACATAAGTAGCTAATTGGTAATTATCAATTAAAAGGTAATTTCTTCAGAAACTTGAAATCGTACCGACACTTCTCAAGAGCTTACAGCTGATATTGTGGCATTCAAAGTGTTTTGACTGACTGTGTGTGTGTAACATTATGACTGAATGACAAGATAAATTTACTCAAGAATTTAACATCAGAAGTGGTAAATAAACGCATAAGGTGTGTTAATTTCACAGTAAGCTGGTAAAATCCGTCATAAAACACTTTAATAGTTAAACAAACATTTAAACATTTTATTCATTCATTCAGTTGCTCTCAACAAGATGTATTATATACATACGTATACATATGTATGTACATGCGAGTGAGTACATATGTACAAACGTTTGTACATACATAAATATGCATGTATGTATTTATGCATCTGTCAGTTACGGTTTGAGTTGTTGTTGTTGTTGTTTTTGTAAAAATACTCGAAAATAATTGCATGTTTTTAAAAGTAAATTCGGTTAAGATACAACTTGTTTATTATTTAAGTTCTCTGACATTGTACTCGCAGCAGCTTAAAGAGTTAATTAAAATATTAAAATCTTTATTCGTTTTTTTTATAATTTTCTTTACCACAATAAACCAATTGAAATGTATGTATGTATGTATTCATAGTGTATAGTATTATAGTATACCTATTTACTTAATGATTTAATTACACTTTATCATTTCTTAGCAAATATAGAAACAAAATTAAATAATAAATAACAAGTACTTAATTTAAGTATGTTTAATTAACTTATAAAAATGACAGTCTGCAAACAATAGAAACAATTGCAAGCAAACTCGTTGTCAACATCAGCCGCTAAATGTCAATTGTAGTAAAACCGTATCTTTTTTTTCTTTCTTTCAAATTCATTCTTTTGTTTTGTCCCTTTTTTATTTACTACCAGACTTCATCACTATTGAGTTGAAGTTAATAAAACAAAATATATGTATATATTACTGTTGATTTACTCGCCGCTTTGCTGCACTATTGTCCAATTTTCTATGAAGATAATTTGATCAAATCAAATAGAAATAAAATACAATCAAAGGAATTGTATTTGTTTTAGGTTTTCTTGTCACGTAATTTATGACACTACGACCCTAAAATAATAATAATACAAAAAAAAACAAGTAGAAATTGACAGTTACTGATACTATTTAATGGCATTTAAAGTAATAAAAACAAGACAATAAAAAAAAGCCGCAAAGGTCTTAACGCAATATTAGTTGGCGAAAAGTAATCCAAGAAATAAATAGTAGGCAGAGAAGAAAACTCGTAAAACTAAAAAGTATTTTAAAAATTTTTAATGTCTATTTAAGGCCATGACTCACTATCATACAAAGTCGTGCGATCTATGAAAAAGTACAACCCTGGTGTGATGAATTGTTATTGTCTTTTGAAAATTTTCAGGGTTGTATTTTTTCGTAGATCGCACGACTTTGTATGATAGTGTATCACGGCCTTTACGGATTAGTAAAATATTAATTACGATTTCAAAAAAAGAAAGATTGTTCAAAGCTTATCGTGTGATTTAAAGCTCTTCTTTCATTGGAGATGGACAGGGAATTAGAGAATTATTCTGCCTTAGAATAAGGATTTGTCTCATTATGGAATAATTTTTGAAACCATAAACATTTTGTAAAAGAAGTCGCATTGTAATTGAAAAAGAAAACTAAAATATGAACTATCAATTATAGACTTGGAACGTTTCTCTCCAATAAACCAAACGTTAATACAAAAACAGGGCGCACAAATTTTCATGCAATATTAATTGAGTTTGTATGGAAATTTCGATCGATATCTAATGCCCTAATTTGCCTCCGGGCTGGTTTTCATGAAAGCAAATCATGTGCTGACCATGTCCCCACGCTCAGAACTATTATAGAGCATATGAAAATCTCTAGAACGCTGGAGGGGGTCCCAAATGCCATTACCAAGGTAATTAAAAAAATGCATTGCAATGCAGAGAACAAATTCCTGCTTAACAAACAAACCTTAGATTTCTTATCAATCGCCCTTGGAGTCCGCCAAGGGTGTGGAATCCTCCTCCTACTCATACTGCATGAAGTAATCGGTTCAATAAACATAGCAGACACTAATGGTCTGTAGTGGGCTGCATTCAGGAAATTAATTGAATTAGACTTTATAGACGATGTATACATAATTTAGAAGATACACATAAGTACTAAACTTCAAGCTCTTCATCAAAATGCAGTTAAAGTTGAATTCTGCATCACCACAAAGGAAATACTGAGTATAAATTATGGAATTTTGGACATAGTGTGTACTGGCAGCAACTCTTGGCATTTCCCATATTTTTGGGATTGCTCTACAAGCAAAGAACAATATGTGAAGAGTAGTGCACACATTCTAAAAATGACAAGAAAATAATGATGGTTAGGTTAGATTAGGAAGGGTAGTGTTGTTACACTCGAAGACCTAATTGGATCCATTGTATAAATTAACCCGTTTTGTATCTAGAAAAGCTCCTATTACCTGTAAGTAAGCCACTTAATACTCACGATGAAGCCCCTGATGTCTTCCAGTTTGCACTTTGTGATATCACTAGTGCTCTCTTTAAAACATCTCCTCAGCCACCCAAAGCCTATGGAGGAGGTTTTAAACCTCTGCAATGTTAGATAATATGCTTTATGGTTTATAGTTCCTCTAGGCAACGCGCCTATCAAGACCCCTAGCACCTTCCCCTTCATAGTCACTAGCAGCTTGGATCCTTCCTACTCCCCCAGAAACAGTTGGACCTGTCCCACATCCATTTGCTGATTTCCTCATAGTAATGACACATCGGTAATTTAACCCATCTCTCACACGTTCCCTCATCCAACGCTAACCCTCTTCCTGCCAGCTCATCGGCAAGTTCATTTACCTCAACCCTTCATTAACCCAGAAGCCAACATAATCGAGTGCCATTTCACACTATGCCTTTTTAGCCTGCCTTGTTTTGACAACTTTGTTTTAAACCCCTACGAAAAGTCACGCACATTTACATTAAGACTTTTTCTTCTTCGTGCCTTTTTGACAATTATATACATGATTAATGCTGAGAGTACGAAAAGGGCAAAGAGAAAAGTCAAAAATCCCCTCAAATTTTCATTATTTCATTTTGTTTTACCCCGCAAACTTTTCATACCCCTCTCACCAACAAACTAAAAAAGCCTGCAAGAAAGGCACAGTGTAAATTGCGTCTGAGCAAGTTGAGTGCTACAGTCACTAACTACTCGTAGTTTCCAATGGACATTGTGTCCCTTCAAAGAGTTTTCTGCCGCCTGACTACTGACTTAGAAGGTTACTTTCTTGCCTCCAGCCAATTATTGGCCACCAGCTTCGTGGCTCTGAGCATCGCCAGGGTCTCCGCCTAGAAAATGCTACGTTCATTCGATAGTCTGTAAGAACTACTAATGTCCGTATTTTACCCTTCTATAATTCCATATTTTACCCTTCTGTAAAGACTGCGATATTACCAGTGGGGGTATCCTACTAAAATCAATTTCAACGACCTTAGAGTCACGTATTATGGAGCACCGCCCACTAAATCTGATTTCATTCAAGATTGCTGTATGGTAATGTTGTCCTCACCAAACCTGCCTCTAAAGAAAGTCTAAAGAGACTTCTTGCCGCTGTTCTTACCACAAAGTCTTCTATGTAAAGCAGGTGAAGAATGACGTCCAAGACAGCCTGAGGTGATGCCCATGCAGGCACATCTCTGTACTTCAGTAATTAAGTGTTTGATTTTAGACCTGTGGTTCCTTCCAAAATTTTTCTTAGAATTATACATATGTAGATTTCGCTTCTACTATACGATTTTTTATTTTCGTTTTCATCCATACAAATCCACCCGGCCTAATGTATGTACATACATACATATGTTTATACATAAATGTATCTATTCTTGATATCTGCCTGAAAATTGTTTATGTTAGCAAGCAAAATAAATGCGAACAAATTACCCATACTCCGCTTCAGTGGAATTAACAAAATGAATAATCTTAAAACAATTTTGCTAAAGTAAAACGTATTTTAAAAGCTGCATTTTTACCTAAATGCTGGCATAAATACATACATACAGATGCAGTAAAATAAATAGCACTACATTCTTGGTTGGTATATATTAATAAATTTTTCTTCCATTTAGTTCACGATCTATTCTAGCGGCTCATAATTAGAATAAAACAAGTACTTCTACTGTATACACAAGACTTGCATTAATTTCATTGACTTTTATTAGAAATATTTACAAGTTACGTTCAAAAGTAACAATTTTTACGGTAAAAAAATAGCACTAGTCATGAAAAGTAATACCAAACGAAAAGATATTTCAAATAAACTATAGGGTGTTTTTTTAGAGGTATTGAACTTCGAATTGAAATAAAACACAAGAAAATCGTTTTAATGTCCATCAATTTGGCTTTATTGGAAGGACAATTTTATGCCATTAACGTTTAAATATGATTTCGGGCATGTGGCCGCCGCGGCTGGCTCGAATAAAGCCAATTCTACAGGTCCAATTTTCAACCACTTTTTCGAGCATATGGGGCCGTATGTTGGCAATAACGCCACGAATGTTGGCTTCCAAGTCCCCTAACGTTTCTGGTTTGTTGGCGTAGACGAGCGACTTCACATATCCCCAAAGAAAATAATCCAATGGTGTCAAATCACACGATCTTGGTGGCCAATTGACAGGTCCATTCCATAATTGCTCTGATGGACGATTATGTCGACCATAAAATGGACGGAGCTTGCGGTAAACTTCGCGAACTGAACCATTATTTTCGAAATAAATTTGCACGATTTGCAAGCGTTGTTCTTTTGTCAACCTGTTCATGATGAAATGGCAAACCAAACTAAATATTAATCACTTGACAGCTGACAAAATGGCCGCCAGTTAAAA
Organism: Nowickia ferox; assembly: GCA_936439885.1. Lineage (NCBI taxonomy): Eukaryota > Metazoa > Arthropoda > Insecta > Diptera > Tachinidae > Nowickia > Nowickia ferox. The sequence goes on along the minus strand of OW387025.1, from coordinate 88,367,900 downwards.
AAGTGATGCCAACTTAAAGTTCTATACCTCAATAAAAAACACCCTTTATATACAAACTGAAGTTAATGGCCTTTGTTGGCAATAACGGCAGCGCAGCGTTTCGGCATGGAGTTGACCAAGTCTTTTAACCTATTTTTTTGGCGACCGCGCAGCCCACTCCATGACCTTAATATTGTTGTCAATGAACCACGAGCGAGCCTTTCTTTTGACATGTTTTGGGTTGTGGTCTTGCTGGGAGGTCCAAAACAATGGCATTTATTCTTCGGCGTAAAGAAATATTACATTTTCAAATATTTCTAAGTAAACATGTTGGTCCGTTGTAGTTTTTATCCAGTGTATTGGTCCCACTCCTCAATATGAAAAGCATGCCCACACACCTCTACGCTTTATTGTCTTGCATGTAAATCTTGGATTATATGCTGCATTCGGAGGACGTCTAACAAATGAGCGGGAGTCTTTTCCACTATACATTACGACTTTGTGTCCGTCCGTTCACAAAATGTTTCCATTTACTAGCTGGCCAGTTCAGGTGCTCTTTTGCAAACTTAAGTCGTTTGTTCACATGCTCCGCAGTCAACAACGGAACTTTTCTTGGGCTACAGGCTTTTAAATTGTGTTTCCGCAATCGATTGCGAACTGTTTTGGGGCAGGCTTAAAAGGGTTCTTTTTACTTTGGCGAATCAATCGCTTGACCAACCAATTGGACATTGCTGGCTTGCTACCACGCGTTGAAATTTTTTACCTGAGTTATTCCATTGCGTATCATTTTATTGGAGCAATTAAGTAATTGGCCTATTTCACAATACGTTTTGCCTTCCGAAATTATTTTTTTTTTAATAATCTGTCTCGTCCCATAACTGAAGATTTCAAAAACAATTTGTTACTTAAATTTTTTGTGTATTTTAAGAAACACTTTATCTTCTATAGGTTTCGCGACAAACTAAAGAAATTATGCAAAAAGCAATGTTTGGTGCTATTTTTTTACCGTCAATTTTTTTTACTTCACTCCAAATATTCTTTCATATAAAAATAATCATACCTACGCTGAATGAGAACCAAAACTGTTTTCTCAGAAAGGATCAAATATAAAAATTATTGGGTAATAAAAATTTTAAATGAAAAGGAAGTATTTGTACTGTACATACACATCCCAGCGGGAAAACTCTCGAGACCTTCTTGGTGCAGGCGTTATTAAAGGCCTGCTTGGGAATTTTTTTGCTTCAATTACTATTCTTAACCAACTGCTAAAGAATGCCTCATAAAAGGCCTTGACTCAGTCGCATGAAAGATAAGATACACATTCCACACTCCCTTCTATGAGAAGGGAGAAGAGAAAGAGTAACATATTGTTTTTTTTCTTACCAAAGCAAAAGAAAAATCCATTAATTTGAAGGCCTTCCAGAGTCTCTGGCGAAAGAAGCAAGAACAGAGGACCAACCCCGCAATGACAACGCTTGTAAAAAAAAGAGAATGGTATGGAGCGAGCAGGCCTTATACATCCAAAAGAAGAAGTATAGAGGCCTTCTAGAAGGCATCCTTACTCCATATTGTTCCCGGTGTGATGTATTCACAAGTATGCATGCTTATATTTAGTATGTAAGTATATACGGGTACATATGGATATACATACATATGTATGTATTCAAACATGTTGGTAAGAACATATTTGTACATGTAAATATGTGCATTACAACTGGCCAAGAATATGCGACGTTGTTTTTCAATGCAAACAAATTTTCTTTATCGAAAACCACTACACACGTACATACTTACAAAAATATCTGCACACGTACTAAATAAAAAATATGAACATATGAGAGCAGTGTTGCCGCAGTAGTGATTAAATTTAACACTGGGACAGCTACTATTTTCTGGCAATGCAAAAAAATAGGTATATGGGTAGTGCCCAGTGCTTCAATAAATCAAAAATTTTTTCCCGAATGAGTTCTGCTTATTCAACATGTTTAGGTTGACTTAAAAAGCGGTGGACAAAATTTAAATTGCTTATTTGTGCCTCGTTTCTGTAACGAATGCGAGAACTTTTCCGAGTCGAAAAATTTGACGAGTGGGACAAGAAAGAAAAAGACTTAATTTATCAATTTTTTTTTGCAAGTTTAAGTTTTTCTTTGAATAATCCTGCGTAAAATAAGACAACCAATATAATTATTTAATATTTCTCGATGCGAGAACTTCTCACAAGTTACAGAAACGAGGTACTGGACAGAGTTGACAGATTTTTTCCGACCTATTTCGCCAAATTTATTTTAAAAACCGCCAAAAGTCGTAAAAGTTTTTCTAAATATATGTATATATGATAATATATTTGTTTTTTATATAATGCTGTTTTAATAATTTTTTTTAAATAATCGTACACAAAATTAGCAGAAAATCGCCAAAAGTAGAAATAAAACCGCCAAAAATTATTTGTTGTAAATTTTTCTCATCCAAATTCAAAACGCATTCATTACTATAATAAATATTAGAAAAATCATTAAAATCAAATTGCTTGATTCATTGCAGGCGAGTTTTGTTAGGATTTTTGAAACTATGTACTCTTCCGTCAGCAAACCAATTTTGCTGAACTACAAAAATTTTGAATTTAAATGTTGTTAAAAAATAGCCATAATTTAGAAAAATCGCCATATCCGACAACGCTAGTAGTGGCACCAAATTAGCTCTCTACATTATCTATAAAAAAAATCTTAAATAACTTAATGCGAAATTGTTTAAAAATTATTTGATAAATTCGTTGTACACAATTTATGAAAAATTTCGTTTAAGTCGGCAACACCGTATGAGAGTAATACTGAAACTGTGGAATACAAAACCTTGTACATATTTTATTTCAAATCTTGCACTCTTTATTTAAAAAAAAATCTCTTTGCAAGTCTACTCCAAACAACGACTGAAATCGTTGTTTGCACTCGTCCACCAATCAAAGACGTTTCATAACATCGTGCTCAGTCGTGTCGCACGATTTCAATAGCTGTTTTGACGAAAACCATCATCGTGTTCTTTAGTTTGCCCATCGTGTTGTAATAAAATAATGTCGTATCTCCCGTAACACACTCAATTTCATTTAAATTCTTTTTTCTCGTTTTGTTGCTTCAATAAAGAAATAAAAAGCAAAATGTAATCACACTCTCCATCTATTTCTCTACTTGCTCATTCCCTTTTTTTATATCATTTTAATTACACAAAACTCTTAAATATTCTTTATTTTTCTATTTATTGACATTTTCTTGTATTTGCCGTTTTTTTTTGTTCTAAATTTATTTGATTCTCCCTGTATTTGTTGCTGTTTAGTGTTTATTACGTCTATCGTTCTTTATACGTGCGTACCCAGCAAACATAATATATTGGTTTTAAATTGAATACCACAAGCCAACACTAAAATTTGTGTGGTAAACAAAGGTTTTACAATTTTTTAACTTCAGCCAATGATTTTCTTAGTGACATCGTATTATAAGTTGCCGTCTCAGACTTTTTATGAAGAATGGAAATTTTTAGCCCGAAAAAGCTTCGCTCCTTCCCACGGGGAATGCATGAGTTTTGCTAAATTTCTAAAGATCCTCAACCAAGTCTTGGATTTCATTTTTTGATTTATATTGCGCAACATGAAATATTTTGCAATGTGTTGTACAATACTTATTTCTCTAAAAAATATTTTTCTATACACACATATAAATTACTTAATTAAAAACTATTTAAGTTTAAAATTTATTAACGCACTAATGATCCCAAATTATATTAGAAATACATTGAAATTAATTATTGAGGGGTTTAGCTGGATCCTATGCGCAAATGAGAAGCTCAACAATTAACAAAGTTGAAACAAGAACTCAATAATCAACATGTTTTTTTATTATTGTGGAGCTTTTCATCTGCTTAAATGAAAGTTTAACATATTAACTCTAGTTGTTCTAAGAAATTTTTAGGTAATTTCAATGTATTTTTAATAAAAAATATTTTACTTAATATCTAACTAAAATAATAATTTGGGATTATTAGTGCGTTAAAAAATTTTAAATTTAAATTATAACAATTCCCATAAAAACACTAATTAAAAACTATTTCATTTGTTTAGATTTTCTATGTATGTATCACGAAAAATTAATTTTACAACTCATACAATAAATTGTGGAATAAACAATTGTAAAAAATTTTTAATTTGATTCAAACACTTGACTTTTTGTTGCCTGGGTATACGTATATAGCGTATGTTTATATGTGCGCGATTGTGTACGTACCATGTACATTTGAGTAATAGTGCTGCTGCTATTTTTTCAGTGGATTTAATATTTTATTTTATTTTTTTTTATTATTTCTGTTAGTGGCGCTTCAAGTGTTTGGTTGTTACCATTCATTCATTTGTATTTTCATTGGAAGTGTATTTAGTTTCGTGGGTAATATTCCATATGTATATTCTCTGTTTATTTGTTTATTTCATTAGTCATATCATAGCTTTCCTTTAATTTAGTTTTTTTTTTGTTCTGCGTATCGCTTTCAGTGCGGAGTTTATTCTATTTTGAAAATTATTTGCCAAAAACTAAACGCAAAGTGTGTAGAATAATTTGTTTTTAGGTCTATTGTTATCAGTTCTTTAAAATTGCTTGAAGTTGTTAGTTTTGCTTCAAAAGTGCGTCGTGTGTTGTTAATTCGTTTAAAATTTATTTTGCTAATAAAGTTTCTTACAAAGTGTATTTTTGAGTTAATTGATGCTTTTAAAATGGTCAGAGAAAAGAAACAATCTCGTGGAGCCGGTGTTGACACCATAGATGGTAAGTTTGATTGTGTGTTATTGTGTTTTTGTTTGCCTTTTTTTGGCATACACGTGTTTGCCATAAAAATATGTTGAAATTGTCTGAATTGTTTTCCTTTATTCTTATTATTATTTGTTGTTTTATTTTGCTCTATACCTACAATATAAATGTACATAACTACAGTGTATGTACATATGTATGTATGTATCAATGTACAAGCATGTGCGGCGATATGTACACATGCTTACATCCAAACATAACCTTAAAAACGCTTCATTATTTTGAGACATGCTGTAAAATTTATAAACTTTAAAATTGAAACTACTGTTTCTGCTACACAAATACATACATACATTCATACATATACACATACTATACACATACAGTACTATCTCTATAATCGGACCAGAGAAATAAGCCGATCGGCTCAACAGCCGCCGCCGACTTTCAATGTAACTTCAAGCCGCCGCCGATGCGTGCAGCTCAAAATTGCAGCCGGCTAATTGGTTTTTGTAGTTGCAAATTTTTACTACATTTTAAAAATTATGGAATGGAATACATCAGGTGTTTGAAATTTTTTTATAGAAATGTGTTTAAAAAACTTATAAAAACCGGCTGTCAATGTCAGCCGAATCAATCCGGCTTATGAACCGCCGCCAACTATTTTTTCCTAAGCCGCCGCCGCCGAGTTCTTAAGAGGGCTTGTTTTTTTTTATTCGGACAGCCTAAATCCTGAAGACCTCCGTCTTACTGGACTGTTTGAATTATAGATGTTAATACATATTTACAGTCAAACGAATGTAAATGATACCTACTTATAATCTGACAATGAAATTATTGTAAAGTAATTCTTTCTATGGGTAAATTGATTTTAAGGAAAAATAAAATTGCAGAATTATTATAAAATAAAGTAGATATGCAGCCGAAATCATTGCAATTGCTTATTTATGGCCCATAACAATTTATATTTTTACTTCTTACATTTAACGCAAGCACAAACGATTGACAATTGACAACGTCTATCAAATACTTTGAGTCTGGCAACGCAGTAACAACAGATCTGGGGGGTTACTCTCTATTGCGTTGCGAAAGCAATTACGATGCGAAAGGTAAATGCGATGAGATGCCAATTTGGTACTCTCTATTACTTTCGCACTGAGTTTGCAAAAGGAAATATGGCAAAGATTGACAGTAATGAAATGTCAAAAAATGTAAAAAACGTCTTTTAAGAAAAGGAAAGTTAGAAAAAAGTGAAGTGTAACAGTTTTTAATTGAAAGTAAAATAGTGTTTGATGAGGAAAACGATCGTGTAGGACGAGTCTTAAGAGATATGTAAGTCCAATATACTCTCTTCAAAATTTCCGTTTCTATATGTTCTAAACGCTATTCAACAGGAGTTAAAAGTTTCAAGGACATCCAGAGCAATTTCAACTATTATAAAACTAGCCGCCGCATTAAAATTACTTGGCCAAGATGTATGTCAACATCAAATTTCGCAGGACCATACCTTAGGTCTATCGCTGCAGTCTCACATTAAAAGAATACTACTTTAGAACCATGTCAAATTTGATTTAGCTGCAGAAAGGGAACAAGAAGTAAAAAAGCTTTTTCCAACACTTGCGGCATTCCTGTTGTGGTTGGAGCAGTAGATGGTACTCACATACAAACGGTTAGATTGGCCAAAATCAAGCACTTACACCTCTACACAAAATTGCAGCATAGTATGAATGCTTGGTTTGGTTACTAATATTTCACCTTGATTTTACATTTTTAGATATGTACATATGCATGTGATCACAAAATGAAATGTATTTTTTTTATCCTTCTCCAAAAATAAAAATTTCAATATCAAATTTAAATATTTGTTCACGTATTCACTTGTTTTTCTCCCTTTGCGTTTGATATTTACCTATCGCAAGATATTTGCGATAATCAGACGATTTTGACAGACGTTTTCGTATGACAGAGTGCGGTGATACCAGGCTTGCGAAAGAAAAGAAAAATAGATGCGAAAAGCAAATGCGCAACGCATTAGAGAGTACCAATCGTTCGATTTCGTAGCATTTTTCTTTCGCATCGCAATAGAGAGTAACCCCCTGACAATTTTTGCTAACATAGTGTTCACACCTGATGAATTTATATCATGATAAATGTCACATTGATATCATGATGAAAATTCATCACGTATAGATTCAATTTATTAATATTATTTCAGCGTTATAATATAATCATCAGAGTAGACGGCCTGATAAATTAATCTTGATATCAAATGTCATTTTATGTATCACTGGGCATTTAAAGTTTATTTATGAAAAACATTTCGTTTAAAAAAGGCGGCACAACAATTATTTGTGACCAGAAAATTAAACAATAAGAAAATTAGATATTTTGGGATGTATTTTGGAAATATTTTTTTGATTTATCATGATATAAAATCATCAACGTCTACCCATTTGCTCCGCCGGCGTTATATTACAAGTTATGATATCAAATCAGGTGTCGACACTATGTAAAGAGAACCGTGTGAACTGACAATTTTTTGACTGACGATATTGCCATTTTCTGGCAAAATTTGATAGAACTTAGAGAGACTTTGTTCCATTAAATGAGCTATATAATATCCTCAGAACTGTTTTTAGTTAGATAAAACTTTGAATTTCATTAAAACTTAAATAAGTTGTCTTGATTTTGGCTTTATTTGCAGTATATATAATTATTTGATACTTTTATGTCAATCCGATTTCCGATATGTGGTCATGTGGAAAATCTAATTCGGGCAGTCAAGTTTTCTACCTCTGCAGTGGAGGCTTTCTTCCCCTTTAGTAACATTTAAAAATAGTTTTGGAATGCTCTATTAAATAAAAATACGGCTGGTTTCCAAAACATTTTAATACAAATTTTATATACATTCCTTGTGCCGTATTTATGTCGTGTACAGAAACAAAGTTGCAGAACATTGTCACTATGAGCATCAACTTTGAAAACGATATTTGTCGACGACTGCATTGTACTGCGCCGTTATGAAACATTAAAGCTGTTTCGGAGACAAATCAATTCAAGTTTTGGAAGTCGGCCTACAAGCTCTTTGAACCCCTTATGTGCTCTTATAAGGATACTTATTTGAACTCTTTTTGACGAAAGGTAAAAAGTCTCATATAAAGAAAATTATACTCTAAAATAGTTTACAACAATTACTGAATAAATTTGAAATTAAACCTTGAACGCATTTCGGATTTTAAATAATTTCCATAGGCAAATTACTGCACCGACCGATGATGAAATTTTAAAATATTTCAATGAAGTCTTACATAAAATATTTTAGAATTTTGTTCGTTATCGAAAGCCGTGATATGTCTCTTGGTGTTTATGTTTAATTTCGAAATTTGGTGTACTCAAGGACTTCCTTTACATTCAGAAATTTTTTATTTATAACGAGAAGTAGCAAAACGAAACGGATGGTGATAGAGAAGACATGTGATGAAAAAAGTATAGAGGAAAGTATTATTCCTTTTACAACTCCGGTTTTTTGACGTTTTTGTTTTTCAGGGCGATGTTGCAGAGCATCTGATGTCAGGGAGGCTAATTAAGTTTTTAACGCTATTCTTTTTATTATTTTTCTTCGCCAATACTGACGAATTAGGACCGGAGGTTGGGCAAGAAGCTATACTGAAAAAAGTAAATATTTGCTGAGCATTTAAAATCCGTATTTACCCCAAACACATGTACTGGTGCTGTTGATTTGCCGAGTGTAGTTGCTCTACCCTCTCGACCCATAAAATTTAAGACGAGTGATGTTCAAAAACTAATTGTTGAACTCAACCCGAAGATGCTGACGAAGTTGCCTCGTATTGCAATTAGCATCCTGTTATTAATTTTTAATGCCATTTTACGACTGAATTATTATCCAGACAGCTGGAAGTTTGTCAAGGTCAAAATGATTCCAAAGCCGGGCAAAGATCTTACCAAAGCTGAGTCATATAGGCAAATAAGCTTACTGTCAACAATGTAAAAGCTCTTCGAAAAGTTACTCATAATAAAATTGTCCCCAATTCTAACTGATAATGAGTGTATACCGAACCATCAGTTTGGTTTTAGAAGTCAGCATAGCACCATTGAACAAACGAATAGATTGGTTCAATTTATAAGAAGAAAATTTGAAGAAAAAAAAAATATTGTTCTGCCCTCTTTATTGATGTTTCTCAGGCATTTGATAAAGTGTGGCATGAAGGCCTAATTTTAAAATTGAAGACATATCTACCAATAAACATTCTTAATCTTTTGCAAAGTTATATTCTTGCCCGGAAGTTCACTGTTGTAGAAGGAGACTTAATGAGTGTGCCCGAATCAATCTCATCCGGTAACCCACAGGGGAGTATACTGTGATTTATACCTGTGATATGCTTCTGTGACTTATACCTGTGATATGCTTCCACACATCTACATTTGCCGATGATACAGCCTGCCTTAGTATGCATGAAAATCCTTACGAGGCATCCCGATATCTTCAGGAACATATTACCCAGCTGGAACTATGGTTAAACTTGTGGAGAATAAAAGTAAACGAACAAAAGTGTGTTCAGGTAACATTTACCCTGCGAAGAGATACTTGTTCCCCAATTGGAATCAACAACCAATTTGTTCCTCAACATTCACATGTAAAATACCTTGGGACGGCTTACATGGAAAGCTAACGCAAATGAAACTAACTCAGGTACATTGGCTGATTGGTAGAAATTCAGCCTTCAATCTAGATTGTAAACTTTTGATATACAAGTCGCTTTTGAAACCTATATGGTGCTACGGAATTCAACTATGGTGCACTGCTTCAGCTTCCAACGTAGAGAGAATCCAACGAAGGCAAAACAATATTTTAAGGTTAATAACGTCGGCTCCATTGTACATTAAAAATTCAAACTTACACCGTGATTTAAATATGCCACTAGTGAGTGAAGAAATTGTAAAATACGAATGCAGATAATTAACAAAACTCGAGTCCCATCCTAATACCCTTGCTCGTAACATCTTAAGAAAGAGGGACAACGGCTCTAATACTCAACAGTCCATATGAAACTGCTTGAAAATACTTTTTTTGTTATTTTTTGCTTTGGACGACTCTTATGTATTTATTATTAGCTACTATCACTAATTTATGTCTGACACAGGTCGGGCCTAATAATTATATTTAGATTTGAACACTTATTGTTAGTTCATATTTGAAGATACAATAAATAAATAGATATATATTAAAAAAATAAAATAAAAAAAATATGCTTAATTTTGAGCTTAGAGAACAGCTGGGCACTAGGTGGTTAATTTTTATTTATTTTTAAGCGTTTTGTTTGCGTCAAAATAAGTTTTAACCGGAATTCGCGTTAATCTTATTAATATGTATGGAATATAAATGAGAAACTGAGAAAAGAGGAATTATTTGTTATAGTTGAAAATTTCTTAAAAACTATGTTCGTTATAACTGAACTCAACTGTACTATGCATATATGTTAATAAATATGTATATATAATTACATACGTACATAGACATACATATGTACATATAACATAAAAAAAATGTGCATTAAGGTTCAATTAAACGAGCCGTTATCGTAGCCATACAAAACAGCTGTTCGAAGCAAACTTATGGGCAACACTGTATTTGATTATAGGTTGTGGCAGCACTAATAGATGAAGCAAATATATACATACATGGTTATGGCTGTGGCCAATGTGGCCATGTGGTTGTCGAAATACGAATATAACTTACAGCACATACAATGTAAATAATATTTATTAAATGTTCTAATATTCGATTTTATTTCTTCTCTTTTCAGGTATGTACAAACTAACTATAACAAACTGCTTATGCTTAAACATAGTTATTGGTAAGTTTCTGTTAAATATGCCATAATTGGCTCTTTATTATGGCCTTATTAAATATGAAGTGGGCGTGTTAGCACCCATTCACATGTTTGTTATCAAATATCTAAGATAAATGTTACATGTGCGAAATATCCTCTACGGCAATTAATTTATTATTTTTGGTGGGTTAAATTAATCTGTAGGAAGTTCATGGCCTTACTTAATCTGTGGCAAAAAGTGTTTAAGTCGAGATAAGCTAATTTTGAAATAATTACAGGTTTGTAATCTTCATACTCAAAAGTACCCCTGGGGCGAAAGCTCAGTTATTTTGTGCGATTTTTCAGAAAGTTATAGCGCAGTTACTTGCTGCTTATCTTTTTCGACTCATAATCTCATATGGAATAAAAGCTTAATTTAGCTTTTCAAATTTAATGTATTACGAGTATTTATAGTGTGTAGTAACGAGGTTTTGTTAAAAAAAAAAAATAAAAATAAAATTTATCGCCGAATTTCCCTCTGCAACGGGAAAAAGAACAAATTTCTGAAAATCGACTTGAAAGCTTAAAAGCGTTCTGCTACAAAACTGTACAATAGAACAGAAATAACGTCCAAAGAAAGGAAATAAATACCATATTTTTTAAAATTCTTTTTAGAATTATGTATGTATTTTCATTTGTTCGAAAAGTGTAAAATAAAATATGTAAGTCCAAAAGATATTTTCAGTGTTTTTTCGTTGAAAAAAGAATTTGGGATTTATTTCGTTACATTCGGAACTTATTTGTCTTAATTTTTTAAAATAATTGTTCGTGTGAGAAAATGCTTTGAAAATTTTTTCTCCGAGGTTTTTCCAACATCAACTTCGCTTAATAAAGCATTTCTTTATGGCAAAAAAGCAAAATAGTTTTATCTACACGGACGGTATGACCAAAAACGTGGCAAAAATTTTCTACTCACTTTTTGTCTTCACTCCAGCTTTTCTACATAAATATGATGTACAGAAACCCATAATATATTTGTTATGTACAAATTTATTCTTTTTTTGGTTGCTGTTTCATTGGAACTTATTTAGTAGATGTTTTCGCATGAGAATTATTTTTCTAAGACATGAGCGTCAAAAATTGTGTCTTACGTCATTTCGTGTTTTGGGCTCAATATCACTCTTTTGGGACTTTAATTTGGAATTTACTCACTTCATTTTGTATTGGCAGTTATATTGTTTAGCCAAATACATTGGTGCTTTTAAAAACAAAAAACTAAAACCTTAATCTACTGATACAATATTCTTAAAGAAAATAAGGCAGAATAAAGAATAACAATTTGTTGTTCTGTTTTTGAAAAACCTTTTGCCTTCTTGCTCTGTTCAAGGTTTTGAAAAAAAGTAAACATTTGTCGTTTAATTTTAAACGAATATTGTGTAAACTTATAAAAACATGGCTGAAAGATGTACTGTTGAGTTGGCAGAAAGAAGTGCCAATGAAATTCAAATACGTAATATGTATGTATGTATTTACAGTGTACACGCCTTCATATACTTTACCCACAACGCTTATTTATATTGAAAAAAAAGACACAGCAAGTTGTAAAAATTACATTAACTTATAGAATACCCATTAATTTTGATTTTATTTTTTAATTTTGGTGTTAATTGTTGCAGTCTGTATAAAAATACACTAACTTTGCAAATTTTTAAAATTTTCGGTGCTCGTCTTGGAACACCCTTTCATTTTTAACTGTCATATATTTGTTGTTGTAGCGCTATCTTAGCGCTTTTCTTAAATAAGCTGCTAATTAGGAATAATGCAGCAGTCACGTTAATATTAAGCTATACCAGTGTTGTCAGATTTATTTTCAGCCTCCTCGCCAAATGACTTGTCGAATATCGCGAATATCGCCAAATATCACCAATTATCGCCAATACAATAAAACATTAAATTTTAGCTAAAAGAAAATATTTTTCTTTTGTAATTAAATTACAAATATTGTTAAATTTAAAATTCAGTCCGTAACGTCTATCGTAAGACAAAAACGGAATTATATTGTTTAAAAAAATGAAGAAAAATTACTTAACAATAACATATTCCAAAAGATCAATCCAAATAGGATATATTGAACCTGAACACCAAAATCAGAATTAACTTAAATGTTTAAGTACAAATATCATATTCTTGAATTGCTAAGTACCAGCAGCATCGTTGTAATCTTGCACTTTAAGCAAGAACTCGTGCAGGCTTTTTGGTGCGTCATTATCAAAATGTTGGTTCCAATTTATAAAAGGTCGTTTTCTCCACCAATTTTCATAATTTTGTTTTTAAACTTCTTGAATTGCAGAAAATTTTGTTTGAGATGAAGGCTTACAACATTAACTGCCTTATTCATAAAAAATAATTCAGATTTATTAAGCGCTTATTTGACATATTTCTATGGGAAATTTGTCAAATAAACCTGTAATAAACCTAAAATAATTTTTATGAATTAGACCGTAAGAATCTTTTGCACGAAATATTTTATGTTATAGAAAAAATTCCTTAAATAAAAAATTTCGCATTTTTAATATTATTCTATTTGATTGAAATCATCGCCAAAAACAAATTTTTGTCGCCACGTTTGGCGAGATATCGCCATATCTGACAACACTGAGCTATACTATATTTTGTAAACAAAAGCACACAGCCATACATATGTATGTATGTATGTATATATTGAAGCTGAAAATTGATGTGGCTGGCATCTGGCTTTACTACTTCTCAATCTTACCTGAAAATTATACGTATAAATGAGAACTGTTTAATGAGCAATTCACGTGTTCTGTTTTTTGAGTAGTGAAAGGCCAATGTACGCGCGGGATGCTGCAGCGGGCGGCGGCAGTATTACCAGCTAATAAAATATTAGTTTACTCACAAAATTATACATACAAATTTTTTACGTTTTCACAATTAAATAAGTTTGGCAATGCTGTGAGAAGCCGAACCGCTTAAAACGATGTTACCATACATATACATACGAGTATATATGTATATGTACATATGTATGTAATAGTTTGACACAAGAAGCAAAAATTAATTTAAAATAAAAATAAAAAGTGGTGGATAAAAAAAAATTTTTAATTACTTTTATAAAAAAAATTTTAAAAATAATTTTTAATTAGTTAATTTTATTTAAAAAAAATTAATTATTTAATGAATTTTCAATATGGGAGTTAGCTTAAAATAGCCGCCCTTATTCTCCAACCAACAATAAGGCCAAGGGGAAAACTTAACAGCTGATTGCTACCCGAGACCGTATGCCACGCACCTTGGTCTTCCACTGTAACTTGGGGGCCACACGTTAAATTTTTGCCTTTCAATTCCATTCAATTTGAAATACACTCACACGTTATTTACTAACACACTCAAACTTTTTAAATTGAAAACTAGAGTGCTTTCAAATTCACCTATCACCTACAATTTAATTTTGAATTAGAACATCTAGTCACAGAACACCTTGATTGAAGCTACAAATTTGAGTTGTATCTTTGTCGGTGGAATTTAAAAAACGAAATTGACTATCAATTTTTGTCACAACTATCAATTTCAAGGAATTGTGACACGCAGTATGTGTGATGAAATTGAAAGCGATTTATTGAACTTGTGGCTGCAGCGTAAAAGCGAAAAACCTTACATTTGTACTAATTCTATTGATAAACTATTAAGGCCAATAAAAAATAGGCCTTGTAAATTGCATTTAAATTTAACTGAGATTACCAAACTTTGTGTGTATATATTTATTATTGAGCTTAGCTAATTAATTTACTTGTATATATATATAATTTTAATAGGCTCACGTTCGTATCGCTTTGTGAGACAAGTTACATGTGATAAATTTTAACAACAACAGCAACAGCAACAAATAACACCAGCAGAACGGAACAACATGCTGCTTACGAAGCATGTGTATAAATATAGATGAAACTGTTTAACTTAATAAACACGTGTATGAGTCAAACGGTTTTTTTTATTAGTATTAAGTGGTTACGCTTTTTCGGGCAGATGTTTGCCAAGTGTGAACGTACCTCAATTTTTTTTGTTAAGAATATTATATAAAGATATGCTACATAATTGCACGACTTTTAATAAAATGCAACCTTGAAGTACAGTGAATCACTATCCGAATGAGTTTTTTTTGCGGCGTTTTGTAACTGTGGCTGAAACATGGATCCATTACTGTACTCCGGAGACCAAGCAGCAGTCTAAACAATGAGTTTCTCCGGGTGAACCTGCTCCGAAGAAGGCCAAGGTAAGTTTATCGGCCAATAAGGTGATGGCAACAGTTTTTTGGCATGCACGCTGGATAATCCACATCGATTACCTTCAAAAGGGAAAAACAATAAACGGCGAATATTATGCGAACTTATTAGACCGATTTAATGAGGATTTAAAAAGAAAACGGGAGTCGTTTTTATGGCCAATAAAAAAGTTATTTTTCATCAACATAATGCACGGGTGCACACGCGTGCAGTCTCAATGGCAAAACTCTATGAATTGGGCTACAAATTGGTACATTCTCCGGATTTAGCCCCTAGTGACTACTTCCTATTTCCAAGCCTAAATAAATGGCTCGGTGGAAAGAGATTTAGCTCCAACGATGAAATTATTGACCAAACAAATGCCTATTTTAAGGACCTCGAAAAATACTATTTTTTGGAAGGGATACAAAAACTGGAGAAACGTTGGACTAAGTGTATTGAGTTAAAAGGAGATTATGTTGAAAAATAAATTTTTGTTTTGCAAAAAAAAACTGGAAGTTTTTTAAAATATTTGGCTTAAACTAAAGTTTATTGGGCATTGAATGTAAGAAAGTGTTATAAATTCAATCATTTAAATATTAAAATTTAACAATAAAAACAAAAAAAAAGTAAAGTATATCTTAAATAAATAAATAAATAAATAAATAAAAACAAACACATATAAAATTTTAGCTCACAGCAAAAATGGCCTAGCATATTTTTTGTTAAACAAATTTTTTTTTTTAATTTCCTAGTATTTTAAAGAGAATCTATTTTGAGCAATAAGAGATTTTAGAAGTCTAGGAATAAATTCCATTAATTTTTGTTGTTGTAAAATATGGAGCAATTTTTCTCCAATCCAACTCTAAGGCCGCTTGAAGGGTTGTTCACATTGGAAATTCGGAGTTTTCGCACTTTCCTGGTTATACAACAACCATTATTTTACTATTACAGCGGAATGCTTAGGGCCATTGTCCTGGTAGAAGTGGAACGAACGTGTCCCAATTTTTCTGCACTTTATTTCACACAAAGTAGACCAAACACAAAGAACGCTGATGATGAAGGTGTAGTGACCTTCGAAAGGAGCTGGTTGTTCCGTTCTGCTACGTGTTTGTCAGAATATTTGCAATTAACTTTGGTGTTATTTGTTTATTAATAATTAACACATGTAATTTGGCTTACAAAGCGATACGAACTTTAGCCTGATCAAATCAAAAATATAGAACAATAATAATTAAAATTAACTAAAATTTCAGATTATTTTTTCAAATTATTAATTTTTGAAATATATCCATATTTCCCCCACGCTTTACTGCAGGTCGCTTAGGTTATAACTCCTCTTTGGGCCGTTGCCTACCGTCCGAGGCAATTATATTCACCCTTATTCCAGTTCTCGACATCGGCGTCTCTTTAGCCCAACACCAAAAATTGTAGTGAATTATTTTTGGTGAAATTAAAACGTGTTAAAATTATACATTTAATATCAATTGATTTAATGAAATTGCGAAATTAAAAACGAAATAGGTACAATTGTATTTCATGTAAAAGCAAAACAAAATATGTATGAATAATGAAAATTGTTTTAAGAAAAACAACTCAATTACAATTTGTTATTCATTAAGCAAAATTTGTTATTGTTATTACTTTTATACTAGAAGTGCCGCGTAGTCTTGTTAAAAAAAAAGTATAGAAACTACGATTCAGTTGAAATAAATACACACATCAATCAAATTAAAAATGTTTAAAACCCAACTCAATAAATTTAATGAAATAAAATTAAACATTTGGAATAAAAGTAAACAAATAAACTAAAGAAACGTACATAAGTTAGAGAAAAAAACAATAAAAAATTTTTAATTTTTCATTTCATTCTTATACAACTGTTAAACGTAAAATTAAAGAAAAATAAATAATAACAAGTGACGGCAAAAATTAAAAACAAAAACAAAACAAATTAGTAAATGAACGACAGTGCAAAAAATTATTTTAAATAATGGATATAAAAGTTATAACGTAGTAACGTAATAAACAGTCGAGCTAAGAATAATAGCAGACTATTTTTTCCTCTTAAAGCAATATTTTGTGCAACGTCGTCCAAATCAATCAACCGTATTGCGTTTGTCGAGTCGAATATTCGTCTACGAAAGTTTTGTGCCAGCTTAAAGAAAACTTGTATACGTTTGCTTTAATCTAGTGCGAAATTCTCGCAGACTAATATTCGATTCGACATACGCAATATGGGTGAATATCTTCCAATTTTTTCATAAAATATCGTTTGTAGAATGGCCAATTCCAATGACGGACAAAAAATGCAAAAACACTATGGACTACAACAGCCAATTGGTCAGTTGTTCTTGAGGGATTTGCATGATTTCGATTCTTCAAATCAGTAGTAGCTTGTCACAACAGCTCAAATTTGTCCACCAGTTTCACAATTGCTGGCCGTGAAGGTGCTCCACGATGACCCAAAAATGCTTTCGTTTTCTGAACTTTGAGCCCGAAATTTTCGTCATTTTTGTTGTGTTTCGATCCATTTTTTACATATCATCTATCCAGTACTTACAGGCTCATTCAAAATGAAGATTCTTTATGGAATTTTTGTTTTGGGGTGCTTTGCCACAAATCTCAGTCGCTTAAAACTTTAATTGCTCGAAGAGCGAATTAGTAAAGGTACTCGTAGAAAGAATAAACATTGAAAACTTATGCGTCCATTATAGCTAAAATATTTTAACAAAAAATGTATACAGGTGTGCTCTGTAAACCGCGCGTTTTGAAATAAGTGTGATTTCCAAACAGGAAAAACAGTGATCTGCTGATCGCACGATTTAATGCATTCGAAGTTAAGTTTGTATAAAATATCTTAAATATCTACATATATACAGTAAAATCAATTAAACCGCTGCAATAAGTCACGTTTTTAATTGAGCTCTGTCCTGGAAATTAGGCGATTTCAAACCCCCGAGGTACAGAACACTCCTGATTTTAAAAATTACTCTTCTAAGGAATGTTTGTTTTATAAAAAGTGAAGCTATTGAAAACCGAAATTTTGCTTTTATACGCAGACATATGTACATACATATGTATGTATCTCTTCTATAGAACCAGATATAAACAGCTTTAAGTTTTAAGTTTTTTCCAAGCACATCTTATACGAGTATGTATATAAATACGGCACACATTTTTTGTCGTACAGTTTTAAGTATCTTATCGTCCACAATTATTGGTGAAACATATATGGTGTAAGAGGTATTTATCTGTAGATAGGCACAATATAAATGTTCTTTCAAAATTCATGTCATAAAGGTGGTAAAACAGCGATTTCAATTTGCTTGGAAAAACACAACTTTGTTTGTGGTCTAATTTAGACCACCGGGCTATCCTAGTGTAGTATAAAATCTCTTAACTGATTGCAATAACTACTCGTACTAATGTTTGGCCCATCACTGCTTCTAAGTGCAAACGTGGAGAGAAGACTTATACGAGCCCATAATTTTAACCCAGCAAACACAATTTCGAACGTTTAACATGTGGGCGGATATTGCCAGGTATGTATATTGTCCTACAATCGTCTGGCAATAAATTGTACCACTTTAAGCGTATAATATATATAATGTTTTTAGAACAAAAATATAACAAAAAAGTCTGTATTTTTTGCTTGACTATGACATAATAAATTCCTATACCGGGCAATGATTTTAAAATTACATCAAATGCACTTTGCCCTTAACGCATCTTTTGCTGGTATGAGCCACTGAACGCTAAATAATTCTTCGAAACTTTTCTATATTTTTGTTTTGCTAACTTAAAGAAAGCCATAATAAGTTAAGAAGATTTTACAAAGAATTTATGCAAAACAAACTATTTTGTTATATTTGAAATTTTGCACAAATGACAAATCCACTTTGCCTAACTGTGTTCACGCATGCGAATTAAAAAATGAAAATCGTTGATTAATTAATGAATAAAAATAATTTTTTGTAACATATTAAAAAAATTTCTTGAGAAAAGTCTAGAAGCGTTTGCAAAAAAAGGATTTAAATAATACGCACTCGGTAAAAAAAAAGTATCACAGTTGTTTAAAGAATAGTAGTTTAATGTTTCACTTGCAAACATTTTGATTTTAAAAAATGCACTAAGAATCACTGCAATAAATCGTAAAAATCACTACAAATACCCGTTTTTCTGAAACGGCTATTTACCAAAAATTTCAGGAGCTTAAAAAGAAAAAATCCACCAAAAATAGCCGAAAAGCATCAAAAATGGCTACGCTGAGCACTGGTGTAGAACATTGATTGCTTTTCACGACATTCAATGTGTTTTATGTTACAAAACTTTTAAGAAAAGAAATGAATATGTATTAAAAAGAAATTTTGATTTTTTTGGAGCAGTTTCACTAAATTGCAGAAGACCAATAACTCGGGAAATATGAGTCGCAGCAAATTTTTTTCATTAAATATTATATTTTCTTATTTTTCACGTTTCTATCAGATAAGCTATTTAAACATTTATTTTTGAAGATTTTTACAGTTTCCTATGAAAAGTTCAGAGCCCCATAACTCGGAAAATATGCGTCAGCGCCAACTTTTTTATTAAATTTTTTTCTCTTATTTTTTTATTTTCTACCACATAGGCCCCTTTTTGTTTTTTTTTTTTGAGCTGCTTTACTAAACTGCATTCGTCCAAATATTTAATTTTTCTTATGTACTTCAGAGACGAATGAGACAACTTTTGTCACACATACAACTATAATTTTATTTTTGACATCACTGGTGTAGAACGATGTTTTGTTAAATAAAATAATGGTAAACAGTCTTTATATAACTGTAAAAGAAATAGCCTTAATTTAACATCGAGCAGAAGTGCTTGCTGGGTAGAAAGTAGGCATACTACAAAAACACACCATACTAAAGTTACAACAACAACAATAACAACCGTATAACACCTCACTAAACAAGTATTAAGCAGGCACTAAATAAGCAACAACAAATACATGAAATAACAAGAGAACTGTAAATCGGCTAAAGAGACGTTAATGGTGAGTTAGAGAGAAAGATGAGAAAATAAACATGAGACGAGAGATACATTCAGCGTTGCCGACTTCTGTGTAATTATCCAAAATTGATACAAAAAAATTTTTTCTTGAACTATTTATTTTGGGGCCATAAAATTTTTTGTGTAATTTCACCCCAACATTATACACAAATAAATTATTTAATTAAAAATTTTCATTTCATTTAGTAATAAAAATTTTTATAATCTTTTTATGTTTTTGTTTGGCTTTACTTGTGTTGGAGATAATCTTTTTCTTTTATATTCGATTGGTTCAGTAGAAAAATTTCCCAGCAAATTAAAACTAACAAAAACTTACATGAAGAATAAGTTGTCGTCTGGTACCATCATGTAAATATTTTTTTTTCATATGAATTTATAGGACAATATTGAGGGGACCATTTTGAACCAACCAAAAATATGTTGAAATTGAAATATTGGTAATACCTAATTTACAATAAGCATTTTTTTCACAAAATTAGAGTTGTATGAAAATTTTTTCATTTGTTAACAGGAGGCCAAACAAATAAGATAAAAAAAAGTTGCTGAAATGCTTCAGAGATTCATGTTACGTCATTTTTTATAAATCACTCTCTTATGTAGCGCTGCAATTACCGAAACGAACAAGTTTCGTTGTAGACATATCGCTGTCTTCATTGACACTGGCCGGTATAACAGCAATATTCTCCTCAATGCACATACGTATTGGTGGATTAATGGTTTGAAATTTAGTCATAACAGCTTGAAAAGGTCGACGACCATAAAATATACAAAATTTACAAAACATTTCTCACATATTATGAGTTTTAATAACAAAAATTCAATGATTAAAAGTGTTGTTCGTTTGTTAATGTATTCATGATGAAATGGCGAACCTTACTGAGCATTTTTGGAATTGCCACAAGTTACGAATCTTTTTTTTTGCACTGAAAAAATTCACACTGAAAAATTAACTAGTAAAAAAGAATCAGTACTTATTATCAAACACAAAATTTGTTTTGTGTAATTTATAAAATTTTGGATAATTTTGAAGATTCGTTTGTGTAAAATTGAATTTCGATTGCGGCAACACTGGATACATTTGAACGCAAGAGAGCAAAATAATTCAATAACACTCTGGGTGATGAGAATTCCCACAGAAAATATGTTATAAAATTTTCTTCGAATTATTTAGTATTGCTCTACCTGTCGTCACGTTAACTACGAAATTCTTGCTGAAGTGTTCGGATTTCCTTTATTATATTTTTTTTTTATTTGTAAAAGAAAATTGTGTAAAAAAATCAAAATAAAAGCAAGAAGAACGCCAAAACAAAAATGAAAACAAATTTTTATCTCATATACATATTGCGTTTTATATTTTTAAGCGGCAAAACTAAGAAAAGCCAACACTAAAAAATATAAAAAAAGCGTTTCCCTACAAAAAAGAAAAATGGCAATAAAATTGTCTCTTCTTAATTAAAGTGAATTTAATAAATCAATCATACGTCATGTGGTAAAGATTATTTAAAAAAAGAACAATCTTGTTTCTAAAATTGCAAATTACTACAATTTGTTTATTTAACAAGTTACGAAAATTGTAAAGAAAAAATTAAATTCTTTGGGAAATAAATATAAAATTGTTTATTAAACTGTTAATGTCAACAATTAAAAAGTTATTAATTAAACTTTCAAGTAAATGAAATGAATTGTGTTACTGGAAATTATAAAATTATGTTGAATGTTTTGTTTTTATAAAATTAAAAAAAGTGATTTTAGTTAATTGCGTTCAAAAATCTATATTTAATTGAAAAAAAAAATAATTACAAAAAGTAAACTAAATGAAAAAAAGAGAAATTAAAGAGACGGCAACAGACAAGTTTCTTGTTTCTTTTTATTACAACAACTGAGACTACAACAACATCAAAGAAAGCTTCAAAAACGAGTCAACGAGTAATTCAAACACACTTTTTTCCATTTAATTTAATTTTTGTTTGTTTTACGTTGGCGTAAATTGCAATAATTTACGATTTTTGTTTTGTGGAGTATAAAAAAATTTTAAGTGAAATGAAATTTATTTGTGAAATTATTCGAAAAAAAAATTATATTATATATTGTAAACATGTCTGTACTCGTATGTATGCACATAAATAAAAGTTAAAAAAGTTACAATATTTGCAAATCAATTAAATACGAGTAAGAAACCCAATATTCAAAAGTTCTATAAAATGTGCTATAAAAAATTTTAATACCTTAAATGGAAGCAAATAATCGTAAGATCTAGCAAAACAAGTAATTAACTTAAACAAAGTAAAGACATGAAAATCTTCAAAAATTTTTTTTAGTGTATATTTTTTTAAACAAAATCAACTAAAAGTAAGAAATTTTTTTGTCCTTAACTAGGTTTTTTCTTATAATAACCGCAAAAGATAATTAAATAAAAAGTTTGCATTTGAAATTGTTTTCCTTCTTTAGCTCAATTTTTCCAGACAAAACTTAATCAAAGCTCATTGAACTGAAAAACTAATTTCATCAGCAGCTTTACTTATTTTTCAAAGCATCATTTTAGGCTGTTTAGTAAGCTTTTAATTTGAATATACATATACATACATACATACCTATTTGTAAAAAGTTTGTTCGTGTGAGTAAAGCTTTCTTACAATTCTCAATAATATTATGTGACTGTTTTCATATAAACATATTTGGAGTTGTGTTTTAATTTTACTGATAAGTTGCCTAAGCAGCAACGAAATGCATCTGACGTGAGAATTGCTGTTTATTACTTCTAAATGTTCACAAACATTTTTTACTTAAAATTCTGGAATTATAAAATTATAAATTATGCCTTGTCTTGTAGCAGTATTTTTACATTTTAAAGAGTTAAGAAGGAGTATATTCAAAATACCACACTCGAGACTTATTCTGAATAAAAGTGCTCAACTTTATATATGGGCATTTTCCCAGAAAAGTCCACCTTTTGAGTCTATTTTTCAAAGAAAAACTTATGTTTTATATACTATTTTTGCATATTGGTCTAGAGTATGTTAAACAAAATCGAACAGCATGGCTCTAAATTAAAAAAGGTGGGTGTAATTTTCTGTCAAAATGCCCATATGTGTGATTTGTTTCTAAACTGAAAACAAGTCACACAGTGTACTCGTATGAGGGGGAATTAAGTGAAATTTTTAAAAACTGAAATATGAATAGCGTAAAGTTAATACCAATTTAAACAATTATAAAAATATAAAAATAAGTTTAAACCAACAATCACTTTCTAACCTGTTGATTTAAATGACGACAAATCAAAGCCAAATGTCAATATTGTTTTTTTTTTAAGTTGCGATTGCTTTCATGCATATTTGTTAAGCAAATAAATCATTTTATTTTAAAGCACGAAATTATAAAAAATCAAATTCAAATAGCAAGACATCAATATTTACTAGAATTTGTTGCTAATTAATGTTTAAACAAAACGCCAAATTGCTAAATAAATATTAAAACGCTTTCAATTTTATTATGGATTAATTAAAGTCAAGAAAAAAAGGTGGTTTAATCTTTTCAACTTGTCTAAATATTATTAACTATTATTAAAACCATAAATACTATTTATTATTATTTATCTTTTAATTACTGTTTCAGAAATTGGTATAAAAACTAATAATTTTTATATCACTTGATTGAGAGAAAAAATTTAAATTTCATTAAATTTTTATAGAATTTGCGGTCTACGGAAGTGTTTTTGCAAATTTAGCAAAGCAATTTGCAGGAAATGTATACACTGCAGATATTAAATTTAAATAATATTTATGGATTTTTTTTCCAATGGTCTAGACTTTACAACAAAGTTTATTGGCAAACGAAGGCCGCTAAAACAAATGGAACAAAAAAATGTAGATAAAATTCAACAATTATAAGTGTACGAGTATGCTTTTGCAAATAAAGCATAAAAAAGTATAATTTTGTAAGGTTCGCACAACAATTATTGGTATAAGTTTTTTTTTTTTAGTTCATTTGAATTTTTATACAAATGAACTAAAGTTTTCATATGAGAAATTTTTGTCGCATAGTCGCACAATTACCCGACTGCGCGACGCAAAGAAGGGTATTGAGTTTAGCAGCCTATGTATGTATGTATGTGTGTTCCTTTGCGGCCTTATAAAACCGAACGGGTGGAGCGATTTTATTAATTCTTAGGGCAATTGATTTGTCTTAATCCCCGGAGTGTCACTAAAGATATGACAGTAGAAAATTCAATACGACGGCCAACAGACGCCATTTTGTAAATACGAAAAAAAAAATAAAAAGTCGGCGAACTATATAGAAATGGGTATCATTCAACATGTATTTTAAAATCATCTTTAGGTTTCTCTTATGATTTTTCATTTCGAATGACCGTTTAGGATATTGAATGGTTCAAAGTTGCGCGCAGTGGTGTTTTTTGATTTTTTTTAATTGCTACTTCTTTTTTTAAATCATTTCTTGTAATAGAAATTGTCCTACAAGTTTAGAAAAAAATGCAATTATTCAATTCTTTCATTTAGACTGGAATCAAGGAAATACATGAAAAAAATGTATTTGAGCGATTTGTGTCGAATATGGAGGTACCGTGTTCAAATTCTGCAGCGTAAGTTAAAGAATTTATAACAAAAATTAAACATTTAAAAAACCACCGAGTATATATAGGAAAGATGTGACATGTTATAAACGGCTTGAACGATTTTCTTCAAACATATCTAAGAACATTCTCGATCAAGTCAACTTTCAAACAGAAAAAACTAAATCAAAATTGGTCCAGTCGTTTGGCCAGTACGTGGACTCATGCAGACACACAGACACGAACTACAAACTTATAACATCTCTTTTTTGATCAAGTAAATTAATTGAGACAATTTTAAATTTTTAATTGAACTATAATGAATTTTAATCAGAAAAGAAACGTTACTGTTCCCCTCGTCTCTCTCTCTCCATCAAACTAATCAGCTTAGCAATAAGATGTGCATAGTGTAAATATGGACTTAGTCGGGCTTAAGTTCGGTAATTTCAATTCTTGTTGCATGAAATATTTTTATTAAATAATGTGAGTTTCTAAATCCAGTAGATAGACATGGGTGCTGATGAAGTGCGTGGCTGCACAGAAAAATATCGGTATTTCCCCCAGCTAATAAAGTCTAATTTAATTTTTCTTCTCTTCTTTAGAAGGAAGAATATTTCATTCAACAAGAATTGAAATTACTGAACTTAAGCCCGACTAAGAAATTATTTCTGATTAAAATAAATTTAAAAAAAAACTTAACGAATAAAATTATTTTTTACTTTTTCTGCAGCCTTTCTGCGATATCGAAATCAATTCGATATTGACTCACTTTTGATATAGCTAGGGAACCTTCGAAATCGAATGTTTTTTGAAACAAAACTGGGCGACATTTTTGAGTGTCATTCTTGATAAATGCTCGATATACATATATTCGAACTCGATGTCATTAACAAAAGTCTTGGTCAAGTGGGTAGTCAAACTGGCAGCAATCAACATATCATTTTGAGGTTAAGAGTTTAAAATTTAGCAGAGATGAGTAGTTTAAAATTGGTTAAAAAACTGTTTTTGCAAATACCTCCTATTTGCGAAAATTTTTGAAATTTGTCGAACCGAATAGATTCACTATCGTACGACATCTAAGTGAGTTTAAGATCTTTCGAATGCAGAAAATTTGCTGTGTATATTTACAAACATCCATACGGACACCATCACAATAAGTCAGAATCGACTTCCAGGGCTTCAAATCGTCGAAATATGACAGAAAGTTAAATAAAATTTTTGATAATTTTTTCAGTGTATGTAAGACATAAGGAAATAAATACATACATACTGTATATACTTACATACATACATACATAGGTACACACATCCATAAATAACTTGTACTTAAAACTTAATATAACAAATGAAATCCTAATGCGTAGTAGGAAATCAGAACAAACGTAAAAATACTGCCACAACACAAAATAAGTTGACGGTGACCTTGTTCTCTTACTCTTCGCATTCCTTCAACCACAATGTTGTGCGTCGTTATGTATATATGTACATATGTACACACATACACACATACATACATACATATGTTTATATAAAAATATATTCCTATAAAACATGATGTTATTGCCGATAAACGTCATTATTGTGAACATTAACATTATCATGATTATCATACGCACATCATTATAATGCGATACAAAGAAGTTTGGTTAAGCTTTTTATTGCTCCGTTTCTTGTTCACAGCCTTTCATTCCTACTCACTTCCTTCCTATGATTAATTCTGGCATGTCCTATATGTTGTATGTGTATATGAATACAATACAATAGCAAAAAAACTAGAACAACACTTCACAAAAAAAATTATGTACGGAAGTTAGGTTATGCGTTTATGTGTGTGTGTGTGTGTCCTTTTTGTGCGTATCAGCCAGAATGTTGTATGTGAGATTGCGTTGGATATCAAGTGTGAGTGAGTGAGTCGTCGCTTGCTAAACTCGTACATATGTATCTACAATTTTTTGTTGTTGCTCTTGGTTGTTCTCTTGCTTTGTTTCCCATTGTGCGTGAGAATGAATATATGTATGTATGTATTTAGTGTGTGATTGTGTGTGGTTCAAAAAGGATAACTACCGAAATATGTATGTGTGTGTGTGTCTAGGTATACCAGTAGGTATACCAGTATGGGCGATAGTTTTGCCCACAAATTACGTATAATATGAAGAGTATGTTGAGATGTGTGCGTTTGTTTTTGTATCTAAAAAAATATAAATAAATAGTTGACTGGTAAAAACAACAAGACACACCAGGAAGAAGGAACTGTTGCGTGTTTATATTTTCATTTATTTCCTTGGATTTTTAATAATGTCGTTTGTGTTGTATTTATGTATATTTGTACATATGTATGTATGTATTTTATGATTATAAGAAGTAGGGGTACACACGTTGATTCTCAATTAGTTTCGTATTTTATACGTTTTGTTTTCTTTATCAATAGTTTTTTCGTTTTTAGTTTTTCGGCTTTTAAAACACCCGGCGCAGCTGTTAATTTAAGTGCAAGATCATCTTCTAGGTGTGTGTGTGTGTGTTTGCGTGCGTGCGTGAGCTATTTTTTGTTTTTGTATTTATTCTATTATGTAGTTCTCAAAATAACTAAACTACGTACTCTAGTTGGTGTGTATGTTTGTTGCCTGTTGGCCATTTCTTGCAAACATAATCGAATATATATACATACTCGTATATGTTTGCTTGAAAGAAGTCTCACACTCGATTGTACATTGACGACAATTCACGCCAATTACTAGAGCTGGGTCCAACTCGTTCAGTCGTTCATTTTAGACACAAACCTATGATCAAACCCATGTTATTCAAATGAGTAACTGCGTATAATCCTAATTGTAGCGCAAACAATTCGTACGCTCACATATTTTCCCTCAAGCAACTATAACTATAGCCGATTCCAACATACAAGAGCATTTCTACTTCGCTTATGCGAAAAATTAAAATACGCTACAACTTCAAATAAAAAGGCAATGAATGGAATGGGGATATTTTGGCTGTATTTTTCGATACTTTTGTTAATAATAATATCTGTGTGAAAAACAACTTAAAGTAATACATAAATATTTGCATATGTATACACATGCAGATTTATGTGCATATATGTACATAATAAAAAAATATATATGTAAATATGAATGGATTTACTATAAATGTGAGATATATAAAAGGATTTCAATGGTATCAAAACCTCTTATTGTGTATGCACATATTTTGGTATAAAAAGATTTCGTTTGCTATGATATGTACAGATATATACTTATTTATTTATTATAAATGTATAACATACAAAGATTTATTTTTATGCACATACGCCAATACAGTTTAAGGAGCATATACATATTTTGGGTACTTTTTCTTCGCTACAGTCACTCTTTGAACTTTTTTAATTCCCATCACTGTTTTGTGAACAGCTGTTTCTTTTTTCATATTAAAAAAAAAACAAAATAAAGTAAAGCGTACGCACGTTTTTAAATGTTCTATAAAGGTAGAGGTTCATAGCTCGCTTTTTGCGCGTTGTGCTTTACACGCGTTTCATCCTCTTGTTTCATTCTATACTTTGTTTTCGCGTTGAGTTACATGCACTGCTTTTCATGCGCCATTTTAGCTGTGTGCGTTTGTTTATAAATACTTATAAAGACAAAATGGAGAGTGAAATCGAGTTTTTAAAAGAATTTGTGGAGTTAGTCGAGTTTGTATATTTAATTTTATGTGCAAAAAATGCCTATGAACAATTTCAAAAAAAGAAAAGGTTTTGGGTACGGCCGTTGTATTTAGAACGGACTTTAAGTGGGTTTTTTGAAACCACATTTAAAAAATTAAAAATTCTGACCCTGAGCAATTTCGAACCGCGACAAGAATGTCTGCAGATGTCTTTGATTATTTATTCAGCATTTTAAAAGATAGTCTTGAGAAGAACTCGACCAGGGCTATTCCAGCAGATTGTCGGCTGTTGTTGACTTTAATGTAAGTAAATTGAAAATTACATATAAATGTATGCACATTATTGGCTTAAGCAATAACTTTTCTAAGCAGCTATTTAATACAGATTTAGCGGAGATGACACTCAGTACGTAAAAGTAATCGATAACTAATATGCAAAATTTGTTACTGAGAAAAGTGTGGTGAAAAGTTAATTAAAATACATCGCATTAATGAAAATATTCACATATTTTATTAAACAAGTTTTTTTTACTAAGAAATTTTTTTATTGAAAAAAGTAAAAAATATTATCCACGGCATAATAATATTTATCGATAACGTAAGAAATAAAGTATTATTTAACATCTTTAGCATTCAAGAACAGCTGACTTTCTTTCATGGTGCTTGTAACGCGCACAAAAGTAGAAAGTAGACCTACTTTTTGCTTTGAACGCGCCTACGCGTTCTGCGCTTTTTGCAATGTAACTTGTCACATACTATTACATTGATTCTACTTTTTTGACAGATGCATAGAAAGAGTAACGCGCAAAAGTGCACAACGTGCCAACAGTACGGTACGGTACAGTACGGCAGCAGCAACGTTCGGCTAACCCAGCCTTAGCAATTCGCGATGCCAATTTGTTGTTCATGGAAATAAAAAAATTATTCCCTTGGGATTCGCTATAAGGGTGAATATTTATCTAAGTTTATTAAATAGTTCGAAATAAAATTACATATATATGACTTGGGTCACCTTCAGTTATACGGAAAAAAATGTCTCTGACTAATTGGTCAACTGGGTAACAACCCAGCAGGCTCATATATATGTATATACATACATATGTACACATGTATGTATGTATCTATCTACATACATACTTGGCTATAATTATTGTTTTATTCATATTGGTTCCAACATTAAAATTTAAACCATTGTTTGAAAATTTTCACTCGCTAATAAAAGATGACTGCAAAAACGTCTGCTGTGATAATAGGGACTTCAAGATACATATGTATGTATGTACATATCGTACATCAGTTTTAATAACTTGCAAAATGTGAGTACGTACCTACCTACACATTCGTATTACATGCATACATACATATATTTTTCTCAGGGAAATGCATCTACCTACTAAAGTCCTCTTATGCTACAATATGTGTATGTGTGTATGTATGTATGTTTGTGTACTATTTCATCTGCTCCTTATTATTATTATTGTTGTTGTTGTTGTTGTTTTTTCTTTGTCCTCTTTTTTTCTGTGTGTGTCAGTTTCAATGTTAAATCTGAATGACATTGAGGCTGACAACGTTGCTGTCTTTCGTAAGTTATTACGCGAATTTAAATTATTTCGTACAGTATTGAATGGCTTCAACATCAGCAAGAAGCAAAAAAAAAAAAAAACAAAAAGAAGAATACTCATAAAGGATTTTTCTTGCAGTTGTTTTAGTGCTGTAGGTAGATTTTGTTGCTTCGTAGGATTGGATTAAGTTTCATGTATGAAATACAGAAAATTTTTTTTCGTTGTTAATTTATTTCGGTTTATGACGACGGTTGTTTCGCTTGATATTTAGGTTAAGGTGTCTTGATGTGTTATTTGCGATTGTTGTTTTACAACATCTTTATAATGAAGTTATAAATACATACATAAATACATATTTTCTTTTTGTTTTTTTTTTTTGCGAATAATTTCATTTCACTGGAGGTTTATAATTATTTAGCTTGATTTGGATCTTTGAATAACGAGTACCTACATATATTTTTTTTTTACATACAGACATATTTTGAAACGAAGCTATAGCTTTCAGATATATGTACATAAATGTATGCTTAAAAAAATGTATTAAAGAGATACATAAGTGATTAACATTGAATCATGATTCATATCTTCTTGTGCATGCTGATACTCATGCATACTACATTGCAATCTTATCGAACCTCATATCCACCCTAAAGATTCAGGTACTCATCATATCTATCCATACTTAATAACATTTGTGACGTTATTCATTTCGATTCTCCTTAACTCAATTTGTATCGACGATGCAAAATAAGTATGATACATTAAAACACTCATTGTTAATCTTAATGACAATTTTCTCTTAATTACCACTAAAATATTTTACAAAAGTATTGACTTGTAGACACTTAGACCCAAGTTTCCTACAGGGTTGCTTTTAATACATACACACACTCATATGAGCAATTAAAAATATTCTAATAAAATTGATTTTTTAAAGTCATTCACTATTTTGTTTTTTCATGTTTTTTATTTTTACTTTATTCATATACTCGCATTTGCAGTTTCTCCCTGCTTCGAGTTCAAAAACCTTAAAAAACACAATAAAATTTAATTAAAATTTAAATTAAAACCGTTTAAATTACATTTTAAAAGTATGCTAATCATGAGTATTTTAATAACATGTTTATACCAAAGTTATCAGTATGTTAAATTTTAATTGTGTCTTTATCACAGTGATGATGACATTTAATAAATAATGAATGCAAAAAAGAGGTTTCTATTACATATAAAACAACATGTAAAAAAAAAATATCATGAATATTTGTTGCATGAGTTTGTCGAATTATGTAGAATCACTGTAATCATTCTAAAAAAAAAAATTAAATAAAAGCACTTGATACTCATCATACGGTCAGATTACAGGGCATGGAAATGTAAACATACGATTATAAGCAACCACACAACAGCAATCATAATAATATAATGAAAATCTCTAATTATCATTCCAGCAGTCAGTGCACAATGGGGCAATAGCAATGTATTTTAATATAACATAAGACTTATTCAAGAAATTTATTATTCGTCTGTTCAAAATGTGTGGTTGAAGTCTACATATAACCCCAGCAAAAAAATTTCACTCATAAGACTTATTTTAATATTTAGTTTTTATTTAAAACGTGTTAAAATGATATACGAATTTAAAAATGTATTTGCTGTTGGTTAAGCACGTGTAGATGAATTTCGTTAATGCTCAAGCAACTCATCTGAATTGTGATTGAAGTCTGCTGATGAGTTGCTTGATCAGCAATGAATTGCATTTAGACGCGCTTAATCAATAACAAATATATTTTTTAAGTTACATAAGATTTTTTTAAAAAGATTATAGCGGAGTTATAATCGTTTTTCGAGAAAATCACTATAAATACTTACGGCCTTATGTATAATCAAAAATTGGCAGGAAGTTAGCATAAGTGGCAAAATTGAACACGGTCTTAATGTGTTTTGCCATACAATTTTACATTAAAAATCATGCTAGGATGTAATCGTGTGTTAAAACTACATTATGTGGCGGTTTTTAATGTCAAATTGTATAGAGAAACTCGTCAACACATAGTTCAATTTTGTCACTTATGCTAACTACATGCCAGTTTTTGATTACACATAAGGCCGTTATTATCTATGTATGTATGTATAGTCAAAAAGTTACATGAAGTGCCGAAAAAAATTTAGCTTTTATTTGAATGAAAGTATTCGTTTATTCGAATATTATTCCATTGCTCGAGTAAAGTTATTTAAATTGTTCGAATAAAATTATATGATTATTCGAATAAAATTATTCGATTGTCAGAATACAACTATCTAAATGTTAAAAAATACTCGATTATTCGAAAAAAGTGTTAGATTATTCGAATAAAATTTTTCGAGTATTCATATAAAATTATTCTATAATTTCAATAAAAGTTGGAAAAACTTATTTAAATAATTCCGTTAGTCGAATAAGGTTATTTAAATGTATGTATGTATTTGGAAAAATTATTCGGCTATTCGAATAAAATTATACGCTTATTCTAATTAACATCAATTTATGTAAATTTATTCGATTATTTCAGTAAAAGCTAAAAATTAGATTCATAAAATTATTCCATTACTCGAGTAAAGTCATGCAAATTACTTATTAAAATAAATCATTCGCTTTTCGATTAATCGAATAAAATTTACCGATGATTTGAATAAAAGTTGAAAAAATTTTTTAAAATCTTATCTTTTGTTCGAATAATATTATTCGAATGTATATTTTTATGAAAGCATATGCATTTTTTTTAATATTTCCATAACAATAGTAAAGGCCGTGATTCACTATCCTACACAATCGTGCTTTTTGTGAGAAAATACAACTGTGGTATAATGGAATTTATGAAAAATTAAAAATTCATCACATCCAGGGTTGTATTTTTTCGTAAGTCGTGCGATTGTCTAGGATAGTGAGTCCTAGCCTTAAACAATTAAGTTTCACAAGATGATAAGAAATTTTTCTTATATTCTTAGTTTGAAAAAATTTTTGTAACCAATCGTTTGTACATATGTATGTATATACATACATATAATTGCAATTATACAAAGCTTTTTTTTTTTATATAAAAAATCTGCTCTTTGTCAGAACCCGAGGACTTAATAATTATGTAATTCCTCTGACACTAACCCACTGTGCACTCTTATATTCATAGCAAACATAATAATTACATCAAGTACCAGATTAAAGTAGAAAACTGTTTGTGATTTACATAAAATATGAGTCATTTGTGTAAAACATTTTATAGCACACATAAAATAAACGGCAGACAGATACTATCATTCATGTAACGTACATAAATCGAAGGGAGCGAGACGAGACGGTCTGACTCATTGCTTGTGTGTGTGGCATTTCAATTAC
Source organism: Nowickia ferox (assembly GCA_936439885.1). Lineage (NCBI taxonomy): Eukaryota > Metazoa > Arthropoda > Insecta > Diptera > Tachinidae > Nowickia > Nowickia ferox. Next base: position 88,334,818 of record OW387025.1, on the reverse strand, counting down.
GTGTATGATTGTTGAAAATTTGTTATAACATTTCATTGATAACATATGTATTGATAATTCTACTCATTATATATATTATGTATATTGAGCGATAATTATGTGAAGAAACTTATACGTTTAATATCTAGTAATTGCTAATTGTTTTATAAATACTTTTACCATTTAATGAAATTAACTTAGTGTTTTAAATTGTTTGTAAAATTAAATTGAAATACAAAAGTTTGTGTAATGAGGGAAACAGGGCAGAAATCAGAAATAACAAAACTGACTTTATTGCAGTGAGCCGACGAAAATCGGCACATTGTGTCGATAATGGAAGCCCGGCTTTAGATGCAGCAATCAATAGTTAATACTACACAAGTTGGGGACTCTATGATGACCTTAAATTGTCCTGCGAGTATATTGAAAAAAAAACTTTAAGTTTAATTAATTACTCAGAAATTTCTTTTTGCGTTTTGGTTTAAATTTTAAATTCATAAATCTTATGTAATACGATCTCAGCTATTCATAATGTAAGTCCAAGTGGATAAATCATACATTTCATTGAAACCACATGTTAATCTGTGCATAAGTGAGTGAGTACTTAGTCAATAATCCGTAAATTTTGCTAGACAAACTTACCAGCTAACAGCAAATGAAAACAACAACAACAACCAATCAACCATATTAATCAAACCCAAATACCATCATCTACCCATTCATCTAAATATTTATTATTACTCCCCAAGAAGTTGTGCATGAAAAGCCAACAGAAATGGCGAAAGGAAAAAGAAACATTCATAAATAAATCATATTAAGCTGTCATTGTGTTGGTTTTTGCTACTTTACTTTTTTCCTTTTATTTCCTCCTTCCCTCCACTCTGTTTGTGGAGCACCCCTGCCAAACAAACATAAAAAGCATTTAGTACTCTTCAACCTTAAAACACGCACTTCGTGCAGGAGAAGGTGTGTTAGAGTGCTGGTTTTTCTTAAGCATTTCACAGTTTTAATTGAAGCAATTCGACATGAGCAATAGTGAATATGCTTTAAGACAGAATCAGCATCATCATCATCACTCTAAGTACGAGTATGTCGAAAGTGTTGCTTGCGTGCACGACATGTATGATTGTAAGCCGATACTAATAACTCAATAATGTTAATGATGTGACATGTCCTCATTGACACAAAGCATTGATGAACTTGGCATTTGGCATAATCACTGGCTAAGGAATATTCATTATAATGCGGGCAATCTTAAAAGTATTGAAGAAAAAAAAGTTATTATTTGGAAAACAAAGTAAAAAAAGCACTAAAAAAAACTAATAAATTCAGTAAAATGCGAATTTGATTCGGACATTTTTTATTATTTTTTTCAGTTTTAGCGCCATTTTTCGTTTTGGGATTTTTTTTCGGTTTTTGGCGATTTTTTTAGGTTTGGCATTTTTTCGATTTGGGGATTTTTCGTTTCGGCATTTTTGCAATTTTGTAATTTTTTGGTTTTAGTGATTTCGTCTCCTTCAGAAGTCACATTAAAAACGTCTAATGGACTAAACATATTACGGACTACACGACCACAAATGCCGCTAGCAGCAATTGTTGGAAACGGCAGCAGCATCATAATCAGCTGATGTTCAAGTATACTTAAGGATACATAATTCAGTGGTGACACTTTCAAATATTTCATATTTACAAAAATTAAATTAGATTATTTACGATTTTTTCAGTTTTCGGCGGTTTTTTTGTTTGTTATTTTTTACAATAAATTTTTTAGTTTTGAAACTTTTTTTAAATTTTAATGCGACCTTTTTACTTTTGATCACTTTTTACATGTAAACTATTTATTTAATTTTTGGTGATATATTTCATTTAAGCACTTTTTTCATTTTGGCGATTTTTCGTTTCGACATTTGTTTAATTTTGGGGTTTTTTAATTTAAGCGTTTTTGGCAATTTTAAAAATTACATTAACTTATAGAATACCCTTTAAAAGTTTTACATATTCTGTGAACATTTTAGCTTCGTACCTCTTACGGTTCTCGAAAAAAAAATATATATATATATTCGTTAGAGTGTATAGGGTGTTTTTTATTGAGGTATATAACTTTAAGTTGGCATCACTTTTTTAACTGGCGGCCATTTTGTCAGCTGTCAAGTGATTAATATTTAGTTTGGTTTGCCATTTCATCATGAACAGGTTGACAAAAGAACAACGCTTGCAAATCGTGCAAATTTATTTCGAAAATAATGGTTCAGTTCGCGAAGTTTACCGCAAGCTCCGTCCATTTTATGGTCGACATAATCGTCCATCAGAGCAATTAATTCGGTTAACCATGGATAACCTGTCAATTGGCCACCAAGATCGTATGATTTGACACCATTGGATTATTTTCTTTGGGGATATGTGAAGTCGCTCGTCTACGCCAACAAACCAGAAACGTTAGGGGACTTGGAAGCCAACATTCGTGGCGTTATTGCCAACATACGGCCCCATATGCTTGAAAAAGTGGTTGAAAATTGGACCTGTAGAATTGGCTTTATTCGAGCCAGCCGCGGCGGCCACATGCCCGAAATCATATTTAAACGTTAATGGCATAAAATTATCCTTCCAATAAAGCCAAATTGATGGACATTAAAACGATTTTCTTGTGTTTTATTTCAATTCGAAGTTCTATACCTCTAAAAAAACACCCTGTACATGAAAAACGATTTTTAAATATGAATTAATATTTAAATAGAATTGGTGAAATAAGCTCTAAATGTTAAATAAATAAATATTCTTCGGTATATTGGCAGCACTGTATGTATTTTCTCATTGTCGCCAACATAAAAAGAGTCTAGTTTGGTGACAGCTACAAGCGTGGCTGTGTAGTCGTGTTGACAACAATAACATTTGTATTAACACATGTTTTCTGTTCTATACGAAGTGTGGCATGTTACATACATTCATTTAGATTTGAAAGCAGTTTCGTTCGAAAATGAAATAGTGCTGAATTAGTTAAGTGCCCTGGAGACGATCAAATAAACCCGTCAATCACCATTTGCATTTTGACTTCGTTGCGTTCGTATCAAAGCATGTCCATCATTAACCAGAGTCACAAAGAAACTGTCAATCAGCGTTGAAGACAGTCAAATAATCAGCCGTCGAATACAAAAATCAAAATTGTTTGATTTTCATCAACAATTGGCGGCAACTTGTATATGTATTCGAAAGAATTCGACTGCACCATCGTACTTTTGAAGTTTGAGCTGCATCCAAAATGGCATAACTGCATAAACCTTATCATCCGAATCACTCTCTTACTGGAGACACACATAAATGATTAACACAATTTTAGGAGCGACTACATATAATTAATGAAACTAGCAATTATTAAAATTATTTTATTAATATATCAAGCCATAACCGCTAAAAAAACTTAAGCTACATATTTTTGTACTTAGGTTTTTTTTTTTGACGAAAATATATTATTTATCGCAAATAATCGATTTTGGTAAAAAAAATTAAGTTCGAAAACTATGTCGCTTAATCTATTTTTTGGCGGTTACGGCACGATATATTCAATATATCATAAGCCATTAGCAGGTATTTTTCATTCTATTTGTTTGCTTAATGACAAATTGTATTGTCGATAAGGAAAGTGAAATGCAATAAATCGAAATTCCCTCGAACACGTGCTCCTCATAGTTGCATTTGTTATCACATAAATAAAGAAATAAGAATGATTGCGGCAGAAACCTTTCAATAGATTTATTTTTAGATTTATGGCTACAGAAGTGTTTTTTTTTACACAAACACCTGCTGGTATTTTCAATTCCGTCGAAGCAGATGTCTATTATACAAGTAAAAAGCTGATAAGACAACGAATTTTTCTCAACATGTTTGCATCCCATGCATCATTATTCGGTTAATAGAGAACATTTTATTATAATTTTTTTTATTAAATAAAATTTTTCTATTAAGAACGAAAAAATAATCGATCGATTTGTGTTGATCTGGCGAATATTTTAATGTTTTATTTTTTAATTAAGAAATTTTTTATTTCAAAAATAAAAACAATTTTTTCACAGATTCAAACAAAAGCCTTAAGACTAGTATAAATAAAAGCAGCTGAAATGTTGTTACTAAAAACTGAATAAATATAACACAAATCTATTAAATATTCAACACAAAATGAATCTAACGAATATGCTAATAGTTTGCTTGAACATTTATTTCATGAATAAAACAGATTTTAGAAAAAATTAAATATGGCTTCACTTCCAAAACGTCAATTGATTTATCTTCAAACAAAGTATAGTGTTTCTTAATGCAGCAGCGCAAAATAATGCACTCCTTTCGAAAAGGTAGTAAATTTTTTTTTTAATTTAAATACAACTTCTGATTTTTATACAAACTTTGGTGAGATACAATTTGAAAGTCAGCTAAAGAAAAATGTGCAGACACTAAGCTTTAGCCAAAAAGGATTTGCCGACACATTTTTTTTTGGCGAAAATCGATTATTTTCCATTGCAAATGATCGATTTTTGTAAAAAAAAATTAAGTTCGATAACACTGTGGAACATTTTTGGGATTATTGTCTGGGGGGCGAGAAATTCCAAGTCGGGGTGATGGTACTAGGTCAGTATAGTAAAACCCTCAAAGGGTTTGGCGTTCGTATGTGTCAGTTTTTTTATCACCTTTTAAATTTTTTCTTTTTCACTTGTCCGATTTTGATGAAACAAATTTAGAAAAATTAAGAATTACAATTTCTCTAATCTGTTTCTATACCGTTTTCCTATATGTGCAACACTTTCGAAGTTAAAAATAAATTTGTGGAGGCAAAAAAATATTTTTTTGCCTAAAAATTTAAATATTTTTTTTTTAAAATTCACAAAAAATCCATAATGGAAAAAAGTGCCAAAACTAATTACTTTCGCGTAAAGTCACATAACTCATGAGCAAAAAACACGAAATTAATAACACTTGATCCTTTTTTCCTGTTTGGATTTTTTATGAATTTAAAAAAAAAAATTTAATTTTTAGGCAAAAAAATATTTTTTTGCCTCCACAAATTTATTTTTAACTTCGAAAGTGTTGCACATATAGGAAAACGGTATAGAAACAGATTAGAGAAATTGTAATTCTTAATTTTTCTAAATTTGTTTCATCAAAATCGGACAAGTGAAAAAGAAAAAATTTAAAAGGTCATAAAAAAAACTGACACATACGAACGCCAAACCCTTTGAGGGTTTTACTATACTGACCTAGTACCATCACCCCGACTTGGAATTTCTCACCCCCCAGATTGGCTGTTGTACTGTGTAATTATGTCGCTTAAGCTTTTTGGCGGTTATGTATTCGTATTTTGTGCATATTTTGTGTGTGTACATTATAGCGGCCGTTATTTTTTTATTTTTTTTATTTCTTCTATTCTCTTCCCCCAAATCGATTCAGTTTTATGTAAAAAAATTTATGGCGATAATTTTTTTTTTAGGGGGTGCGTCCGCCCCTCAAAGTTGCCTTCAAGCCCATTTATTCAGTGTATTTTGTTTACATATGACTATCTTAAAAAAAAAAACATTTTACAAGAATATGATATATGGCAATATTTTAGCTCTTGTAGTCAACAACATTAGCCTCAAAGAAAGTTTTTTGCTAAAATTAATATTTTAGAAAATAATGACGAAAATCACCAAAAAAAAACCAAACATTTTATGTAACAAAATTATATGGAAATTATTTATACTAAGCATGTGCAATAAAAGCTTATATCTATTAAATTATTTCACACATACATATACTACTTATAGTAAAAAATAAAAAAATTACATTGAATAAATGGGCTTGAGGGCCAACTTTGAGGGGCGGACGGACGCACCCCCTAAAACACAACTTATCGCTATGAAATTTTTGTTTGTATATTTTCAACATAAAACTGAACCGATTTGCGGGGAGAGAATATAAGAAATAAACAAAAAATTTCTCCATAAAACTAACGGCCACTCTAGTGTGCATATTTAAATGTTTTATTTTACTCCATTATACCAAATAATATTTTAATTTTTTTTTTAAATAGGATAATGTAGTTTTATTCGAGTAACTTTAATCGACTAAAATATCTTACTCGAATATTTATCATAAAATTAAACTTAAAATGTTTATGCATGTATAAATTTTTTATTTAATTTTATTCCATTATCGAAAATACTAAAAAAAAATAATCGAATAAAGTTTTAGGTGAATAAGTAATGGAATCGTTAATCGATTTATTTTAGTCAAATAATATCTTGAAATTTTCCTTCCGAAATTTTTTTATTCGAATAATTTTAATCGAATAAAATTTTAACTCGAACAACTTTAATTGAACAATGCACTTTAGTCGAATGTTTTCAACAAATCATCTCTATTCTCTGATATTGATATTGTTTTATATATTTCTAACATGCAATACTTACTTAATATTTGTTAATTCACTAATTCAAATCGGAATCAATAGTTAACAACTACAAGCAACAGCCTGTGTGGTCATTATTCATTATAAAACCCAATCCCATCCACTTCAGAATTTCTCACATCTTTTGTGTTTGCCTTCTGCTTTCTCTCCTCCACACACACACAGCGTCGTCGCATTTTTCACATGTCACATAAACAAATACTCGTACTAAAACTTTTTATTGTTTTTATCTTTTTTTTATATTTTTCTTGTTTAAATGGAATGTAGTTGTTAAGGATATTATGACAACAACAGCAACAAATATCAACAATATCTCTATTTAAATACAATAAAATGATTTATGTATCACACGTGTTAAAAGCAAAAACAAAAGAACAACAAGACAAGAAAACAACAACAGCAAGAACTAAACAATATGCATTTATCTTTGATGTTTACTTGGGAAACAAAACGTACAATGTGAACTGTTTGTCGTACTTGTAGATACATTTCAGTCGCCAAACAGAAAAAAAAACACATTCATTAGGCAACCAAACAACAGCCAGAATGACTGTTTTATAACTCAAATTATTCTTAACATTAGTTTTATGATTTCTTATTTTGTCTTTCTAATAATATGTAATAATAAAAAAAAGATATTTGTATTGCAAAGCCAGGGGAAACTGTAATAATAAGTGTCATAAAAGGAATTTCCTTGTGTAAATACATATTTGAATTAAATTTAATATTTAAGCTAATGCATTTGTGTGTGCATGTACATAAGTGAGTGATTATGTATTTTTATTTTTAGGTTCGTAGAGGGGGAAGGTTTAAAATAAAGGGTGATAAACATTTCACAGATTCGAGCAACGAAAATGAGACACTTAAACAGGAAAAGTCGAAAGATTAGAAATCAATGTGCTTTGAGGAATCAACTCTGGTAAATTCTTTGTAATAAAGAGTCTTTCTAAATCCATTTGGCTGTAGCATTTCTTTTTTCTAAGAAATATATTCATAATTTAGTTCATAATCTTTAAATAAAAGAAAAAAAAATTAATTATAAACATTGTGGGGATGTTGCCCTTCCCAAAAAACATTTATGCAGCTCCATCACCTTCTTTCTAGAATATTTCTGCGATTTTCATAATAAATGGCGTAAGTCGAAAACTTAAGTTTTTCAGGAGAATCTAGGCATTTTTATCGGACTTCAAAAAAAGCTGGAGATTTGCAATTTTTTTTGTTGTGTTACTTCATAACTCGGTACATTTTAGAGCGATTGTAAAACTTATTTTTTTGTCTGAGAAGGAAGAGCTTCCATATTTGGTCCCTTTGTAACAAAAGTGGGCGGAGACACAACCACTAATTTTGTATCATTTGATTTTATGATAAATTACTTATTCGTTTGCTATGCAACTTATTTAAGAAATTGGGCTGTCGTAACGAAACAATCTCCAAGTTGAAAAAATGGGCGCAGCCACACCCAATAAAACTTAATATTATATATCACATGCTTCTATTTCAGCGATTTTTACAAAACTTGGCACACACCCTGAGCTCAAAGAAAGGTATAATCTTGCATTTAAAAGAAGTGGGCGAGCCCACGCCCATTAATTTTTAATATTATATATCCCGTGCTTGTATTTAAGCAATTTTTGCGAAACTTGGCACACATCTTGAACTCTTAAAAAGACACAATCTCACATTAAAAAAATTGGGCGCCCTGGTTGTTTTCTGTAGACAAGCTAATCGCTTTGCTGGTTGTGTTTGTTTATGTACGAGTATATAAAAAAAGCATACGCACGTTAATGGAGTCCTGTTTTTCTTTTGAGTATGGAACCCCAAAATTTCTTGCTTGAATAGAACTTCACTAAAACGATAATTAACATTTTCTGGTGTGGAGAATCTTAAAGTCCAGCGACCATATCTTAAGATCTATAACGGGACAATAAATATCCCGTGTACGTTCGGAGGCTCCATTGTACATATTGCTGAAAGAATTCTAGAAATCAGAGCGTTAATGGCGGAGATTACCTCTTACAAACTTTACCTCTTTATAATATTTCTACCGATATTCTGGCAGGTACAGCAGCAACTAAAGTCTCTGCTTTTATAAATGCTGCACAATGCTTTATATTTACATCTTATTTATTTCAGTAATTGTGTGCATCGTATGTTTAGCTGCTACTCTTTGTTTTTCAGCTTCTAGCGCGTTTATATGTATATTGGCCACCAATAAACCAAAATAAATATCCAAAGTAAAATAAAGGTGCACATGTTTTTATTTTATTTTTAATGAAAAACTTGTTTTATTCTGTCTTGGTTTGTTTGTTTGTTACAGCTGAACGAAAGATTCAAATTGAAAAATAAAAATTTATTTATGCAAAATACAATATTCAGTGAATTGATTTAGCATATTTTAGCTATTAAAACCAACACGTTAAATTAAAATAAAAAATAAAAAAAACTATAAATGTTTAGCTAAATTACAAAAACAACAAAACTGGTGAATTTACATGTTGTATAACATCAGCAAATAAAAAATTTAATATATTTTTTTACCACCAAAGGAAGACCCATGAACTTTTTTTCCCCAAAATATTGTTTTAATTAAAGTGCCTTCACTGGATAAACAAACTAGTAATAAATTTTTATATCAAAATTTGTTGTTAAGATAAAGAAAATTATTATTTAAATGCTTAATTGCATTATTTGTATTTAACTATCGGTTGTTTTTTAAAGTGTTATAAATCCGGCATATAAATTATTAAAGTTACATTTTGATTTTGTAACAAAACATTAATAAAATATGTATTATTTACAAATGTATGTATTAAAGTTATTAAGTTATTGTATGGTATTTATCTTAATGCGAAAAAGATGTAAAATTTAAATAATTTAAATGACTGAATTAGATTTTTTTCTCATTAAGCAGTTAGCGACTTCTGTCATTAGTTAAGATAATGGACTGAATTAAATAGTTTAATATAAACAGCTTTAGTGTGATAAGAAATGACATTAATATTTATCTCCGTACATATTGTTTTTATTTATTTTCTTTGATTCACCCCTATTGTGAAAAGATGCATGATGAAAGATGAAACATGCAAGAAAGCGTTACACACATTCACCACAGCAAGCTACCGACTTCAAAATGTCAAAACTAGAATGCACATTTTTATATGAACATGATTATTTTGATGACAGCAAGGCAACACGGCGGCAAATATATTGTTGCCAATATAATACAAAATGTTGAATGAATGATACGAGTGTCTTCCAATTATTTGATATTTATTTCAATAATTTATTTATATTTAATGGCTGACAAAATGAATACGAATTTAAAAAATTTACTTGTTGATCACTTAGCATGTCCAGATTCACATCATTGCAGCTAAGCTTAGCCAAATGAATTATTTAACAGGAATAACAAACCAAAATTTACATACATTAAGAAATAAATAGATTAAGAAGGTGGTACCACTAATATATAAGCTGCTTATGATGCTGTCGTAGTTTCCAAAATAGTTAAGTAAAGCGGCATTTGAAGCCGTCTGTTTGAGTAGCCTGCAGTGGTCTATGTGTTTAATGCACTAACTGCACTAATATTGATTGACTTTCTTCAAGAAGTTAAAACAATCAATTGCGAATATTATGCCAACTTATTGGGTGGGTTGTTTTTTTCCAACAGAACAATAATACAAGAGTGCTCACATATACAGTTTCCATGGCAAAACTTCATGAATTGGGTCCCGAGTGACTATTTCTTGTTCTTAAACCAGAAGAAATGGCTCATCGGAAAGAGTTTAAGCTCCAACGATGAAATCATCTTACAATCGAATACCAGTTTCGATGACCTTGACAAATCTTATTATTTTGGAAAAGATAAAAAAATTAGAGACACGTTGCACAAAGTGTATAGAGCTCAAAGTCGACTACGTTGAAAAATAGAATAATTTTTTTATCCAAAAAACTTGTGTTTCATTCAAAAAGTCACGGAGTTTTTGGCACGCCCTACACACGCACAGAACATTTCATATGAAAATCTAGGAAAACAAGGTTAATTTAAAAATTTTCAGCAATGATTTTGCTTTATAGGTGTTTGATGTTAATTCAACATGGTTTACAGTAATCTTCAAAGAAAATTTTTCCTTTTGAAATACTTTTATTTCATGTCGATTTAACATTTCAGTATTGTTAAAACAAAATGAAGAATCATGTTAAATCAAAGTTATTTCAAGTTGGAACACAACGTAAACTCGATACTTAAATAATGTAATGAATCATGTTGAATCAAAGTTATTTCAAGTTGAAACAACAGTTATTTCACTAATTATTCTATCTTGTGCGTACTGGGCACGTGCATCAGGAAAATTGTGTGTTGTATGTCAATGTGCTTGGCTTCCCCGGCCAAGATTTGAACTGGAACTCATAGCGTGGTACTCAACGCGCATTTGCCGCTGCAGCCACAACCAAGGCTGTCAGATATGGCAATTTCTCACCTAACGTGGCGATTTTTCAACATGTTTGGCGTCCAAATTTGTGGTTGGGCGACATGGCGACTTTTCTGGCGATAAATAAATTTATTGGCGATTGTTATGGCTATTTTTTTTTAAACAAAATTGAACTTAAAAATTTTTGGAATTCTGGAAATTAGTTTATTGAAGGAGTAGTTTAAAAAATAAATCCTACCAAAACAATTTAATTTTGATGATTTTTCTTATATTAATTATAGTAATAAAATGCGTCTTGAATTTGGATGAGAAAAATTTACAAGAAATAATTTTTGGCAATTTTTTGCTAAACTTGTATACGATTATTTTATAAAAATTTATTAAAAAAAATGGTTGTGTAAAAACAAATTTATTATCAAATATACATTAAGAAAAACTATATAAAACTGATTTTGGCGACTTGTGGGGATTTTTAAAATCAATTTGGTAAAATAGGTCGGAAAAAATGTGCCAACCCTGGCCACAACAACCTTAAATATTCATTAGATTAGACATTAAATAAATACCATTATGTATGAATTAAATTAAAATTTATTTTAAATTAAAGCCATAGTTTAAAAAACATATTTCGGCTTGTCTGCTGGATTCGAACCTGCGACTCTCAGGTCGCAGCACAAGGAAGTTTTCGCTGGTAATGCGAAGTTTGTCGGCTATTTAAGAACATAAAAGCCAACAACAGCAAAACAAGAAAATAAAACAAACACCAACACATCTTAACAACACATTATTCGCAATGTAAATTGAATATGATTTGAAATCAAAATTTCTGCATGTTGATTTAAAGTTGGTATTTCTTTCTGTGTGTGTGCATGTTAACTTCATATAGACCTGCTGGCATTTATTATATTGCTGAAACTAGAACTACTTACATACATAAGTCAAAAGTAGACTATACTGTTGTAAATATTTCTGCCAGAGGTTTTCCTTTATTATTCAAATATGAAAATGTATGGTGCACTGCTGCAAAATGCAAATTTCGTAGCCAATATTAATGAGACTGACTGAAGTGAAATTCTTCACAGAAATAATGCACAAAGTGATATATTTTGTGTGATAAATCATTTAACACTTAAGTAGCACGTACTAAACCTAAAAATAAATAATTTCCACTTAATTACAGATCCGTTAAGATTCGTTTTTGTAATTTTAAATGCCCATAAAAATAAAAAACTGCAGTAATATCTGTCTAAAAAAGTTTTATAAAAATCTTAGCTGTTGTTGCCAGTTGCGTATAATTTGCCGCATTAAGCTTTTTTATGTTCGACAAATAATTTTTTTCTTCTTGTTATTGGTATATTGATAAATGTGTGTGGAGATATTTTTGTAGCATATTTTTTGTTGTTGCAATTTTTGTACTAATTTCAGTTGCATGAGCGCAAAAAAAAAAAAACGTTTACCCAATGGGAAAAGTGGTCATTAATTACATAATAATGGGAGAAATAATGTATTATTTTCCAAAGCAAGACAATGCATTCCCCTAGAAACGGGAGGGTAATTTGATCGAACACAATAAATTCACTTGATTACCACGTGCCTTACCACATCTGCAGAAGAAGGAATGGACGCATTAAAATAATTCATTTCTTTCCTAGGACATGTTCTGTGTTAACAGTAATGAATTCTGGAATTGAAAATTATACATGCTGTGCATTACCTTCTCCCTTACTATTCACTACCTTTTCCCACTGGGTACATATTTTCAGGTCGCTTTTTGTTGCTTGTTGGCTGCATTCCCATAAAAAGTATCGCTTGAAAACTGACCATTGCCAAAAGCAAAGCAAAATCAAAAGGAAAATCTATTAACATACATACAGATACAGATACATATACATATATGTATAAGTATATGTATGTATGTACATATGTGTATATTTGTAAAATTCATTTTTGCTTGTGAATTTTCTCAGACTTTTTATTTAGTCTACCAAATCTGCTGATTACTATGACGTGAAAGATATTTATTTTCTGGCTTCTTAAGACGATAAGACGAAACGACAGACATTTTTACAATGTAATAAATGTGATATTTTGTTTTTTGTTAAATTTTTAAGCATTAAAACTTGTACTGAAAAAGCATAATTTCTCATTTCCTCTCAACGTAGCTTTTTATTATTTGTTTTATGTTTAACCTCATTCTTTTAAAATTAATTGTTGTATTTAATTTTTAACTATAACTAATTAAAATACTTAGGCAAAAAAAAACACACACACACACGCACTGAGTGTTATGAATTACACCTCTTATTTGTTATTTTTTTTACAAATAAATGCTTGTGACAAATTTGAAAATAAATATTTTTCTAGTTTTGTGCAGAAGTTCGTATTTAAGACGCCTACTGAAACTGCCAAAAATTAAAAAAAAAGTATTATTTTTTTAACAAATAGAATTATTAGAAAATTGTGAATAATTGGTGTCATTTTGTTCATCGTATATTTTGTTTATTCGAGCATGTGTCTGCTGGTTGGGAATTTTTTTAATATTTATGGACTGCAATTTGATTTAAAATATAACAAGGTTGACTATTTGTTACTTTCAAAAATTCTTTGAATGCCCATAAAATATATATTTAATTTGTCGATGCGATATACTTGTATGTTCTAATAATTATGAAAGTGGTCCAAGTCATATATTTCTTGTGTCGAGATATTTAGTAGACTACATTTGTTTAAATTAAAAAACAGTTTTATATCATGCAATTCATTTAATATTTATTGAATCTTTATTGAAGTTTTTTTTTTGAGATTTATTTAATATTTCGAAGCAAAAATCAATATGAGTTAGACCACTTTCATAATTAAGGGCACATACAAATAGACATTAATAAATTCATCGCTTTTAGTTGTAGTTAGTAGTCTAGTACTTACGAGATTCCGAGCTAAATCTATTTGCTTTTTACTAGATTCCACATACAAAACAAAATCTAATTTTTCAATAGATTTGTAGGAAATCTACTAAAAATCTAATATTTCTATTTAGTTTTTACTACCCTGTACATCATAATTTATATAGAAGGTGAGTGAATTAGCTACGCTGAGGTAATCGGCATTTTTTGCGTTACAATTTAAGACTAAATTTCAGACAAAGGATTTCGTCTCGGATGCAAAATCTTGGAAAATGTCAAAAAAGCTTAGTGTAAACAAAATATATTTCATTAAAGATTTCTAATCAAATATACTAGATTTCGAGACAATGTAAATGCAGTATAAGAGAAGTTTTCGCGTCGAGAAAAATCACACAATTATATTGCTTGTCCTGTTTTCCACAGTTTGATTCATATAAACGCTGAAAGAAGCTGAGCATGGAACTAAGTTTTTTGTTACTCATCCTGTGTTTCATAAAATGATAACAAACTTTTCATCTGTAGAAGTTTTCACCAAACTTACAGAACATAGACACAGTCATCCCGCTTTTCATAGGTCGATCCCGACTCGAATATCTATCCCGCTTTATTCTGCTTTTTAAAGTTTTGGAATTTTCAATCTATTATTCGATTTTTATTAAAATGTGAAAGACAGAAATTAATTCCAAATATATTTTTTTTTATAGGACCAGCACTCAGGGGATAACCCCTACTCATGCAATGCATTGTGCTAGAGCTAGGAAAATAGGTTATAGGGAAGGAGGATAGAGGGAGTAGTGTCTGTGGACATTTGATTTAAACTTTCTCACGCTGGTAGTGACAGGAAAGACCTCCGCAGGTAGTTGGTTCCACATACGAACAATGCGGCTAAAAAAGGCCAATCGACCAAAAAGGGATGTGCTCTGAATGAGGCACGTGTTGTGCGTATAAATGTGCGGGTTTCAGGAACAAGTTCCCTAATTTCATTAGAACACATTGCGTTGTAGCAACGATAGAACAAGGAAATGCATCCCACATTGCGTCGATGCTCCAATGAATCAATAGAGCTGGATACCCTACTGTCACCGATGAGCTTCTTCCAAATATTTTTAGAAGTGTAGTAGTGTAGAGTGTATCGCTACACTCCATATACGTTTTGAGATGAAAAGAAAAAATTTTTATATTAGAAGTGCGATGTTTGCGGTTCAACTTCAAATCGGTTCATATTAGACCGATTGTAAAATTTTTTTTAATGTCTGATAGGGTATACATAGCTTATATTGGGCGAGGACACGCCCACAAGTTTTTTGATTTGTTTTTACGATGTTCTACTTAATACACTCTCACTGAGCTCTGATAAACATACAACCGTGCATTTAAATTAAATTTTTGATTTCACGTACTTATTTTTAAGTCGGATTTTTTTATATAAAATTTTGTATAAAATTAACAGTATTTATTTATAAAAAATGTTTCGTGTCTCTTCTTTAGGTGAAAATTCAGTTAGATCTAGCATTTCACGACCAGATTCAATCCAAAATCTTTCAAACGCAAATATATTTTTATCAAATTAAATTAGATAAAAATATTTTGTAAGACTTTTGTTCAATTTGTGTTGGTCATCTCTCGATGACTGGCGCAAGTTAAATTTGCAGAGAACGTCTTCAAATAATTTTAAGAAGTTGGTTATTTCAACATCCGAGGACGACGACATGCTTTGATAGGAAACTACGAACACTACGAAGTCCAAATACGAATGGTGATTGACGTGTTTATTTGTACGTCTCCTTTCAAGCGACAAGCATACGACATCTTTGATCGTTCCCTGTAAAAAATATATGTATGCATACAGGGTTAAAATAATGAATGAGACAACAAAACGAATTTCAAGTACATATTCCTCTTTTCCCTCTTGATCGCAAAGTAGGGCTTTCTGCAAGAATATTTTCAGCATTCAAAGTGAGAGTAATATGCATTCTTTTTGCAAGATTGTTTTAGATTGCAATTCAAAAATTATAGATTTACTGGTACTGATATTTAGGAATGATTAAAGACAGCTAATGTACCGCCTAATCGTTTTATTCAAATTAGTTTCCCCTAGAGCTGTGCCAAATCGTTCATTCAAGTGGCAGCTCACTTTCGTTCATTTTCTAAAAAAGAACGAATTTGTTCATTGCGTTCATTCGTTTCTTTCAAGAAGTAGAGCGAAATGAAAACAAACAGTAGATTCAGTCAATAAGAAGGGACAAATGCAGTATGTTTGCTATGAATTGAAACACAAAGAGAAAATTATATATGTACAATATTAAAATCAAATTTGTTAAAAAAAACTTAATATATTCTTAAGAAATATTAATGGCAATTTAATTAATTTTATAATAGTCACACTGTTACTAAAAGCAAGCAAAAGGCTAATGAAAAGGAGAACATGACAAAAAATTTCACATGAACTAAGAAAAAGCAAAAAAAAAAGCAAACAAAAAAAACCAAGTGCGCTTGGTCGTTCATTTCGTTCAATTGTACTTTTTATCAGTACTGCTGAGCCAAAAAAGTAAAGTAACCGGCTCACTTCGTTCATTTGACTGATTCGTTCAATTGTACTCGTTCGTTCATGAACGACACAGCTCTAATTTCCACTCGAGGGATTATTTCAATAGTTTCAAATATTTTATAGCAAAAAAAAAACAAACCATTGCAATATATTTTTTTAATACATTTTGTGCTGCATATCAAAAGTTGCTATTAACCCAAAGCGTTTTTGTGAACGAAATTAAAACCAATAAAAATAAATTTCAACTACAATATAGAAATAAGTTTCAATAAAATGCAAAAATAAAATATAGACTCAAATTAAGAGAGAAAAAAAGTAATTTAAAAATCAAACAAACCACAAAATAATTACACGAAAAGTGTTTACTCCTCACACCGGGCCTTACAATAATGCCCCGCTCTTTTCTTCTCTATTTATAACCCAAAGAACAATTAACAATTATAATTTCATTGAAAATTTTAAAAACAGTGGCATGTTTTTTTTCGTGGATATCGATGAACTTCTTGAAAGCGTACCGTGAATAAAATATGTAAAGTCCATATTTAAAATGCAAATTAAATATTCGTTTATAGAAGAACTTTAAAGCATATTTGGATTGTCGTCACCAAGTCACAAAAACATTAAACCACAAAAGCCAATACGAATTAAAACAAAACCCAGGTATCAAAACAACAATTTCTTTTAAGTCTCGCAATTTAACAAAAAAAAATAATTTTTTTTTTTTGAACTACAAAGAACAAAATCACGCTGCGCATGCGTAAATGCGTCCGTCTGTCGCGCATAAATTAATTGCTCAGTAAATATCGCCAACATACATATTTTATGGTTCAATGCATTTTAATACCCCATTACAAATTCATTTTATGTGTGCTAAACGATAATTAAACAAACAAAAATGTTTTTGAAAAATCAGTGAAAAATTAACCGAAAAAATATCAAAAACAAATAAATAATTCAAGGCACTTTAAAAGCATAAATTTTTGTTTTCTCGTTTTGTTTTTATGATATTTATTTTTATTTTTTACTTGTTTCTCACTGATTTAGAATTTCATTTTAAACGTTCGAATACATAAATTGAGAAAAGATAAAAAAAACAAACTTAAACAAGGTCGACGAGGTTGTATACATTTGGGTTCATTAAACAAACTACTTGAACAGAGAAAAACAAAATTCATAAATGTTAGAAAAAAAAAATTAAACAAAATATTACAAAACGCACGCTGGGGTTTACGTTTAATAAAAGCGGCGACAGCAGAATAAATTTATGTATTTTAAGCCTCTCCTAAAAAATAAATAAAATAATAATAATGCAAAAAGTTAATTGTGAATTCTTATTTTTTCAATAGATATTTCTTTTAAGTTCAAAGTATTATGTAAACGAGTTACTTAATAAAAGGCATTTTCGCTTTTAAGGAAATAATTAGTTAACTTTAGTAAAACTTCAGTTATTACAGCAAGAGTTACTTCTTTAATGAAACTTGAGCCGTTAGCGAAAAGAGTTATTTATTTAGTAACTAATGCACTCAATTTTAAATACACCAAAGATATTATTCCACATGAGATTATAAGTCGAAAAAAGATAAGCACCAAGTCGTAATACCATGTGCACACTTACGTGTTTAATACTATGTTCACACTTAAGGCTCAGTTAGCCGACGGTAATGTAATGTAACTGTAACAGTAGGAAACAGCTGATCGATATTTTTATATGAAAAGTAGGTTACGTTACATTACATCTCTATAACCATTTCCATTACTTTTCACATAAAAATATCGATCAGCTGTTTTTTACTGTTGCAGTTGCATTACGTTACAATCGGCTAACTGAGCCTTTTTGGTCTTAAAGTGTTTAAGGCAATTGTTTTAAAAAACTAAACACAACCGTTCACATTACATTTGAGATGTTTAAGATTGACATTTTGCCAGTAAATTATTGTATTTGTAAAATATTACGAACAATTATACGTTTTTATTGGTTTATTATTTTCAAATAATAAATGTTTTGTAAATAATTGAGTATTTTTAATTTATTTTATATATTTAATTACTTGTTTACCAAATAATTTTTCACGTGCCGCCATTTAAAAACAACACAAAGTTGCCAGAGTTATCAAAAAGCGGATTGAACATACTTCATTTGCGTATTTAAGGAAGTGTTTAAATCTTAAACACTTCATTTGAGATGTTTAACAAAACAAGTCAATATATGGTAAAACATCTCAAAATCGTCGTGTTTAAGCTCTTAATGAGAAGTTAAATACGTAAGTGTAAATATGGTATAACGCACTTGCGTTAAACACGTTTAAGACCATAAGTGTGAACAAAGCCCAGCCCATTTTTTCAACTTTAAAATTGTGTAATTGCAAGAACCAAAGGTGTTTGCTAGGTTGAGCAGCAATCAAATAAGTAGAATATCATAAAATTAAATAAAAATGTATGTGAATGTGTCTCCAATTTTTTCTATAATGGACCCTCTCAAAATAAAAAATGAATTTTTACAATCGGTCTAAAATGTACCGAGTTATGAAGTAAATATATCAAAAAAAAAAAAAAAAAAATACAGCCGAATTGATAACCCTTTCCTTTTTTTGAAGTCGGTTAAAAAAGACCTCAAGCTTAATAAAATAGTTATTATAAAAAAAGGAGGTTCATCAGTTCGTTTGTATTTATATTATAAGTCGGTACCCTTTAGACTGATTTTAAATATTCTTATTTTTTTCTGAAAGAATACAGCTTCCATTTGGTCCCATTGTGAAAAAGTGGGCGGACACATACCCATTATTTTTTTCTTTGATTTTGTAATGTTTGATTGTTATCCGATTGCTGCAAAACTTTTTCAACACATTGGGCTCTCGTTACAACATAATTTCGAAGTTGAAAAAATGGGCGTTGCCACGCCCAATAGACTTTCATATTATATTTCATGAGCTTCTACTTGAGTGATTTTTATGAAAATCGGCACATACACTGAGCTCTTGAAAATACACAATTTAGCTTTAAAAAATTGGTCGGGGCTAAGCCCATTTTATTTTAATATTATATATCACGCGCTTGTACTAAAGTGATTTATACGAAATTTGGCACACACCTTGAGTTCTTAAACGAACACAATCTTGCATTCAAGAAAAAAGGGCGGTGTTACGCCCATTAAAACTTAATATTTAAGTGCTTATTTTGGGAGTCGGTTTAATTTTTTTTAAGTGTTTTTTTATATTTATTATTGATTTCGTTACTCGTATAAAAATAACGTGTAGAAATTGTCTAATTCAAAAATTAACAAAAAAAGATATACATAATTTCTTTCCATAAAATTTTAGGTATTTTAGTTTTATTTAAATCTGATTTTCAATATTCCAACGTGCAACAAATGTCCAGCAGATATTTTGCCATGTTTATAAAAACATGTAGATATGTATTTCTTATGTGTATGTGTATACATGCATATGTGTGTTTGAATATGTGTGATATTCAATGAGCAAGTTGAGTTAATGTTTACACTTCAAATTAGCGTTCACAAATTAAAATTCATCCATCCGTTTAGTCAGTCATACAAAATATGTAAGTACGAGTATGTATGCATGCATGTGCTTGCATTTATTATTCAATTGTTAGATGCATTTCTATACTACATTTGGAATTCGCATTCACATATGTAGATACGGCAAACGCAGCCATGCATGCATATGTATGAGAGTGCATGCATCAGCATGTGCATATTTGTAATGACCACAATTAGTAAAACATAAAATCCGCCAACAGCTTTGACAGATTTTATAAAAAAAAAGAAAAAGAATGGAAAACAACAACACGGCAAAGCTAAATTTTAATAATAGAAGAGAAAACAAATAACCATGAATACAAACAACAATTACAACCAACCAGCCAGCCAACCAACCAACCAACCAACCAACCAAAAAACAATCATAACAAATGTTTTTATGTCACCTGTGGGATTAATGCTGAGAATGACTGGTGTTGTAATGATGATGACGATAATTTGTTGGGTATGTTGGTCGCACAGATACTTTAATGAACAGTTAGACACACATTTTAGGAAAAATACTATCGCATACATAAATACCCAGTTGGCCATGTCTTTCTCACATCTTGCAAGACGGATGCACGACAATGTTAAGGCGTTGAGGACCTGTTGGCGAACACTCAAACATCAGATCAGTGAGGACATTTTCGAACAAATGGGCGCTAAGTTAAAATGTGATAACAAGAGCGACATTTTGGGTCACATTTTCTGTAATGAAATGATACACAATTTTACATTGAACGTAGCAAGACTAGCTTGCGGACATTCTTCACCAACTGGTTTACTGTACGAACAGTTGAGTAGTTTTTCTTTTAGTTTAGTTTATCTTAGATTGTTTGACAATAAACTGTAATCGACAAATATCGTGCATGACAAATGTTGAAATTTCCCTAAGTAGTCCTTGATGAAATTGTCTTCTACGAACTGGGAATGTATGCTTATGTCCATACCCCGTGGGCCATGCTATAGTGTAAACATGGTCGTGAATACGTTGTGTGACAATTGTTTATCACCGACGACACATTGCCGACAATCAAACCCAACTATTTGGCAACTTTCTTGAACAAAAGGTACTGCAGTCGTTTATGACAATATTGCGAACATTGCATGTATATACATACATATGTATATATGTATGTATTTATTCACATCCATATATTGTCGTCGATGGCCATATTGGCGACAATGTTGCTTAATTGTCGTCAATACATTTGTATGAATAAAGTATATTATTATTTTAATATTGGAGTAATATGGTGGGTTATTGTGTAATTCGATTCGAAAGAAAAACTGTTCGAACTTATTTATATGCTTTTAACATAGAGACTCCAAAGCGTTTTCTGTTAAGTTACATTGTCGCTCAAGAACTTACACCATCATTTTGTGAGCCACTACGATATAATGGTGGACATTGTCGCTTGTGTGATCGTGCATTATTTCGTGGCCATTTGTTCGCAAATGCCATCAACGATTTATTTAAGCTGTCGTCAGTATGTGTTCTACGATTTTCTATTGTCTTGTACCCATCGCTTAAAATGTCTTGAAAGACATGGCCAACTGGTTATGTAAATATGTAAACATATATTTCGAATATCTCCTTTCTGAATCCAAAACATGTTTCGCGAAAATAATTATGGTTTCTGAGATATTTAGCATTCCTTTTGCTCCATTTCAACTATTTTAATGTTTAATAAGTATTGTTTTGCTATACATGCCACAGTTTGGCGTTTGCGTCAAATTCTTCATACAAAAACATGCGAAGTAAAGTTAAGGGCCAATTTCACGATGTCGATAACGTTCGACTTGTCGCACACTTACATTTGAAACAACAACAAAATATGAAAATTTGTTTTTGTTTTGAATGTAAGTGTGCGACAAGTCGAACGTTGTCGACATTGTGAAATTGGCCCTAACTCTTCTTTGCTTCATTTCTATAAGAAATGAATAATAAAAAAAGAAGGTGCCGTAAGAAAAATTCAACGGCGGCTGTTAAGCAAAAATATCATCACCCAGACGCAGCCGCCGATTACATGTTTTAATATAAACTTATTAAACACTAAAATAAAATAAAAAAAACCTAATTATGCATGTTTGAGTATAACAGAGATCATTTAATTTCATTATGTGTATTAAATACACTTCAATTACTTGTTTTTCTTGTGTAAGTGTGTAAGCGGATCGATAGTTAAAAATATTACGACGCGCCGGCGGCTTCTCGGTCAGCGTTAAATGATCAACTTATTTCTCTACACAGCAAGAAAAATAAACAAAACAACAAAATTCTCAATTCTCAGCAGTAAAGTACTTTTTGAAAATAAATTCAGAAAAGTGGTGTATTTTCATCAAAGTTCAATGGTGAAAATACAAAAAAAAAAATTCTATCGGCTGTACTTTGCGAAAACTTCATGTAAACCTTCTTAGTCGTTTTTCTCCATTCCGACTTTTTGGCATATGCTAAAAAAAAAACAATAATGGGCTGACGATATATTGTTAACTTAATATATAAAGGCCTTAACTCATTCGCATTTTTCGATACATTAGATGTTCTTCTACATATATAATACGAGTATATAAAAAACTCGATTTCAAAAAATAATGTTAGGGCCTTTCTAAATTAAGGTAACGATGTGTACCTTTATGTGCATTTATATTTGTGTGTATGCGTGTGTTATGGGAAAATTCAAAAACTTAGTAAATTGTACGAATTATGGACAAAGAATGTGGTAAAATTAGTTTTAAATGTGTGTGAGACAGCGTATACTAAAATTCACGCAAAATTTAAATTAAATAGCCAACGCATTTTCTATTGTATATATGTATACAGATGTACTTAAATAAACACATCAAAAAAGGTTATGGGAAACGCTTGACCTTATAAGCCCATACTTGTAATTTCCCTCTAGGCTCAACTCTAAAACAATATGTATTTAAATTTTTTTTCCCCTTGAGCCATTTGACAGACTAAAATTAAATCTGCCGCACTCGATGTTGTTTTTCAAGTTAAAAACCGTAAATGAATCGAGAAAAGAAATTCGACAAGAGCTTTTGTAGTTATTTACTTGCAGTTTCCACAAGTCAGGCAGACGAGTCGTCTAGAAAATTTCAATGATTAAGGTATTTTACTTGTTAAGTAAAATATAAATTGTTTCTTAAAGCTATGTACCTTGAAATTAATTATTCAGGGGTACAACTAGCGCATTTCCGTGTTGCTAATGCAGAGGGTCTACTCTGTAATTCGAAACGAAGGAAACTACTTTCAAATTGGTATATTAATTACATGCAAATTCGAAAGCATTTTCTTACGTTTCGAATTACAGAGTAGACCCCCAGTTGTTTTCGACAACGGGTACACAAACCCCAAGTTTTTGTGTGTTAAAGTGACGTCAAAACAATTAAAAGAAGAGCACTTTTGGTCTTTGTAAAAAAAACCAAAAGATCAGAAGTCTGCAAGCCGATTTATTATTATTATATTTATTATTAATGCCGCACAGAAGGAGAAAAATTAACGTGGGAGATGGAATAATAAAGAGATATTTCATAAAAAAAATGAGAAGCTCAACCAACATCAAAGTTGAAACAAGAACTCAATAGTCAAAATGTTTTTTATATTCTTACACTGAGGGAAAAGCCGCAACTTAAAAATATCAACCCGTCACATTAATTCAATAATTTTCAATATACGTAGAAAAAATTTAGTTCTTTAAGCAAAAAAGAAAAAAAAAATATATATATATACGAGTATATATGTATATATATATATATACATACACCATGACGGCATTAATGCGTTTGTTTTCATTCAATGATTGTAAAAGCGAATGCAAATCTGTTAATATTTAGAAAACCAACTCAAGGTTTCTTCAATTAATTTTTATCAACTATTTCTTTCATCCTCCGAGTAGTGGCATTTGAAATTCACACGTTTTCTGTGAAACTAAAACTAACAAAAATACGATAATTTTAAATTTTAATTATTTTTTTATCTCTATCTTTGCTTTTATTTTATTTTTGTCTTTCCTTTTTTATGTTTTTATTTTATTTTGTAAATATGGGTCATAAAAAAAGTATAAAGATTGTGATACGTTTGTTGTATGATAGAAAAAGTTGTTCGTTTAAACACAAAAAAAAAAACAAAGATTTATTTAAGTGCTTTTCATTTGTATTTGATAATTTATCAGAACCGAGTGTAGATAAATGTTTTCATATTTTTGCAATTAGTTAAAAAATTAAAAAAAAATCTAGTCACATTTTTTCTTTTAAATGCACTGAAGTTGTCTAATATTTTACAAAAAAAAAAAAAAAGATATTTATTTAAAAAATCATTTCATTAATATATTTTAATATTGACTATATGCAAGGTGGGCCAAAATGATGACTTCATCCGATGTTGTTTGGCTCTCATTTTTTATTTTTCTATGTAAATGAAAAACTTCGATTCTGTTTTTTGATTATGTTTATTTGAACCTTTAGATTCTCACACTCGTGTCGAATGTTGTCCGGTCTCGGGCTTGTTCACGTAAACACGGGACTTCAAAAACCCCACCAAAAAAGTCTGGAACGGTAAAATCGGGCGATCTTGCGGGCTAGTGTAAATCGCCAAAACGAGAGACGAGGCGACCCGGGAACGCCACGACACGATTATTCCGCGTTCTTGGGGAATGCATCGCTCTATGGCTTGTTCACTTGTATTCTATATCTGTCTAGTTCACAAATGTCAAAATAGATTTGACATTGGCCGCCATTTGCAAAAATAAGAGCATCTTACAATAGGGTGATTTCTTTTGGCCCACCTGTTATATGTATGTATGTATATGTGGTTCATTATTGGGGTTAAGGATCACTCGACTGCCAACACACGAGTTTAAATGCCGTTTGTCGCCTTGTAGCCAACTACTTAATTATTTTGAACGCTGCAACGGCATCATCATAAAGGAAATAAGTATCTTGAATACCTTAAAAATGTTATTAAGGCCACAACAATAGCGCGGTCGTTGTTGAAATTCTACCTCAACTCACAATGAAAAGTGTGATAACTTAGTTTGTTAGACGTTAAATTTAATTATGTATTGGTTTTTTGGTTAAAAAAAAATTAATTAAATTTTGTGGTTGAATCATAAAATAAAGTTGGTATAATCTCTCATAAAGCGTTTCACGTTTTCAATAGAATTAAAA
The DNA here is from genome assembly GCA_936439885.1 of Nowickia ferox. Lineage (NCBI taxonomy): Eukaryota > Metazoa > Arthropoda > Insecta > Diptera > Tachinidae > Nowickia > Nowickia ferox. The sequence continues at coordinate 88,309,809 of OW387025.1, read as the reverse complement.
TATTTGAAAATACAATATTGAGTTTTTTAGTTATATTGGAATTAGTTCATAATGAGCATCGGCTAGGACGAATTATGGCTTATAAAAATTTTACTTTTGGGGTGCCAACAGTAACACATTAGTATTTCACACAATTTGGTGCTCTTAGAATCAGCCTTATTTAAGCTGTCAACATCGACGTTACTTCAATACATTACCAAAAAATTAAACCTGGCCTACCTGTTGTCCAAAAGAACTCTCTGCTATTGACAAGCTTACGCTATTTTCTAGATCTTAGAGAACAGAAATAGACTGTCCAAAGCACAAAATTAATGTCGATAGCAAGTAGACACACTCCAATTTGTGGGTGTTTCATTGACGTGACCTCGATGTTGACAACTGGAATAATGGCGGTATTTAGTGTTTTTGTAGCAAATGGTCCTGCACAAGGGTAAATATAAAATATTGCAGCTATTTTTTTAAATCCAGAAACAAAATATACACATAATCTAAAGAAAACCTATGGCATTTTTATAGCTATGCTATTTATTGCGCGATACAGGTGTTCGGACGTGATTTTCGTAACAAAAATAATCGACAATAGTACAGTTATAAATTTATTTTGATTTCTTTGTACTTAAAAGCAGAGTACGAAAATAAACGAAACAAATTAGTTGATTTTTTTTTGTTTCGTTCTTTGAAGTGAGAGAAACAAAATCAATGAGTACGATTACACAATTTTTGTTTGTTTTGTTTTTGCACATGAGCACAAACCAGAGAACACAGCCGCTCGGCTGTAAGCCGGCTACCAGCCGCCACCGGCCACAAACAATACATTAATTTAATCGCGGCGTACGATTATAAAAGAAAATAGTGGGAAATAAATGGAAACGTTTTTAAATATTTGCAGATCATTTGACACCATCATATAATATAATTTTATTTCATTGTTATTTCACACATGAAATTTGTTTTATATAACTAAGCAGCATAGCTATAACCGGGTGTCCGAAGACACCTCTCTTCTAGTTGTTACCTTCTTTAGGCAAGGTATAGTGATAGAGAAGGCAGTTGGTGAAGGAAGATATAGAGGAAAGCTTCATTCTTTAACAAATCTGCTTTTTGCATGTTTTTTTTTAATAATGCAGTGTCAATGAGCTGTACTTAGTAGCTTTTTTGTTGGTTATTTTACTTCGCCGATGATCCTGCTGCACAATGCCGACGAAGTAGGGCGCTCTGATGTTACATTAGTATTAGTATCCGCTGAAGCCGGCGTAGTTCAGTGACCATTGTCTATGCCTTTATCACTTGAACTTTCCTAAAAAACCGGGCTCGAACTCAAGACGGTTTTGTAGAGTCAACGTGTTAACTACTTCAGCCAAAGCATTTACGCTTACGCTAGACCATTTGCATCATTTATCCAATACCGCCAATGTTTACTATTGCAAATTTGCCAAGTGTGGCAGTCTTGACTTGCGAAATCTTCAAGTATTTAAAAAGTATGTGTAATTAAATTATGCTTCAATTTATAAACTATTTTGCAAAAAAAAAAAATCATTTTTAAAATGCCAACACTTAACGCTGATTTTGATAAACTCAATACTTACTGGCTTAACGCTTTACAACGCAATCAGTTTTATTGGCAACTTTCATATTCCGCCAATTAAATTAACATAACATTTTGTGTTGAAAATCAGATTAAAATTGCTGCTTTTATGCCCGCTTGACTGTTGTCGTGAAACCAATTAATTTTTATAAAAAGCGTATTTAACATTTTCATAAAACTTAAAAGTAAAAATTGCAACGGCAAGTAGCAAAAATCTGGGAAAAAAATATAATAAAAAACATAATAATGTTCACTGCAAAAAAAAAACAGGTGCATTCAAATTAAAATGCAACAATAAAAGTAGACGGCCACAAAGACAGCCTGACACTTATTGAAAAATGTGTACCAACAAGGAAGAGGAAGGCAAGAGAAGAGAATCAGTAAAAAAAAAATTAAAACAAAAACTCACCTGTATTTAGCAAACAGTTTTTATCTTAATGAAATAAAAAGAAACAAAAGGAGGCTCCTTGGAAACACAAACGAAACACATTCGCCGCGCATACGTTTGCTGTGACCACAAACGGAACGAATGCGCTGGGGAAGTGCTTGAAAGGAGTCTTATTTTATTTATTTACCTGTTGTTTCTTTATGTTTTATTTTTCGGTAACAATATTAAATCCAGCTGTCGAGGTTGTTGCTGTTGCCGTTGCCGTTGCTGCTGCTGTTTCATTACACACTTTCCTCTATATACATATGCCTCAAAATGTGTTAAGCTGGCCGTGAAGTGAAAGATAAAGTATTACTAAAACAGACGGACGGACGGACTGACGGCAAGACGATTGAACAGAATGGACAAATACACACCAACAGCAGCTACAAGTGAAAAAATTGTTTCTTTAAGGAAAGCAAAAAAAAAAATTGTTTTCAAAATGTATTTCTTTATTTGTGTTTTTTTTTTCTTTTTTATTTAATTCTTGTTGGCCACAAATGCTGTTGTTTCAACAAACCGAGAAGAAAAATAGCTATTATGAAAACAACAGGCATAATTTACCTTATGACGCATGCCACATTTAACCAGTAGGTTGAAACCCTACCAATTAACCAAGTTATTGTTTCTTTTATTACACATTCATACATATATACATACGCATATATACATGTGTATGTTTGTATGTGTGTGCTTTTGTACAATATATATACAATCCGAAAGTCTGTTGGTTGTTCTTTCGCTTTTGCCCGACTCGTCTCGTCTCATATAAATAACAACTAATTGTGGTTAAAGGGCATCTTGCCAGTTGGTCATAGAGTTTAGAGTTGCTTTGTATTTCTTTTATTAACGTAAATAGATATTTTTAAAGTAATATATCACACTCTACTGGACCAGTGTCTCGTTTGTGCAACTTTACACACGTCTAAGCATCGAGAATAAATTCAGTAATGTGCGACTTTGACTAAACACGAAGGGCTTCGTATACGAACTTTAGCCTTTATTAACGAATATTTTACCTGATATATTTACAACAAATTTGAAAACCCATTGAACTTTTTCCGGTTTTTGGCGATATTTTTTTTAAATTTGGAGCTTTTTCCTAGTTTTAGCATTTTTATAGTTTTGTTTTTGCACTTTTTTCGTTTTGACGATTTTTTCGGTTTTGGCTTCTTTTTTTTTGGTTTTAATGATTTTTTCAGTTTTAGCGGTTTTTATCGGCTTTTAACGATTTTGATCGGTTTTGGCGATTTTGATCGGTTTGGCGATTTTTTCAGTTTTTTTGGCGACGTTTTTTCCTTTTTTTTGCAATTAAGCGATTTATTTTTTGTGATATTGTTTATTCAAGCGGTTTTTTCGTATGGCGATTTTTTTGTTTTGGCGATTTTTTTGTTTTGGCAATTTTTTTGTTTTGGAGATTTTTTTAATTTTGGGATTTTTTTGTTTTAGCGTTTTTGAAAATTTCAATAGTTTGCCAAAAGTTTGTCAAAATTACCTCAAATGATGGAATACCATTTAGTTTTGATTTTTTAAATTTCAGTGTTAATTGGTGTAGTCTGCATAAAAATACAATAACTTTTAAAATTTCAAGTGGCAGCATATAATATTAGGATTTCAACATTTTACGTTGCTCGCTATGGAACAACTTTTCATTTTTTTAACTGTAGCGGTCACAATTAAATATATTCTGTAAAAATTTCAGGTCCTTAGCTGTTAAGGCTCTCGATAAAACAGCCTGTGACCTTCAGACGGGCATCGGAGCGAAAACAATATGGTTTCTTTTCAACTTTGGTGTACGGAACCCTAAAGAATTCAACAATTATATTCGTTGCCCCATTTCCATTAAATAATTGTTCTTCCCCATTGTGTTTCACAGAATGATAATATTTTTTTCGACTATACCAAATAGAATGTGTGTAATTCATTACAGAAGATGAGATTTTAAAGAATTTCACTTCTTTTCCGACATTTTCATTTTCCAAATTGCTTCCTTTGAACTATTTTTTTTAAGAACAGAGTTTAAAGTATGTAATATAAACAAGGGCCGTAACGGTTATAAGTTTTATTTAAAAAAATTACTATTTAATCATTATTTCTTGCCTTGTGCACGTAGTGCTTCTCTATTACTGTGTTTTTTTTAGTTTAAATTTGGCAAATAATGGTTATTTGCCGTCCCTGAATTTAAATGTTTGTATTGCAATTACCTGAGATCGCGAGCTGGCAACACCCCTGAACTGCAGCCAACTTAACCTTAATAAACTGCAGCTAACTTAAGTGTAAATGCATGCTTTCGGCGCTACAAACAAAATAAATTCTGTGAGCTTATGGTAGTATTTCGGTTTTAAATAGTTCATGGTTTTAGTTAAGTTAAGCTAATTTAAGCAGCGGATAATAGCGCAAATGCTTGATGCATTTGACAAAGTTTTTATTGTACGAAGTTGGTATATAATAATACAGTGGGCTCAAACAAACACTGCTAAGTCACACATTTTTGCCTGAGCGAGTTTATATAAATTTTATTGCAGCAAGTGCACAAAATATTTAGAAGTGCAAAAAGTGACATCTAAAAAAGCTGGAATAAGGTTTTTAAAATTTTAATGTCTGATTAAACTCTGAATGCGTGACGTAGCGAAGCAAATTTTGAAACTTTTTCAAACGCAATTCTGTTCTAAAAAGTATCGAAAAAAATTAATGATTTCATAGATGACTTCCAAATACGAGTTCTGATAAAAAAATAACCGTTATTTTAAAATTTCGTGAGTTACGTATGTTCGATTTTCGCATTTTTTTTTTTCTGTTATGTTGGTACACATGTCTGTTATATATGTTGGCAATATCAGCCATTTTGGATTGTCAGTTTGTTTTTGACAGGTAAAAAGGTTAGTCGTGTTTTGGTGTGCTCCTCGATTTTTTAATAAATTTTTAGCAAAAACAACGTAGCATGGACATCGCTCAGGAGCTGTTGAACATCGTCAACGACGGTCCAGATTTCCTGAATACGGTGCTTGAGGCATGATAACGGTTTTGTTTTTGGCCAAAAACTCATGCACAAGCATCAATGTGTGAGCTGGTGCGTTATGATGATGCAAAATCCATGATTGTTTTTCCACAATTCTGTGCGTTTCTGACGAATTGCTTCGCGCAAACGGCGCATTAATTCAAGGTAGTATTGCACCACGCCATTGCAGTCGAAGAAAACAGTGAGCAAAACCTTCACATTTGAACGAACTTGACGTGCTTTTTCGGTGTTGGCTCTTCTGGACTCTTCCATTGGGATGATTGGGCTTTGGTTTCAATGTCATAGTCATACACCCATGATTCGTCACCAGTTACGACCTTTTTGAGGAAATCTGGATCGTCGTTGACGATGTTCAACAGCTCTTGAGCGATGTCCATGCTAAGTTGTTTTTGCTCAAAATTTAGTAAAAAATCGAAGAGAACGGTTATTTTTTGATCAGACCTCGTATGTATACATAAAATTAATTAGAATTTAACATTATTATTACATAATTTTTATATTTTATTTATTTTTTATTTAACTTCAGCACTTATTTCCTTTTTGTTTAAAATTCAATTGTGGAAATACGAAAGAGCCAAACGAGCCGATCGGCCGGCCATTGGTCATATTATTTAAAATGTGTTTTTGTTGTTGTTTTGCTTTCAATTAATGCCTGCTGTTTCTATTTGATATCGACATGTACAAAACAACACACACTTGCTTGCCACAGCACCAGTCGCAGCAGCATAATAAAGGAAATCATTTGCATAATTATAGTTTTAAAGGTTGCTGCAGCAGCAACTTGCAGCGCATACATTTTGATATATGAATTTCCTCTGCATGGTTGCTGCTTTTAAGGAATTAAAATAAAGGAGAAAAAAATCGACCAGGAAAGGCATTATTTTGTATTCCTTTTCCTTTAAAGGTTTTCTGTGTGTTTGTTTGTTGTTGCATGTGACAGGTTGTTTTTCTTTTTTTTATTTTCATTTAATTTATCAAAGATGCAAATGCTTAGATAAAAGACAACGAAACGAAACGAAACCGCTTGTGTGCCTTTAGGCCATCTATGAATATAACAATTTTATCATTTATTTTATGATAAATAAGCATTTTTTTTTGCTGAGTTTATATCGCTTTAACATCCTCACACCTTAATGATCATAATAAGACTGTCATATTTTCTGTGGCACAACATTATTTTCTGACAACTCTTCAAAGAGTCTGCCTGCCTGCCTGCCCGTCTTTAAACGTCTTCAAACGTCTTTGATTAAGCTGTGAGCAAAATAATTTTTTTTTATAAAATATAATGATTTCATTTTGGGAGATAAAAACTGTTTTTTTCTTGTTTTAAATATGTACTTTTTAAAAATACAAATGCAAGTAAATAAATTTATAAAGAAAATACCAAATGTGTTCCAAAGTTTTATTACTTTTTTATTATTTAATTATTCGTTATAAGAGCAGTATCAGTATAATTTGATGTCTTTTCGCACATGGTTTTTTTTTGTTTGTTATATTTTTGGTTGACCACATCAGCAGGTTTCATATAAAGTCGAATGATTAAACTGCTCTTCCTTTGGTTATGCAGAAGAGCCTAAAGTCATGTTTTTTTTTTGTAATTACTAATTATTACATAAAGAACCACTTTTGCGGTGGCACAATTGCCCCATATGTACATAATTAGATCACTCACGATGCAAAATTTATAATATAAAATCATTAAACATAATTGAGCAAACCGCCTTGACTGAGGAACAATATATAAAATTCTCAAATATTGTTTTAAATTTTGTATACAACAATATACAAATTAAAATTTATTTTATGTACAATTATAATTAAGACATCTGTTAAGGGCCGCCCTTAACCAAAATACACATTTATGCGTGTGAAAGGAACATACAAATGTTAATGTTATGTGCGTGGAGATAAATTTTAATATTATAATTAAATGAATTTATAAAGGAAGGAACTTGTGTTCTTTTTGTGGTGTAGTTTGTTAAAAAATTTGGTTTTTTAAGATCTAGATTAAAGAGCAAATGTTGGCGTGTTCTTTAATCTATTACAAAAAATTCGTAGTCAAGACTGAAATAAGTACGTCAAGCACGATATGGAGGAATGTTTAAAAAAATTTTCTGAGGTATTAAATCACACTAACGAGTTGGCCAATTCACTGGTCAATTTCTAGAGATAATTCGGTCACCAAACGTTTTTTTTTATTAAAGAGAAGTAACACTCATGCAATGAATGCCTACTACTATTACTAGGTATTACTTTCTTTAGGAAAGAGATAGTGACAGAGAAGACAGGTGGTGAAGGAAGAGATAGAGGAAAGCTTAATTTTTTTATAAATCTGCTTTTTTGCGTGTGTTTTTAATAATGCAGTGTTGCAGCGCCTCTGGTGTCAACGAGACGCATTAAATTTTACGAAACTGTGTTTAGTAGCCATTGTATTGGTTATATTACTTCGCCGATGATTCTGCTACACAATGCCGACGAAGCAGAGCGCTCTGATATTACATTAGGATTAGTATCCGCTGAAGCCGGCGTAGTTCAGTAACCAGTGTCTATGCCCTCTTCACTTGAACTTTCCTACAACAACTGTTGCAAAGGGACTCTAATGCACAACAGAAAAATGCGTGGTGTTGTTATTTAATGACTGACGTGCTAACTACTCAGCCAACACCACCCTCCAAAAATAATAAGTAAATAAATAAATAGTCTTAAGTTTAGTAACTGCGTTTATGCAAAAACTACGCTAAAACTAAATATAAAAACGCACAATCGTATCAAGCCTATTTACTCCCTACTATGACATTTTGTGACATATCAATAGTGTGTACCAGTGGCAACGTTCATCATTTCCGATATTTTACGTTGCGTGGCAATGCTTTACATATAAAAAATTTAATGTGAAGATGACACCATAAAATAACAACACAAAAACTGTCAGAAGTGTACTCAGCATTATAGTTTTATTATTATACTGGGACAAAAAAACATTCGTATGATACTCGGAATATTTATTCATCACGCGCCACCATATATATATATTTGTGTATATAAAATGGAATGGAAAATGTGTTTTGGCTGTTTTGAAAACATGCTTTATGTGTGCGTGTAAGTAAAATAACCCTGTATATAAGCATGTGTAGCCGATTAATATTCAGAGTATTTTTATACTCATGCGTTTGATTATAGCTCATACAGTCAATAAATTTTATTTATAGTTGTTTGTGCTGCGTAATTTAAAAAATTTGTTCTTGGTTGTTTATAGTTATATAGTACGTATTCGGTTTAAAATTAATTCGTGCATATGAGCGTTTTTTTTATTTTTAACTGTACGCATTCATAGTTGTTTGACGGCCAATACTCAAAGAGTAGTTAAAACGATACTTTTGTCATTCTCTGGCGGGGAACGCTTAAGCTGAGAGCACTGTGGGATAAGGTCGTTAAGGCAGGTACATATGTACGTATGTTAATTTTGAACACATCTCTCCGTCTTCAGAGTGCTGAATGTCTACGCCAAGTTTAACAATATCAATTCGGCTATATAAATTGAATTTTAATTAACACCATATGATAATTCTTCATAGTACTCGTATGAAGTAAAATGTTTTATTAAATTGTACACCTGACTTTAAGTATAGTAGTTTAACATATTTTAATTAAATAAATTTTAATTTCAGTCACATCTTTGTATAAAACCACTTCAATAAATTATTTTATCACCGTTAAAACTATAAAATTAGAATTAAAAGCAATTCATTTTATTTTTTGTGAAGGGGAAAACAATACTACGGCAATTGTAAATTGTACGTCTAGACATTGAACATTGGAAGCAAATTAATAAATAATAATGAAGTCGTCGTAGTAATTTTTTTGTTTGTTTTCAATACACTTTTTGCTGAAGTTGACGAAACTGAAATTTTAAAGTTTTTTAATAGGAATGTGTATAGAGAAAATCAAATGCAAATTTTTTTGGCTGGTGATGAAAATTGTCTGGAAAAAAATTGCAAACAGGCAGATAAAAAAAACACATTTATACAACGTACTAAATGTATAACCACTTAAGTAAAAGAGGATTTAAAATTTAAATATCTATACAATATCTGTCCGTCCGTCTGTGGGTCTGTCTGTCTGCCTGTCTTTTTATCTAAACGTACAATAGCAAATAATATTGACAAAAGCTTTAAACATCAACAAGAAACAACAACAAAATCAAAAAAAGCTAAGACTGTTATTGTACGAATATATTTACATATACTCGTATACATGACAATACATACATACATACCTACAAGTATATAACGGGTCTTAACATAAGGACTTCTAAACTTTCGCAGCAGAAGCTTTCTCTATTGTATCGGCTGTCATATATTATTTTTCAAATTATAATGGACCTATTGCGCCACATTGATTTAAAAAATCCAAAAAACCAATTTTATGTAGTTTTTCTTAATAGCAAATTGATAATGAATTTTTTTGTACAATATTTTTTTTAATATAAATTTGTATAAAATATTAGTAAAAAATTTTAGCAGAAAATGCCAGAAAGTACAAATTAAATCGCCAAAAATAATTTTTTACAAAATTTCTTTCGTCCAATTTCAAAACATTTTAATGAGAAAAAATCATCAAAATCGTATTGTTTTAATATCTTGTTTATTTTTGGAAAATACTCTTTTAACAAAATAATTCTCTTGAATTATAAAAATTGTGAAGTAAAATTAAAAACAAAATAGCCATAAAAATCGCCAAAATTTAGACGCCAAACAAGTTGAAAAATTGCCACCTTTGGCGAGAAATCGCCATATCTGACAGTGCTGGACGAATATAGCGTTCAAATTCTAAAATTGTTTTAACAAAAGTTTGGGCAACGTGTCACTTAACTCCTGACACATGGGACAATCTGCAGGAGTGATTTGAGGCCCTGTTTATCTCACGTGGAAATGTTGTGAATGTTGTGTATACCGAGATCTTGGAATTATACATCGTTAGACTTTTTCTTGAGAAGTTTTTTAAAGTCGCAGGTCTATGCAAATAAGCCACAAGCAACAGCGGCCCTCAAAGCCAACATAACCCATTCCATTGGTCAAATTTCAGCCTGATTTAGGGGAAAACTTGGACATTTCCTATACCGCCTGTTCGATACATATTGGCATCGATAGGCCTTTCAAACAAATAGAAAATTTCGTTGAAGCGAGATGCACACACTTTCTTTTATTTAAATTTGAAGATAGGAAGCGCTTAACGAAAGACCCTTTACCTTCATACTTGCATATGCATATATAAATTGTTTTTTATATATGTATTTAAGTAGAGAATAAAATATACTCATTTCTTTGCAACAAATATGCAATTTATACATATATTGTTGTTGTTGTTGTTGTTGTTGTTGTTGCATTGTTTATAAAGATACTTGTACTCAGTCATTGTATCTGCTAAATGCAAAACATGAACGAACGTTGAATGTGACTACATTGTTTAAACAAAAGAGTTTCCTTTGCTTGCAGCATAAAAATGCAAAAAAAAAAAAAAAGAAATAGGAAAGCAAACTTTTTTCTTTTCTATTGGAAAAAAATGCATAAAAGAAAAAAAATACATCTACATACTTCTTTTTGTTAAGAAATAATGCATTTTTGTACACATTTTTTTTGTTCGTTCATAAACATCAGCTAAAGACATTTGAGTGTAACTAAATTCAACATGGAGCGTTAAACTGCCGTTTATATTGCAATTCAGTCAGTTAGCCAGTCAGTGTGTGATTTTCTTCCCCACTTTTCTTTTGTTTCTTTTTCTTTTTTCTTTTTTGTATCTTAAGTTGGCAGCAACACTTAAGCTTATAATGTTGAATTTTTCTTTATGCTGAAAAAGAAAAGCAGATAGAAAAAAAAATTCCTTTTGTTTTATTTCCTTTTCGAAACTCACGCTGCTGCGTGTTTTATTTAAAATATTTAAAATTAACCAGATTTTTTTTGGTCTTTCTTTTGCTCAGCAATTTTCTTTATTTTCTATTGGATGCTTTGGCTGAGTGAGGCATTGTTTGTGCAGCATAATTTCTGCTGCTCAAAAGAACCGTATAATACGAGTAATGATGTATTTTGGTTTTGGTTGAAACGAAAACGCGTAAAATATCTCACTAACTTTAAAAAAAAATTACGAAAAATAAATAATTTGATCAGAATTGTAAAGGGTGTTATTTTTCTAAGCCCGTTAGAACTTTAAATTTTAAAAACAACCCAAATGTCCAAAAATCGAATTTTTTCAGTAGAGCCAAAAAAAAATCTTTTTGAAGCTTATTTAATAACAAGAGAAGTTGTGTTGTTGTTTTAGAAAAAAAAATTTTTTGCATATACGTCGATGTTTTTTTTTCAAAAATTTCTTAGACCTTTTTTAGAAGCTTTTATAAAAATATGACCATCAGAAACTCGAAATGAGAAATATATAACCCAGATATTTCCTTGTTTATAATTTTTAACCAACAAAAAAGGTTTTTAATATATATTAGTTAAAATTCTTGTCAAGTAAAACGAGGCTCACATGTAATTACACGAATTTTGACCTTTCTTATCTTATTTATGCAATAAAAACTCTTATTATATTTTGTTTTAAAGTTTTAAAAATACAATGTAATTTTACAAGCGCATTTATTCGATTATTTGTTTGCTCACAAAAGTGTTGAGTTGCAATGCAAATCCTTTTATATGATGCATGTTAAATTCTGAAACTTGTCTTCGAACGTTGAAAACATGATGGCTACAAAATTCGTTTACATTATTATAATTTCTTTTTATGTTTTATTTTTCATCCTTGAATATGATGTCTAGAAGCAAGCAACAGAATGTATTTTTTTTTTTTTTGTAAATGACCTTGTTATGAAATTGCAAGAAATATTGTTTATTTCTTTTTCTGTTTGCCAGGCAATTTATTATGTTTTAAAAATTTTAATTTATTTTTGCAAAGTGATAAGATATTTTTTGTTCGAAATCAATATACATATCGAGCCTTATTTTCGATTTAATTGTAAGCGACAAACATTAAATTTTTCAGGAGAATGTTTTTTTTTTTAATTCCAATATGTTTTTGTACGTAAATTGTCGCTTACGATAAAATTTTACAGCCCGTGTATTAAAAGTTATCAACAATTTTGGTATTTTGATAACTCTAAACTATGGGTAGGCAGGCCCATATAATTTTAATTTCAATAAAAAAAGTCGATTTTCGATAACATGTCGCTTACGATAAAATCGAAACTAAGGCTGGATATGTATAATTTAAATATTTACTGTATAATAATTTGTTGTTTGGATGTAGTGCATGTTTTTATTTTCATTCAGTATCTTATCGTATTTTTTATCATTTAAAAGTGTGGCGTCCTCTCTTCATGCTTCCGTTTGTAAATGTTTAAAGAAACTTGCCATTTATCACGTATGGTAAAATTATCAGTATGAATAAGAATTTTATATTAAAATTGCATAAACACTTTGAGTTTGTTTCAAAAAAATATAAAGAAATTATATAAAAGTTTATGGCAAATTCTACATATCTACTTAATACATTCTAAACAAAATCAAAACAAGCGATAAATATAAGTATATACCAGCGCATGTACATATCGTTGCTTTAATATAGAAAGGCCCTAGCTCATTATATATTTGGAATCGAGTTTTCTGTATATATCGATAGAAGAACGTCTAATGTATAGAAACATGCAAAAATTTCGATTTAAAAAAATAATCGGCCCTGTTCTTTAAACCGATCGATTTGAAATCGCACGATTTTAGAAAACTAACTCCGACAATAGAAATGTTTTTTTTTAGATTTTTTAAATTTTTTTTTTATTATCAAGTTTCTCAAATATCATATCTGAAAGAAAATTATCGTGTATGATTTTAAACACGTCTACAAGACCATTATTAACTTTTTAAAAACGAGAGATTTACTCGGATCGAATGAGTTAGGGCCTTTCTATATTGAGGTAACGATATATATGTTTTTATGTAAACATTTATGCCTAGTAACAAATAATAAAATTAATTGATATGAAAAGCAAAAATGTAAATTTTATTTAAACTGATGGATACACGTGTATTTCCTTACAGTTTAAACTTAACAGAAATATAAGGAATTGATTAGCATTTAATTATAAAACGAAATATGCGAAATATATAATAATAATGCATATGCATATTTTGTTTTATAATATATAATACATACATACATACATACATACACTGATAGAAAAATCAAGTCAATTTGCCATTCCAGATCTTAATGAGAGTTTAGAAGCATAAAATAAATTCAATAAAGTGTGACATTTACTCACTACATACGAGTACTCGTATGTATGTAAATACTATATGAATGTTAGCCAATATAATCAAATATTTTACCTGATGTAGAAATAAAAAAAAAATTATTCTGGCGTTTTCTTAAGTTTTGGCGTTTTGTTTTATTTTGCCGATATTTTTAGGTTTTTGGCGATTTTTGGAGTTTTAGCGTTTTTTTAGTGTTGGAGTTTTCTTTTCGTTTTGCCGATTTTTTCGGGTTTTGGCGATTTTTTCGGGTGTTTTTTTTAGTTAAAGCAATTTTTTAATTTTGTCGATATTTTTCGGCTTATAGCGATTTTTTAGTTTTTTTGCCCACCATTTTGCTTTTGGTGATTTTTTTTAATTTTAGCGATTTATTTTATTTTTTGTGATATTTTGCATTGAAGCAGTGGTTTCTTTTTGGTAATTTTTTTTAATATTGACACTTTTAGTTTTAAGTTTTTTTCGTTTAGGCGTGTTTTTTTCGTTTTTAGCGATTTTTTTAGGTTTTTAGCATTTTTTTGCAATACATATTGCTAGTTTTAGCGATTTTTTTAGTTTTGGCGCTTTTTTTTCGTTTTGCCGAGTTTTTCAGTTTTATTATTATTTTTTTGCGACTTTTTTACTTTTGATGATTTTTTTTTTGCATTTAAGTAATTTATTTTAATTATGGTGAAATTTTTCATATACGAGTATGTAAGTGCTTTTTTCATTTCCGCATTTTGCTATTTAGGGATTTTTTAGCTGAAGCGTTTTTGAAAATTTCAAGAGTTTGCCTCTTACGTTTTCCAAGATACAGCAAGTTGTCGAAATTTCACAGACAAAATTACATTAACTGATGAAATACCCTTTAGTTTCGATTTCTTAAATTTCAGTGTTTATTGGTGTAGTCTGCATAAAAATACACTAACTTTGAATATTTCAAATGTCTAGGGTATTGTCAGTGCACAAGTTCACTTTAAGGTTTTACAAATTTAAGAAAATATCAAAATCTGTACACTGCGAAAAAACCGCCACATACTACTAAACTGTACGGTGCTTGACTTGGGCAGTGAACTTGTTCAATGTATGGCCGGCATTGGCAAAAAATTTTTTATATTATTATGTATTATACTCGTATATTAATTTAATGGTAACAAATTTCAAAATTTGTTTGAATCAATTTTAAAAAAATCTTAGAGCAATTGCTGGATTGCTTTGTTGGCTCAAAAAAAGAAGGTAACAATTTTAAAACTTCTTTACAATGCTTTTACACTTGTGCATACGAAACAAAACAAAAAAGCCTTTGATATCAAAGGAACATTAAGCGCAAAGTGTGCGTGCCATTAATATGAACTCACTTGACAAAGTGTTTGTGTTTTATCTCGTTTAGACTCGAAGCGAGTGTAAACAAAAGCAAAAAATAAAAAATAAATAAAAAAGTTAGGAAATACGACAAAGAGGGAGTTGTAAATACTTCACATTTTATGTTGACTCTGCTTTATGTACTTAACAGCAGCTAGATCTACATACATACATACATATGTATACGAGTATACACAAATTTATATTCGAGTACATACTTGCAAAAGTACATAATAAACACGCTTGCAAAGTGGAATTTTTCTGTCTAGGTTTGCTTTGCTACTTACCCGTTGGTTCATTCACGGAGCTGCATTTAGCGCCAGCTTTCAAGGGATACCATAATAAAAGCTCCTCGGAAGTCGTAAATATACTCTGACTGTCATTTTGAATTTATACGAGTGTGAAAAATCATCCTTAGTTATAAGGTTATATCTTTATAAATCAGTGGACATACATTTGTATAAATCAAACAGTTCCGCGATGTCTTTAGGAATAAATATCGTATGAAATAAATTGATATTGAGGCTCAATTAGATGTGCCATAGCCAGGAAAACCAGAAATGTGCTCTAAAAAAGTTTTTAATGCGCATTCAATATGCACTAAAATCTCAAAAAATATGATCTTAAAAGTAAAATAAATTAAACCAATTGAAAATAAAAATATATTTTAAATTCAAAAAAACATTTTTATATAAAATAAGGCAAAAAGAAAATAAACAAAAAAAAAAGAAAAGGAAACAATAAAAAAATTGACAAAGAATAACTGCCGTATTAAAAACAATAATTTTGGTTTGAAGTGTACGTTAAAACAAAATTGCCATACAAATTTTGACTAAAGCAAATAATAAAAATTAGTTTTTTTTTTTGGATAATCTCGTAAAAATTTAACTTCAATTTTAAAAGAGATCACAATATCAGAATTAAGACTTTGGAACTGTATTTTGGATAAATAAGACAATATTTTTATTTATAATTTTTATTGCAATTAACAACAAAATATTGACTCAGATTTTCAAATAAAAATCGTTGCCTATCACACTTTTATACATTGACAATCTTCCTGGAACGTCTACTCGGGGCAGAGTCAGTCGCAAACAGCAAAACCGACTTTTTATTGATACTAACGTCCATAATAACTGCGTAATATAAATATAAGGAAAAATCTATACAATACATGCAACATTGGAAATGAGATTTAGATGGCGAAAAATAAAAATTAAAATTGTTGGCCAACACATAAGCTTGCTGACAAGCTTATACTTTCTATAAAGTATCAAAATATGCCCTAAAAGCGTAAATTATGCTCTGAAAATTGCAAAATATGCTAAGAATATGCGTGTAAGACTGATATATGCAAAAACATGCTTTAAAGGGTAAAATATGCAAAAATATGCACTAACAAATCGATGCCAAAATTCATAAAAAGTTCTGAAACGGATAAATATCTTGTCCCCGCATTAATACGTCATACAAGAAAAAACATGCAATTGCATATTTTCGGTTTCCCTGGCCATAACCATAGAAAGTATCAAAACAGCTGTTAGAACGAATCTTATGGGCAACACTGTACAGGGAAGAGAAGAAGATCAATCGAAATATGTAAAACATACTTGTATAATTAATAATTCGAAATCTTTAAAAGCTATAAAAAGCTCCTTAGGCGGTTTTGCGAGCCAAACATGCAAACATACTCGTAATATAAAAAAAAAATTAAATATATAAACTGTTGCAATGTTTTTCTTACACTTTTAAGGGTTATTCGCAAATAGCAACCATGTGCAAGTGCAGAATATTTCTTTTATAAATACTTATGCATACGTGCGTTTTTATATAGAGCAAAAAAAAAAAAGTAATAAAATAAGCGGCAACTTCAGGATACTTTACATACATAATATGTAAATACTATATGCATACAGACACTCTTTCCGACACATACTTGTGCAACAAAACATTCAGTCGGTGGCAACATTTAAATAAATGCTGTGTTGCAAAAAATAAATGAAATAGAGAGAAAAAAAGGTATAAAATTGTACTCATCATCACCAGGGTAGTCACCATCAACAACTCTGGGTTCAAAAACCATCATCATCATCTAGTGCGCACATTAAAAATGTTTTTCAACTTTATGAACACATTTATTTTCTTTTCAACTAATCTTACTGCTGCTGCTGCTGCAAAAAAAAAAATAAAATAAAAAAAAATAAAAAGAAAACTTGTTATAAAAGTGCAGACATTCCACTTAACCTTTTTTTACATTTTATCTGTTTAAACATTCATAATTTGCTTGGTTTTTTTGTTTTTTTTTGTTCTAGGATCTTTTACAACATGTGTACAAATTATATAAAATATTTATGAAATAATTTTACGCATGCTGCTGTTTTTAGTTTTCTGCAGATTTATCTCAACTCGGTTAAGTGTTTAATTTTCTTTTACAGGTTAGAATACACATACTTTTGCGGTTAAGTTGTCTTAACAAGTCTTTTTAGACTTGATAAATTTGTAGTTAAATTACGGCCAGAGAAATGAAAATTAGTTACTTTTAATCCTTTAACCCGAATGTTGAATATTATAAACCGAATTAAGTATGTGCTAAAAGTTTTAATATTGAAGTACAAACTTATTTTACAAAACTAAAAGAGCTTTCGGGCTTTCTGGTGAAAGTTAGCAAATCAAGTGTTTATTTGTTTTAAATACTTTTGCATGTACCCGTCTGGTAGGAACATAATTGAAAAATGTGTAGATATTAGAGTTGAAGTGCACAAACTTCTCTTTAAATACTTCTTGCTTCAAGCACATTGTTCAAAAATTTGTTTTTCTTAAGCAAGACATCATAATATTAAGCAACCAAAATTTGTGTTAAAAGAAGTCCTCCTCAATCATTAGAAGTAATTTTTTAAATTACGCTACTTTTTATTCCAAAAAGCTCATCAAAATATATATATATTAAAAAAAAATACCTATTTAATTGAAACACTTTTTAAAAGAGAATATTTCCTGGCGTTAGATCCGTTTCGCACACGCAAAGTTTCCTTTGCAAAATCTTGAGTTTGTAGCAGAGAAAGGAAAACAGAAAGAACCAAGAAAAGTTGGTTGGTTTTTTGTTTGTTTCTTTTATTTTTACCGTCGTACTTCGTGGTATAACGAAAATTGTTCAAAGTAAACCTTGGGTTTGCTTAGTCCTCGTCCATACAGTGAAACATTTGCTGCGAAACATTTTTGATTTCCCTTTTAAAACTGCATTCGTGTCCACACTGTGAAGTTTTTGTTTTGCAGCTTAATACATTTTCTAATGAGAATGAGAAGAGAATGGCGTACTCAACAAGAACTGCATGTACATGAAACTAAGGGGGAAACCCTTCATCAGCAAACTCAAAAGTTTTGCAGCAAATGTTTCACTGTATGGACGGCGACTTGGAAGTAAAAGAAAGCTTAAAAGAAAATTTAAAAGACTTTGACAGAGTAAACTTTCGTTACTTTTTATAAAACGTAGTCGCTCTATGAATTTATTGAAAAGGTACTTCTTGTAATATAAGCTTTTCACAAAATGCTTTTTTTATAAAAAAAAGCTTTTCACAATAGGTGCTTTAAAGAATACTTTTTATAGAAGGAAACCTTTTAATAAATAAACTTTTTAAAGAATGTACTTTTTTAAGTGAGACATCGATTTAAAATGCCTCCCAAAAGCTTAATTTAGTGGACAGACACACCTTGGTATGTAGCGTTATCAGGCCTTAAATTAAAAGTGTCGATAAATAACCTAAATTAAAGTAATAAATTTCTGAAAAAAGATTTCTTTTACTTAAAAGAGAAAACTCTATTTAAAAACTCTGCTCCTCTATGAAATTTTAATGCAACGGAATAAAAATAAAACATCCGCCAGCCAAAAATTACAAGAGAAAAAAAAACAAGAAACGTTGTTGAACTGAACTCTTAACAATTTGGCAACAATATGGCCTAAATGCCAACCAGCCAAACAACACCAAACCAACCTCTCACTCGTAACTGGATAAAAAAAATCAAACTGCAGCATTTTACCAGTTTCAGCAACAATAACTATAACAATAAACAAAGCAGCAATATTGTATGTATATGAATCTACCCGTAGTACTACTTCTGCTACATGCAGCACATTATGAACATTTACAAAAAGCAACAAAAAAAATTTATATGTTGCACTAGACTTTCTCCTTTCACCAAACGAACAAAATACGAGCAGCCAAAGCTACAACAACAACAACAGAAAAGTTGCATTAATGCACAAAACAGAATTTTTTTGTTTTGCAAAGAAAACAGAAATTCATATCAAGCAGCAGTTAAAAAAAATATATACATATAAAAACATTTTGCCAAATTTAGTTTTCTTTTTCTTTTTGGTTTGTTTGTTTGTTTGTTTGTTTGATACCAGTATTGGCCGCTGCTATTGAATCATGTTGAACAGTATTTGTTGGTTGGTATGTGCACTCTGCATATTCTCATTTTGTTTTGTTCATGTATGGATTGCCAATTAAAAAAAAAAAAAAAACGTAAACCAAAGAACTGCAATTTGCTACATCAGTTAAACAACCGGAGCTACAAAATGTTGAAAGAATATGTAGCACATCTCTGCTGCAATAAGACCCAATTTTTATGGCGCAAAAATATACCTTTTTCTTTACTAAGCTTACGACGACGATGCTGCCTGCCAGTGATCAGAGTTTTAAGATGATGCTCTGCAAAAATAAAGTCCAGTTGCTAAAACGGAATGTATAAGTTGAGTGGAGTGGTGCATAGTGCGTTTGCCCTTTATCACACTCAATACATTGGGAGTACTCGTATGATCATTATTCAGCCTTATTTCAGTTGTTAACATCACCCTTATTCTGTATGTCGACATCGACGTCAATCTAACACAATATCAAAAAATTGGGGCTTGTGTACCAGTTGTCGAAAACAACAACTGACTCCTGTTGGCAGGCTTATGCTATTTTCTAGACCTTAGCGAACGGAAATAAATTTTCAGTAGCACAAAATTATTCTCGAGAGCCAGTAAATGTGTTTAAATGACGTCGATATGGACAACTGGCACAAATAATGATTAATTTTCGAATAACTTTTATTCTACGAATCAAGTAATATTAAGTAGGTCATGGTCGTCGGACCAGAATAGTTCTGTGAACTCGTATCGAATAGAATGCGAGAATATATATCAAAGGTAATGTAGAATACCAGAGAATAACTGTAGTTCGATGTCTTTGGAAGGATAATGATTGAAACGTTTAACCAAAGTAGCTTTAAAGCTCTCCCCACAGACCTTTGCCGGCTTAAAAAACATCTCAATAGACTTGCCATTGCGAGTAACAGCCCTGCCACAAAAAATACAGCCAATTAATAAGCAAGTGGACGATTGGGAACTGCCAATACTAGAACCAATACCAATCTGGAGATGCACTCTAGATGAGGTTGCTCTAACGCCTGAAAATGCTACAATAGATCTTTTTGGTCACAGTGTCCTGTGTTTCCCACATAATTTAATTAATTAATTCATTGATTATTTGATTCATGATTTTACTTAAGGCCTGTCCCAGTGTGTCGAAGATTCCAACGACTGATTGCGGCAAAAGAGACTGAGGACCTGTCGACAAGTTTCGATTTGTCGCACACTTACATTTACAACAATCTTCTTTTTGTTTAAAAACTTATTTATCTTTTCATTTTATTATTCGAATTATAGTTTTCATTCGTTTCGGCTGCTTATTAGCCATGAGTGCCCCATATGCAGCATACTAGTCTAGTAGTCAGCGGGTCGCAGGTTCGATTCCTGCCGGAGACTGGGTGTTTCTGCAGTTTCTGTTTAATAAAAAAAGAATGGTCGCATGAAAATAAAAGTGTATGCGATTGCTTCAATAAGGATTTTTCAACTTTTATTCCAGCAATTTTTTAGTTGAATAATTTATAAGCTTAGATGAATAACCGAATATAAAATTTAATCGGATGTTCGCATGCATTATTTTTTTTACAAAATTTTAGCTCGAAAAATTTTTAATTGGAATAATTGATTTCCTTAAGCGAATAAATGGATGAAAAATATTTTTTTAGTCACATAATCGAATAAAATTAAAAAAAATTTTTGGAATCGGAATAATTAATTACCTTAAGCGAATAAATATGTAAATTTAAAATTCTTTCGTTTAGTCATATGTATAATGAAATAAAATTAAAAAATTATGCATTATTCGAGTACATGCTTTTGTTTTCAACTTTAATTCGATTAGTTATGAAGTAGAATAATTGACAATAAT
Source organism: Nowickia ferox (assembly GCA_936439885.1). Classification (NCBI taxonomy): domain Eukaryota; kingdom Metazoa; phylum Arthropoda; class Insecta; order Diptera; family Tachinidae; genus Nowickia; species Nowickia ferox. The sequence goes on along the minus strand of OW387025.1, from coordinate 88,288,865 downwards.
ATTGCTTGTGTTATCAATTCGAAACACAGTATCTTTTGTAACCATAAAGCTTGAGGAGATGATGCAAGTGTTGCCAGAGAATTCATTTATTAAAAAAATGATAACTTAAAGTTATGTGGCTTAAGTTATTGGCGCGTTTAAGGCTCGATAATAGGCAAATAAAAGAATACAGCTAAAATGTTTAAATTATTCGAATAAATTTGTGCATACGAGTACAACATTATAAAACTGGGGTTTGGGCTAATTGATTGTCTAAAAAAATAACCGAGTAAAAATAATGGACATACCTTAGACGATATATGGAATAATTGTTAACAAATGTTCAACAATTTGATTATTGATTGTAATGAGGGAACAAGGTTCTTTTCGTCGGGTAAATGTTACCTGAGCACACTTCTGTTCGTTTACCTTTATTCTCCACCTGTTTAACCATAGTTCTAGCTGGGTAATATGTTGCTGAAGATATCGGGAAGCCTCGTGAGGGTTTTCGTGCATACGAAGGCAGGCTGTATCATCGGCAAATGTAGATGTGTGAATATTACTGCTCAAAGGCATATCACAAGTATAAATCAAATACAAAACTGGCCCCAGTATACTCACCTGTGGCACACCGGATGAGATTGTTTCAGGCATACTCATAAAGTCTCCTTCCACAACAGTGAATTCCCGGGCAATAATGTTACATTATTACATTACATTAAGTAAGAAAATTACCAAATAAAATTAATTTTTTTTTACAAAAATATATTCAATATTATTACATATATTTTTGTGCAAATTTTTTTTTTCTATTTTATTTTGAATCGGATCTGTAGTTTAGAACAGAAAAATTTATAAAACGAAATACTTATGTATCTCTGCGATTGGTCCCACTGTAATATGTTTCCATGTTTGTATAAAGTTTCTTATTTTTCTTTCAAAAAAAAATAACATACTCGTACATACATACTTTTCAATTGCGGCATATTTTGATTTATTATCAGAATAAAACTCTTGATTCCAATACGACGACACTTCTCACATATACAATTAAAAGCTAACAGGCACTTTAAGGGCAAGTTTTGTATGAAGAACTCTAACTCTTAATCATACATTGTGAAAAGGAACGTAAATGTCCAAATGATAATATCCTCCTCATTTGGGGGAACCTTAGATTTAATTCTTTAACAAACTGTCCTGGGTTTCACTATCATATATGTATATAGTATTATAAATGTTGCTTCGTTGTTGTTGGTTATTGCCTTTGTTGCTATTGTTAAAAAAGATTTCTACTTTGCAAACTTTTTAATATTGACCAGAACAATAACTGCAGTTGCAAAAGGAGTAAAAAATATATATGTACATGCATGAAATTCTGTTTATACATATTTTGATTTCGATACTAAACATACAAATATTTGTTTGGTTCTCACAGCACTTTTCTTTTTTTTTCTGTGTGTGTGTGTGATTTTATCTTGAGTGTTTTTGGTCATTAAATTAAAGTCACAATAGTATTATTGGCCTATTTATTTCGTTTTTCCCGTTACTGCTGTGGTGGTAACTGAGATTCATGGTTAATCGGTATAATTTTTATGTTTAAGTTGTTCTTTGTACTCCTAAAATCCATTTTAAAATACAAAAAAAAAATAATAAATTCAGATGTAATAGCTAAATCTTTTTAATGTGACAGTGAAAAAGAACTTTTAAAAAGTTTTGAGTAGATCATTATCTAAATCTAAATTTTTATTGAGTTCTGGTAGCAACTATTAATATTAGTAGAGCGTCTCACTTATTTAAATGAAAAATTAAGAAAAATTAACATTATATCTCTGGTTGGTTTACGTGGCTGCCCACTACACGCAGGCATTCAAGTAGAATCTAGAAGATTCCTTTTTTAAAAACATTATATCTCTAGTTGTTGCAAGAAATTTTTGGCTAAAGGTTCCCTGATGATGCGCTAACCTCTAAATAATCAATTTCAATGTATTTTTAAGAAACTATTAATATTTTGGGAACAATTTAATAACATTAATTTTGGGAGAAAGTGCGATGAAAATATTAAGGGCTTGTTTCTCTAAATGCTGCGAAAGATTAAAAACAAAATCCAAACACTGAAATTTGTTTTTATTTCCCAATATTAATATTCGATCGAATCTATCGTTAAACTTTAAATATTCACATTAAAATATTCTTTGCAAATATTTAAACTCTACCAATTCTCAAACGATTCGAATGGTTAAAATATTATATTGATTACAATAAAGTACGCTTTGCAAATAAAATCAAAAAAGAAATAATATTTGAAACAAAAAATTGCAATAAAAAATTAAAAAAAAAAATACAATATTGTTTCTGGGAAAAGTTTTCAACTCAAAATTAACAATTCTCAACCGATTTTAAGAATCTTAAGGCCCAACCATAAAATGCATAACTAACTTTCTAACTTCGTATTCGAACTTTCTATCGCTCTATTGTGAGTATTTTCTGATATATTTTCCTTTTTCCCCAAAACTGCAATTGTGAATAATTGTTCCCTGGAAATGTTTCGCTTTTTTTTTTTTTTTTTGATTGCCCTTATCATAAATAATATTTTTCACAGAGATGTTTTCACTTTTCCCTTGATTTTGTTCACTTTATTTTTGTAGGCGAATTTATTTAATACATCGCATAATTTCAATATTTTCCTTTCCATTAAATATTAAAAGTTATATGTATTTATTTTTACGACAAGATCAGAGTAAATTATGTTCACGATTGTTAACAATAAATCCCTGCAACACCTTTTTGCAAAAGGTATATACATATTTGAACCGCTTTGATTCACAGCCCGTAAATTTTAAATATTTTGTATTTGTTTTTTATTTTTTTTTTAGATTATTTCAAAACACAACTTTACAATTATAAGCATTTTATTTGAAACCCAAAACTTCACTTTGGTTGATTTTCAATTAAGTTTTAAGTTTTACAAATCTGCTTCCCGCTTTTTTTACATTCAGTGCGAACTGACAGCGAGAATAATGGGCGGGTTATTCACAATAGCATTTTTCCTCCGAGGTGAATAAAAAATTAGTTGGAACAAAAATTCTACTTGTTATTCACAATAGGGCATGATTTAAATAAAACAAAGTTTTTTGTTTGTTTGAAAGCCTTATAGGCTTTTCTAGATGGTTCGCATCCGAAAATTTTTTTTACCATTTCCACTTGTTGTTGAAGCCTTTGCATGCCCATTGTGTTATAGCAAAAAAAAAAAAAAACTGAATAAATGACAGCCAATTCGTCAGATGTATTTTCAACAATAAGGCCGCTTATCAACTGTCAAAGTTTGCAAGTTCCTGTTGGAAAACCCCCCATAAAGTAATAAATATTAATAAAATTATAAAATAATATATTTATCGTACAAACATACATACATACGTATGTTAAAGTTCAGGAATCTTTAATTACCAAATTTTTTAATCAATCATTTATACTTTACTTTGGTTTCTTTATTTTTTACTTGTTGCTTTTTCTAAATCACTCACAACTATTCGTTTCTTTATCACTATACAAATGTTAGTAAACGGGCCATTAATCAAAAACAATTTGTCAATAAATCATTAACTTTTAATTACATACAACAAATCTGTAAAATGTATCGTATCTGTGACTCTCCGTTTGTCTGCTTGTGTGCATTTGTCAGTGCGTACATGTGTGTGTGTGTGTATGGGTATGAGTTACATGATTTTTTTTAAATATGTTAGTTTTGAAAAAATATGTCATATGATAAATAATAAATTATTAAACAATACGAGTATGTAATTGATTGGCGACTCTTGTAATAAAATGTTTAAATGAATAGTTAGTTTGAAACTCTAATGCACACAGAAACGGACGCAAGTGTAATAGTTTAGTTTTGAAATTGAGATATTTGTAATATTTATATTTGTCTGAATAGTCACAGTGTCATAATGTTTAATATTATTTTAATAAATTTTTTTTTGTTTTGTTTTTTTTAAGCAAAAATTTTGCGTGACTGATTTTTTGTGAAACTCGCCATTGGCCTTTTCTGTTTGTAGAACGTGTGTGTACCAAATTTGAAGACTTCTGTTGGGATAGGAAAAATTGTATGCGACAAAACCGATGTGGATTGCATGGCGGTGGGCGGTAGGCTGTAGCTAGTAGGCGGTAGGCTGTAGCTAGTAGGCGGTGGGCGTGGGGATTTTGGTGAAACTGCATTTTGTTTTTTAATTTAGTCAATATAATTATCTCTGCTCCAGCTTTCAATGATTTAGGACAACTCCTTATACTTTTTTTTTTTTAGTTTTATCTTTAATACTTCAGTGTTGTCTTCATAGGCCAGTGCTGACCACCGAGAGAAATGGATTAGTGTATTTCGTGTATGTGTAGTCATTTGTATAAGAAGCCGATTGAAGTTCGACACTCTGGTGCCACTTTGGCCGACTAAGTCATAGATGGATAGCGGACAGCTGCAACCTATATTTTTATCAATCGAATTTTACGTGGGATAATGAAAAATTGTTCCAAATCGTTTAATTTTGCAATTTCTTCAGTCACTAGTGGCATATTTAAATCACGAAATTGCAAAATACGCAGGCAAATACTTAACCAAACTCAAGTCACATCCTCGGCTCTAATACTCAACACTCCAGATGAAACAGCTTGAAAATATTTTTGTGCTTAAAACGATATTTATGTATTATTGATTATTATCACTAAGTTTATGCCTGACACTGGTTGGGCCTAATTATTATATCTAGATTTCAGATTTGCATACTTATTGTTAGTTCATTTTTTGAAGATACAATAAATAAATATAAGAATGAAAAAAAATCCTTTATTTTTTTTAAATATTTTTGTTTAAATTGAAGCAAAAAATATTTTAATTTTTTTATTTTTGATTTAACTTTTATACGAATTTAACATTCGCCGATTATTTGCATTTTTTTGCTAGACGAGCTGACCAATCGAGCTTGAATTAAGATACGAATATTTGAATACAGATTTGTGTTTTTGGCATTCCTAATTTTGCAAGTTTTTTTTCGTGTAAAATTTTATCAATTATTTGCTAAACTTTAATGATAAAAATTATCTACTTCATGATTGATTAAAAAACTTTTCCGATGAAAATGCTTCTAGTATTTAAAAATAAATTCAGTAAAGCGCGACTTTGAACCTTAGCCCATATAATCGAACATCCTTCCTGATGTAGAAATTTTTAAAAAAATTTCAAGTGCCTGATAAACTTTTATCGGTTTTTGGGCTTTTTCTTAGTTTTCGTTTTTGCAGATTTTTTATCGGTTTTTGGCGGTTAAATTTTAGTTTTAGCGATATATCATGTTGTAAAAATTACATAGTCAGAACTACATTAACTGATAGAAAAGCCTGAAAATACTCTAACTTTCAAAATTTCAAGTGTCTATAAGTAATTGTCTGTATATTGCATTAGGATTTCAAGATTTTTCGTTGTTCGTTTTAGAACACCCTTTTAGTTTTAACTGTCATATATTTGTTGTTGTTGCTCTTACGGTTCTGGAGAAAGCAGCCTGTGACAGACAGACAGACAGAAGGAACTTCTCACCTTTGGTGTACGGAACCCTAAAAAGGTTTTGCTTTCACTTTCTAAAATTTTACAATTTTCACATTCCTATTTTAAATCCTACTTTAAATGTTATTGATTTTGAATTTTATGCAAAAAATTATTATTTTTTTGTTCTCATTCACTTACTTGCCTTTTAGTTTCGATAAAAATAAACAAATTTGTTAATGCTCGTATTAAATATAACGTTTTTCATCGCTGTTGTTTAAAATTTTACCATAATTTTATATTTGACAAACTTTGCCTGCATGAAAATGAATATAAAACCATTTAAGGTATCATTGATGTTTAAAGTTATGATTAGGGGTTTGCCGCCATTTTGTAAACAATCCGCTATTTAGCACACCAGAAATTTACACACTGCACATGCACACACATATGCACATACACACACATTCAAAGTTGTATGCACAAATCTTAATAGTACCCGGAAGTTCTAAAGAATGAATTTGGGGGTAAATCCCTCAACCGTTTTATCATCTGAATTAATGGTTATTCTTTCAGTGTAGTATTACCGAGTAATTTCTGACGAGGATTATTGATTTTGCTCTATAAATTATAACACTACGTGCATATCTTTTAAACAAAATTTTACTTAATATAAATAAGTGGTTAGTCAAGGGTTAAGCGCAGTTAAACTAGTGCACAAATTAGCCTTTCAAGATTTTTTTTTCAATGTGAGCTAAAGCAACATTATACTACTTCATTCAAAAACTTTGCTGTTACCCTTTCGATTGTTGTTGTTGTTAAAAAAACTTCTGCTCTGCTATATTTTTTAACTAAATTTTGGGATCAATTGCATTGCTTAGGGCGTTCATACACGTGTGTTATGTATTGTTTGTATGCATCTGCATGTTTGTGGGTGGTTGTGTGTGTTTGTGTTTGTGTGTGCGTGTGTGTGTTTTGTTTTACATATTTGAAGTGTTAATTTGTTACTCAACAAACAGCAAGAGCATCAGCAACAAACAATTCGTTGAAGTGGCAAAATTTTAACAGCAAAATTTATTGCCAATTCATGGCTTTGGCTTTTTTGAAACTTATTGAATTTTTTATTATTTTTTTTATTTTGGTTTCATTTTGTATTTTTTATGAACATGTTTCGCTTTTTATAAAAATAAATATTTTGTGTTTGGCTGGCCATAACATGTACGAGTACATATGTTTGTGGATTATTTTATTTTTATTTTTTCGGTATATTTTTGCAATTGACATAAATTCTTTTCGCATGCAAATAATTGTATATTTTTGCATCATTCGGGATTATGTATTTATGTACATATGTAGTTTTAACACACTTTTGCTGCTGACAAGACTGATTATATTTATAAACATTTTTGTGAAAGCATTTGGAAATTTGTGTCGACATAACATCCCCGCATGTAACATGAATTTTAAAATCAAGCGTTAAAGGAAAATTTCTCTGAGAGTTAAAAGGGGTAATCACTCTCATCATAGTTGTAACAGGATTTATTTATTTTTTTTTTAATTAAGGATATGTGGGAGGTAGACATATCCTTACACGCGATAAAACAAAAAATTCTACATAGTTAACGCTTTTAGTTTTAGACTTATTTGTTGATTTTAAGTGTATTTCGGCTACAAATTACGGTTAAACATAAATTTTAAAATTAAGGATATATGGCGGGTAGGCATGTCCTTTGTCAGATTGAAACGAAATTTCTCTTAGAATTAAAGATGATAATTCTATAAATAGTTAACGCTTCTTGCTTCATTCTCATTATAATTCCAGCAAAATTTTTTATATTTTAAAAAAGGATATAAGGGGGCAGGCATATGCTTGCACCGAATAAAACTAAATTTTCCACAAAATTTAAACAATTAAATTTAGGGACATTTGTTGATTTTAAGAGTATTCCAATTATAAATTCAGCTTATATGTAACTTTTAAATTTAAGGATATATGAGAGTAGGTACATATATTCTTTCCGTATGAAACCAAATTTTCCACAGAGTTGAAACAATTGATTTAAGAGTTTTAGTAGAGTTTAGTTCATTTTTATTGCATACCGATCACAATTTAGCTAAAATATAATTTTTTTTTTAATTAAGGATATATGGGAGTTAAACATGTCCTTGATCGGATTAGAGCAAAATTGTTCTCTTAGTTATAAATCGTAATACTGGAAGTAGTTACAAACTCTCGCTTCATTCTGATTACAATTGTAGCAGAATTTATTATATTTTAATAAAGGATATATGGGAGGTAGTCAAATCCTGGCACCGAATAAAATCAAATTTTTCACAAATTTAAAATATTTAAATTTAGAGATATTTGTTCATTGTAAGTGCATTCTGCTCATAAATGTAGCTGAAATATAAATTTTAAAATTAAGGATATATGGGAGGTAAGCATGTTTTTGATTGGATTGAAGTCAAATTTGTCTCAGAGTTAAAGAGGATTAGGGATGCAACCGATACCGATACCGATACCGATACCGATATATCGGCGATACTGCTGGTTTTCCGATATATCGATATCGGCGATATTACGTCGATACGCCGATACTTCTTATATTTTTCTTTAGAGTTTTTTGAACAACTGAAACTGAAATGTATTGACAATTTTGATGATTTTAGAAAATAAACATTATGACATTCAGTTTGAATTGACTCATTCAGTTTGAATTGACTCATTCAATCTTACACTGTTATTTTGTGAAAAACAATAATTACTTTTTTGTTAACATGAATTGAAATTCAATTCTTTTTTTTAAGTCTTATTAATATCAATTTTAAATCTTGAGCCAATCTAAACTGAATGCCAACGTTTATTTTGTAAAATCATAAAATTGCAGACGTTTTGTAATAGTTTGAAAATTTGGATTTTAGAAACTGAAATGTACTGAAAATTTTGATGATTTGAATGGCTCATTAATAAACACTGTTATTTTGTATAATAGAAGAATTATTCTACTTGAGTTTTGTTAATTTTTACTTGAGCTCAATTTAAATATGCGTATCGGTATCGGAATCGGTATCGGCGATATTTATTTTTGAGTATCGGTATCGGTATCGGATCGGCGAAATGGCGTATCGTTACATCCCTAAAGAGGATACACCTAGAAATAGTTACCAATTCCCGCTTCATTCTGATTATAATTGCAGCAAAATTTAATACTTTTTCATAAAGGATATATGGGAGGAAGGCATGTCCTTGCACCGAATAAAGGCAAATTTTCCGCAAAATTGAAACAATTGAGTTTAAAGATATTTGTAGATTTTTAGGGCATTGTGGTCACACATTTGAACTAAAACATAATTTTTAAAATTAAGGATATATGGGAGGTAAGCATGTTCTTGTTTGGATTGAACGTAAGTTTCTCTCAGTGTTACAGAGAGCAATTCTAGAAATAGTTACCGACTTTCGCTTCATTATAAGCATAATTGTAGCAGAAATTAAATATTTTAATTATATAATGGGCGTGTTCCTGCTTCGATTTAATTAAAATTTTAAATTTTTCTTTTTCTTTCTATGTACATAGTTACGATAACTCCTTATCTTGTCTTATCCTCTTAATCCTTATATACATACATATATTTCACCTGAAGTACAAATTCGCATATTTTAAGAAATAATTCAATACCTGATTTCATTTAAAATATATGTATGTTGGCGTTTGTAAGCTAAATAAAACAATTTGTATAGCTCTGAAATTTTTGTTTTAAAATTTTTGATGATGTCTAATCTAAAGTAAAAAAAAAATTACAAAATTGTTAACTGAAAATTAAAACAAATTGGCAATAAAATGCAAAAAAAAAATTTAATAAATATTTCCTATTTTATAATTTTACTAGCAATTTTATTTATATTTAAATCATTTATTTTAACATTAAAAACTACTTACTGTTGGCTCAAATATAATGAAATAAAAAATGAAAAAATAAATAAGTAAAATAAGAAAGAAAAGAATTTTAATAATTTTCTGCATATTGAAATAAATAAGAAATATTGTATTGCACAAAATACTCTTGCCATCAAGAATGAAAATATTTTCTGGTGTGCTGGAAAAAAAAAATGCCAATAAATATTGAAACACAAACAATAAAAATAAATAAAAATTGTAAGAATACAAATGCGATGGCAAATACACAAGAATAAATATAAATTTAAATAATACAATAAATAATCGTAATCGTCTACTAATGCTAAAACTATATTTGCAACAGTTTAGTGAGACACGACAAAAAAAGAGAAAAAGAAAACAAGAAATCAGAAGTATAAGTATGGGATAACAAGGAATATATGTATGTAAGAAGAAGTGAAGCAAAAAGCTTCAATACATATTTTATGGCATCCTGCGGCGGCGACAATGGTGCGCCACTAAATGCATTTGATTGAGATGGATACCAACAACAGCAGCAGCAGCCAGCCGCACGAAACACTATGTTTCACTATTTAGTTTGTTGCTTGTCTAGGTTTAGGAAGCCAAGGAGGCTGTTATAGTCGTTCATTGATGTTCTATAATGAACTCCCAACAAGTCTCGACTAGTTTAAAAGGCCGTACTTTTTATTATCATTTTATATTATTTTATTTTATTTTATTAATTTTTTCTTACGAGTATTCGTACTTCGACTTTGACAGTTTTGTACTAGACTTAAGAACATTCTTTAAATTCTTCAATAAATATTTGTTCTTAACTTTTAATTCTTTTAAGTACTGCACATGCATACACTTGCATATGGAATACATTCTTATGCAATTGCAGATGCTAAGCAGTTGCCTGAGATAATGTTTGCCAATACTTCTTCACACACCAAAAATATTTGAAAACGCCACTTGTTGTTTTTTCACTGCCCAGTAGTCGTATTGTTTTACCGATTTGGTTGCTTGTTTTACGCAAATGGTAGATTTGCGACCGTCGGCCGTTGGCTGGAGCTGAAAAAAGGAGATACAAACATAAGTACGAGTAGGTGTGTATGTTTGTATATAAACCCCTTGACGGGCTACCGGTGTTAACAACCATACGATGTGGTGTGGTGGTTGCTGATTTTTCCTGTTCTTTTATTCATGACTTTTATTTTTTTTATGTTTTGTTTTTGTTTGTTGGAAATCTTATATTTCGCCAGCATTATTTACTTTGCCGCTTTGTTGCTGCGGATGCTGTTGTTACTGTTGATTGTTAGTTTGACCGTACGTACGTATAGTGTTTAGTTACGGTGTTTGTTTGGGGCAATTATTATTGTTATTGCTGTTGTTGTTGTGTGTATGCCACTATTTGGCTGTGGTTGTTTAAATTGATGAATAATGGTGCTGTCGATGCCAAAATAACGATTAAGTGGGTGTACATGTTTAAACAATTGATGATGATGTTCTCAGCCAGTTAGTTGTTTGTTTGTTTGTTTGTTGTGTTTATTTTTTTCTGTTTTCTTTTTTCCTTTATATTATTATAAAATTATTATTTGAACGTTCACATAGGTACGTTTGTTTAATTTGCTTAAGCTGGTGGTTTGGCTAAATAAGTTTATAAGCACATACTTGCTGTTAACACTTTTTTGTTATTGTTTGGTTTTAGAGTGTTTTTTTTAGAGTGTCCCAAAACTTTGAGTTGGTATCGCTGCTTTATTTGAGCACCCATTTAACAGCTGATAGTTGCTACTTGTTTAGTTTTCTTTGAAATTTCGTTATGAATCGACTTACACCAGAGCAACGCGTGCAAATTGTTCGGCAAATGGGCTGAAGCACAAATTGATATTGATTTTGAATTTCCATTCAAAACTCGCTTTATAAGCCATAACATAAAATTTCATAAAAAGAAATATTTTCTTGCATTTTTTTCTATGCTAATTTTTTTTATTAAAATAAACGTTAATTATATCTATAAATCATTAAAAAAAGGAATATCGGCTGTAATAAATCATTAACAAAAAATTAATACAGGTTGTCCCCAAAATGAACGCAAGATTTGAATTAAATAGAAAACACAGTTTCTAGTCTTTTCATTGTTTTTATTTATGTTTTATTGAATAACAAAGTAAATACATTTGATAAGGTTATTTATGGAATAAAATATCGGGCAAATGCCCTCCTCCTAATTCGCATGCACATACGCACTCGTTTGTCGAAATTTTCCACGACCATTTTGCATATATATAAGTGAATTTCGTTGATGCATCGTTGAATCTCCTCCTTTAATGCACGGGTGGTTGTGGGTTTGTTGACATAGGCCTGTGATTTGAAATAACCCCATAAAAAGAACTCTAATGGTGTTAAATAACACGATCTAGGGGCCCAATTCTGCTCACCGAAACGAGAGTGTACAAGACCTGGAAATGTCTCATGCAGTAATTGCATTTTTTTCACAGGTTGTGTGGCACGCGGCACCGTCATGTTAAAACCACATCAATATCATCTAATTTCAGTAGAAAGAACTGTGCCCACGACGCCGAATTGAGATTCCTGGATTTTCATCGACACTCTGACGCATTGATTCGATATCGACATTTGAACGGCTTATTTTTGGACAACCAGAGTCTTTGGCGCCTGAATTTTTCTCTTCACAGTTGACGGAGTTAAGATACTATTCCGACAATATTTTGTATGAAATTTTCGAACTGCGGCCGCCAAGCTTTCATTCTTTTTGAAATATTGTTCAATATTCCATTTTTCTTAATCCTAGATTATAAGCTGTCGAATTGTTTTCTTTTTCTAGGGTTGCCAACAAAATGGAAAGAATTTGAGATACATATTAAAAGAAATTTTAAAATTTGATAACTCGCTAAAGCTAGATCTCAGTCGCTAAAAATCTATAACATTGATTTATCGATTTTCGGCTACGAAGACAATTTTTAGTGTTTTATGCCATCGCTAAAAATTATTAATTATGTTGTTTGTTGACTGTAAGTCTACCACAAACAACAAAAAAATTGTTTGAAGCTGCTTATGTTGGCTACAACTGAAAGTTCGAGCTATAGGCTTGGATCGAACTCATTCAGTAGCTCGTTTTTGACACAAGCGTGAGATCATGAGTTCGATCCAAGTCTATAGATCTGAGTCCAACTCGTTTAGTCTGTTCTGTCAGACACAAATCTATAATCAAACCCGTTTAAATTACATGGGTTTCATTATAGATTTGTGTATCAAACGATCTACTAAACGATATGGCCATTAGATTTGGATCGATGTCAATCGGTGGCTTGTTTTTGACACAAACCTATGATCAAACCCATTTAAATTATAAAAGTTTGATAATTGGTTGATGTGAAAAACGAGCCACTGAATGAGTTTGATCCTAGTCTAGACTGAATGAGTTCGACCCAATTTTACGACATATTAGACTTGGACATACTCGTAACTCTAGACTTAGATTGAACTCATTCAGTAGCTCGTTTTTGACACAAACCTATGATCAAACTCGTTTAAATTACATAAGTTTGATCATTGTTATTTTGTGTGTCAAAAACGATGTACTGATTGAGTTCGATCTCAGTCTGATTTAAATGGGTTTGATCATTGGTTTGTATCAAAAACCAACTATTGAATGAGTTCGATACAAGTCTAAAACGCACCCATAGGTTTGTATATGGGATCGAATACTCCTCGTCAGAATTCGTAATGTTAGAAAAAATCAATTGTTTTGTTTGTATTGCTTACATTTATGGGCAATCCGTCCAATTTCTTTATTTGCCATATATTTTTTTAAACAGTAAAACACGTGTACTTAAAAAAAAAATTTTGCTTAAGTCCAGTTGTCTATTAAAATTGTTGCAGTAAGAGAAGACTTCATTTATATTTCTCTGGTTTCTTTTGCGAAAAGCAATACGATGTTGTTGTTTCAGCCACATAATTATTGCTGTTAGCAGCAACAACTATTATTATTTATGGAACAACAAGGTGTTTACAGCAGTAAAATAGCAACAACATCAAATACATAAGTGTTTGCTTTTTAGCACGTTCTGTTTCTTTATTTAACATTTTTATGAGCATATTTTTTTTGTTACTTTAATTTTTGCTCATTCATTTTCATATAAAAAAATCTTCAGTCGATGTTTTCCTATAATTCCGGTAGCAATTGCTTGTAGAGGTTTGGCCGACTGGTTGTCGGTCTCGTTCTAAGAACTTTACCTCTTGTAGCCACAAATTGTAATAATAGACTCAAAGTATAAAAGTTTAACATGCATTTTTAAGTAGCCAAAGCAACTCCATCCACTCTTTCGCACTCAAAACAATTTTTAGTTGTGAATATTTTACCATCTAAACAATTCCAATTTTTTATAAATGTGTATATTTCTTTGCTGCTTTATTTTTATTATTATGATTTAAACGCATGGGTATGAACACGACTTGGTGTTATTCGTGGCGTCATTGCTTTATGGTTCCGTTTGCAACCAACATGACTATCGACCACTTGTTGTTTGTTGTGAAGTGTACGAGTGTTCTTCGTTGGCTCCGTATTCACACCTTTACAAAACTATACATACGAGTATAGTATACTTGCAATAAATATATAAATTTTGTGGTGTTTCCATCTTAATAATATGTTTGTTTTGTTCTATTTACAATGCTGAAAATAAAAACTGATTGATATGTTTGTTGTCACAATTTGATTTTGATTATTAAGACGTGATAAATGACAAAAAGAAGATTTAGTTGTTTGAATATGGCGCATTCATTCGTATGGCAGGAAAACCTGCAATACTAATAAATAAAGTATTTTATATACTCGTATGTAAATATGTAAATAACATTTTTTTACACACACAGGCATACAAAAAATTATCATCAGTTTTTGTTTAATTACCACCGTTTTTTTATATACCTACATATATCTTTTTTTAATGTTCAAAGCTGGTAATCACTATTTATTCACTGCACAACTGACCCCTACTGTGCTGCTGTCAGAGTTCTGTGGAGTTCTCAAAGAACCAACCTCATGTAACTGGCAATGTGCCTCCTGCTTCCATGTGAATTCATCATCAACTGTATAACGTTGTACATACAGAAAAATTTCATATTAAAATCTACGAAAATTATTTTGCTTCATATGTGTTTCATGTTAAGATTTACATCAGTCTTTAAGGCAAATTTTTATTTTAAAATAACTTTATTTCATTTTGATTAAGAATTTCCGTACTGTTACATCAAAAAGAAGAATCATATTGAATCAAAGTCATTTCAAGTTGAAACAACATGAATTTAATTTAATGTAGTCATTTAATTTTATTAATTATTTATAACTTACGTGAGTCGCACAGGCATCAGTAAAATGTTTGTCTGTTGTATATATATTTGGCTTCCTCGTCCAAGATTTGAACTCGAACTAATCGCATGGTATTCAACGCGCTTACCGCTGCAGCCACAACAACTTTAAATAATTTTAGATATGCACTAAATATGTACCATCGTCAATAACATTTTAATTCAATACTATTTAATTGATGCTTATTTGAAATTAATAAGTTAAAAAAAATGCAAACTGCGAAGCTACTTTGGCTTATCTGCAGGATTCGAACCTGGGACCCTCCAACTACAAAAATAGTACACTGCTTATTCACCAGCAGAAAGAAGTTTTCGCTGATAAGGCAAAGCTTGTCGGCTATTTACGAACATCAAAACAAGGAATAAAATACAAAACAACGACAAGTTGTGTGCCAACTGAGCACAATAGGCCATTGTAGCCTATGAACAAAGCAAATAAACACCAACACAATTACACAACCTATTAGAAATAATAAATTTAATATGATTTGCTATCAAAATTTTGCATGGTGATTTTACATTGGTTTATATTCTTTGTGTATACTCTAATCTCAGCGTCTAATAACTGTTGGAGAAGTGCAGTATGGTGAGTACGGTGCTCAATCCAAAGCTATGGAGGTATTGCCTGAAGTCCAAGCCGTGATTTCAGTATAGTTCATATTCCATCTACTTTGCAAGTTTTCTATAATCTGCATTCTGGCCTCTAACTTGGTGATGCTGTCCCTGAATACTAGTTCACGTACCCTCGCTAAAATAACACTTTAGGCCTCTAGTATACTCCTTCCATACTCTTCTAATCTCACAAACCAACTTAAGAGAATATATATAAATGATAAATATTCAAATTACAGAACGTCCTTTCAAATTTACAAAATTGTCACCTAAAATATTTTATGAATCATGAAAAATGGTTTCATTTTTTTTTGGCAATTTGATTATTTTATTTGCATACATGAAATAAAATTGGAGTACAACAATATTTGCTTAGGATATATTTATTAGCACAATAGCATACGATTGCATATGTGTTTCATATCTGTAGCAATAAATAACAAAGAAAAAATGCAAACTATTGAACAGGAATAAAAAAATGTTTGGTTTCTACTCGTTTTGCTGCTTGGTACTAAAAGGAAGAAAAACAGAGTGCAAGAAGCTTTGAAATGATGAAGTTTTTTTTTTTAATTTAAGAAGTATGTAAGGTAAAGCAATGTATCTGTCTAACCAACTTCAACATTTACTGAACCGTATCTGGAAGATGTACACACATATATCTACTACACACATACATATATCTACTACATGCATAAGAACATACATACATACATACATATGTATGTATGAACTCGTACATGCCTAGAAAGCATTTGAAATCATATTTTTTTGTTTTTTTTTTTGCAAAATAAGTTAAAAGGTAATAATCTTAAAAGTTTTATACAGTTTTTATGCTGCTCACAATACATGTCGATTTGTCTTTCATTTGAATTCTATTGCGTTTTTTAAGGAGTTGAATTGAAAAGAATCTGTTTTTTTAAGAATTTGAAAATTAAATTTGACTTAGATGTTGAGTCATTTTGAGATTAATTGGAAAGTTTGTCGTCCGAACTTCTTAAAAAATCTTTTGCGTCACATGTGGGTGCTTAAAATTGTGGGGATGAAAAAGAAAAACTAAAATATCTTACAGTAGAAATGAAATTAACGTAATATCTAGAATTTGTAAAAGTTTAATAACACGGGCCCAGCAAAAAAAAAGTCTGATTTGGAAGCACTAACAACTGTGGGAAGCCATGTATTGCTTACTTTAAAACAAAAGCTTCGAAAAGTGCATCTGAAAAGCACTAACGTAAGGCGAGGTCTCTAGCAAAGTAGAAAATTATTACAGAAAATGTTGCAAAGCACTAACTTTTGCATCTGATTATTACTTCTGTGAAGCACTTTGGTAAGGCGAAAATTTTTTTGCTTATAGCTGGCTCATCTCGAACAAAAAACAAATGCCTTATTCATGAGCAACAGCAAGTGATTCTGTAACATTTAATATTTATTGAATAAATATATTCTATAAACAAAAAAAAAAAACTTTGACTTTTACTCGCACGCGAAGGGTTTCGTATGGACACTACAAACATATGTAATACTATATGGACTTTAGCCTAACAAAATTTTTTAACTTTTGTTAAGAAAAATGCAATTTAGCGTCCGTTTAAAGCAAACATTTACGCTCTTAAGGGGTGTTACAATAATTTCTAATAAGCTCTCTATTTCAAAAAGTTATTTTATTGCGAATTTTCATTGAAAAGTGCCATAAATGCAAATTTTTTTTTAGAAAAAAAAACGCCATATATAAACTTAAAACAAAATTTAAGTACCCGGTAAATTTTTTCAGTTTTCTGAATATTTTCTAGTTCTAGCGCTTCTTCTTTTTTCTTCGGTTTTTGAGATTTTTTTCGGTTTTGGCGTTTTTTCGTTTCGCCTTCTAGCGATTTATTTTAGTTTTAGCGTTCTTTCAGCCTTAACGTTTTTTTTGTTTATAGGATTTTTTCGGTTTTTGGCGATTTTTTCGGTTGTTTCTTAGCTTTGGCGCTTTTTTCCATTTTGGCGATTTTTTAATTTTGAGATTTTTAGTTTTAGCGTTTTTAAAAATTTCAAAATTTTTTGGCTCTTACGGTTTCCAAGTAAGTTGTCAAAATTACTTTAACTGATAAAATACCGTTTAATTTTGGTTTTTGAAATTTCGGCGTAAATTGGTGTAGTCTCCATAAAAATACACTAACTTTGAAAATTTCAAGTGTATACGAGTACATATGAATTTTTTTTATTGCATAAGAATTTAAACATGTTTCGTTGCTCGCTTTAGAACTTCCTTAAATTTTTAACTGTCATATATTAGAAAATCCTTTAATTTTTAATTGTTATGTATTGGTTGTTGTTTGTGGCGGTCAAATTATTAAATATTCTGTGAAAATTTCAGGTCCGTAGCTCTTGCGGTTCTCGAGAAAACAGCCGGTGATAGACAGACAGACGGATGGACGGACGGACGGACATTTTAGCGAAAACAATAGGGTACGTTTTGACCTTTGGCGTACGGCGGTAATATATTTAAATACATATTGCTCATACTCTGTGCCCATTGCTGTGCATATGCATGTATGTAGATACTCGTAATAGCGAATACTGACCGCAACCAAAATCCATAACTAATCCCGATTCGATTCAGTTAAGATAATTAAACTCGTATTGCCCAATTGTGGTGATGTGAAATGTCAAAACATGAATAGTTTGTGCAACCGACCAGCCAGTTTCAATACTAATAAAAATTTAAATTAAAAACAATTAAAAAAATTGTTAAGCTTTTATTGATTTTTAAGCAAAACATTACTCCATAAGTTTTAACCATTTTTGGTAGCAAGCACTCAAAAAGTCAATTGTGATTGTACAAATTTTTTTATGTAATTTAATATTCTGCTTTAATCTCTATTTTGTAACGTTTGTACATATTTTTTAAATTAAAATTCTTGCAAATAAAAGCGCCTTGTTTAAACGATAAAAAAACGAAACGAACAAACACAAAAATCTGCCCAAAAAATGTTTGTTTAATTTTTTTTATACTCGTACTACACAAATGCGTTTGTTATTTCATTTTATGTATTGAAAGCGAATATTCAATAATTCATCAATAAATCATTCATTAAGCTTTTAAAGTTAAAACATATACTTAGCATTGTATGAATAACTAAAATGCCATGGCAAAATAATGAAAAATAAAAAATAAATATTTTGTTGTATTTGAAAGCTGGATACAATAACAAAGGAATGTGCTGTACAACAACACAATGGGCACAGCACAGCACAGCACAGCACAGCAATAACCATCATCCAACAAGGCAGCACCATTCAAAAAAACAATTTTACGGGGCAACACGGAATTCCATCTGTAAATATTTGTGTGGTGGTTGTGCGAGTGTGTGTGTGTATAACTGACTTTATTGATAAATAACTTAAACGATTAAAGCAACAGTAACGACAAACAAAATTAAATAAATAAATAAAAGTAAAAAAAAAAATAAATAAATGACTGAAAATAAATATTCAATTGCCACGGTTTAAGGAAACAACATGAGCAACAGCAAAAAAATGCCACCAGCCAAGCCAAGCTGCCCCTTTTTCATACTGTTCACTGGGAATAAAAGAAATACCCGAACTTAAACAGGCGGCTAATTTTTGTTGTATCAACATAACAAGAAACTAAACACCACCACCTCGGTCGGGCACACACTCACTTCCACCCAAGATGCAAAGAACAAAAACGAAAAAGAAAAAAAAGATCAATCGTTTTAAAGCCGTTTAACATGAATTTACTACCAATTTTTACTTTGTTTTTACACACCTCTTTATTTAGACCAACAACAACAACAACACAACAACGATAATAACAAAATCCCCTTAAGTGAAACATGATCAACTTAAACAGAAATAACAGCAACAAATATTTAAAGACCTTAAACATGCCACAACAAAAAAAAAAAGAAAAGAATAAACTATGGGATATTTTATCTCTTTATGCACTATTTCGAAGGGTATTCATTCTTAATTCGAAGTTATGTTTTGTAACTTTATTAAATAAAAGCATCTCAATTTGTTAAAGAAACTTCACTGAACAGATTTTGTGTTTTTTTAGTACTTTGCAAGAAGGCGTGTTAATAAAATTACAAATTTTTTACCTTTTTAATTAACTAGATAAACAATGGAGTTAGTTCATTTTGGTTAGCAGTATTGCTCGAATTAAAAAAATATATATATAATTGACAATACGTGGGTGTTCCTTTCATTGAAATATAAACTGAATTTGTTCATAATTATAAAAGCTGTTTGTGTTAATGATTTTTGTTTCGAGGTTTCAAATAAATCTTAAATAAATTTAAATAAATATTTAAGGCCTTATTTACAAAAAATGCTTTTGATATACAATTAGGGAATTCACAATGGGTATCTTAAAATTTTAATGTGGCAATATTGTGCCATTTTCATTGTAATCAGGCAACGATATAATTAAAACACAATACTCCATATTCATAAAATTTAAAATGAGTTTGAAATGTATTTAATTTGAAATTTTTCATACAAAATTTTCTTAAAATGGATTTTAAACACATTTTATTTGTTTTTATAAATACGGGGGAGTATATTGAAGTATTCAATTAACAATAATGTTTAAATAAGAAATTATTGTTGAATAAATTTATCAAAATAAGTTTTGTTCTGCAAAAATGCCTAAAGACAGTGAAAAATACAAATTTTTCATCAACTACAGCTGCGCTGACGGTTTTAACTTGTTTAAAGAATAACCTGGCAATAAATTTGATTTACACACAAACAAAAACAACAAACTTACCCACCCATATTAAAGTATTAAAACTGAAACGTTGCCATATTAAAGGCCGTGATACACTACCATACAAAGTCGTGCGATCTACGGAAAAGTACAACCCTGGTGTGATGAATTGTTATTGTCTTTTGAAAATTTTCATAAACTCCATCATACCAGGGGTGTATTTTTTCGTAGATCGCACGACTTTGTATGGTAGTGTATCACGGCCTTAAGACACATTTTAAAGCGCTATTGTGAACTCCTTGATTATATTATAAGCGGCATAGAAAACGAATTTTCAAGCAAATAAATTTTCGTTTATCCAGAGCTATAAAAATTTAAATTTAAAATATAATTGCATATTTTTATAGTCTGGATTGATTTTGTGTTCATCTGCTTTTCTTGATATTTCTTTTTTTATAATTTTTTTTAATATCCATCTCTGACTTTAAAGTTTAAACTGAAAAACAACTTGTTCAAGTTGTATGTATTTGCTGTAAGGTGAAACACATTTGCACTTGTACGTTTAACATTAAATGCAACGTCAACAATACATGAGGAATTAAATAAAAGCAACACAAATTTGTTTGTTCTAACTAAGTAATTTCGTACTTAGACCATTTCGGTAGATTAAATACGCATTTACATGAAAGAAATATTTAAAATATCTTTGTTTAATACAGGGTGCTTTGAATTTATATGAAAATTAAGGGCGTTGCAAGTTTTGATACAAAAGTTTTAGTAAAAAAAATACAATTATATTACATAAATTTTATCTTCAGCTTTATCTGTCGATGTCGACAGAAAACGTTCGATAGATTACTTTTATTGCAAATAAAAACAATGGCGCATACTCATAGTCAAAACAAAGTGTACTTTTAATTATTTAAAACCAGTATTACCATACAAAATACTGGTTTTAAATTCTTAAAGTATACTTTGTTTTGACTATGAGTATGCGCCAATTTTTTTTTTAATTTTACTGTCGTTTTCAATACAATTTGTGGATCGAACGTTTTCTGTCGACATCGAGGGCCAGGCCGTATATTTTCCTGCTGTATGTTTAATTCCGCTATTTTTCCACTTTAACAATCTCTCAAGCCTGATCCTTTTTTCAACATTTCACGTGAAATGCTGTCAAAATACATATAAAAAAAATTGGCATGAATTGTTCATGTAAAAATTTTGCAGAAATAGTACTCTGTTTATCTTGGAAAAAACGTATGAAATGTATCTTCAACATTTTAAGTTTTCATGAAAAAAAAAAAGATAGGTGGCACTTACAACAAACACATGGGACGTTTTTAAAAACGTAAGAAATCGTAGCATAGTTTCAGGGCTAGTTAATATTATTTACATATAAAATTTTTCATATGAAATAATCAATGTTGCGCAACATTTTTCACAAATTTCAACAGAGCACTATGCTTCACTCGCTGATTAAGCATAGTACGCTGTTCAAACTTGTGAAAAATCTTGAGCAACATTGATTTTGTCATATGTATACATATGTATGTATGTACATACATATGGATGTCTTTAAAGATATTTTGGACGAAAGTCATTGTTTGTTGGTTGTTCCATTAAAAGCCATGCATACCGAGCCATAACCGCCAAAAAAGCTTAAGCGCCATAATTTTTTAACTTCGTTTTTTGATGAAAACCGATTGTCGGCGATCGTAAATAATCGATTTTCGTCAAAAAAAATTAAAGTCGATAATTATGTCGGTTAAGCTTCTTTGGTGGTTATGCCACGATATGTGTGTGTGTATGTAAATAAAGCTTAACATAGTGTAATTAGCAGCATGATGCATTTAACACTAAAAAACACTTTGATTACAATCTGTAATTTAGAGATGGGTTCGTGACTTCGTAGTTAATTTATCATACCGATCGTAAAACGAATGAAGCGTACGATGAGTTTCTCGAAGTGAACCATGTTTTCGGTTAAAAACAAACAGCACAATTTGCATGTGTTTAATGAAACAAACTAAAATAAATACAAAATGGCTCACATAATTTTCGAACTTAATTTTTTTAGCAAAATCGATCATTTGCAATCGTAAATATTCGATTTCCTTCAAAAAAAAAAACGAAAACCATAAAATGTGTCGCGGAAAGTATTTTAGTGGTTATGGCTCGATATCAGGAAATATTGCCATCTTAAAGTTTTATATCTTGCAAATACCAAAAACAAATAGTCCCTTGAAACGCAAAACGGCTTAACTAACATTTTCATAATTTTAAATTATTTAAGTAATTGGTCAATAATTTTTCCTTGTGGGTTTTCTTAATGAAATTGGTATTTGTTTTTTGGGGAAGTCTGAGTTTTTTTTTTTTTTTTTGTAATAATTTATGTTGGTCAAATGCATCTGAATTGATAAACAGTCGATATTCCATTTTTTTGTTAGTTAGAGCATTTAGTGTTTAAGTTAACGATATTAAAGACGGTTCTCATAAGGCGAGTGTATTTTTTATTAAAAAATTTCTTTCAGCTTAGTTAAGATTAAAAGGCATGTCCATGCCACTAAGCCAAGAACACTTATTGGACCCATTGTAATATGCTGAAGATGTGATAACCAATTCAGAACTTCTCACAAATATAACACGAGTTCCACTCTGTAATTCGAAATCACACAAAAATTAATGAATGAGTTTGTAATATTAATTAAAATATTTGTAATATTAATTAAAAAATTAATTAAATTTTCACCTTTAAACAATTTGATAATATCAATTAAGTTTTTCCACTCAAATTAATTAATACAATTAAAAATTTAATTGAATAATTGAAAACATTAATTGTTGAATACTTTTTTCTGTGATGAAACAAAATGCTTTAGAATTCACATGTTTTTAACAAACAAATACGAAAGCATTTTTTAACGTTTCGAATTAGTAGACCCCCAGATCAGAAAGTCCAGACTTTTAAAAAGCTATTATCTAAATATTAATTTCCGCGCTTTTGCAGAACCGTGCATTGACTCTTCTTCCTCGTTTAGGTGATTATTAGAGTATGGAAAATCTGGACGTTTTGGCATACGGCCGATCGTACAATGATATTAACCAGGAATTCAAGTGGACTGGGCTAATTTTCTTCCGACAAAATTCACAAATAATAATAATATTTTTGAAAATCATAAATGAATAAATTAAGTGTAGAGTAGGCTTAGAAACTTATAAAAAATCGCCTACAATTGATTTAAGTATATTCGATATGAATCTATTTTCTTTTTCTAAAATAAAATAGAAGTCCATATACGACATGCATATATGCTTATATAGACCTGCTTAGATATCAACAAATAAATTTAATTTTTTTTTAATTAATCACCAAGGAACATTAATTAAATAATTTATCTTCATTGTCACCACAATGAATTTTATAAAATAAATTAGTATTGATCTCTTTTTGAAAACTATAAAAAAATATGTATCGTATATTGAAAATATTTTATGCTCTCTCATGCTTATGCACCCTCCATAGATTTTAGAAAGTAATACGTGAGTGACATGTGCCAGTAGTTGCTCATCTCTATTATATTAACAACCACAAGATCCATTCATTAATGCACTCATATTGAATTTCGAACAAAAAAAAATACAAAGTATCAACTGATTGAAACTCATTTTTGTAATGTGGAAAAGTGTGTATTTTTTTATTTTTCTCTTTCACACCATAAAAAGTAGAAAGTGCGTTATACGAGCGAGCCGCTACTTTCGACACACGGGCTAAATATTTTGTTGTTGCCTTGCGTAAATGTTTCTCCATTGTGCGTTCATCTTATTTTCCATATCTGATGTAGTTAACTGCTTCTCTTTTTAATACCCGTACCATATTCATGTTAGCGCTCTGAACTTTGGGTGGCCTCAGCGAAATGCGTAATGCTTATGTGAATTAATTTTATACTGGTTTTCGTTCGTGTACTTTTTTGGTGTTTTATGTTTATTTCTGTAAACATTTATATGAATATAAAAAAGAGTACGTTTTAAGGCATTTATAGTTCATGACTTAATGATGGTCAAATGATGCAAGATGCTTTTTTTAATGGAAAATTTCATTATATAATTCTATAATGCCATTGAAAGAGATAATGGTTAATAATATTGTTTTGTTGTTTTGTTTTATCAGGAAAAGTGAATGTATAATATGGAAAGAAAAGGATTGTGCATATTCTTTTACTCATTAACTACAGAAAACCATGTGTGTATGCTATTGAAATTCTGCATTAAAAGACCTCAATTTAAAATGTGGAAAACTATGAATTTTCGACGTAAATGTCCCACATATCGTAGATGACTGAAGTTAATTTTTTCTGTTATGTGTCCACGTGTTAGTGAGTTCTAGCAGACAATATCATCGTGATTCATTAGCAAATTTGTATGCTGTATGTCGCCAATTCATCTATGAAAATGTTTCCGCACGCACATCAGTATACTTTTCCATGACTTCAAAACGTGTCGACATCTGACAAAAGTCGATTTATGACAAAAAACTCGATTTCAAAAAAATAATGAGTTAGGGCCTTTCTATATTAAGGTGTGTGAAGTATACATATTTTGTTTTATATTACAGTAGTTTTTCCTTGTGATAATCTATTTTATTTTTAAATTTGCAATATTTTCTATTTTTTTTTTTTCTATTTATAGATTTTGTAAACACATTTCCTACGCTTCAATGAAAACCAAAATTGTTTTCCAAACTATTTCCCAACAGCATTAAAAAATTGCTTATTCTTTTTTTATACACTCACACACACACACACACACACACTCAGCCACAAACGTTTTTACATTCTTTGTTATTGAATCATATTGAATGATGATTTTTATTTTTCATTGACGATTAAACAAATTGAAAAAAAAATTTAAATAATCTACAAAAAAATCATATACGTATGTACTCGTATACTATTTTCCACTGTTCGTTGTTGTAAACATACATTCTTATTCATGATATTTGAGAGTGAATAAAACTAAAAACAACAAAAACAATGGAAAAATTACAGTAAATTAAATTGAGGGGGTGCCATACACGTAATGCAATTAGTATGTTTGTCTATTTGCATGTGTTTTTGTTTTTGTCATCAGCCTGGCAATGACGCATATAATCTTAAGGTTACCATATTTGAAATAAGAAACTACAGTTTTGCTTGATGTGAAAACAGGAGGTATGACTGCATGGAGTACCTTGACGCAAACAACAATAGCAAATGATAAGACCAATAATAATCGATAATGTGATTGTGTTGACGTAATGATGTAAGTAAAATGCACAAGGAAAAAAATATAAAAGAGGACAAAAGAAAGCAACGTTAAAATCAGCGTAATTAAGTTTGTGAAATTCATAGAACAGAAATATGTACATACATACAAGGTGTGTTTAAAACGTATCGCGAATTTTAAATTTTCGCGGGTTATGTATATTCGAATTTTGATTTTGTTATGGCGTTATGTTGGTACTTATGTCTCTCACTTATGCCGAAAATTTCAACCATTTTGAATGTTCAGTTAATTGTTGACAGCTGCTTTGCTTGCACGTGTTTTGGCTCGTCTTCGATTTTTACCCATTATAAGTACAAACATAACGCCACAAAAAAATCAAAATTCGAATATACGTAACCCGCGAAAATTCAAAATTCGCGATACGTTTTCAACACACCTCGTATGTGTGTGTTTGCATACTACAATATGTAGTCATGTATGTACATACATATGTATATACATACATATGTATGTACATACATGCTTATATATTCACATGCATACGCAGCGGTAAAAGTCAGAAGGTTTTCTTGGTGCAGGCCTTATTAAAGGCCTGCTTAGGAATTATTTTGATTCACATATTCCACACTCTCTTCTATGACAAGGGAGAAAAGAAGGAGTAGCATGTTTTGTTTTTTTTTACCAAAGAAAAAGCAAAATCCATTAATTTGAATGCCTTCTAGAATCTCTGGAGAAAAAAGCAAGAACAGAAGGCCTAACCCGCAATGACCACGCGTGTAAAAAAAAATAAAAAATTAAAAAAGATATGAGTATGTAATGGAGCGAGCAGGTCTTGTACATTTAAAAGAGGCCTTCTAGAAGGCATTATTACTCCTTCTTTTTCTCTAAATAATTTTTCCAATTGCGAGATCTTATTACAGGTCATTAGAAACCAAGTTTCTTAAGATTCCGCTGGACAGAATTCACTGAAATACATAATAAATAATAATTAAAAATTAACTACATATGTATGTATGTCGAATACTGAATTTAAGTATACGCAGCCCCTCCCACTTCATAACGCACAAGATTGAATCATTATAACAATCCAGGGTACTTGCAATTTTTTTTTTATAATTTTAAGCTGCCTCTCCATCAACTTATGTTAGATTAAAATAATTTTTGGACTAGGTAATTAGAAAAAAAAATTAAATTGAACCTGAGTGTCCAACTTCTTTATTATTCTAATTAAATATGTATGTATGTGTGTATGTTTCAATTTAAA
The DNA here is from genome assembly GCA_936439885.1 of Nowickia ferox. NCBI lineage: Eukaryota > Metazoa > Arthropoda > Insecta > Diptera > Tachinidae > Nowickia > Nowickia ferox. The sequence continues at coordinate 88,262,220 of OW387025.1, read as the reverse complement.
ATGCTTTAAATTTAATATACTTTATGACTGAGGAGAACTAGCCTCCTCCTGATGGGCGGAAATTAAGTTTCGAACATTTTTTTAATGAAAATGTGCCATGAGCAACAAAGAAAAAAAGAATTGTAATTTTCATAAAATAAATTGTGTGCCTGTGCCTGAGCAATTGTGAGGATATGGTCACATTTATTGACCATTTGTTGTGGTTAAATATGTGACGTTTATTATGAACCGCTATAAATGTTGCAAGTATACACATATTTTATTTACTTCAACACGACATGTATTACGTTTTCGATTGCACTCATTTAAAAATAACAAGCCGCAAACAACTAAATAAATAAATTCATAAATAAAAAACAGTTTTTTTTGGTGTGCAAATGCTTATTTTTATTGCGTTGTTTGTATAGGGTGTAATTTATAAAAAAAAAGATTTTTTTTTGATTTATAAAATAGTTTTTCATACAAAAATTTTTTCAATAAACCCTTTTTTAAAATTAAAATTAATTTTTATGAATAAAGGAGAGGAAACTTTAAATTCGTTTTCTGTAAAACTAATATTTTTGACTTACCACGTTTTTCAAGTAAATGAGTGTAGTTTTTTTTTGACAATTCAACATATTACCATATTAGATTATTTATCAAACCCTTTAAAATTTTGATGACTCTCATATTTTAAATTACACCTGCATATATCGCATCATATCACCATCAGGTTAGTTTAGTTTTTTTCTTTAACATAAATAATCACTTTAAATGTTGCGTGTCTTAATTGACTGCCTCCCAAGCAAGTTTGTAGAAGATAAGTGTTAAACTCTAAAATCTATTTGAAATGTTCTAAATTATTTTAATAATGTCTGCTAAATTGCCTCTTTTATGCCATCATCCTTTCGTTGGCAGCAGCAATTATCATTCATATTAGAACACGCAGTGCTTAACTTCTGGCCATAATTGTTAATTTATTGCATGTTTAATGATTTAAATACTCGAGGTTTTTTTTGTTGGCTGCCCTTTTTAATTATGTGGAAAAGTTGTTTATGCCAAACAGAAAACTTCATAACTAGTTTATGATCTAATATGTTAATGCATGAGATTTTCTTAATAGTCTTATGCTAAGTACACACGATGCTACAGTTGAAGCAATCAACGCTAAAGGCCGTGATTCATTGTGTTACACAATCGTGCGACTCTTGTGAAAATACAACACTGGTATGATGGGGTTTATAAAAATGTTCAAAAGACAATAACAATTCATCGGATCAAGGTTGTATTTTTTTCGCAAGTCGTGCGATTGTGTAGGATAGTGAGTCGTGGCCTTTATCAATTCTTATAAATGTAACTTGGTTTTAAACTTCTTTAGGAATCATGTCATATCAAATGAATATTTTTGTAAATAAGAAACGCCCAGTACTTACATAAAACTGGATTTTAGGTGTTACAGCCGGTTTATAATTATAAACGTAGTCCTTCGGAAGCTTTGAACAATATATTAGCAGCATCTAGCTGATAAAGACAAAACTTCGAACCGACTACATCCAACCTTGAGAAAATCTTCCGACTGCGCAGTGTCCAAAATGCTTTGCGACATCGCTTTCAAGGTCATCTTTCAATCCAGAAATAAATAAGATAATGTTGAAGTTTAGAAGAAATATAATGCTAAAGTTGTACTTAATGGATCCGTGATTATCTGCAACGTGTGTTATGGGGTCTTCTCAGATGTTCTTACCGTCCTTGCTACTTGGCAACTGGATTTCAGTTCAAAATACTGTCGTAACAAAAGCTGTTATATTGTTATTCACAGTGTTTAAAAAACTTAAGTCGAAGTAGCAAATGTCGTAAAATTTTTACTTGTCGCTGCTTTGGCTTTTTCCAACTGTTTAAATCAACCAATGCTTTTGCTTGTGCTTGTGAAAATCAACAACAGTCGCAGTCGAAGCAGAAGCAGCAAACGATGTATGAACAATTGCGCAGTACTTTCCACAGTCGACGATTTCAAAAGTTTGAATTTGATTTGCTGTTGCTTTTTGGTTAGTTTCGGTAGTAAAAGCATAAACAGTCTGTATGCTTTTGTAAGTACCAAACAGTCACAGTCGATGAAGCAGGTTCAGTCAACTATTTTGTGTTGTTTGTCATGTTTTTGTTGTTGTTTTTGCACATAAGACAAGAGGAAAAACAAAAAGCACTTTATTGCGATTGCTTAAAACTTCTAAAAGCAAGACTTTTTGCTTCTTCGACTGTGACTGTTTTCGACTTTCAAAATCGTATAGACTGCTTCTGCCATGGTAAAATTATACAAGGTAAATGCACAAGCCCAGCTTGCCAATGTATACAATGCAGAAAGTTGTCAAACCTTGTTTACAATTGCACATGGCTGTGTCTCCAATTACACATTGAGGAAAATTACACTACAAATCTTTTGTGTAGGTTAAAACTAAAACAAAGTTAAACAAAAATACAACCCAATTACACACAGATTATACATGAATATAATTACATGGCCTATACATGAGAGTAGAAATTACACACTGTGTATTACACATTATATTGGCAACACTGAATGAATACCATCATGCATGAATGCCGCGTCTGTAATTGTAGTTTAGGTACCCTGTGATTGTTATTTTTAAAAACAAAAGACATATGTTTCTGACAATTATTCGTTTGTTTCTACCAACAAAATGCGTGTTTTTTGGTGTTGTAATTTTGTTGTTTTCGTGCAAGTACCTTGTATAATTTTACCATGGAAGTACTTTAATCGAAGCTGAAGTGTTGTTTTCATAAAAAGTGGGTGATCTTAGATGAGTCAATAAACACTCTTTTTCTTCTCTCAAACTTGAAGGTATCGTAAAGAAATTGTTAGTGAAACTAAAATACATACATATTTTCTATTTGTATAATAATCTCTAATTTTATATAAATTTGGTTTTATATAAATTTTTTTATTACCATATTTCCCCACTGCTTTGTTTGGCTTCGTCAGGAAAATATTTTTTTTATAGTTATAAAAAATATTTTATATTATAAATATAATTATTATATCGACAACTTCCAAGTGTTTAAATAGAGAATGAGTTTTTGATTCTGTGCTGTTCATATTGTGTGTGTGGTAATATATAGTAGAATTCTCATTCATTTAATATTGAAATAAATATATGTATAATAATCTCTAATTTTATTAAGCTTAAGGTCTCTTGTTTTTATATAAAACAATTTTTCTTTATATTTCGATAGTCCGCCACTCCATTTTGTAGCTTCTTCAGGAAAATATTATAAATATTTTATATTACAAATACAAAAAATATTTTCATAAAAAAGCCACACAATGGAGTGGCGAAATATAGACACTTAAAAGAAAAATTTTTTTATATAAAAACAAGAGACCTTAAGCTTAATAAAATTAGAGATTATTATACATATATTTATTTCAATATTAAATGAATGAGAATTCTACTATATATTACAACATAAAATAAGGGCGGTGAAGAGTCACAAACGCATTCTCACGTTAAACACTTGGAAGTTGTTGAATTAAATTTTTGGGAAATCAAAAATTTACTCTCATGATTGATACGTGGGAAGTAATGAAAAAATATCAAAATAGTTTTTCTAAAGAGTTTCTTATGAATGATTTTCCTCTGCAACTCTGCAAATTATTAAATATTTACTCGCAATATAAAATAACATTTCCTTACAAGAGATAGATTGTTGTTGTGTTCTTCACTGCCATATTAAGCTGCAAAAAAAATGTGGCAGAAATAGAAAATTTGCACTTAATTAAAGAGTGTTGAGTGAGTGACTAGTTGAATGTTAGCTGCACATGCGCATTTGCTTGTGTTTACACATTTACACCATCGCACACCGGTTGTCAGCAACACAACCAACCATCTGTATGTTGCAGATCCCATACGACCATATTAAGTGTTCTTTGCGATATTTACAGTAACAGACAAAAGAGTGCTGTTAGACTTTCGTAGTTCAAATTCCTCTTTCTAAGACTTCAAATAGTTTTAGTTTTTTTTTTCATAAAAATTTCTTTATTTCCTTGTAAAATAACAAATGAAAAAAAACTCAAGACTTATTTCTGATTTTTTTGTAATGTTGGCTTCTTAGTTTCGTTTTACTTGTCGGTATTTTTTTGTGGTGTTTTAAGTCTGTAAAGAAAACATTTTCTCTTTTCTGATAAACTTATCTTTATTTTAAGTGAATGAAATTTGTTTGATTTTTTTCTTTCATCTTTTTTTTTTTTTTTTTTTTGTAAGTAAAGTTTCATTTCGCAGCTTCATAAAAGACGACTTTATCTCGTTTTGAGATTAAAAAGTGGGGAGAAAAAACCCACACATAAGTTTTTTAAATAATTTTTTTCTTCATATTTATTAATGACATTCGCAGTCTTACGAGGATTTATTATTTTTTATTTATTTCTTTCACAAGTATTTGCAATGTTGTGCTGTCGACTTAATCAGCTTAACTAATATTACTCTTAAATATTGCCTTCTTATAATTAAAATTAAGTATTGTAATTTATTTATTTTGTGCATTATTATTAAGAATTGAAAAAAAGTGATTTAAAATAATAAATCTTTTAGTAGTTTTTACTATTTCAAATACTTCTGTCATTAAATTTTTGTAATTAAATATTTTTATTTTTGCTATTTAGTTTTATTTCTTATTATTTTTTACCAATAAAAAAAATGCAATCGCAGCCGCATTCAATATCCTGACAGAACAAAAACGTTCTTCCTAATCCTGCTGCGAGGCTAAACGGAAACAACTGCTTGCCACAAAACTGTTTTCAAACTTTGTTTTAGCGTTTATTTGTTCTTTTTTTTTGAGAACTAATAATAATAAACTTTTTATTTGTAAATAGAAAAGTTAAACATATTTTGTAGTTAAAATATGTAAATAAACACTTTTAGCTTCAGTTTATGTTGGGCATGGAATATTTATATTTAAATAAAAAGGAAATCGACGAAACAAATAATATATACAACAATTAGTTGCGCTTTAAAATGTCCAATTACCGCTGTAGGCGAATATATTCCTAAATAAATGACAAAAGAAAAGTCATTAAAATAGAGACAATTGGGTAATAAAAGATCAATGACTTTGTAGCTATACCTGCCATATGGCCGATTTAACTTTTTATTTGAAACGTTTTCTGAGAGGATTTTACTATATCGAATCTACTAAAAATCTAGCATTAGCAATGCCATGTTTTCATATCTTTGCTTTTTAAAACAATAGAAAACTTCTTTAAAACGATAAAGAATACTCACTTATTTTTATACCCTGATGCGAAGCGATTTTTCCCAACATTTTCAGTCTGGTAACGCTATGCATAAATAAAAAACAGCGGTTTTACAAAGCAATAACAACATTGTCGTTTTATATGGGACGTAAAGTGCAATGCCTTCCACCATTACACAGTAGGTTACTTCACACGCAATCTTAGCCAAAAATAATTTTTTACACTAAGATTAATAATATTTTTTTTAATGAAGTTCGATTAAGAGCATATCAAAGCAAATAACTGCATTTTTTTTTTTTTGCAACAAATGTCAGCCGACTTATGGGCAGTCGAAGTTGAAGTTTGCAAGCAACGTGCTCAGTGCAGCATAAAAAGTTTAATTTTGATATAATTTAAAACAGTTTTTATGAGTTATTAAACAAGAAGAAGAAAATCATGCATAATATGGTGAAGAGAGGGGATAGTAAGTAATTAAAAAATGCGAAATATTTTGGTGTATGTTATTGCTTTTGGCAATAAAACGTGCAATTCTACCTTAACCTCAAATAAATTACTTTTTACCAAAACATAAATTTCGCATAAGCTTTTGATAATGTTGACCGTAAATTGCCGTATTCTTCCTTTATGAATTAAGATTTTTTTATTTTTCGTTTTTGGTGTTTTTTTGTTTTTCAAATATAGTGAAGTGTTAAATGTTCGGATTTATGAAACGAATTAAAAGCAAAAAACTGATGTTATTTTATTATCAGTGAATTTAAATGATGTTTCAAAACAAGATTTGACTTCGTTGACCCAAAAGGTACAAACTTTTTGTAAAAATTTATCGTTAAGGTGGCACAAGGCCCATTGCAAATTATTGACTTTTCCGAGCAAAATTTTGTCTACATGGCTTATACTCCATTTTGTTAGCCCTTTACATACGTATTTTAATCGTGCCGAATATCAAACAAATTTATCCGTTCATTTTTGAGATATTTAGTTTTTGAAATTTTTTCATGTGGTGGCAATCCTCAAAATTTTCACTATTACAAAAATCAAAAAATCGATCTGTGCGTGCTCATGAAAAACACTTACATACCAAATTTCACCTATATCGGTCCAAAACTTGGGTTGAAATTAATTTTGGCCTTAAAAGTGTGTCAAATTACCTACTGTGCATTAGTGAGGGTAATTTTTGTACAATAAAACCAGTGATGCCAACTTTTTTCCGTCATCAAATTTTAAAAAAAGCACTAAAAAGCATAACTTTGAGATCTTAAAAGCGTAAAAAGCACTAACGTGAAAAACTACTGAGGATTCAAAGGAGTGAATATCAACATCTTTAATGAAACGAAAAAGGTATGCTTTATACTGGAAAAATAAATACACCAAGTTTTTTATTAAAGTAATTTTAAGAAATATAAAAGTTTCTTAAAAGCACTACTTAGTGCTTTTTCTTAGTTTGGCACTAACGCACAAAATTTGGCGTTTTGAGTCTTCAAAAAGCACTAAAAATAGTGCCAAAAGCACCAAGTTGGCATCGCTGAATAAAACATATTTTATACGCTTTTAGAGAGCAAAAAAGAGCAAAAGAGCATTTTTCTGTAGCAAAAAAAAAACCACAATGTCTCTATGCCGCGAATCTGAATTATCCAGTCGGTTAAGCCATTATTAACTTGTGACAGGTTTTCACACATATGTAAATAAATAATTTACGCACGCAAATATCGATAAAAAAAATAGTTGGAATAGATTCCCAAGACTTCGAGATGTGATTTCCAAGATTTGGGATGAAATCAGTAACTTTTCCTATTCGTTAGCAGAAAGCTAAAAAAATTATTATAACTAAAATTACAAAAATGTTCATCAACTGCGTCTCTCCTTTTAAAAACGTTGTGTAATATTCATTAATTTCAAAGCAGTAGAAAAATTCATAAATAAATTTTTTTGTTAGTTGTTCATTCACCACATGTGGCAATAAAAATATAATATTAAGCTGCTTTTTTATTTTTAAAGACTGATGAACTGCATAAAAAAAGGTCTATATATCATTATTTATATTCGAAAAAATATGGTATTGCAAAAATTTTAACAAAATAAACAACAAAATGAATTCATATAAAATTATAGGCAATTGCTAAATTCTAAATTCCCTTTCTGGTGGTTTGCTTTTTGTTTCAATTAAAATTTTTACAATCCGGGCAATTTAATAAATAAAAACAAACACTTAACATAATTTAAACATTTTTATTAGATTATAAAACAGTTTGATTTATTTTATTGCTTAACATTTTTTTTTTTTTTTTTTGGTTTAGATTATTATCGTATATGAATAGAAACCGAAAACGAAACGGTTAAATAAAATTAAGCTAAACAGTTTTTGTAAACAATTTCAGGCGCAAACAAATTTATTTCAATTCTTTGTCAGGTGTATTTTAAAAATCGATGACGGCATTTTAATGTAGTTCAAATACAAAGCAAATAATAAAATTAAATTAATACAAAGAAGCTACGAGTAATTAAACCAACAATCTTGTAATATTTTCACTCTAAAATACAAAAAAAAATCGTTAAATTTTATATCGCCTTGTGTTTCAGCTACATTAAAATTTCTGATGAAAATTTAAAATTAAATTTTATTATTATTTTTTTCTATACAATTTTAGTAAGGAAACTAAAACTATGTTTTCTCTCAAACCTGATATTTAAATTTCCAACAACTGCACAATAAATAATCAAAACTAACGTGGCCAAATTAAAAATAAAAAGAATATCTTTTTAATGTTAAATATTTAAAAACTATAATCTATATAAACTAAGATGCCTTAAAACCATACTTCCTTGTTATTGTATAAAAACAACAACTACCATATATTTTATTATACATTAACAATCGTTACACACAAAATAAAATAAATAATTAAAAATAATTAAATAAAAACAAAACGTTAAATAAAAAAATAAAAAAACGTAAAATATAAAAAAAAACATGAACAACTGTGAACATTGTCAAAATAGTATAAACAACAAGAAGAAATTATTAACTGCAACAAGGCCAACAATAAAAATGAGAATTCCAACAAATACCACAACGGCTATGAATGCAAATACCGCAGATATGGCAAAATCTTTACAATATACAACAAAAATGCCATCGGCAGCAACAACAAAAATAACAACATCACCAATAACAACATCACCAATAACAAGACCAACAATAGCAACAGCAGCAAATCAGTTGTGTCAACATCAATTACAACAGCAGCACCAACGACATTTGCAACATTGTTCAAGCGTTGGTGGTGGTGGCAGCATTGTCAATAGCATATGTGGTGAAACACTGTTATCACATTCAGGTTCCACAGCAGACTCAACATCCACCATATCCACACCAACGCCTCTTGCACCCCCCACAAACACAAAGTATCATTTACACCAGCAACAGCAGCATCACAATACAAACAACGGCAATCAGCAGCACATTTCATTGTCTGGTAATAAAAGTAAAACTTTTTCTCCACCCTCAAATGTTGCCACATTGGCGCCCAGCAATGTAGCAATACAACAACAAAACATTGAGATTGCTACTAGCTCACCACTGGATAATAAGACACAAATGACTCCTGCTATTCCGCCACCATCGCCACTATTGCATACTTTGCCTACGCTTTCATCAGCTACAACGAATGGATTAACAACACAACAACAACAACAGCATACGGCGCCACCTCCACCTCCTGGCGCTGCAACATTGCCGCCACTGGTTGGTGGTCTTGGCGCCGCAGCAATGGCTGCTAATTTAGCCGAATCGTTTTCATTGTTACACCAGCAGGCTCATCATTTTCGGGACATTTTATATGCAGCACATTTAATAGGTCGAGGTAAAGCACAAGTTGTTAACCTGCACAAAGCGAAATTATAAAAAACACCATAATTTTTGCAGAAAATGTCTTTTAGACAATATTTTATAAAAAAAGTGATAGTAAAATATTTACCCTGAAATTGAAGGATAGATTGCTTTTTATTTTATGCCAAAAATTTATACACCGAGTTTACACGATGACTTTTCCCTTGCCAGTTTTTAACTTTCTTTGTCTGAACGCCTTTTTACCCCGTCCGTCTATAATCTAAAAGAAGTCGCGCCACAAGGTCATCGTGTGAATCTCCTATTATTAATTGATTTATTTGAAGAAAAAAAATTATTAATTTAAAAATTTAATACAAGAAAACTCTAACAATAATTGCATTTTTCTTTTAATTTCAGGTATGTACAGCAATAATTGCATTAAATGTTTTAAAATTTTTAATCGAAGAAGTGAGTACAATATTTTTTTTTTTTAGTTTTAAAAATATAAATTAATCTACAGTTGTGAATGTGATTGCTATTACCGCGCCAGTAACACCGGTAAATTGCGGTTCACACAAGGCAGTTTGAGTTGATTAACTTCTTAGTTTATGGACGGGAGAGAAAAATATGGTGGCTGCCCGCTTCATTATTTCTCTCTCCCGTAAGCTCAAAAGTTGTTAAACTAAAATCGCGGTGTATGAACCCAGTACAACTGTTGCCATTAATAAGTCATGCCAACTTATTTAATTTTAAGCGACTTTTCAATTGCTCGAGTAATTAAATAATTGAAATTGAGAGAACTATTCTTTCATCAATTTGTTTAACATTCACTGTTGTGTACTAAAACATATTTACATACAATCCTTTTCCAAATCGAAAATAAATTCAGTAAAGTGCGACTTTGACTGTCATATCACGTGAAGAGTGGTTTGAAAGTTTCAAGTGTCTATTTATAATTGTACTCGTATGTATATTACATTAGGACTTTAACATTTTTCGTTGCTGGCTTTAGGACACCCTTTAATTTTTAATTGTCATATATTTGTTGTCTTGTAGCGGCCAAAATTTAGTTTTTACATATTCTGTGAAAATGTCAGGACCGTAGCTTTTATGGTTCTCGAGAAAACAGCCTGTGACGGACAAACGGACATCGTACCGAAAACAATAGGGTGCCTTTTCACATTTCGTGTACGCTGTTCTGTTAATGGATTCTAGTAGAAAAGGCAAAAAAAATATTCGTGTCTCGGCGATTTGCAGGATCACATCGAAATTTTATTTTAAGGTTATATGTTCTTTAAATCTGAGGTGCAGGGTATGTTCAGCAACTTGTAGAAAATATTAAGGCAAATATTTTTGTAGAACAAATTAATCCTCTAACTCCGCTTCATAACGGTAATTTTTCGCTCTATTCTAACAAAGCACAAAAAACACTTGCAAAAAGGGGGGAGTGTGACATGTTCTACGAAATTGTTGGCCATATAGTTTTACTAGATATTTCAGAATACTCTAGAGCTCAAAACTTAACACAAACTATTTTTACTCTTACAATTAAGAAAAGAAAAACACTAAATTCAAACAAGGGAATTTTGAAGAATAAAAATGGGCACTCTAAAATAAAATTCCGATGTGATCTTTCAAAACTCCGACACACGTATATTTTTTTTTTTTGGTCTCCTCCATCAGGGGGTATACTCTGTAACTCGAAACGAAAGAGAATGCTTTCGGATATGTGTGTTGTTAATAATATGCAAATTTGAAAGTATTTTCTTTCATTTCCAATTGCAGGGTAGACCCCCAGAATGCATTGTCATAACCCCGCAGTTTTGGAAAAAAATCTAAAAGGTTCGAGCGACAACTTTGTATTGAAAACAATAAGAAAATGATAAGCTTGGTTTTTGTTTTAAATATATGTAAGTAATCGATCGAACGTTTTCCAGTCCGGTATAGGCTGCCATTTTTTTTCATCTTAAAATGTTCTTTACTACCTGAAGTCAACATGTTGCGCTCAGCTTGAACAGCTGATCGAATAGAGTTATGCCGATTATACTGTATTGCAACGCCGCTTTGCCAGGTGGCGGCTGCAAATTGATTTGATTTGAAATTACTAACGCGATAATTTTATTGAATATAAATATCTTTATTATGGTGTCTATTTATGAATATTATATACTACATATTTAATTTAACTGTAAAGCTTAACCTTGAAAAATAAATACCAGGTTTTTTTTAAATACGGCCCAGGTTTTTTATTTTATTGCAGTGATCTTTGTTTTGAATATTTATATTGCCGTGCTAGTTTTTAAATGAAAATCGAAAATCCTTGGCCTGCTGACTTCTTTACAAAGTATGTGTCGACCATCTAAACTAATTAATTTACCTAATTGAAATTGTTTCCCATGTTCCTCTCATATTAATTTTGAATTGTTTGCATTCATCAGATATTCCTTTTGCAGTATATTCGTCAAGACATTTCTAAGACATAAACTGTTTTGCTCAACAGTTACGTTGAAATGAGTTTATGAACTACTTCAGTATGCACAGCAAATTTGCATTTAGCTAAATGCAAATTTGTACAATCAGCATCGTGAAATCCTTTACTAATTAATTAAGTAAATCCCAAAATTAAGGGAAAAGTGAAGTACATAAATTTTTTTGCTGCGGCTTTAAAAAAATTGAGAAACCAAATATCCCCTTCACAAAAGAATATAATTTGTTACAACAAATCTCTAATGGCAACTCTTTGAGTGATTCTGATGTAAACGAGCCTTTTGCGGCAAAAAGCTTTAAACACTTTTAACATAACAAAAATAAAATTCTTTGGAAAAAAAACAACTATTAGCAAAAATACTAATGGCAACAAAATAAAAAATACTTTACCCTCTGTTCTACAAATAAATGAATGAATTCCGTAGAAAAAAAAAATAATAATAAACGCGAACCAACGGTATTTGAGACTTGTTCTCACTCAACTACAGAACAATTGCATTTAAAATTCAAAATCGTGTCAAAAGCAATTGACAGTTCGTAACCAAGAAATTGGCATAAATGCAAAAAAAAAAAAAATAAATACACGCACGGAGTCACTCTCACAGTAGACATAGATATAACTATAAAATTCATACAACCAACCAACCATCCATCCATGCATCCATCCATACAATTGTCCATCCACATCCGCAATGAACGAGACAAGCTTAGCGACTTAACTAACTGAGCTAAAATGTAAATACCATTACACTTCAGATGCAATGCAACGGTAAAAGAAAAACCAAATGAATGCAGTCCAAATACTCTTGCTACTTGAAGCAACTAACACAAAAAAAAAGGAAAAATTATTTACATTAAGAAAGGAATGGCATAAATGCGTGTAAAGTCGTATTAGAGTTATCGGTTGTTTAACTTTTCCCAAACTTTTATTTCGAATGCCCTATTAACTAGTATGCGAGTACAGCAAATAATTTGACTAGCTCACGAAGAGCTCTGTACGGCGCTTGTTTCTTTTTTTTAGCGAGTTTTTCAGTTTCATATGTACGCTTTTTTTAATCTTGAAGTTTTTTTGGGTTTTCTTCGATTTTTTTTATTTTTTTTGGCGACTTTTTTACTTTTGTTGATTTTTTTTTTAGTATTTTAACGATTTATTTTTCTTTGCTCGCTTTAGAACACCCTCTAACTTTTAACTTTTATATACAAATATGCTGTTGGAGCGGCAAAAGTTTTACATATTCTGTGCAAATTTCGGGTCCGTAGCTCTTTCTGTTCGTCGGAAAAATGCTTGTTTTTTCACAAAGCTCGTTAGTGCTTTCGAAAACTATAATGGAATGACAAATTTCTGTATGACTGATATACATTTTTACTCTATTTTCTACATATTTTTAATATGGATTCCTTGGAAGCAATAAAACTGTAGTTCCTTAGAAATTAATCCTATTTTTTTTTTGCTGCAATAAAGTAACTAGAATGCCGATTGCAGTGTGTGAACCGTGACTTAGATATTATACTCTGAGTTTTAAGGTTGTCAAATTATAGTTATAAAATATATAAGCATTATTCCTGACTTTGACATGTTCACCTTTATTTCCTCTGTCGTCGTCATCGTGCAGAGGTTGTCGTCAGTCTCCTCGGCGGCAGCTGAGTGATAATTTGGCGGCGGCATAATCTTTTTTATTCAAAGAGTATTTAATCAATTGTGCTATAATATACATATTATATTTTATGGTCCCAAAAGAACTACCAGACCAGAGTTGCCAACTTTTATTAGTGAGTATCTGTTTCCAGTGTCTAAATATCGTCAGCTGAAATGTAAAACCATGTAACTAACAAAAAATTAGAAATTGCATTTGTAATGAATTATTGGGCATTACCTTAAAACGAATGTGCCTACAATTTTTCAAATCTTTGTCACAAAAATCAGCCGAAATAAAAACAAAAATAAAAAAATTCTACTTCAGTTACTTAAATAATTTTGTTTAGGTTTTTCTTCCTCCTATAAAATTTAAAAAAGGGTTACATTTGAGCTAACGATATTGTCCCAAAAGAACTTCTTAGTCAATAGTATCAAAGTTAGTAGTAGATTTTTATTGGCACGCTTTTGTTAAATGTGTATAGGAAAAAGCATTATGTGGGGTATAATTCGTCATTAGTAGTTGTGACGAAGTCAATAGTGAATTAGTACTACAGCGTATATGCACACATACATATAGTTACCTTAATATAGAAAGGCCCTAACTCATTATTTTTTTGAAATCGAGTTTTTTGTACATATCGATAAAAGGAAAATCTCGATTTAAAAAAAAAATAATAAGTTAGTGCCTCTCCATATTAAGGTAACGATATGTATATGCATGTGTGTTTACTTGCAATTAAAGGTTTTAAAACGTTGCTGGTATGTACACATACTCGTAAATGGCTGACTAAATACAACACTGATTTTCGTTTGCCTTGCAAACATTGTCAGAAACTTCACATAACTTTTGTTTGAATACTCATTGAAAAAAGCTAATGATGGTCAAAAAATATTAACTTTATCGACTAAAGTCTGGGTTATAAGATTTTGTGGCATTTTTGGTGAAAATGCATTAATATTTATTTGCCATTATTTTGTTCTTACACATGTGTTTTTGTTATCGTTTCAAAATATTTCATACCTGTCAATCTATTGACACGACACTTAAATGTTGTTGAGGCTATCAATAACAGGCGGCACAAAAAATGTCTTCTGGCAATACTGGCACGCACGCACATACAAACAATTTAATAAGGAAATGTAAGATGATTTTGGTTGACTTGTTGTTGGCTCTTGTAGGCATAAGTTAAAATAAATCCATTTAAAGTTTAGTACCGACAAAAAAGACATACTTATGCGCATATATGTATGTATATATGTATGTATGTATGTAATGTATGTTTATAAACTAACTTTTTTGTGTGCGTTGTGTTTTATCGATCCTTTTATGATTTCATAAAACACTGTCCTGTCCGTACAACACAATTTTCATTTGATGTCATTAATCATTTTGTCATGAAGACAAACTGCAAACGATTGACAATTTTTCAACTCGACACAAATGTTTGTTTTTATATTCATACTAATGCACACAAACTTTTCGAAACAAATACATACATACATATGTATATACAGTAGTGGTCAAAACATTTACACCTCAAATGACTGACTATAGTTCATTAATTTTCTTCATTTCACTCCAAACTATAAAGGAGAAAAGTAAAGACATAGAATTGCAGAGCTTAAATTGGTTCCAAGATATTGTAGGTAAACCGGATATGGATGCATATATCCAAGTCATCCGTTTTGAGAGCAGTATCATGTACTCCAATGTGCTAAAGCAGTGAAAGCGCAATTTTAATTTTAATGAAATCAATTGTTTTCCTTACCACTGCACTGAAAACCTGATATTCCTTAGTATACATTGGGCCAGAGCAAAATTCTCAGCAGATAAGTTTTTACGAATGTAATTACACGATTTTATTACCCATTAAAATATACTCGTATATGTTTTCATTCCTATAATTACAGTATAATCTCGATAATTAAAAACCATATGGTAACCGAAATATCGAAATGTCTGAATTTCCCAGACATGAGAAAAAATTTAGTTAATTCTGTAGTCAGAGGTGATAACAGCGTAAGTAGAAAGATATAGTTTCGAGAAAATCCACTTTTATCGTATGAACTTTCTGTCGAAAAAATCAAAATAAGAAAGTTAAAATAATTTTGTCGTAAAGTAAAGTTTACTTTATTAACGAATGCTCCTCAGATTTTATGAAAATGTAGTTTTTATTATAATTTGGCGCTTATTATAAATTTTATTGAACTTTCTTTTTAATAATAATAAACTTCGTTAGAGACATGCGGATTTCACGAACAAAATTTCCGCCTTCTAATCGCCTTAAAGGGGATCATAACATTAGTGAGAGAAATGCCTTGTGCCCCAAACCAACAGCAACTAAATAAGAGCTCTTCTTTATTTTCTCCATCTGCATCTGTGTATGTGTGTGCGCGCCTTTAATTGAGGGCTTTCTTTCAGGAAATATAAAACGATAAAGATTTTTCAAACTTGATTGTATGCTTATGCGTGATATTTCTTTCAAGTCTTACCGTTTTGACAGCTTAGAAAGGAATATGTGTATACGAGTATATATGTATGTATGTATTTATGTAGGTATGCATGTATGTAGTCATGTGCATGCGTATCTTTGGAATGAATGCAGTCGTAAGTACTAAGAAAAAAGTTATCAATCTATATACAAATATTTAATAAGTATACGTACGCGGCCTAATATCCATTTTTTACAACATATAAGACACTACCTACACATACATACATATGTACATACATATGTATATAAATATTGAACTTAAAGTGCATTTGTTGGTAACTTCTATGTATAAACATATGTTTATAAACAATGTGTGTATTGAAATTACCTACAACTCATATATGCAATACGACTCCGACAACATATTGTGAATTGAGCAAATTAAATCTAAACTGTCGTATTTATTAAAATTAATTTAGGCTTACAAAATCTTCAACAAACAAATTTCCATAAAAAATATGTTTTATAAACCTTATGTAAATAAAACTATTTTTTATCAATACGGCAGTAAATAGATAGCTGATGCGACCTTTTGGCTACCACCTTTACGGACAATCTAAATGGTGTGAATCAGTGCCGAATTTAAGGTTATGCCGTTAGGCCCGCGCGAAATTTGATTTGACTAAGTTTTGCTTCAAACGAATATGAATTTTTTTATAACCACTTCAATATGATGAAAAAGGTCGGCATACCAACGAATGTCTAGCGCAGGAGCAGCCCTGCCCTGATATTGAACTGCATTCCTGAATCAAAGCCTCTTTAAGGTTAGGTTAGGTGCAATCAGAGGTGCAATCAATATTAACCCAATCCGTTTGGGATTACACTTATGCTTTTAAAGCATTTCCTCAAAGCCTGTTTTAGTGTCTTAGCTGCTGTAATGTCCTTTTTTACAGCTCTTTTCAGATGCTCTCACAAATGTTCAATTACATTTAAGTCTGCTAATTGAGCTCCGTTTTCTCTTTGCGTTCTTGCTTTGTGAGACAAGCACTCTTTCACCATTCAAAAAGAATGCTGGAAATTATTTGCCTGCATAGTTTTTTCACCATAGGGAGGTATTTCGTGTGGGAAAACTCAGAAGACTTTCTTATTTGAGGTCTTTTATAGGCCGACATAAGTATTTTTTTTATTCAATTACTATTCTTATCTAACTGCTAAATAATGCCTTACAGAAGGACTCGGCTCTTCCATATAAAAAATAAGACACGCATTGCAGAGTACAGAGGCCCTCTAGAAGGCATCCATGCTCTTTCTTTGCCACTGGGTACTGGCACTGAAGAGGTTAACCGTCCGTATACTTCAGTAACTTTGTACATGTGTACAGCGTTATCCATTTCGTGATTTCAGAACCGCCGGTCGCGCAAGTCTGTGGTGTAGTATAGGAAAAAGCATTATGTGGGGTATAATTCATCATTAGTAGTTGTGACGAAGTCAATAGTGAATTAGTACTACAGCGTATATGCACACATACATATAGTTACCTTAATATAGAAAGGCCCTAACTCATTATTTTTTTGAAATCGAGTTTTTTGTACATTTCGATAGAAGAACATCTAATGTATCGATAAAAGGAAAAATCTTGATTTAAAAAAAAATAATGAGTTAGTGCCTTTCCATATTAAGGTAACGATATGTATATGCATGTGTGTTTACTTGCAATCAAAGGTTTTAAAACGTTGCTGTATGTATACTCGTTTGTGGTGCTTCAAAGGTGGCCACATTTCGGACAAAATTTCAACAAGACGGTGTCACGACACACAACGCGTAATTTCACATTTTTACGAATTCAATTGGCTACCAAAATCATGCGATGCTACGCCAAAAACCGTGTATACGCGGATAAACCCCTAACATAAGAGCATTTGAAAATCAACATTCGTCAAGTCACTATAGCCCGAAATGTGCGAAACAGTCCAAGGTTTCATCGAAACCATAGCTTTGTGTGTGTTTTATTTAACTTTATTTTGAAACTGAAAAATGGATAACCCACCCGTTATGTACATATGTACATGTGACGAGCACTCAAATGTCACAAATTTGACAAATAACTACAAAAAGGAGAAATATAATAATAAGCAAAATATAATAAGTTAATCATAATACAAACAAATAATATTTCAAATATTTATGGTCTTAAAAGTTTTGAGTTTCTATTCCATAAATTATTCTTTTGACTGACTTCTTTTTGCTAACAAAAGCAAAAACGTCCACTAATACTTAATTTAATTGTCAATATTATTATAAATTTGTCAATTTTTGAAAATTTTATCATATTTTATACCAGACGACAGTTCCTGGGTTTTTTTTTTTTTTTGTTAATGGCAAGAGAGCAGAGTGTATTTTGTGGCCGGCACTTTTTTGTGGAATTCGAATTATCACACGCATGAACGAACGAACTGCTTTGTAAAACTGTGAGATATTTTCTTTTGATTTTAGGTTGTTGTTGTTGTTGTTGGCACTGTGTTGTTTTGCGTGACAAATTATTTATGATCACGACATTAGCTGCGAATGTAGTTCGTTTTATTTTGGTTTTTAACAAACATCCATCCAACTTCGTACATAATATTATAACAAAAAATATTCGTTGTGGACAACGACTGACTACAAGTCATGTTTAAAGTATAACTCATGTTATTTTTAGAGCTTGACTGGTTTATATACATACACACATACACACATATGTATAAATATATTTTTTACACAAGCTTAATGCATTAAACACATTCACCACAGCAGGCTACCGACTACAAAATGACAAAGATAGAATACACATGTTTATATGAGAGTGATTCTTTTGAAGACAGCAAGGCGACATGGCGGCAGGTTGTTGACTATGCTGGTTTTGTCGTTGTAGTCCAATTCAACTAATTTCTATTTCTTGGGCTACAATGAGAAAATTCACTGTTGCCAGTACACTTATTTCATATTACTTAACAGAAACAATATCCAAAAATTGATGTAAAGCATAAATTGATTAATTTTTATACTTTTACGTCATATAAGTACATTTTGAAAAAGTAATTTAATTTTTGTAAATGTGAAATATTTGAAGGTGGCAATACTGAACTATGTACTTATACTTAAATATGAGATGCAGATGGTGCTGGTGCCGTCTCCAAAATAATTAAGGAGCTGGCTACGAGGCGACAAATGCTGCTAGCGGCATTGGAAGTCGTGTGTTCGTGTAGCCTGCTGTGGTGAATGTGTTTAATGCATAATTCATACGAGTATACATAAATAAATGTATGTATATGTATGAACTTAAGTTTCGTATTATTTTTCTCAAAGGAAATATAAAAAAAAAACAATCGTGAGCAAAAAACAAAACCCCATGGAATGAACCGCCAACCGTTGACTCTTCTGTCACTTTGCAATGTCTTACGAGTATTCAGGCTCTTAAGAGTTGGATTTATTATGTTATTCCCTTTACTTCGTTTTCGTTATCATGACAAAGTATTTTATAGTATTTTTTGTTTGTGTTTGCAACACACATTATTGAGGTTTTTGTGGCTTACGATTTATTTTAGACAATGTTTATTAAAGACAGGAGTGTGAAATTTGACACTTGATAATTTACAAATTGTGCATGAACATTTATGTATGTATATTGTGTTTGCTTGATTTTATTATTATATCAATTGGTTTTTTGTTTTTTTTTTCACTTCCTTTTCTTTCAGTTTGACAAAATAATTATGTGGGTGTTTCTTTTCTAGTTGAGTTGTAAAGTGTGATAAATGCTTAAAGAAGTATGGTTCAAATAAAATATAATAAAAAACGCAAAACATTTGTAGGGCCAGTTTTTATACTATACTTTGGAGATTAATGGCTCGATTATGAATGTTAAACGAACTTTAATTGCGTTGTCAGTTGCCAAAATGTTATAACGGATGACATCTGACACTCTAACAACTGTTAATTTCAGTTGCCATATTGGCAACTACCAATTCTCAATTGCTGCATAGTTTTTAAAAAACTTAAGAACTTCATACTTTTGTATAAAAACTACCACAAAATAATTGAGAATTACTAAATAAATATGTTTACAAACAGGCAAAGAAAAAAAAAGGTTCAAACCGCGAAGCGATAAGCTTGTCTGCGAAAAACTCCCAGGGTCTATTGCGCAAATGGAACAGACGACCTTTAGATTAACCGGATAACATCGTTACCACTTGGCCATTCAAGCTTTAAAATGCAATCTTCTATGTTATCAACTTAATTTATTTAATTTAAAGGAAACGTTAAAGCTAGACCCACATTTTCTTACTTTTCAACACCTCAGCGGGAATTTTTTATATGATTAATTACATAAAAACTGATTTTTAACCCCCTACCAAAAAAAGGGGTTGCTATAATAGAACTTTTAATTAATTTTTTTTTTTTTCAATAAAAAATAAGAAAATTTTATCTACATACATGTGTTTGTATTTTTTTATTTAACGAGACTAACAGTGGGATTTGCCAGGAGTGTGAGACTTTAATACGGTAAACCAACTCGGTTACACAAACCCACAACACTCTAGTGGCACAACCTCAAGGCTCTCCATCATGAGGTGGAAAATTTAGTAGATCTTGATTCTTGATTCTTCTGCCAATCTCTTCTAATCTTCCAATTCCAATTGAACTAACTTTACAAAATTGTGTACAAAAGTATTTTCGCATAATCGAAATTACGTTCACCGGTCTACTGCTACGCCCTACACTTTCTACTAAATACGATCTTCAATTGTGAAACCGTGAACAAACAAAGAGAACATACTCGTATACAACATTTCCACCACAATTCGGGCAAACCGGAGCTCTGTCTTTTCCAAAACGATAGAAATATAACCTAAAAAGGGCATAACTATGTGCCCGGAAGGAAATATCGTTGTGGATGAACTGGCTATATCTGGAGCTCGAATGTACATTCGTGACATGGATGAAATGGTTGGCGTCCCGTTAAAAAACTATTAAATCAAAATTCTTACTTGCTCTATAACGAGGCAAATATCGCCCCATATCGATTGTAGTAGATCTGCAGTACCTTAAGAGATACTTCGCGGTGTCCCACACTTGTTTTATTTTATTGGTTCTGCACTGCACCGAATGGAGAAACGTAGAAGAAATTACTTCTCTTTCTTCTCTTTCTGTTCCAAGTAACACAACAGGACCAACTAGGACCCGAGTTGGATGATTTTGACCTTTAAACTGCCAACGTGTGCAGCCTAAGGGAACCTAACCTCACATTTGGCCTAAAGCAGTCATTTCCAGTTAGAACTTCGTGGGATAGTGGTCTAAGTTACCATGTTAACCATGTTCTGATATTGGATATCAGTGAGTAACTTAATCTTCTCTTGACAGTCGTTGGCGAACGTTCTTGCAAATTTTGTAAACTTAAATCTGTATCATCTTTCCTACCATCGGCGTGTAAAACGATGGGTATCATACTAGCGATGCGGGATCGTCCGACACAGTTTGAAATGTGCAACATACTCGCAAAGCAGCCAGCCTATATACAGGGAATATCAGCTTCACTTATATGGCGTAACTCAGTGGATCTGATCATATAGGGTTTGCATGTATGATAACACTCCGTACACTAGCGAGCGACTTTCTCTTAAAGATATTTAGATCCGGAATAGTGCCAAGCAATATAGCGCAAGTTCACTAAAATATAGACCTGAAACAATCGTAATGCCAAGGGCATGCCTAAGGTTCTATGCGACATGTGTCAACATTCAGCGTAATGGTTTTCCTACTCTTCCGACTACTTTTGAGGAATGCTTCTGTTTTATGGTCAGCTTAAGTGAATTCCATTGTACACTCGCATTTACAATTGTTTCTCTCTCTCTTTTGACCTTTGGCTCTTTGGAAACGAAGAGGCAGCTAATTTTGCAAAGATGGAATCATACTCAATAATATTACACTAGAAAATTATAAAGCTCTGATCTGAAATAATGGGCTATAGAACAACGCAGTAGAGACGAGTAGAGAACTCTACTGTTAACCCGTTAAGCTAATGTAACCTAAACTTACCTAACTTAACCTAACCTAACACAAAGGGGCCTAACTGAATGGACCCAAGTGAGCCGAACACTTTCCCTTTCATCAGCAACTCACTCTTCCAACAGTAGGTTAACAGAACCTTCCAACAGTAAGTTAACAGAACCTATTGTTGGAAGAGTAACTGAAATTCTCTGGGGAAACCCAAACAGTGAAAAGACAAATGTGATGCTAACTTTAAAAAGATAAACACTTCGGAATTTGGTGAATATAATAAGAGGACATACAGAGTTAAAAAATCACCTTACTCGCATGGGTTTTGTTGACGATACGACATTTAGAGCTTGCCAAAAAGATGATGAAATTCTCGAACACTTCCACCTGAAAAATATACAAATATAGAATATCTTAGGGATTTAGACTGAAAATACTTAAGAAAGTATATTGAGGACACTAGGTTCCTAACCTGACTAAGTTTGATAGATTATTATGGTTCTTTATTGGGTACTTTAAACACAAAAATTTTTCTTAAGAGCGCTCAAAAAGCTATAAAAGCATAAGCGTAAGCGTAATCCGAAACGGATTGGGTCAACATTGATTGCCCCTCTTTGCAATCTAACCTAACCTTACCTAACTCTTTGGTTTCACATACTAACGCTATGTCGTCCCTGAATCCAGCTATCTTCAACTTTGCAGATAAATTTAATGTCAATACTCTATCGAACATTATGTTCTACAATAGTGGACCAAGTACCGATCCTTGAGTCACTCCACCAATAATCTTACGTCTTCTAATACCGATATATGTATGTACAGAGATCTATATACTTTCCCATATATGTAATCCAACTATTTGATTTCATTACAATGGTCTTTTGTGTAAAATATGCCGCAGTATGAAAGTAAAAAGTTATCAATATTGATAAAAAAAATATATGCGTGAGATTACTATCCAGCACCAAAGGAAATTAAATTAAAAAAAGTATGAAGAAGCCAAAGAAAACATTTTATTTGTGTATTTCCATGAAATGTGCGTGTGAAATTATAATTTTTACTACCAGAATTATTACTTTGTTAATTGTTTTTTTATTTCTCATGGAAAAAATACTTTAACACATTAGACAGCGGTTTACGTTGCTTAAATATCAATTAAGTGTTGAAGTTCATTTCACACCTTTTTTTTTTTTGTTTTTGTGTTAACAAATGGAAGGGAAAATTTAAATTGAACTCTCTTGTACTAACACACATGAATGAAAAGAAACTTGTTTGTTAATAGAAATTGAGGCACTTAACACTACTGCACTGTATTATGAATGAACTTCATCAGTTGTGTATTTTAAGTTAGGCGCGTTCAGTATTTTCTTTTTTTGTGTAAAGAATTATCCATAATGAATGAATGAAAAATTAATAATTTCGTTTACCATGAGTGTTAAAAAAACTTGATATAAACTGATCTAAGGCTGGGTTCACTCAGGGCAATTTGAGTTGAGCAACTGTTTAGTTTATAGGCGAGATAGGAGGATATGATGTCTCACTTCATTATATTCTCCCCTCTCTTCCATAAACTCAAAAGTTGCTTAACTAAAATTGCCGCGTGTGAACCCAGTCCTAATAAAATACTTGTCAAATGATCTGAATTTGGGTTACAAAAATTTAAGTGTCTTGCAACGAGATCTCAAAGAAGACTTGCGGCTTAAAAATTTTATGTATTTTCATATAAACAATCTAAGCCAGGGGTTCCCACTAAATTCCTGTTCATGGACACCTTGTAAATTTTTTTTTGTCACGGACCGCCTTTGAAGTCTAAGAAGTATACATAATTTTTTTTTAAAGTTGAATAAAGAATGCAAAAAAAAAATTAATGACAAATCTATATATATAAAATCGTAGTGTGTGTTTGTTCGTAACGCATGATCTCTGGAACTATAAGAGCTATGGAGCTGAAATTTTCAAACCAGGTTGAGGTCAATATCCGGAAGGTTTTTTGACCCCACAAATGATCACTGTGTGGAGTAATTTGTAGTTAAGAAAATTAAACTATTGAGGGTAAGACAGCGTTTGCCGGGCTAAGCTAGTGTACTTATAATATTTATTTTTTTTCAAATTTGATTATATTTAAAAATAAACCGTTTTTATTTAGATATTTAAAGCCAAATTTTAAATAATCTTCAAAACATTTTCTCTTCTTTGACATGTTTAAACTTCAGTTCACATTCTATCAAACTAAATGAAGTGGCAATAAAAACCATATCATCTGTTGTGATAGTGATGGCAATAACAGTGCAGTGCAGAGTCTGGATGGGGTACCTCATATTAAGCAATGAAAAGTAAACATGCCCACTAATATTTAGTTGCCTGTGTTTGAAGATTTTGCAACTGGTTGTAGATACACACATACATGCATATGTACGTATGTATATAAATTATAAAATAAAAAATAAAAATAAAACAAAAAAGTATGTAGAATGAAAATAAAAACTCATAATTCCACGAGAAATTAAATCGTTCGGAATTGCCATATCATGTTGCTATAAATAAATATTTCCAACAAAGAACATACCCGATTGTTTTTAAAAACACTGTTTTTCGGGAACCATTGATCTAAGCTATTCAATTCTTTTCTTTATTTTGTGCAATTGCATAATTAGAATTACAAAAGTGAGTTCAAGGGCTTAAATAAATTGGAAATCATGAACGTTGAAACAAACTTTTGCAAAATCGAGTGAGTTTTAAATTGTTGATTTTTTTTTTTGCAATTAAAAAATATTATTACAAGTTAATCACTTTCGCACTCACGTAGTTGATTCTAGCTGATACCATCAATTATATCACCACTTAAGTAATGATTAGATGACAACATACATCGATAAATAAACATACTGACTGATGACTGCTCGATTAGCACACAAACAGGTAGATAGAAATACAGACAGGTACACTTGACATGTTTTATTACCACTTTACTTATTCAACTTCATAAGCGTAAAAATAAAATATGTATGCATAAAGCAACAATATTG
This sequence comes from Nowickia ferox, assembly GCA_936439885.1. Classification (NCBI taxonomy): domain Eukaryota; kingdom Metazoa; phylum Arthropoda; class Insecta; order Diptera; family Tachinidae; genus Nowickia; species Nowickia ferox. The sequence continues at coordinate 88,237,532 of OW387025.1, read as the reverse complement.
TTTTATTGTCTTGGGAGACTCTTAAGTCATGTTTAGACACAATTTCAATTAATAATATTCCATTTCTGATAATTTAATTGATAATTTACATAATAATCATGATGAAAGAAGGAAATGTAATGACAGGTAGACATACCATACCATTTCAACTTCATCATAATAAACACAAAACTCAACGCACCAAAACATTTTCCCTCAAACACTTGTAGCAGTAACAGCAAAACCTCTTACAAACATCATGACCGTCAACCACTGTGCACTTCATTTTTTAAATGAAAGAAAGAATAGTTGAAAAAAAAACATTTATTTATGAAAAAATAAATATGAAGGGATTCATGGAGAGTTGCGTCTCTCCATTAAGTTTCCCCGACAAAACCGCAAACTTAAATAAGGCTGTTAGTGACAAGCGATGCATTTCAATGAGCCTTGATGCACACCGTTGTGCAAAAGGAAACTTTAAATAATGATAACGTGGTGTGTTTGTAATAATGATGAGAACGATGTTGCTAATGATAGTGATGATGATGTTAGAGCTGCAATATTTTAGATGTAAAATAAGACTCTTTCCATGTACGAAATCGTTGGGTCAGGTCATTTAGTGAATTCACTTTTTTTTTCAATACAATTTTTATATTCATTCTGCTACAATTTTTTTTTGTAACTTTTAAAGACGGGTTTGAAATGTTTTGCTTTTGTCTCTGTATGGGGAAAATCTAAATGTTCAATTGTCTAGAGAAATGTTTTAAGTTACCCGCAAGCCTGTTTACACATACTTACATATTTATTAATTTTAATGCCCAAATTCACAGCCTTTAGTTAACCAATGACTTTCATTTAACTAATTAAATTTCATTCATTTATCATTAAAGTAAATTAAATTAAATTAAATTAAATTAAATTCTGAGTCAGGCCCATTAAAATTTAACATGATATTTCATGTATTTTTATTTAATAGATTTTTTAAAAGATAAGATAAGATGTGATAAGAAAAGTGGGTAATGAGGAACCAGTGTTGCCAGAATCTGTTTTTAGCCATGCTAACAAAATCATTTAATAAAACATGTCTAAAATTTTAAAATTAGCCCTAAAACGTTGAAATTGAGAAAACTCTTAAAAAAAAACAAAGTTTGGTTACTTTGAAAACAGACATTAAAGTTTAAAAAATAAAAATTTTCACTTAAATAAAACGTTATTACTCGTATTAGTTTCACCTTACCTGATCTGGAGACGATCAAATAAACTCATTAGTTGCATATTGTTGTGTGCGTGTAGTCGTATTTTTTTTTTTGGACTACACGTACGCGTTGTGGGCAAAAATTGCTGAAAACTAAAAACTTTTAATTCTTGTGTTTGACGGCTGAGTATTTGACAGTTTCCAACTCTGATTGACAAAAAAAAATATAAATTTCTTTGTTATTCTTGTTAATGATAGAGAAGTGCGCGGACGAACAAAAATTTGTACCGAGCTGCGAAGTCATATTACAAATGATGATTGACGTGTTTATTTGTAAGTCTCCTTTTAAACGACAATTACCCAGTACTCACACATATGCACTGATTGACGGATTTATTTGAAGGCCTGCATTGCTTTTTAGAAAATGTCATTATAGTGAAAATTCAAAGTTTCCGCTCACGCTGCTAAAATTTCCAAAGGTTGCTGCTCACTAAAGGGGCCCATACACTACAACAGCATGCATGCGCAATCAAGTGTTTGTGCCAGCGCTTTGGTCGTGTATGGGCATTTTGTGTGATTGTACGTTTTGCTGTAGCGATGTCAGATAGAGTTTGATATTTTGCTGATGGTACCAGCTTGCTGGTATTGTGTATGGTGAAATTAGCTCAGTTGAGTAAAGTTGTCAAGAAGTAAATATGCATTTAAAAATCATAATTTGTGGAAACTTAATTTGTTTCAATGGAAAATGAATGATAAATTTGAGCACTTTAGTTATACATATGCTAATATTAATTAAATATCAATAAAAGTTACAGCAAAAACTGTGTCCCTATTCATAACCACCCTTCTTGAATTTTTTTAAAAAGTGAATATTTTACCAATTTGCTGGTATGTTATGTGGTTCGAGCATGGTTGCTCAATAGCTTGATTGCGCGTGCATACTGTTATAGTGTAGGGGCCGCTTAACCTACATAGTCAAAACAACTTTTGAAAAAATGCAACCCTGATCTAATAGAGTTTATGAAAATGTCCAAAAGACTGTAACAAATCATTAGCTTAGGGTTGCATTTTCTTAAAAGTCGATTTCCTACGAGTATGTAGGATTGTGAGTTGCCGTAACTGTCACTAATATTTTCATTAAAAATTATTTGTATCGCAAACTAGTATGTATGTAGAAAAAAATTAACATTGAGCATCATAAAAAGTCATATAAAGCACAATTTAAACAAATTTGTCATACAAAATCAGAAATTCAAAAAACATTCGTCTATAAAATAATACAAGGGAATTTAGAAGCTTATTCCCCTTTTGAAGTTGTATTACAGATAGTAAAATAAAAAAGAAAAAACTCTCACGAAAAATCCCTAAAATCGCCACCAAAAAAAAAAGACATTATACACTCGAAAAAAAATTTTCTTACATTTTAAATTATAAGGAATACATTCCCTAAAATAAATAAAATTCAAAATTAAATTGTTGAAACCATTAACTTGCGTTAATGCGACTAGACGCGAAAATTATGTACCTGAATATAAACCATAACAAAACAAAAGCAAATCGTACAACAGACGAGACGAAAAGGAAAGGAAATTGTACGCTTGAATAATTTGCACAAGAAACCTCTGGTACACAAGGACGGATATTTTGAAAATGCAAAGAATTATGCATTTCTACGAACATACACGTTTATTTTGTAATTTGTGTAAATTTATTGTTTAATGCTAATTATATGCATCGTGGTGTCATTACCGAAGCGCAATATGTATATAAATAACAAAGGAGAAGGCCAAACTCAGCAAAAAAGAACTTAATTTATTATTTATTGAAGTAAAGATTATCTGTGAATTGCATTTGAGAAATGCAAACACTCACATTTAAAATTTAAGATCAACTCCTCGCATTATTAAGTCTAATCGCTTCGATACTTAAAAATGTCTACCTAAATTTACATTAATTTTTCAGTTACCGAAAGAAAATTAAACATATCGTTACTCACTTTGGAGGGAGGGTGATTTTTTTTTTTTAATTTTAAACTTGTATTTGCCACATGACGACAACTTTGCAGCTCTAGAGAATTCTTAAACATTATTACCCCAATAGTTTTCTCCCTTCTTTGATTATTTCTATCTTTCAGTCCCTCGTGAATACGATGCGAACAAAATGTGTGTGTGAGATAAGAACCTTCTAATAATTTTTATTCATGACAACGTGTTGTCATAAAAAAGAAGAAGAACAAAAAAAAAACGTGAATAATAAACAGCAGACGACGACATTCATCGATGTGGCTGCTTCTAACTCTTGTTGCTGCTGCTGCTTTTATTATGATAATTGTGATGTATGTTTACAATGATACTTGTGATGTTACCATTTCATCAAAGGCTAATAATAATGATAATGATGATGTAGTGATGATGTCTACGATGGGTAGCGTTCATTTCGTTCGTTATATAAATTAATATTTGGATTTTGAGTGGTGTGACAATTACATACATATGATTTAAGCCTACATACCCACCAAACCAATGCTCCGAATTCGTAAAGAATTCCTAACGACTGGTCGACAAAAGCTTCCGATTTCGGAACCGAAATATTACCGAAATCGTTGCGATTTTTATATGAAAGGGTTGACACAACTTCGCAGCAATATGATGTCGGTACGAAATCGATACGATGTGTCGGTACGAATTCGTAACGATTTGTAGGTACGATTTCTTTTTCTATGTACGGCAGAGTACCGCTTCACCATTATGTTGCTGCTTTTGTCGAAATAATTTGCACATACTAACATTTTGTATATTTATTATAATTCTTTTTATTTATTGCACATATTTATTTAAAACAAAAATTTTCACAGAGTTTTACTTACTTATGTACTTAAAAATCAAAGTTTCAATGTTTTTAATTTTTTTAAATAAAATTGTTCGGAGAAACTACCGAAATGTCTTAACGAATTCGGTACGGAAAGTCCGAGTTCAGACAAACTACCAAAATGTCTTAACGAATTCGGTACGACAAATCTGACTTCAGAAAAAGTCGAAACATTTGGTTTGGGGGGTATAAGGAGATTTTCTAAAATAAATAATGTGTAGTACATGTATAAGGGTTTTTTGTATGAAGGATAATACAAAAATTTGTAAATCATGTGCCAGTTTCTCGTGTTTAAAACAACCGGACCTTCATGACAGTTTTTCTCTTTTCTTCATTTATGAATAAAAAACGGAAAATTTTGCAACAAATTTATTTTGTTTTTATTTTTCGTACAGAAGAAACCCAACGCGAAATCATATAAGGTGGTCTCAGGTGACAATTTCAAGTTCTGCAACTTTGGTGAGAACTTCTCTCGTCGCAAAGATGCGAAACAAAATATAGTATCGTTTCTCGAATAGTGAGAAAAACGTGTGTCAAAAACTATCAAAAGTGATTACGTCGTTAGATGTGAAATCGCAGACGTTGTGAACGCTTATCTCAAATGTATATGACGGCGACCAAAATTTACTACCGTCGGCTATACCAAATAATGTATAGTGCGACTTTGATGTTTGTTGTTTACAAAATTGTTGAAAAACATTTTGCATAAAAATATTATTAAAATATTAAAATGCTTACCTTTTCTTCGTTCTTATTCATTGCATTTTGCATTTTGAACACATCTATTTTGGTTACACTTTTATCTCACCACATTTTTATTAGAGAGTTTATTTGACAGTACAAGAGGAAACTTTTCTCACGAAAAATTTACAGATACTGTTTTTCTGTAAATTGTCATGACAGCTATTACTCGTCAAAAAAGTTACAGACACAGTTTAGTGGAAAAAACCGCTGTTTGTTTCATTTCACACATTCTCATCGAAAACTTTCTCGACGCGAGAGTTACAAAACTGGTAACTGTTTTCGCCGTCTGCAATTTGAATATCCCTTAAGTACCCTGGATACAATTGAATAAACTCATCAATCTTCTAGTTTTGTGTTTGTAGTCGTGTTTTCTCGGCTATACGTACGCGTTGTCGGCAATGATTTATGAAAATCAAGAAGTTTTTATTTTTTGTTATTTGTTTTGTGGCGTTATGGAGAAGTGCATGGAACAAAAAAATAATTTTTCATGCTATGCAGCTTTTTATGGATCCGTTTAAGTTTGAAATTTCCCAAAACAATTAATCACCCTTATTCCAGTTGTCGACATCGACGTCACTTTAACACAATACCAAAAAATTTAGTCTTATTTACTCACTCTCGAGAACAATTTTGTCCTGCTGACAATCTATTTCCGTTCCCTAAGGTGTATAAAATAGCATAAATCCGCCAACAGGAGTCAGGGTATCTGCTGCGTAATTTTCGAAAGCATTTTCTTTTGCTTCGAATTACAGAGTAGACCCCCCGTTGTTTTTGGCAACGGGTACACAAACCAACAAGTTTTTGTGTGTTAAAGTGACGTCAAAAAAACAAATAAAAGAAGAGCACTTTTGGGCTTTGTAAAAAAAAACCAAAAGATCAGAAGTCTGCAAGCTGATTTATTATTATTATATGTATTTATTATTAATGCCGCACAGAAGAAGAAAAATTAGCGTGAGAGATGGAATATTAAGCATTTTAATCTGTATATTATTGTTTTAATGTACTTTTTAAACTTTTCCTACAGGCGTTCGTTCTTATTTGAGTTTAGTTTTCAATATAAATTTTTAAACGAACGCATTCTATCGACATCGCTGAACAGGCCTTAAGTTCTTAAAAATAATACTTACATAATTATAGAGCTGAGAAACAAGCCGTCTAAAACAGTCGGCATCGGCGGCTTAGGAGATAATGCTCGACGGCGGCTCATAGCCGGCTTGACAGCCGTTGGTTCTGTTTTATGCATATTTGGAAAAAACCAAATGCTGTCAAAATTTGTTTATTTGTGTGTATCTTGTCTTATTTTATTTTATTTACAGAAACATTTGTGTTTGAAAAATATTATATAAAAAAACATATAAAAAGAAAATATAATATAATTTCGTAACAAAAAAGTTCAAAATTAAAAAATGTAATTGATCGAGTACATTTAATGGCGAAATATTTAGCCCTTTTTACGCTAGCCGGGTGCAATTTTGAGCCGAAGCTAGCCGTATGCGCATGAAAGTCGGCGGCGGGTCTTGAGCCGAAAGGCTTGTTTCTCTGTTCTTGAGTTATAATAATATCTGTGGCAATGTGGCAAAAGTGCTTAAGTCATATTTTACTGTTTTGCAGGAGAACACTTTTAAGCGCTCAAGTCGATTTTCAGAAATTTATTTCTTTAACAGTTAAATTGGGAAATTCTCTGTTAACCTTTATTTTTTGAAGCAATAAGCCTTCTACACTCTATAAGTAATACATTAAGTTGAAATATACCAATACACGAGTATAACCTAAATTAAGCTGTTATTCGAAATGAGATTAGAAGTCTAAAAAAAGATAAGTCGCAAGTCATAGTGCTATAACTTCCTGAAAAACCACACAAATTAATTGATATTTTGACCATTAACTCAAAATCAGCTTATCTTGACTTAAGCACTTTTTCCTTTTGCCACAGATATACATACATATGTATGTATGTAAATATGCTATGCTATATGTATGAATGTAAATATGCTTATGCCATTAAATTTTACTGTCTGCTGTTATAACAACAGAAGTTGTCTTAAAGTCTTACTCCAAGTCAATAAGTAATAAATATTAGAATCACGCAAAGAAGCCTCTTCACACACAGCTAATAAAAACACTTGCATACATACACACTTAATTTATTAATTCAATGGTGTTATTATTAAAATGTCGTTTAATTCAATAAAGCAAATCAAGGAAAATGTTTATGTTGATGGAAAAAATAAAGAAATAAAACGAATTTACCACGCAAACTCTCACAACATTTTATGTCGCCACAGTCAGCAACAGTTAATGGTTTGTGTCATCACAGGCATCATGAGTTACGTTGTCACACCATATGATAATCAACAATCAAATGTCATGTGTTGATTGTACATTGTCACAAAAAAGAAGATTTTAGAAAGGATCATAATATTGCCACATTAATTGAATGTAATTATGTATGTATGTTAATGGAACTAAATTTTTTAGATAGTGTTTGAGAATATTTTGAAAATAATGTAGAATAAATAACAGAGTAAATAAAAGAGCATACATAGCAGGTCCGTTATTTTTTTTTATTTTCTGCTTATGACGTAGACATAGAATTTTTGTTGTAAAAAAAGTGTGTGGAATGTGCTCTCTCTCTCTCACACACTTTTTACAACAAACACACGTGTGTATTCCATCATGACGTAGATGCGCAGTAGAAATTTTTTGTACGGCTGAGTGCGCAATCTTGTTTCTTTGATTCATGCATACATAGTACCAAAGCAAATTCATAACTGATAGAGTTGAAAACACAGCTGATCTACTTTTTTTTTTGTCCAATTCAAGGCGAATTCATATAACCGTGGGCTCCTATATCAAAATTTGTTTACGTACAGAAACCTGCGCCGTGCGATTTTTTCGGCGGCGGCTTTTGAGAAAATCATCAGCGGAAGCTGAGAACAAATAACATGAATATCAAGTTTAGGATAAAAAATAGTTAAAAAATAAATAAAATAATTATTAGTTTATATTGTATTATTGTTTTTTTCAGACAACATAAACCAAATTTTTTTTGCGGCAACAAGAAAATACCATATATTTTTTATTGTTTGTACTCTGTTGTAGTATTAACTTTACCTGTCATGAATTCGCCTTGCATAGAACGTACATTAACCATAAGATCAAAAGAAAGGCGAAATTTAATAAGTTTTACTCTAACATACACAGAATAAAAGTAAAAAATAAGTCAAATTAACAAATTGCTTGAATCAATCAATAAATTTTTACAAACTCAAACATAAATCAAATCTGAATCATAAATAAATTTATACAGCAATTACCGTGTGAAACAAGGGTGAACTGTTTTTACTCTTTCTAGTTGTTGTTGATGTCTTGTGCTGGTGCTTAATTAAATTAATATGCTGTCATTTACACATCTTCTCCGTTTAATATTATCTACGCCTCTCAATTATGAGTTAAATGTTCAGTAGTGCCTCACAAAGTTTGAAAAGAACCACATTTTTGTCGTTGCTACATGGCTACTGTTTTTTATAAAATGATTTATTTAATTAATATTATTATTATTTTTTTTTAATAATTTAAGATTAATAATTGCTTTAAACAAACGAACGCCACAACTCGTAGTCGTTCTTTGATTTATTTTTTTCAATGCTTCAATATTTTTTTCTTCTAATTGTTTGTAATCACGTTTTTCGTGATTTTAAATTTAACGCACGTTTTAGTACGTGGAACTGTGGGCGGTGATGATTAACAATAGTTTTTGGTTTTGTTTTATTTAATTAGAAAATAACACTAACCGACAAAATTTAAATCAATTTTAATTTGAATAAAAATCGAAAAATTTTAATTTGTTTGTCAGCTAATGTCGTGAATGATGGAAATCAAGGGCCAGACGAAGCATTTGCGAATGCCTATTGTAAAGTTCAAGTTAATAGTTATAATTTCAATTTTCGAAAATCGGGTTTTCATATTTCGTCGTTTTGAGGAGGTTCTGATGTTTTTCGTATTGAAGTCCGTATAAATATATGTGTATCGGCATGTTTGTGTGTAAGTGTGCATGTATGGAAACATCTCTCAACTTAAATTTCACATATTATTCGTAAATTTCACAACTTAAAAATGTAATCAGCTTTTAATCTCAAAAAGACACGTCGATTGCTGCCAATTTGAAGAAACTCGAGCATTCGTTCAAGAAATAACGTGGACGAAAAATTTCGAAAAAATCTTTTTTTTCTAATAATTTTAAAAGTCGTCGTCGAATGGTTTTTTATTTATTCAATAGTTTTTATAAACTTAAAAAATTTATGGGATGCCACAAATTTGAGGAAAATCTAGCTTAGCTGGAAGTTTCAAAGATGACCAGCAAGTCCAACCGATTCCCATATTTTTAAAGCTATGCTCTTTATGCCAGACACAGGAGCTAGGACATGATTTTCGTAACAAAACGGCAGTTATAATCTTATTTTTGTTTTGATTTTTGGCTTTCTTTTTTCACAGATGACTTACTAATAAGAATTCATAAAAAAAGCAGGGGTGCTAAGTAAGCCTGCGTTTACATATGCGAAATGTCCACGCATGCAAATATTTACGGCCAATTTGTTTTGTTTTATAAATTATATTAAAATTAATTAATTTTATGAATATTAAGCAAATAGTTTTAAAAATACAAATAATTTTATTGCATTTTTTTTATATAGCTATGCAGCCGGATGTGCTGAGGCACTTCTCTTTTTTTCATAGAAATATTCCTGTTGGTAAATGGAACTGACACAAGATTTTACAAGTGATTGAGACCAGTCCAAATTAAATTAAAAATATTAGCTTTTGTCAAAGAACCAGTTAAAAAGGTTAAGTTAAGTTTTTGGGAGAATTTTTCTAATACGTATCAGTGATCATCATTCCTATTGATGCACGAAAAAAATCTTATGCAGCAAATTTAGTGAAAAGAGTCCGCGTTAAAAAAAAATTATTAAAAAAGTGAAAGCAACTTTGACTTATCTATTATTTTTTTAACTCGTTACATTTTTTCTCAAAAAAAAAAAAAAAAAAAAATTAACACCAAAACAGGTAGAGAAATAATCAAAATAATTGAATGTAACAGCCAAAAGGTCTTAGACTTTTAAGCCTCAATGCAATTCCAATAGTTGATAATAAGTTATTACAACAACTGCAAGTATTACAATATACATTATACTCATGTAAGTAAGATCAAATAGCAAAGATTTAAATGTAGCTTTTTTAATGTTGCTACTGCTTGCTGTCTTGCCTCCCAGTGCCCAGCATAAAACACAAGCTTACCATAAACGATGACCGTTGAAGCCGCCAGCTATCAAGCAGTTTCTTTGACTTTTCTTGTGTTTCTTTTCCTTGTTAAGAGCAGCCAATAATCACAAAACGTTTGAAATACATGTTAAAAAGAAATACAACGTTTGATAAAAAAAACTACAACAAGAATTGAACAGCAGCAATGGCAATAAGCAACAAGCAACATTTATTGTTGGCTACTTTTAACTACTGCTAATATTGATGTCCATTACAAAGATAATTATTATGGTTATGATGTTGTGTGCTATGTTTATAGCTGTGTGCTTGAGTGTGTGCAGTTAAATCTCTGTGTTTAACAGTCTGATCATTTGTGCTTCCAAAAAGATCAATGATGCTAAATAAAAACTAAACACCATATGTAACTTGTTTATGAAAAAAAAGACACACACACACACACACTGCGAGTTGTGTTTGATTATACAACCCAGCAAACAAGTCTGTTTGCAGTTTGTCTATCTTCTTATCTCGATGATTAGGAATACAAATTTTAAATAAACAGTGGTCGAAAACGAAACTACGTATATTGCTTTTTAGTTTGAATTTATTTTTAAAAAGTACAAGAAATAAGCTTTTTCTACAGAAAATTCGCACAATATTTTATTATATTAATTAACAAAACTCCACCACCGGGCAAAATTAAAAGAAGAGTCCGTCCTTTGTAGTGGAAGCATTTTACGTTTTTTAAATCAAATACATTACTTAAATCTTAAAATATTTGTGTTCCTTCACACTGTGTGTGTGTGTGATGTTTGCAAATTTCATATGCATTTCACACAATTGTCTCACTGTTAGTTGTTGCTCCTAAAATATTTCCAACAGTGAACAAAAAAGGAAAAACTATTAAATAAGTAACAAGTTTGCATTGTGACATGCATACACACAGATACACATACATACAAAATATACATATCCTTAGCTAAAATGAAAAAAGACCTAACTAAGAAAAAAAAACAAATCGAGTTTTTCATTGATTATTATGAATGATGCTTTTACTGACAAAAACAAGGAGACTTAACTACAAGTTTGTTTTGTTCTTTCTTAGATTCGTTCTTCCTTCTCCTGTAAAATCATATTTTTGTTAGTTACGCCTTTTTGCATTTTAGCTAACGATATATTGTTAATTGAAATTCAAAATCACGTAACTACACTTTTAAATTTTAAAGCAGAAAGAAAAAACTAAACTAAGTTATTCAAGTGACTGAAGTAAAGTTTTTTTTTATATTAAATTTTAATTAGGCTAATTTTTGTGATGTGTTTCGATGTAATAATAATGTAATAAAATTAATTAAAATTGCGATTTTGATTTTTTTTCCCGTTACGTGGTTTTGAATCAGCTGACGATATAGATACATATGTGAATATTTTCAGATTTATGCTTGTAAGGAATAGTTTTCAAACATTGAAAATTATCTCCAAACACCGCTGGATTTTGGTTTCATTTTAATACTTATGCCAAATTATTTAAAGAAGAATTTTCCGCTAAAATGTTAAAGCTTTGTTTAGGATGCTGTTCTTTTTTTGACGTTTGTTAATCGTACACTATTTTCGTAAAGTATGTCTAAATTTTTTTGGAGTTAAGTAATCGCTTGAAATGCAAATAACTTAAATTTTAGCGAATGGAAATAACGAAAGTAAGCAAATAATTTGCTAATTACAACATCCTTTACATCCCCAATACTTTTCCACTTATCATATAGAAAAATTATAAACACAGCACAGTTTTCATGTAGAAAACTTAAATATCATTACTTTAATAAAGAAAGGCCCTAAATAATTATTTTTTTGTAATCGAGATTTTTTGCATTTTTCGATACATTAGATGTTCTTCTACAAACCATAATTTTCATAGAAAAAATAATGTAAAAATAGTAAATTTTTTATATATGTACGTGTATGTATAAAAATTTAATGTGCTATACACATCGAAAAATATAATTTACTGCCAGTTCATAGAATTATGTAAAAATTCTCGTCTGCTTATTTATATTGAAAACAAAAACAAAGCACTCAAAATTTGTTTTTGTTTTCAATGGCTTTTCTGAACTCTCAATTAATATACACATACATACATACAAAAAATTAAATGTAAATCGTCCATTTTTCATATAAAAAACACTAAATGGGGTCTACTTCGTACATTATTCATACAAAAAAATTAAAAAAAACTAAACATCCACAATTTTGAAGCAAAACATAAAATTAAATTTTTCCATGCAAAAGGTATAATGGACTATATATCGTCCATTTTTTCATAAAAAAAATATTTCATGCAAAAAATATACATCGTCCATTTTTTATGCAAAAAAAATTAAATGGGAGTATGCATCGACAATTTTTCATGCAAAATAATTGGACTGTACATCGTTACTTTTTCAGACAAAATACTTTTTCATGGAAAAAATATAATGGACTATACATCGTCCATTTTTTATACAAAAAAAAGTAAATGGAGTGTGCATCGACAAATTTTTATGCAAAAAATTAAATGGATTGTACATCGTTACTTTTTTAAACAAAAAATTTTTTCATGCAAAAATATAATGCACTTACATCGTCCATTTTTCATAAAAAAATTATTTCATGCAAAAAATATAATAGACTATTATACATCGTCCATTTTTCATAAAATAATTATTTCATGCAAAAAATATAATGGACTATACATCGTCCATTTTTCATAAAATAATTATTTCATGCAAAAAATATAATGGACTACATATCGTACATTTTTTATGCAAAAAAATTAAATGGAGTATGCATCGACAATTTTTCATGCAAAAAATTTTTTCATGCAACAAATATAATGGACTATACATCGTCCATTTTTTATGCAAAAAAAATTAAATGGAGTATACCTCGTCTATTTTTCATAAAAAAAATTATTTCATGCAAAAAATGTAATGGACTATACATCGTCCATTTTTTATACAAAAAAAAGTAAATGGAGTGTGCATCGACAAATTTTTATGCAAAAAATTAAATGGATTGTACATCGTTACTTTTTTAAACAAAAAATTTTTTCATGCAAAAATATAATGCACTATACATCGTTCATTTTTCATAAAAAAATTATTTCATGCTAAAAATATAATAGACTATACATCGTCCATTTTTCATAAAATAATTATTTCATGCAAAAAATATAATGGACTATACATCGTCCATTTTTCATGCAAAATAATAAATGGACTGTACATCGTTACTTTTTCAAGCAAAAAATTTCTTCATGCAAAAAATATAATGGACTATACATCGTCCATTTTTTATGCAAAAAAATTAAATGGAGCATGCATCGACAATTTTTCATGCAAAAAATTAAATGGACTCTACATCGTTACTTTTTCCAACAAAAAACTTTTTCAAGCAAAAAATATAATGGACTATACATTGTCTTTTTTTCATAAAAAATTATTTCATGGAAAAATATAATGGACTATACATCGTCTATTTTTCATAAAAAAACTATTTCATGCAACAAATATAATGGACTAAACATCGTCCCTTTTTCATAAAAAATTATTTCTTGCAAAAAAAATTTTTATTTTTTTTTTCATATATTTATTTATTTATTGTTTGTATCTTCACAAATGAACTAACAATAAGTAATCAAATCTTAAATCTAAATATAATTAATAGGCCCGATCAGTGTCGGACATAAACTTAGTGATAGTTATAAATAATACATAAGTAGTGATAATCAAAAAGGAAAAAATAAAAAAATAAAAGTATTTTCAAGAAGTCCCATCTGGAGTGTTGAGAATAAGAGCCCTTGTGTCCCTCTTTTTTAAGCGAATATGTCCAGTAAAGTTCAAGATATTACGAGAGCGGATTAGGATGTGACTCAAGTTTTGTTAAATATTTGCCTGCGTATTTTGCAATTTCTTCAGTCACTAGTGGCATATTTAAATCGCGATGTATATTTGAATTTTTGATGTACCTTGGAGCCCGTGTTATCAAACGTAAAATTTTGTTTTGCCTTCGTTGGATTTTCTCAACATTTGAAGCTGAAGCAGTGCCCCATAGCTGAATTCCATAGCACCATATTGGCTTCAAAAGCGACTTGTATATCAAAAGTTTGCAGTCTAGGCTGAGTATTGAATTTCTGCCAATTAACCAATATATTTGGGTTAATTTAAGTTTCATTTGAGTTAACTTAGAGTCAATGTGATAATTCCATGTAAGCCTTCGATCAAGGTGTATGCCAAAGTATTTGACTTAAGAATGTTGAGGAATACTTTGACTGTTGATTCGAATGGGAGAACAAGTATCTTTTCTTAGGGTAAACGTTATGTGGACACACTTTTGTTCATTTACTTTAATTCTCCATAAGTTCAACCATATTTCAAGCTGGGTTCTTGCAAAAAATATAATGGACTATACATCGTCCATTTTTCATAAAAAAATTATTTCATGCAAAAAATATAATGGACTATACATCGTCTATTTTTCATAAAAAAAAAATATTTCATGGAAAAAATATAATGGACTATACATCGTCTATTTTTCATAAAAAAAATTATTTCATGCAAAAAATATAATATAAAATAAAAATATAATACATCGTCCATTTTTCATAAAAAATATAATGGACTATACATGGTCTATTTTTCATAAAAAAATTATCTCATGCAAAAAATATAATGGACTATACATCGTCTATTTTTCATAAAAAAATTATTTCATGCAAAAAATATAATGGACTATACATCGTCCATTTTTCATAAAAAAATTATTTCATACAAACAATATAATGGACTATACATCGTCCATTTTTCATAAAAAAATTATTTCATGGAAAAAATATAATAGACTATACATCGTCCATTTTTCATAAAAAAATTATTTTATGCCAAAAATATAATGGAAAATACATCGTCTATTTTTCATAAAAAAAAACTATTTCATGCATCGTTACTCTTTCAAACAAAAAAATTTTTCATGCAAAAAATATAATGGACTATACATCGTCCATTTTTCATAAAAAAATTTTTCATGAAAAAAATATAATGGACTATACATCGTCCATTTTTCATAAAAAAATTTTTCATGCAAAAAATATAATAGACTATACATCGTCTATTTTTCATAAAAAAATTATTTCATGCAAAAAATATAATGGACTATACATCGTCCATTTTTCATAAAAAAATTATTTAAGGCAAAAATATAATATAAAAGAAAAATATAATACATCGTCCATTTTTCAAAAAAAAATTATTTCATACAAACAATATAATGGACTATACATCGTCCATTTTTCATAAAAAAATTATTTCATGGAAAAAATATAATAGACTATACATCGTCCATTTTTCATAAAAAAATTATTTTATGCCAAAAATATAATGGAAAATACATCGTCTATTTTTCATAAAAAAAAACTATTTCATGCATCGTTACTCTTTCAAACAAAAAAATTTTTCATGCAAAAAATATAATGGACTATACATCGTCCATTTTTCATAAAAAAATTATTTCATGCAAAAAATATAATATAA
Source organism: Nowickia ferox (assembly GCA_936439885.1). Lineage (NCBI taxonomy): Eukaryota > Metazoa > Arthropoda > Insecta > Diptera > Tachinidae > Nowickia > Nowickia ferox. The sequence continues at coordinate 88,221,926 of OW387025.1, read as the reverse complement.
AATAAAAATATAATACATCGTCCATTTTTCATAAAAAAATTATTTCATGCAAACAATATAATGGACTATACATCGTCCATTTTTCATAAAAAAATTATTTCATACAAAGAATATAATGGTCTATACATCGTCCATTTTTCATAAAAAACTTATTTCATGCCAAAAATACAAATCGTCTATTTTTCATAAAAAAAATTATTTCATGCATCGTTACTTTTTCAAACAAAAAAGTTTTTCATGTAAAAAATATAATGGACTATATATCGTCCATTTTTCATAAAAAAATTATCTCATGTAAAAAATATAATGGACTATACATCATCCATTTTTCATAAAAAAATTATTTCATGCATCGTTACTTTAATGGACTATAAATACATCGTCCATTTTTCATAAAAAAATTATTTCATGCAAAAAATATAATGGACTATACATCTTCCATTTTTCATAAAAAAATTTTTCATGCATCGTTACTTTTTCAAACAAAAAAGTTTTTCATGCAAAAACTATAATGGACTATACATCGTCCATTTTTCATAAAAACATTATTTCATACAAAGAATATAATGGACTATACATCGTCCATTTTTGATAAAAAACTTATTTCATGCCAAAAATACAAATCGTCTATTTTTCATAAAAAAAATTATTTCATGCATCGTTACTTTTTCAAACAAAAAAGTTTTTCATGCAAAAAATATAATGGACTATACATCGTCCATTTTTCATAAAAAAATTATCTCATGCAAAAAATATAATATAAAATAAAAATATAATACATCGTCCATTTTTCATAAAAAATATAATGGACTATACATAGTCTATTTTTCATAAAAAAATTATCTCATGCAAAAAATATAATGGACTATACATCGTCTATTTTTCATAAAAAAATTATTTCATGGAAAAAATATAATGGACTATACATCGTCTATTTTTCATTAAAAAATTATTTCATGGAAAAAATATAATGGACTATACATCGTCCATTTTTCATAAAGAACTTATTTCCATTTTTCATAAAAAATTATTTCATGCAAAAAATATAATATAAAATAAAAATATAATACATCGTCCATTTGTCATAAAAAAATTATTTCATGCAAACAATATAATGGACTATTTTTCATAAAAAAATTATTTCATGCAAAAAATATAAAGGACTATACATCGTCCATTTTTCATAAAAAAATTATTTCATGCATCGTCACTTTTTCAAACAGATAAGTTTTTCATGCAAAAAATATAATGAACTATTCATCGTCCATTTATCATAAAAAAATTATTTCATGCAAAAAATATTATGGACTATACATCGTCTATTTTTCATAAAAAAAATTATTTCATGCAAAAAATATAATATAAAATAAAAATATAATACATCGTCCATTTTTCATAAAAAATATAATGGACTATACATGGTCTATTTTTCATAAAAAAAATAATCTCATGCAAAAAATATAATGGACTTTACATCGTCTATTTTTCATTAAAAAATTATTTTATGCCAAAAATATAATGGACTATACATCGTCCATTTTTCATAAAAAAATTATTTAAGGCAAAAATATAATATAAAAGAAAAATATAATACATCGTCCATTTTTTATAAAAAAATTATTTCATGCAAACAATATAATGGACTATACATCGTTCATTTTTCATAAAAAAATTATTTCATGGAAAAAATATAATAGACTATACATCGTCCATTTTTCATAAAAAAATTATTTTATGCCAAAAATATAATGGAATATACATCGTCTATTTTTCATAAAAAAAACTATTTCATGCATCGTTACTCTTTCAAACAAAAAAATTTTTCATGCAAAAAATATAATGGACTATACATCGTCCATTTTTCATAAAAAAATTTTTTCATGCAAAAAATATAATGGACTATACATCGTCCATTTTTCATAAAAAAATTTTTCATGCAAAAAATATAATGGACTATACATCGTCTATTTTTCATAAAACAATTATTTCATGCAAAAAATATAATGGACTATACATCGTCTATTTTTCATAAAAAAATTATTTCATGCAAAAAATATAATGGACTATACATCGTCCATTTTTAATAAAAAAAATTATTACATGCAAAAAATATAATGGACTATACATCGTCTATTTTTCATTAAAAAATTATTTCATGCCAAAAATATAATGGACTATACATCGTCCATTTTTCATAAAAAACTTATTTCATGCAAAAAATATAATGGACTATACATCGTCCATTTTGCATAAAAAACTTAATTTATTCCAAAAATATAATGGACTATATTTTTATAAAAAAATTTTTCATGCAAAAAATATAATGGACTATATATACATCGTCCATTTTTCAAAAAAAAATTATTTCATGCAAAAAATATAATGGACTATACATCTTCCATTTTTCATAAAAAAAATTTTCATGCAAAAAATATAATGGACTATATATACATCATCCATTTTTCATAAAAAAAAATTTCATGCATCGTTACTTTTTCAAACAAAAAAGTTTTTCATGCAAAAACTATAATGGACTATACATCGTCCATTTTTCATAAAAACATTATTTCATACAAAGAATATAATGGACTATACATCGTCCATTTTTCATAAAAAACTTATTTCATGCAAAAAATATAATGGACTATACATCGTCCATTTTTCATAAAAAAATTATTTCATGCAAAAAATATAATATAAAATAAAAATATAATACATCGTCCATTTTTCATAAAAAAATTATTTCATGCAAACAATATAATGGACTATACATCGTCCATTTTTCATAAAAAAATTATTTCATGCAAAAAATATAATGGACTATACATCGTCTATTTTTCATTAAAAAATTATTTCATGCCAAAAATATGATGGACTATACATCGTCCATTTTTCATAAAAAAATTATTCCATGCAAAACATATAATATAAAATAAAAATATAATACATCGTCCATTTTTCATAAAAAAATTATTTCATGCAAAAAATATAATGGACTATACATCGTCCATTTTTCATAAAAAACTTATTTCATGCCAAAAATACAAATCGTCTATTTTTCATAAAAAAATTATTTCATGCATCGTTACTTTTTCAAACAAAAAAGTTTTTCATGGAAAAAATATAATGGACTATATATCGTCCATTTTTCATAAAAAAATTATCTCATGCAAAAAATATAATGGACTATATACATCATCCATTTTTCATAAAAAAATTATTTCATGCATCGTTACTTTTTCAAACAAAAAAGTTTTTCATGGAAAAAATATAATGGACTATACATCGTCTATTTTCCATAAAAAAATTATTTCATGCAAAAAATATAATGGACTATAAATCGTCCATTTTTCAAAAAAAAATTATTTCATGCTAAAAATATAATGGACTATATATACATCGTCTATTTTTCATAAAAAAAATATTTCATTCAAAAAATATAATGGACTATACATCGTCCATTTTTCATAAAAAAAATTTTCATGCAAAAAATATAATATAAAATAAAAATATAATACATCGTCCATTTTTCATAAAAAAATTATTTCATGCAAACAATATAATGGACTATACATCGTCCATTTTTCATAAAAAAATTATTTCATGCAACAAATATAATGGACTATACATCTTCCATTTTTCATAACAAAATTTTTCATGCATCGTTACTTTTTCAATCAAAAAAGTTTTTCATGCAAAAACTATAATGGACTATACATCGTCCATTTTTCATAAAAACATTATTTCATACAAAGAATATAATGGACTATACATCGTCCATTTTTCATAAAAAACTTATTTCATGCAAAAAATATAATGGACTATACATCGTCCATTTTTCATAAAAAAATTATTTCATGCAAAAAATATAATATAAAATAAAAATATAATACATCGTCCATTTTTCATAAAAAAAATATTTCATGCAAAAAATATAATGGACTATCGTCCCTTTTTCATAAAAAAATTATTTCATGGAAAAAATATAATAGACTATACATCGTCCATTTTTCATAAAAATATTATTTCATGCAAAAAATATAATGGACTATACATCATCGATTTTTCATAAAAAAATTATTTCATGCATCGTTACTTTTTCAAACAAAAAAGTTTTTCATGCAAAAAATATAATGGACTATACATCGTCCATTTTTCATAAAAAATTATCTCATGCAAAAAATATAATGGAAAAAATATTATGGGCTACACATCGTCCATTTTTCATAAAATAATTATTTCATGCAAAAAATATAATACATCGTCCATTTTTTATGGAAAAAAAAATTAAATGGAGTACGCATCGACAATTTTTCATTCAAAAAATTAAATGGACTGTACATCGTTACTTTTTCAAATAAACAATTTTTTCATGCAAAAAAATATAATGGACTATAATACATCGTCCATTTTTCATAAAAAAATTATCTCATGCAAAAAATATAATGGACTATACATCGTCCATTTTTCATAAAAAAATTATTTCATGGAAAAAATATTATGGACTATACATCGTCCATTTTTCATAAAATAATTATTTCATGCAAAAAATATAATACATCGTCCATTTTTTATGGAAAAAAAAATTAAATGGAGTACGCATCGATAATTTTTCATTCAAAAAATTAAATGGTCTGTACATCGTTACTTTTTCAAATAAACAATTTTTTCATGCAAAAAAATATAATGGACTATAATACATCGTCCATTTTTCATAAAAAAATTATCTCATGCAAAAAATATAATGGACTATACATCGTCTATTTTTCATAAAAAAACTATTTCATGCAACAAATATAATGGACTAAACATCGTCCCTTTTTCATAAAAAAATTATTTCTTTCAAAAAAAAAATTTTTTTTTTTCATATATTTATTTATTTATTGTATCTTCACAAATGAACTAACAATAAGTAATAAATCTTAAATCTCAATATAATTATTAGGCCCGACCAGTGTCGGACATAAACTTAGTGATAGTTATAAATAATACATAAGTAGTGATAATCAAAAAGAAAATAATAAAAAAATAAAAGTATTTTCAAGAAGTCCCATCTGGAGTGTTGAGAATAAGAGCCCTTGTGTCCCTCTTTTTTAAGCGGGTATGTCCAGTAAAGTTAAAGATATTACCAGAGCGGATTAGGATGTGACTCGAGTTTTGTTAAATATTTGCCTGCGTATTTTGCAATTTCTTCAGTCACTAGTGGCATATTTAAATCGCGATGTATATTTGAATTTTTGATATACCATGGAGCCGATGTTATCAAACGTAAAATTTTGTTTTGCCTTCGTTGGATTTTCTCAACATTTGAAGCTGAAGCAGTGCCCCATAGCTGAATTCCATAGCACCATATTGGCTTCAAAACCGACTTGTATATCAAAAGTTTGCAGTCTAGGCTGAGTATAGAATTTCTGCCAATTAACCAATATATTTGGGTTAATTTAAGTTTCATTTGAGTTAACTTAGAGTCAATGTGATATTTTCATGTAAGCCTTCGATCAAGGTATATGCCAAGGTGTTTGACTCTAGAATGTTGAGGAATACTTTGATTGTTGATTCGAATGGGAGAGCAAGTATATTTTCTTAGGGTAAACGTTATGTGGACACGCTTTTGTTCATTTACTTTAATTCTCCATAAGTTCAACCATATTTCAAGCTTGGTTCTTGCAACAAATATATATAGACTATGCAAAAAATATAATGGACTATACATCATCCATTTTTCATAAAAAAATTATTTCATGCAAAAAATATAATGGACTATACATCGTTTATTTTTCATAAAAAAAATTATTTCATGCAAAAAATATAACGGACTATACATCGTCTATTTTTTATTAAACAATTATTTCATGCCAAAAATATAATATAAAATAAAAATAAAATATATCGTCCATTTTTCATAAAAAAATTATTTCATGCAAAAAATATAATGGACTATAATCGTCTATTTTTCATAAAAAAAATATTTCATGCAAAAAATATAATGGACTATAATCGTCTATTTTTCATAAAAAAAATATTTCATGCAAAAAATATAATGGACTATACATCGTGAATTTTTCATAAAAAACTTATTTCATGCAAAAAATATAATGGACTATACATCGTCCATTTTTCATAAAAAAATTATTTCATGCATCGTTACTTTTTATAACAAAAAAGTTTTTCATGCAAAAAATATACATCGTCCATTTTTCATAAAAAAATTATCTCATGCAAAAAATATAATGGACTATACATCGTCCATTTTTCATAAAAAAAATATCTCATGCAAAAAATATAATGGACTATACATTGTCCATTTTTCATAAAAAAATTATCTCATGCAAAAAATATAATGGACTATACATCGTCTATTTTTCATAAAAAAATTATTTCATGCAAAAAATATAATGGACTATACATCGTCCATTTTTCATAAAAAAATTATTTCATGCAAAAAATATAATGGACTATACATCGTCCATTTTTCATAAAAAAATTATTTCATGCAAAAAATATAATGGACTATACATCGTCCATTTTGCATAAAAAACTTATTTCATGCAAAAAATATAATGGACTATACATCGTCCATTTTTCATAAAAAAATTATTTCATGCAAAAAATATAATGGACTATACATCGTCCATTTTGCATAAAAAACTTATTTCATGCAAAAAATATAATGGACTATACATCGTCCATTTTTCATAAAAAAAATATTTCATGCATAAAATATAATATAAAATAAAAATATAATACATCGTCCATTTTTCATAAAAAACTTATTTCATGCAAAAAATATAATGGACTATACATCGTCCATTTTTCATAAAAAAATTATTTCATACCAAAAATACAAATCGTCTATTTTTCATAAAAAAAAATTATTTCATGCATCGTTACTTTTTCAAACAAAAAAATTTTTCATGCAAAAAATATAATGGACTATAATTGTCTATTTTTCATAAAAAAAAAATATTTCATGCAAAAAATATAATGGACTATACATCGTCTATTTTTCATAAAAAAATTATTTCATGGAAAAAATATAATGGACTATACATCGTCCATTTTTCATAAAAAAATTATTTCATGCAAAAAATATAATGGACTATACATCGTCCATTTTTCATAAAAAAATTATTTCATGCAAAAAATATAATGGACTATACATCGTCTATTTTTCATAAAAAAATTATTTCATGCAGAAAATATAATGGACATTTTTCATAAAAAAATTTTTCATGCAAAAAATATAATGGACTATACATCCATCGTCCATTTTTCATAAAAAAATTTTTCATGGAAAAAATATAATGGACTATACATCGTCTATTTTTCATAAAAAAACATTTCATTAAAAAAATATAATGGACTATATATACATCGTCCATTTTTTATAAAAAAATTTTTTATGCAAAAAATATAATGGACTACATCGTCCATTTTTCATAAAAAAATTATTTCATGCAAAAAATATAATGGACTATACATCATCCATTTTTCATAAAAAAATTTTTCATGGAAAAAATATAATGGACTATACATCGTCTATTTTTCATAAAAAAACATTTCATTCAAAAAATATAATGGACTATATATACATCGTCCATTTTGTATAAAAAAATTTTTCATGCAAAAAATATAATGGACTACATCGTCCATTTTTCATAAAAAAATTATTTCATGCAAAAAATATAATGGACTATACATCATCCATTTTTCATAAAAAAATTATTTCATGCAAAAAATATAATATAAAATAAAAATATAATACATCGTCCATTTTTCATAAAAAACTTATTTCATGAAAAAAATATAATGGACTATACATCGTCCATTTTTCATAAAGAAATTATTTCACGCAAAAAATATAATATAAAATAAAAATATAATACATCGTCCATTTTTCATAAAAAAATTATCTCATGCAAAAAATATAATGGACTATACATCGTCCATTTTTCATAAAAAAAATATCTCATGCAAAAAATATAATGGACTATACATCGTCCATTTTTCATAAAAAAATTATCTCATGCAAAAAATATAATGGACTATACATCGTCTATTTTTCATAAAAAAATTATTTCATGCAAAAAATATAATGGACTATACATCGTCCATTTTTCATAAAAAAATTATTTCATGCAAAAAATATAATGGACTATAATACATCGTCCATTTTTCATAAAAAAATTATTTCATGCAAAAAATATAATGGACTATACATCGTCCATTTTGCATAAAAAACTTATTTCATGCAAAAAATATAATGGAATATACATCGTCCATTTTTCATAAAAAAAATATTTCATGCATAAAATATAATATAAAATAAAAATATAATACATCGTCCATTTTTCATAAAAAACTTATTTCATGCAAAAAATATAATGGACTATACATCGTCCATTTTTCATAAAGAAATTATTTCATGCAAAAAATATAATATAAAATAAAAATATAATACATCGTCCATTTTTCATAAAAAACTTATTTCATGCAAAAAATATAATGGACTATACATCGTCCATTTTTCATAAAAAAATTATTTCATGCAAAAAATATAATAGACTATACATCGTCCATTTTTCATAAAAAAATTATTTCATACCAAAAATACAAATCGTCTATTTTTCATAAAAAAAAATTATTTCATGCATCGTTACTTTTTCAAGCAAAAAAATTTTTCATGCAAAAAATATAATGGACTATACATTGTCTATTTTTCATAAAAAAAAAATATTTCATGCAAAAAATATAATGGACTATACATCGTCTATTTTTCATAAAAAAATTATTTCATGGAAAAAATATAATGGACTATACATCGTCCATTTTTCATAAAAAAATTATTTCATGCAAAAAATATAATGGACTATACATCGTCCATTTTTCATAAAAAAATTATTTCATGCAAAAAATATAATGGACTATACATCGTCTATTTTTCATAAAAAAATTATTTCATGCAAAAAATATAATGGACTATACATCGTCCATTTTTCATAAAAAAATTTTTCATGGAAAAAATATAATGGACTATACATCGTCTATTTTTCATAAAAAAACATTTCATTCAAAAAATATAATGGACTATATATACATCGTCCATTTTTTATAAAAAAATTTTTCATGCAAAAAATATAATGGACTATACATCGTCCATTTTTCATAAAAAAATTATTTCATGCAAAAAATATAATATAAAATAGAAATATAATACATCGTCCATTTTTCATAAAAAAATTATTTCATGCAAAAAATATAATGAACTATACATCGTCCATTTTTCATAAAAACATTATTTCATGCCAAAAATATAAAAAATATATACATCGTCTATTTTTCATTAAAAAATTATTTCATGCAATAAATATAATGGACTATACATCTTCCATTTTTCATAAAAAAATTATTACATGCAAAAAATATAATGGACTATACATCGTCCATTTTTCATAACAAAATTATTTCATACAAAAAATATAATGGAGTATACATCGTCCATTTTTCATAAAAAACTTATTTCATGCAAAAAATATAATATAAAATAAAAATATAATAAATCGTCCATTTTTCATAAAAAAATTATTTCATGCAAACAATATAATGGACTATCCATTGTCCATTTTCCATAAAAAAATTATTTCATGCAAAAAATATAATAGACTATACATCGTCCATTTTTCATAAAAAAATTATTTCATGATAAAAATATAAATCGTCTATTTTTCATATCGTTTCATGTATCGTTACTTTTTAAAAAAAAAAAAATTTTCATGCAAAAAATATAATGGACTATACATCGTCTATTTTTCATAAAAAAAAATATTTCATGCAAAAAATATAATGGACTATACATCGTCTATTTTTCATAAAAAAAATTATTTCATGCAAAAAATATAATGGACTATACGTTAATTTTTCATAAAAAACTTATTTCATGCAAAAAATATAATGGACTATACATCGTCCATTTTTCATAAAAAAATTATTTCATACCAAAAATACAAATCGTCTATTTTTCATAAAAAAAAATTATTTGATGCATCGTTACTTTTTCAAACAAAAAAATTTTACATGCAAAAATATAATGGACTATACATCGTCTATTTTTCATAAAAAAATTATTTCATGGAAAAAATATAATGGACTATACATCGTCCATTTTTCATAAAAAAATTATTTCATGCAAAAAATATAATGGACTATACATCGTCAATTTTTCATAAAAAAACATTTCATTCAAAAAATATAATGGACTATATATACATCGTCCATTTTTTATAAAAAAATTTTTCATGCAAAAAATATAATGGACTATACATCGTCCACTTTTCATAAAAAAATTATTTCATGCAAAAAATATAATATAAAATAGAAATATAATACATCGTCCATTTTTCATAAAAAAATTATTTCATGCAAAAAATATAATGGACTATACATCGTCCATTTTTCATAAAAACATTATTTCATGCCAAAAATATAAATCGTCGATTTTTAATAAAATGTAATAAAATTATTACATGCAAAAAATATAATGGACTATACATAGTCTATTTTTCATTAAAAAATTATTTCATGCAATAAATATAATGGACTATACATCGTCCATTTTTCATAAAAAAATTATTACATGAAAAAAATATAATGGACTATACATCGTCCATTTTTCATAACAAAATTATTTCATGCAAAACATATAATATAAAATAAAAATATAATACATCGTCCATTTTTCATAAAAAAAAATTATACATCGTCTATTTTTCATAAAAAAAATTATTTCATGCAATAAATATAATGGACTATACATCGTCCATTTTTCATAAAAAAATTATTTCATGCAAAAAATATAATGGACTATACATCGTCCATTTTTCATAAACAAATTATTTCATACAAAAAATATAATGGACTATACATCGTCCATTTTTCATAAAAAACTTATTTCATGCAAAAAATATAATGGACTATACATCGTCCATTTTACATAAAAAAATTATTTCATGCAAAAAATATAATATAAAATAAAAATATACATCGTCCATTTTTCATAAAACAGTTATTTCATGCAAACAATATAATGGACTATACATCGTCCATTTTTCATAAAAAAATTATTTCATGCCAAAAATATAAATCGTCTATTTTTCATAAAAAAATTTTTCATGCAAAAAATATAATGGACTATACATCGTCCATTTTTTATAAAAAAATGTTTCATGGAAAAAATATAATGGACTATACATCGTCCGTTTTTCATAAAAAAACATTTCATTCAAAAAATATAATGGACTATATATACATCGTCCATTTTTTATAAAAAAATTTTTCATGCAAAAAATATAATATAAAATAGAAATATAATACATCGTCCATTTTTCATAAAAAAATTATTTCATGCAAAAAATATAATGGACTGTACATTGTCCATTTTTCATAAAAACATTATTTCATGCCAAAAATATAAATCGTCGATTTTTAATAAAAAAAATTATTACATGCAAAAAATATAATGGACTATACATCGTCTATTTTTCATTAAAAAATTATTTCATGCAATAAATATAATTGACTATACATCGTCCATTTTTCATAAAAAAATTATTTCATGCAAAAAATATAATGGACTATACATCGTCCATTTTTCATAAAAAAATTATTTCATACAAAAAATATAATGGACTATACATCGTCCATTTTTCATAAAAAACATATTTCATGCAAAAAATATAATGGACTATACATCGTCCATTTTTCATAACAAAATTATTTCATGCAAAACATATAATATAAAATAAAAATATAATACATCGTCCATTTTTCATAAAAAAAAATTATACATCGTCCATTTTTCATAAAAAAATTATTTCATACAAAAAATATAATGGACTATTATACATCGTCCATTTTTCATAAAAAACTTATTTCATGCAAAAAATATAATGGACTACATCGTACATTTTTCATAAAAAAATTATCTCATGCAAAAAATATAATAGACTATACATCGTCTATTTTTCATAAAAAAAAATATTTCATGGAAAAAATATAATGGACTATACATCGTCTATTTTTCATAAAAAAAATTATTTCATGCAAAAAATATAATGGACTATACATCGTCCATTTTTCATAAAAAAATTATTTCATGCAAAAAATATAATGGACTATACATCGTCTATTTTTCATAAAAAAAATTATTTCATGCAAAAAATATAATGGACTATACATCGTCCATTTTTCATAAAAAAATTATTTCATCCAAAAAATATAATGGACTATACATCGACCATTTTTCATAAAAAAATTATTTCATGCAAAAAATATAATGGACTATATATCGTTAATTTTTCATAAAAAACTTATTTCATGCAAAAAATATAATGGACTATACATCGTCTATTTTTCATAAAAAAAAATATTTCATGGAAAAAATATAATGGACTATACATCGTCTATTTTTCATAAAAAAAATTATTTCATGCAAAAAATATAATGGACTATACATCGACCATTTTTCATAAAAAACTTATTTCATGGAAAAAATATAATGGACTATACATCGTCCATTTTTCATAAAAAAATTATCTCATGCAAAAAATATAATGGACTATACATCGTCCATTTTTCATAAAAAAATTATCTCATGCAAAAAATATAATGGACTATACATCGTTAATTTTTCATAAAAAACTTATTTCATGCAAAAAATATAATGGACTATACATCGTCCATTTTTCATAAAAAAATTATTTCATGCAAAAAATATAATATAAAATAAAAATATAATACATCGTCCATTTTTCATGAAAAAAAATTTTTCATGCAAAAAATATAATGGACTATACATCGTCTATTTTACTTAAAAAAAATTATTTCATGCAAAAAATATAATGGACTATACATCGCCCATTTTTCATAAAAAAAATTATTTCATACAAAAAATATAATGGACTTTACATCGTCCATTTTTCATAAAAAAATTATTTCATGCAAAAAATATAATGGACTATACATCGTCCATTTTTCATAAAAAAATTATTTCATGCAAAAAATATAATATAAAATAAAAATATAATACATCGTCCATTTTTCATAAAAAAATTATTTCATGCAAACAATATAATGGACTATACATCGTCTATTTTTCATAAAAAAAATTATTTCATGCAAAAAATATAATGGACTATACATCGTCTATTTTTCATAAAAAAAATATTTCATGGAAAAAATATAATGGACTATACATCGTCTATTTTTCATAAAAAAATTATTTCATGCAAACAATATAATGGACTATACATCGTCCATTTTTATAAAAAAATTATTTCATGCAAAAAATATAATAGACTATACATCGTCCATTTTTCATAAAAAAATTATTTCATACCAAAAATACAAATCTGTTTTTCATAAAAAAAATTATTTCATGCATCGTTACTTTTTCAAACAAAACAATTTTTCATGCAAAAAATATAATGGACTGTCTATTTTTCATAAAAAAAAAATATTTCATGCAAAAAATATAATGGACTAGTCATCGTCTATTTTTCATAAAAAAATTATTTCATGCAAAAAATATAATGGACTTTATATACATAGTCCATTTTTCATAAAAAAATTATTTCATGCAAAAAATATAATGGACTTATACATCGTCCATTTTTCATAAAAAAAATTTTTCATGCAAAAAATATAATGAACTATACATCGTCTATTTTTCATAAAAAAAAAATATTTCATTCAAAAAATATAATGGACTATACATCGTCCATTTTTTATAAAAAAATTTTTCATGCAAAAAATATAATGGACTATACATCGTCCATTTTTCATAAAAAATTATTTCATGCAAAAAATATAATGGACTATACATCATCCATTTTTCATAAAAAAATTATTTCATGCATCGTTACTTTTTCAAACAAAAAAGTTTTTCATGCAAAAATATAATGGACTATACATCGTCCATTTTTCATAAAAAAATTATCTCATGCAAAAATATAATGGACTATACATCGTCCATTTTTCATAAAAAAATTATTTCATGCATCGTTACTTTTTCAAACAAAAAAGTTTTTCATGTAAAAAATATAATGGACTATACATCGTCCATTTTTCATAAAAAAAATATCTCATGCAAAAAATATAATGGACTATACATCGTCTATTTTTCATAAAAAAAAATATTTCATGCAAAAAATATAATGGACTATACATCGTCCATTTTTCATAAAAAAATTATTTCATGCAAAAAATATAATGGACTATACATCGTCCATTTTTCATAAAATAATTATTTCTTGCAAAAAATATAATGGACTATACATCATCCATTTTCCATACAAAAAAAAAATTTCATGCATCGTTACTTTTTCAAACAAAAAAGTTTTTCATGCAAAAAATATAATGGACTATACATCGTCCATTTTTCATAAAAAAATTATTTCATGCAAACAATATAATGGACTATACATCGTCAATTTTTCATAAAAAAATTTTTCATGCAAAAAATATAATGGACGTCGTCTATTTTTCATAAAACAATTATTTCATGGAAAAAAATATTATGGACTATACATCGTCTATTTTTCATAAAAAAATTATTTCATGCAAAAAATATAATGGACTATATATACATCGTCCATTTTTAATAAAAAAAATTATTACATGCAAAAAATATAATGGACTATACATCGTCCATTTTTCATAAAAAAATTATCTCATGCAAAAAATATAATGGACTATACATCGTCTATTTTTCATAAAAAAATTATTTCATGCAAAAAATATAATGGACTATATATACATCGTCCATTTTTAATAAAAAAAATTATTACATGCAAAAAATATAATGGACTATACATCGTCCATTTTTAATAAAAAAAATTTTTCATGCAAAAAATATAATGAACTATACATCGTCTATTTTTCATAAAAAAAAATATTTCATTCAAAAAATATAATGGACTATACATCGTCCATTTTTTATAAAAAAATTTTTCATGCAAAAAATATAATGGACTATACATCGTCCATTTTTCATAAAAAATTATTTCATGCAAAAAATATAATGGACTATACATCATCCATTTTTCATAAAAAAATTATTTCATGCATCGTTACTTTTTCAAACAAAAAAGTTTTTCATGCAAAAATATAATGGACTATACATCGTCCATTTTTCATAAAAAAATTATCTCATGCAAAAATATAATGGACTATACATCGTCCATTTTTCATAAAAAAATTATTTCATGCATCGTTACTTTTTCAAACAAAAAAGTTTTTCATGTAAAAAATATAATGGACTATACATCGTCCATTTTTCATAAAAAAAATATCTCATGCAAAAAATATAATGGACTATACATCGTCTATTTTTCATAAAAAAAAATATTTCATGGAAAAAAATATAATGGACTATACATCGTCCATTTTTCATAAAAAAATTATTTCATGCAAAAAATATAATGGACTATACATCGTCCATTTTTCATAAAATAATTATTTCTTGCAAAAAATATAATGGACTATACATCATCCATTTTCCATACAAAAAAAAAATTTCATGCATCGTTACTTTTTCAAACAAAAAAGTTTTTCATGCAAAAAATATAATGGACTATACATCGTCCATTTTTCATAAAAAAATTATTTCATGCAAACAATATAATGGACTATACATCGTCAATTTTTCATAAAAAAATTTTTCATGCAAAAAATATAATGGACGTCGTCTATTTTTCATAAAACAATTATTTCATGGAAAAAAATATTATGGACTATACATCGTCTATTTTTCATAAAAAAATTATTTCATGCAAAAAATATAATGGACTATATATACATCGTCCATTTTTAATAAAAAAAATTATTACATGCAAAAAATATAATGGACTATACATCGTCCATTTTTCATAAAAAAATTATCTCATGCAAAAAATATAATGGACTATACATCGTCCATTTTTCATAAAAAAATTATTTCATGCAAAAAATATAATGGACTATACATCGTCTATTTTTCATAAAAACAAATATTTCATGCAAAAAATATAATGGACTATACATCGTCTATTTTTCATAAAAAAAATTATTTCATGCAAAAAATATAATGGACTATACATCGTCTATTTTTCATTAAAAAATTATTTCATGCCAAAAATATAATGGACTATACATCGTCCATTTTTCATAAAAAAATTATCTCATGCAAAAAATATAATGGACTATACATCGTCTATTTTTCATAAAAACAAATATTTCATGCAAAAAATATAATGGACTATACATCGTCTATTTTTCATAAAAAAAATTATTTCATGCAAAAAATATAATGGACTATACATCGTCCATTTTTCATAAAAAAATTATTTCATGCAAAAAATATAATATAAAATAAAAATATAATACATCGTCCATTTTTCATAAAAAAATTATTTCATACAAAAAATATAATGGACTATACATCGTCCATTTTTCATAAAAAACTTATTTCATGCAAAAAATATAATGGACTACATATCGTCCATTTTTTATGCAAAAAAATTAAATGGAGTACGCATCGACAATTTTTATGCAAAAATTAAATGGACTGTACATCGTTACTTTTTCCAAAAAAAATTTTTTCATGCAAAAAATATAATGGACTATATATCATCCATTTTTCATAAAAAAATTATTTCATTCAAAAAATATAATGGACTATACATCATCCATTTTTCATAAAAAAAAAATTCATGCATCGTTACTTTTTCAAACAAAAAACTTTTTCATGTAAAAAATATAATGGACTATAATCGTCCATTTTTCATAAAAAAATTATCTCATGCAAAAAATATAATGGACTATACATCGTCCATTTTTCATAAAAAAATTATCTCATGCAAAAAATATAATGGACTATACATCGTCCATTTTTCATAAAAAAATTATTTCATGCATCGTTACTTTTTCAAACAAAAAAGTTTTTCATGCAAAAAATATAATGGACTATACATCGTCCATTTTGCATAAAAAAAATATCTCATGCAAAAAATATAATGGACCATACATCGTCTATTTTTCATTAAAAAATTATTTCATGCAAAAAATATAATGGACTATACATAGTCCATTTATTATGCAAAAAAATTAAATGGAGTATGCATCGACAATTTTTCATACAAAAAATTAAATAGACTGTACATCGTTACTTTCTTAAGCAAAAAACTTTTTCATGCAAAAAATATAATGGACTACACATCGTCCATTTTTCATAAAAAAATTATTTCATGCAAAAAATATAATGGATTGATTATACATCATCCATTTTTCATAAAAAAAAATTTCATGCATCGTTACTTTTTCAAACAAAAAAGTTTTTCATGCAAAAAATATAATGGACTATACATCGTCCATTTTTCATAAAAAAATTATTTCATGCCAAAAATATAAATCGTCTATTTTTCATAAAAAAAATTATTTCATGCATCGTTACTTTTTCAAAAAAAAAAAAATTTTCATGCAAAAAATATATTGGACTATACATCGTCCGGTTTTCATAAAAAAATTATTTCATGCAAAAAATATAATGGACTATACATCGTCTATTTTTCATAAAAACAAATATTTCATGCAAAAAATATAATGGACTATACATCGTCCATTTTTCATAAAAAAATTATTTCATGCCAAAAATATAAATCGTCTATTTTTCATAAAAAAAATTATTTCATGCATCGTTACTTTTTCAAAAAAAAAAAAAATTTTCATGCAAAAAATATATTGGACTATACATCGTCCGTTTTTCATAAAAAAATTATTTCATGCAAAAAATATAATGGACTATACATCGTCTATTTTTCATTAAAAAATTATTTCATGCCAAAAATATAATGGACTATACATCGTCTATTTTTCATAAAAAAAAATTATTTCATGCAAAAAATATAATGGACTATACATCGTCTATTTTTCATTAAAAAATTATTTCATGCCAAAAATATAATGGACTTACATCGTCTATTTTTCATAAAAAAAATTATTTCATGCTAAAAATATAATGGACTATACATCGTCCATTTTTCATAAAAAAATTATCTCATGCAAAAAATATAATGGACTGTATGTACATCGTTAGTTTTTCAAACAAACAATTTTTTCATGCAAAAAATATAATGGACTATACATTGTCCATTTTTTATGGAAAAAAATTAAATTGAGTATGCATCGACAATTTTTCATGCAAAAAATTAAATAGACTGTACATCGTTACTTTCTCAAGCAAAAAAATTTGTCATGCAAAAAATATAATGGACTATACATCGTCTATTTTTCATAAAAAAATTATTTTATGCAAAAAATATAATGGACTATACATCGTCCATTTTTCATAAAAAAATTATTTCATGTAAAAAGTATAATGGACTATACATCGTCCATTTTTCATAAAAAATTTATTTTATGCAAACAATATAATGGACTATACATTGTCCATTTTTTATGGAAAAAAATTAAATGTAGTATGCATCGACAATTTTTTATGCAAAAAATTAAATGGACTGTACATCGTTACTTTTTCAAACAAAAAAATTTTTCATGCAAAAAATATAATGGACTATACATTGTGCATTTTCCATAAAAAAATTATTTCTTGCAAAAAATATAATAGACTATACATCGTCCATTTTTCATAAAAAAACTATTCCATGCCAAAAATATAATTTACTATACATCATCCATTTTTCATAAAAAAATTATTTCATGCATCGTTACTTTTTCAAACAAAAAAGTTTTTCATGCAAAAAATATAATGGACTATACATCGTCCATTTTTCATAAAAAAAATATCTCATGCAAAAAATATAATGGACTATACATCGTCCATTGTTCATAAAAAAATTATATCATGCAAAAAATATAATGGACTATACATCTTCTATTTTTCATAAAAAAAAATATTTCATGCAAAAACTATAATGGACTATACATCGTCTATTTTTGATAAATAAAATTAATTCATGCAAAAAATATAATGGACTATACATCGTCCATTTTTCATAAAAAAATTATTTCATGCAAAAAATATAATGGA
This sequence comes from Nowickia ferox, assembly GCA_936439885.1. Lineage (NCBI taxonomy): Eukaryota > Metazoa > Arthropoda > Insecta > Diptera > Tachinidae > Nowickia > Nowickia ferox. Next base: position 88,202,845 of record OW387025.1, on the reverse strand, counting down.
CTATACATCGTCCATTTTTCATAAAAAAATTATTTCATGCAAACAATATAATGGACTATACATCGTCCATTTTTTATAAAAAAATTATTTCATGCAAAAAATATAATAGACTATACATCGTCCATTTTTCATAAAAAAATTATTTCATGCCAAAAATACAAATCGTTTATTTTTCATTAAAAAAAATTATTTCATGCATCGTTACTTTTTCAAACAAAAAAATTTTTCATGCAAAAAATTAAATGGACTGTAATCGTTACTTTCTCAAGCAAAAAATTTTTCATGCAAAAAATATAATGGACTATATATACATCGTGCATTTTTCATAAAAAAATTATTTCATGCCAAAAATATTATGGAAAATACATCGTCCATTTTTCATAAAAAGATTATTTCATGCAAAAAATATAATGGACTATACATCGTCCATTTTTTATAGAAAAAAATTAAATGGAGTATGCATCGACAACTTTTCATGCAAAAAATTAAATGGACTGTACATCGTTACTTTTTCAAACAAACAATTTTTTCATGCAAAAAATATAATGGACTATACATTGTCCATTTTTTATGGAAAAAAATTAAATGGAGTATGCATCGACAACTTTTCATGCAAAAAATTAAATGGACTGTACATCGTTACTTTTTGAAACAAAAAATTTGTTCATGCAAAAAATATAATGGACTATACATCGTGCATTCTTTATAAAAAAATTATTTCATGCAAAAACTATAATGGAAAATACATCGTCCATTTTTCATAAAAAGATTATTTCATGCAAAAAATATAATGGACTATACATCGTCCATTTTTTATAGAAAAAATATGCATCGACAATTTTTCATGCAAAAAATTAAATGGACTGTACATCGTTACTTTCTCAAGCAAAAAAATTTTTCATGCAAAAAATATAATGGACTATACATCGTCTATTTTTCATAAAAAAATTATTTCATGCCAAAAATATAATGGACTATACATCGTCCATTTTTTATGCAAAAAAAATTAAATGGACTGTACATCGTTACTTTTTCAAACAAACAATATAATGGACTATACATCGTCCATTTTCCATAAAAAAATTATTTCATGCAAAAAATATAATAGACTATACATCGTCCATTTTTCATAAAAAAATTATTTCATGCCAAAAATATAAATCGTCTATTTTTCATAAAAAAAATTATTTCATGCATCGTTACTTTTTCAAAAAAAAAAAATTTCATGCAAAAAATATAATGGACTATACATCGTCCGTTTTTCATAAAAAAATTATTTCATGCAAAAAATATAATGGACTATACATCGTCCATTTTCCATAAAAAAATTATTTCATGCAAAAAATATAATAGACTATACATCGTCCATTTTTCATAAAAAAATTATTTCATGCCAAAAATATAAATCGTCTATTTTTCAAAAAAAAAATTATTTCATGCATCGTTACTTTTTCAAAAAAAAAAAATTTTCATGCAAAAAATATAAAAGACTATACATCGTCCGTTTTTCATAAAACAATTATTTCATGCAAAAAATATAATGGACTATAACATCGTCTATTTTTCATTAAAAAATTATTTCATGCCAAAAATATAATGGACTATACATCGTCTATTTTTCATAAAAAAAAATTATTTCATGCAAAAAATATAATGGACTATACATCGTCTATTTTTCATTAAAAAATTATTTCATGCCAAAAATATAATGGACTATACATCGTCTATTTTTCATAAAAAAAATTATTTCATGCAAAAAATATAATGGACTATACATCGTCCATTTTTCATAAAAAAATTATCTCATGCAAAAAATATAATGGACTATACATCGTCCGTTTTTCATAAAAAAATTATTTCATGCAAAAAATATAATGGACTATACATCGTCTATTTTTCATTAAAAAATTATTTCATGCCAAAAATATAATGGACTATACATCGTACATTTTTCATAAAAAAATTATTTCATGCAAAAAATATAATACATAGTCCATTTTTTATGCAAAAAAAAAAAATTAAATGGAGTACGCATCGACAATTTTTCATGCAAAAAATTAAATTGACTGTACATCGTTACTTTTTCAAACAAACAATTTTTTCATGCAAAAAAATATAATGGACTATACATCCTCCATTTTTCATAAAAAAATTATTTCATACAAAAAATATAATGGACTATACATCGTCCGTTTTTCATAAAAAAATTATTTCATGCAAAAAATATAAGGGACTATACATCGTCCATTTTTCATTAAAAAATTATTTCATGCAAAAAATATAATGGATATACATCGTCTATTTTTCATAAAAAAAATTTTTCATGCAAAAAATATAGTGGACTATACGTCCATTTTTTATAAAAAAATTATTTCATGCAATAAATATAATGGACTATACATCATCCATTTTTCATAAAAAAATTATTTCATGCATCGTTACTTTTTCAAACAAAAAAGTTTTTCATGCAAAAAATATAATGGACTATACATCGTCCATTTTTCATAAAAAAATTATTTCATGCAAAAAATATAATGGACTATATATACATCGTCCATTTTTCATAAAAAAAAAATTTCATGCATCGTTACTTTTTCCAAAAAAAAAGTTTTTCATGCAAAAAATATAATGGACTATACATCGTCCATTTTTCATAAAAAAATTATTTCGTGCCAAAAATATAATGGACTATACATTGTCCATTTTTTATGGAAAAAAAATTAAATGGAGTATGCATCGACAATTTTTTATGGAAAAAATTAAATGGAGTATGCATCGACAATTTTTTATGCAAAAAATTAAATGGACTGTACATCGTTACTTTTTCAAGCAAAATAATTTTTCATGCAAAAAATATAATGGACTATACATCGTCTATTTTTCATAAAAAAATTATTTCATGCAAAAAATATAATGGACTATACATCGTCCATTTTTCATAAAAAAATTATTTCATGCAAATAATATAATGGACTATACATCATCCATTTTTCATAAAAAAAAAATTTCATGCATCGTTACTTTTTCAAACAAAAAAGTTTTTCATGGAAAAAATATAATGGACTATACATCGTTTAATTTTCATAAAAAAAAATATTTCATGAAAAAAATATAATGGACTATACATCGTCCATTTTTCGTAAAAAAATTATTTCATGCAAGAAATATAATGGACTATACATCGTCCATTTTTCATAAAAAAATTATCTCATGCAAAAAATATAATGGACTGTACATCGATACTTTTTCAAACAAAAAATTTTTTCATGGGAAAAATATAATGGACTATACATTGTCCATTTTTTATGGAAAAAAATTAAATGGAGTATGCATCGACAATTTTTTATGCAAAAAATTAAATGGACTGTACATCGTTACTTTTTCAGCAAAAAAATTTTTAATGCAAAAAATTAAATGGACTGTACATCGTTACTTTCTCAAGCAAAAAATTTTTCATGCAAAAAATATAATGGACTATACATCGTGCATTTTTCATAAAAAAATTATTTCATGCAAAAAATATAATGGACTATACATCGTCCATTTTTCATAAAAAAATTATTTCATGCAAAAAATAAAATGGACTATACATCGTCCATTTTTCATAAAAAAAATTATTTCACGCAAAAAATATAATGGACTATACATCGTCCATTTTTCATAAAAAAATTATTTCATGCAAAATATATAATGGACTATACATAGTCCATTTATTATGCAAAAAAATTAAATGGAGTATGCATCGACAATTTTTTATGGAAAAAATTAAATGGACTGTACATCGTTACTTTTTCAAAAAAAAATTTTTTCATGCAAAAAATATAATGGACTATACATCGTCCATTTTTCATAAAAAAATTATTTCATGCAAAAAATATAATGGACTATACATCGTCTATTTTTTATGCAAAAAAATTAAATGGAGTATGCATCGACAATTTTTCATGCAAAAAATTAAATGGACTGTACATCGTTACTTTCTCAAGCAAAAAAATTGTTCATGCAAAAAATATAATGGACTATACATCGTCTATTTTTCATAAAAAAATTATTTCATGCCAAAAATATAATGGACTATACATCGTCCATTTTTCATAAAAAGATTATTTCATGCAAAAAATATAACAGACTATACATCTTCCATTTTTATGCATAAAAAATTAAATGGAGTATGCATCGTACATTTTTTATGCAAAAAAATTAAATGGAGTATGCATCGACAATTTTTCATGGAAAAAATTAAATGGACTGTACATCGTTACTTTTTCAAACAAAAAATTTGTTCATGCAAAAAATATAATGGACTATACATCGTGCATTCTTTATAAAAAAATTATTTCATGCAAAAACTATAAGGGACAATACATCGTCCATTTTTCATAAAAAGATTATTTAATGCAAAAAATATAATGGGCTATACATCGTCCATTTTTTATAGAAAAAATATGCATCGACAATTTTTCATGCAAAAAATTAAATGGACTGTACATCGTTACTTTCTCAAGCAAAATATTTTTCATACAAAAAATATAATGGACTATACATCGTGCATTTTTCATAAAAAAATTATTTCATGCAAAAAATATAATGGACTATACATCGTCCATTTTTCATAAAAAAAATTATTCCATGCCAAAAATATAATGGACTATACATCGTCCATTTTTCATAAAAAAATTATTTCATGCAAAAAATATAATGGACTATACATCGTCCATTTTTCATAAAAAAATTATTTCATGTAAAAAATATAATGGACTATACATCGTCCATTTTTCATAAAAAAAATTATTTCACGCAAAAAATATAATGGACTATACATCGTCCATTTTTCATAAAAAAATTATTTCATGCAAAAAATATAATGGACTATATATACATCGTCCATTTTCATAAAAAAATTATTTCATGCAAAAAATATAATGGACTATACATCATCCATTTTTCATAAAAAAAATTTCATGCATCGTTACTTTCTCACGCAAAAAAATTTTTCATGCAAAAAATATAATGGACTATACATCGTCTATTTTTCAAAAAAAAATTATTTCATGCAAAAAATATAATGGACTATACATCGTCCATTTTTCATAAAAAAATTATTTCATGCAAAAAATATAATATAAAATAAAGATATAATACATCGTCCATTTTTCATAAAAAAGTTTTTTATGCAAAAAATATAATGGACTATACATCGTCCATTTTTCATAAAAAAATTATCTCATGCAAAAAATATAATGGACTGTATGTACATCGTTAGTTTTTCAAACAAACAATTTTTTCATGCAAAAAATATAATGGACTATACATTGTCCATTTTTTATAGAAAAAAATTAAATTGAGTATGCATCGACAATTTTTCATGCAAAAAATTAAATACACTGTACATCGTTACTTTCTCAAGCAAAAAAATTTTTCATGCAAAAAATATAATGGACTATACATCGTGCATTTTCCATAAAAAAATTATTTCTTGCAAAAAATATAATAGACTATACATCGTCCATTTTTCATAAAAAAACTATTCCATGCCAAAAATATAATTTACTATACATCATCCATTTTTCATAAAAAAATTATTTCATGCATCGTTACTTTTTCAAACAAAAATGTTTTTCATGCAAAAAATATAATGGACTATACATCGTCCATTTTTCATAAAAAAAATATCTCATGCAAAAAATATAATGGACTATACATCGTCCATTGTTCATAAAAAAATTATCTCATGTAAAAAATATAATGGACTATACATCTTCTATTTTTCATAAAAAAAAATATTTCATGCAAAAACTATAATGGACTATACATCGTCTATTTTTCATAAATAAAATTAATTCATGCAAAAAATATAATGGACTATACATCGTCCATTTTTCATAAAAAAATTATTTCATGCAAAAAATATAATGGACTATACATCGTCCATTTTTCATAAAAAAATTATTTCATGCAAACAATATAATGGACTATACATCGTCCAATTTTTATAAAAAAATTATTTCATGCAAAAAATATAATAGACTATGCATCGTCCACTTTTCATAAAAAAATTATTTCCTGCCAAAAATACAAATCGTCTATTTTTCATTAAAAAAAATTATTTCATGCATCGTTACTTTTTCAAACAAAAAATTTTTCATGCAAAAAATATAATCGTCCATTTTTTATAAAAAAATTTTTTCATGCAAAAAATATAATGGACTATACATTGTCCATTTTTCATAAAAAAATTTTTAATGCAAAAAATATAATGGACTATACATCGTCTATTTTTCATAAAAAAAATATTTCATGCAAAAAATATAATGGACTATATACATCGTCCATTTTTCATAAAAAAATTATTTCATGCAAAAAATATAATGGACTATACATCGTCCATTTTTTCATAAAAAAATTATTTCATGCAAAAAATATAATGGACTATACATCATCCATTTTTCATAAAAAAAAATTTCATGCATCGTTACTTTTTCAAACAAAAAAGTTTTTCATGCAAAAAATATAATGGACTATACATCGTCCATTTTTCATAAAAAAAATTATCTCATACAAAAAATATAATGGACTATACATCGTCTATTTTTCATAAAAAAAATTATCTCATGCAAAAAATATAATGGACTATACATCGTCTATTTTTCATTAAAAAAAATTATTTCATGCATCGTTACTTTTTCAAACAAACAATTTTTTCGTGCAAAAAATATAATGGACTATACATAGTCCATTTATTATGCAAAAAAATTAAATGGAGTATGCATCGACAATTTTTCATACAAAAAATTAAATAGACTGTATATCGTTACTTTCTCAAGCAAAAAACTTTTTCATGCAAAAAATATAATGGACTATACATCATCTATTTTTCATAAAAAAATTATTTCATGCCAAAAATATAATGGACTATACATCGTCCATTTTTCATAAAAAAATTATTTTATGCAAACAATATAATGGACTATACATTGTCCATTTTTTATGGAAAAAAATTAAATGGAGTATGCATCGACAATTTTTTATGCAAAAAATTAAATGGACTGTACAACGTTACTTTTTCAAACAAAAAAATTTTTCATGCAAAAAATTAAATAGACTGTACATCGTTACTTTCTCAAGCAAAAAATTTTTCATGCAAAAAATATAATGGACTATACATCGTGCATTTTTCATAAAAAAATAATTTCATGCCAAAAATATAATGGACTATACATCGTCCATTTTTTATGCAAAAAAATTAAATGGACTGTACATCGTTACTTTTTCAAACAAACAATTTTTTCATGGAAAAAATATAGTGGACTATACATTGTCCATTTTTTATGGAAAAAAATTAAATGGAGTATGCATCGGCAACTTTTCATGCAAAAAATTAAATGGACTGTACATCGTTACTTTTTGAAACAAAAAATTTGTTCATGCAAAAAATATAATGGACTATACATCGTGCATTCTTTATAAAAAAATTATTTCATGCAAAAACTATAATGGAAAATACATCGTCCATTTTTCATAAAAAGATTATTTCATGCAAAAAATATAATGGACTATACATCGTCCATTTTTTATAGAAAAAATATGCATCGACAATTTTTCATGCAAAAAATTAAATGGACTGTACATCGTTACTTTCTCAAGCAAAAAAATTTTTCATGCAAAAAATATAATGGACTATATATACATCGTCTATTTTTCATAAAAAAATTATTTCATGCCAAAAATATAATGGACTATACATCGTCCATTTTTTATGCAAAAAAAAAATTAAATGGACTGTACATCGTTACTTTTTCAAACAAACAATATAATGGACTATACATCGTCCATTTTTTATAGAAAAAATATGCATCGACAATTTTTCATGCAAAAAATTAAATGGACTGTACATCGTTACTTTCTCAAGCAAAAAAATTTTTCATGCAAAAAATATAATAGACTACATCGTCCATTTTTCATAAAAAAATTATTTCATGCCAAAAATATAAATCGTCTATTTTTCATAAAAAAAATTATTTCATGCATCGTTACTTTTTCAAAAAAAAAAAATTTTCATGCAAAAAATATAATGGACTATACATCGTCCGTTTTTCATAAAAAAATTATTTCATGCAAAAAATATAATGGACTATACATCGTCCATTTTCCATAAAAAAATTATTTCATGCAAAAAATATAATAGACTATACATCGTCCATTTTTCATAAAAAAATTATTTCATGCCAAAAATATAAATCGTCTATTTTTCATAAAAAAAATTATTTCATGCATCGTTACTTTTTCAAAAAAAAATAATTTTCATGCAAAAAATATAATAGACTATACATCGTCCGTTTTTCATAAAAAAATTATTTCATGCAAAAAATATAATGGACTATACATCGTCTATTTTTCATTAAAAAATTATTTCATGCCAAAAATATAATGGACTATACATCGTCTATTTTTCATAAAAAAAAATTATTTCATGCAAAAAATATAATGGACTACATCGTCTATTTTTCATTAAAAAATTATTTCATGCCAAAAATATAATGGACTATACATCGTCTATTTTTCATAAAAAAAATTATTTCATGCAAAAAATATAATGGACTATACATCGTCCATTTTTCATAAAAAAATTATCTCATGCAAAAAATATAATGGACTATAATCGTCCGTTTTTCATAAAAAAATTATTTCATGCAAAAAATATAATGGACTATACATCGTCTATTTTTCATTAAAAAATTATTTCATGCCAAAAATATAATGGACTATACATCGTCTATTTTTCATAAAAAAAAATTATTTCATGCAAAAAATATAATGGACTATACATCGTCTATTTTTCATTAAAAAATTATTTCATGCCAAAAATATAATGGACTATACATCGTCTATTCTTCATAAAAAAAAATTATTTCATGCAAAAAATATAATGGACTATACATCGTCTATTTTTCATTAAAAAATTATTTCATGCCAAAAATATAATGGACTATACATCGTCTATTTTTCATAAAAAAAATTATTTCATGCAAAAAATATAATGGACTATACATCGTCCATTTTTCATAAAAAAATAATTTCATGCCAAAAATATAATGGACTATACATCGTCCATTTTTTATGCAAAAAAATTAAATGGACTGTACATCGTTACTTTTTCAAACAAACAATTTTTTCATGGAAAAAATATAGTGGACTATACATTGTCCATTTTTTATGGAAAAAAATTAAATGGAGTATGCATCGGCAACTTTTCATGCAAAAAATTAAATGGACTGTACATCGTTACTTTTTGAAACAAAAAATTTGTTCATGCAAAAAATATAATGGACTATACATCGTGCATTCTTTATAAAAAAATTATTTCATGCAAAAACTATAATGGAAAATACATCGTCCATTTTTCATAAAAAGATTATTTCATGCAAAAAATATAATGGACTATACATCGTCCATTTTTTATAGAAAAAATATGCATCGACAATTTTTCATGCAAAAAATTAAATGGACTGTACATCGTTACTTTCTCAAGCAAAAAAATTTTTCATGCAAAAAATATAATGGACTATATATACATCGTCTATTTTTCATAAAAAAATTATTTCATGCCAAAAATATAATGGACTATACATCGTCCATTTTTTATGCAAAAAAAAAATTAAATGGACTGTACATCGTTACTTTTTCAAACAAACAATATAATGGACTATACATCGTCCATTTTTTATAGAAAAAATATGCATCGACAATTTTTCATGCAAAAAATTAAATGGACTGTACATCGTTACTTTCTCAAGCAAAAAAATTTTTCATGCAAAAAATATAATAGACTACATCGTCCATTTTTCATAAAAAAATTATTTCATGCCAAAAATATAAATCGTCTATTTTTCATAAAAAAAATTATTTCATGCATCGTTACTTTTTCAAAAAAAAAAAATTTTCATGCAAAAAATATAATGGACTATACATCGTCCGTTTTTCATAAAAAAATTATTTCATGCAAAAAATATAATGGACTATACATCGTTCATTTTCCATAAAAAAATTATTTCATGCAAAAAATATAATAGACTATACATCGTCCATTTTTCATAAAAAAATTATTTCATGCCAAAAATATAAATCGTCTATTTTTCATAAAAAAAATTATTTCATGCATCGTTACTTTTTCAAAAAAAAATAATTTTCATGCAAAAAATATAATAGACTATACATCGTCCGTTTTTCATAAAAAAATTATTTCATGCAAAAAATATAATGGACTATACATCGTCTATTTTTCATTAAAAAATTATTTCATGCCAAAAATATAATGGACTATACATCGTCTATTTTTCATAAAAAAAAATTATTTCATGCAAAAAATATAATGGACTATACATCGTCTATTTTTCATTAAAAAATTATTTCATGCCAAAAATATAATGGACTATACATCGTCTATTTTTCATAAAAAAAATTATTTCATGCAAAAAATATAATGGACTATACATCGTCCATTTTTCATAAAAAAATTATCTCATGCAAAAAATATAATGGACTATAATCGTCCGTTTTTCATAAAAAAATTATTTCATGCAAAAAATATAATGGACTATACATCGTCCATTGTTCATAAAAAAATTATCTCATGTAAAAAATATAATGGACTATACATCTTCTATTTTTCATAAAAAAAAATATTTCATGCAAAAACTATAATGGACTATACATCGTCTATTTTTCATAAATAAAATTAATTCATGCAAAAAATATAATGGACTATACATCGTCCATTTTTCATAAAAAAATTATTTCATGCAAAAAATATAATGGACTATACATCGTCCATTTTTCATAAAAAAATTATTTCATGCAAACAATATAATGGACTATACATCGTCCAATTTTTATAAAAAAATTATTTCATGCAAAAAATATAATAGACTATGCATCGTCCACTTTTCATAAAAAAATTATTTCCTGCCAAAAATACAAATCGTCTATTTTTCATTAAAAAAAATTATTTCATGCATCGTTACTTTTTCAAACAAAAAATTTTTCATGCAAAAAATATAATCGTCCATTTTTTATAAAAAAATTTTTTCATGCAAAAAATATAATGGACTATACATTGTCCATTTTTCATAAAAAAATTTTTAATGCAAAAAATATAATGGACTATACATCGTCTATTTTTCATAAAAAAAATATTTCATGCAAAAAATATAATGGACTATATACATCGTCCATTTTTCATAAAAAAATTATTTCATGCAAAAAATATAATGGACTATACATCGTCCATTTTTTCATAAAAAAATTATTTCATGCAAAAAATATAATGGACTATACATCATCCATTTTTCATAAAAAAAAATTTCATGCATCGTTACTTTTTCAAACAAAAAAGTTTTTCATGCAAAAAATATAATGGACTATACATCGTCCATTTTTCATAAAAAAAATTATCTCATACAAAAAATATAATGGACTATACATCGTCTATTTTTCATAAAAAAAATTATCTCATGCAAAAAATATAATGGACTATACATCGTCTATTTTTCATTAAAAAAAATTATTTCATGCATCGTTACTTTTTCAAACAAACAATTTTTTCGTGCAAAAAATATAATGGACTATACATCGTCCATTTATTATGCAAAAAAATTAAATGGAGTATGCATCGACAATTTTTCATACAAAAAATTAAATAGACTGTATATCGTTACTTTCTCAAGCAAAAAACTTTTTCATGCAAAAAATATAATGGACTATACATCATCTATTTTTCATAAAAAAATTATTTCATGCCAAAAATATAATGGACTATACATCGTCCATTTTTCATAAAAAAATTATTTTATGCAAACAATATAATGGACTATACATTGTCCATTTTTTATGGAAAAAAATTAAATGGAGTATGCATCGACAATTTTTTATGCAAAAAATTAAATGGACTGTACAACGTTACTTTTTCAAACAAAAAAATTTTTCATGCAAAAAATTAAATAGACTGTACATCGTTACTTTCTCAAGCAAAAAATTTTTCATGCAAAAAATATAATGGACTATACATCGTGCATTTTTCATAAAAAAATAATTTCATGCCAAAAATATAATGGACTATACATCGTCCATTTTTTATGCAAAAAAATTAAATGGACTGTACATCGTTACTTTTTCAAACAAACAATTTTTTCATGGAAAAAATATAGTGGACTATACATTGTCCATTTTTTATGGAAAAAAATTAAATGGAGTATGCATCGGCAACTTTTCATGCAAAAAATTAAATGGACTGTACATCGTTACTTTTTGAAACAAAAAATTTGTTCATGCAAAAAATATAATGGACTATACATCGTGCATTCTTTATAAAAAAATTATTTCATGCAAAAACTATAATGGAAAATACATCGTCCATTTTTCATAAAAAGATTATTTCATGCAAAAAATATAATGGACTATACATCGTCCATTTTTTATAGAAAAAATATGCATCGACAATTTTTCATGCAAAAAATTAAATGGACTGTACATCGTTACTTTCTCAAGCAAAAAAATTTTTCATGCAAAAAATATAATGGACTATATATACATCGTCTATTTTTCATAAAAAAATTATTTCATGCCAAAAATATAATGGACTATACATCGTCCATTTTTTATGCAAAAAAAAAATTAAATGGACTGTACATCGTTACTTTTTCAAACAAACAATATAATGGACTATACATCGTTCATTTTTTATAGAAAAAATATGCATCGACAATTTTTCATGCAAAAAATTAAATGGACTGTACATCGTTACTTTCTCAAGCAAAAAAATTTTTCATGCAAAAAATATAATAGACTACATCGTCCATTTTTCATAAAAAAATTATTTCATGCCAAAAATATAAATCGTCTATTTTTCATAAAAAAAATTATTTCATGCATCGTTACTTTTTCAAAAAAAAAAAATTTTCATGCAAAAAATATAATGGACTATACATCGTCCGTTTTTCATAAAAAAATTATTTCATGCAAAAAATATAATGGACTATACATCGTCCATTTTCCATAAAAAAATTATTTCATGCAAAAAATATAATAGACTATACATCGTCCATTTTTCATAAAAAAATTATTTCATGCCAAAAATATAAATCGTCTATTTTTCATAAAAAAAATTATTTCATGCATCGTTACTTTTTCAAAAAAAAATAATTTTCATGCAAAAAATATAATAGACTATACATCGTCCGTTTTTCATAAAAAAATTATTTCATGCAAAAAATATAATGGACTATACATCGTCTATTTTTCATTAAAAAATTATTTCATGCCAAAAATATAATGGACTATACATCGTCTATTTTTCATAAAAAAAAATTATTTCATGCAAAAAATATAATGGACTATACATCGTCTATTTTTCATTAAAAAATTATTTCATGCCAAAAATATAATGGACTATACATCGTCTATTTTTCATAAAAAAAATTATTTCATGCAAAAAATATAATGGACTATACATCGTCCATTTTTCATAAAAAAATTATCTCATGCAAAAAATATAATGGACTATAATCGTCCGTTTTTCATAAAAAAATTATTTCATGCAAAAAATATAATGGACTATACATCGTCTATTTTTCATTAAAAAATTATTTCATGCCAAAAATATAATGGACTATACATCGTCTATTTTTCATAAAAAAAAATTATTTCATGCAAAAAATATAATGGACTATACATCGTCTATTTTTCATTAAAAAATTATTTCATGCCAAAAATATAATGGACTATACATCGTCTATTCTTCATAAAAAAAAATTATTTCATGCAAAAAATATAATGGACTATACATCGTCTATTTTTCATTAAAAAATTATTTCATGCCAAAAATATAATGGACTATACATCGTCTATTTTTCATAAAAAAAATTATTTCATGCAAAAAATATAATGGACTATACATCGTCCATTTTTCATAAAAAAATTATCTCATGCAAAAAATATAATGGACTATAATCGTCCGTTTTTCATAAAAAAATTATTTCATGCAAAAAATATAATGGACTATACATCGTCTATTTTTCATTAAAAAATTATTTCATGCCAAAAATATAATGGACTATACATCGTCCATTTTTCATAAAAAAATTATTTCATGCAAAAAATATAATACATAGTCCATTTTTTATGCAAAAAAAAAAATTAAATGGAGTACGCATCGACAATTTTTCATGCAAAAAATTAAATTGACTGTACATCGTTACTTTTTCAAACAAACAATTTTTTCATGCAAAAAAATATAATGGACTATACATCGTCCGTTTTTCATAAAAAAATTATTTCATGCAAAAAATATAATGGACTATACATCGTCTATTTTTCATTAAAAAATTATTTCATGCCAAAAATATGATGGACTATACATCGTCCATTTTTCATAAAAAAATTATTCCATGGAAAACATATAATATAAAATAAAAATATAATACATCGTCCATTTTTCATAAAAAAATTATTTCATGGAAAAAATATAAGGGACTATACATCGTCCATTTTTCATTAAAAAATTATTTCATGCAAAAAATATAATGGACTATACATCGTCCATTTTTCATAAAAAAATTGTTCATGCAAAAAATATAATGGATAATTTTTCATGGAAAAAATTAAATGGACTGTACATCGTTACTTTCTCACGCAAAAAAATTTTTCATGCAACAAATATAATGGACTATAATCGTCTATTTTTCAAAAAAAAATTATTTAATGCAAAAAATATAATGGACTATACATCGTCCATTTTTCATAAAAAAATTATCTCATGCAAAAAATATAATAGACTGTACATCGTTAGTTTTTCAAACAAACAATTTTTTCATGCAAAAAATATAATGGACTATACATTGTCCATTTTTTCTGGAAAAAAATTAAATTGAGTATGCATCGACAATTTTTCATGCAAAAAATTAAATAGACTGTACATCGTTACTTTCTCAAGCAAAAAAATTTTTCATGCAAAAAATATAATGGACTATACATCGTCTATTTTTCATAAAAAAATTATTTCATGCAAAAAATATAATGGACTATACATCCATTTTTCATAAAAAAATTATTTCATGTAAAAAATATAATGGACTATACATCGTCCATTTTTCATAAAAAATTTATTTTATGCTAATAATATAATGGACTATACATTGTCCATTTTTTCTGGAAAAAAATTAAATTGAGTATGCATCGACAATTTTTTATGCAAAAAATTAGATAGACTGTACATCGTTACTTTCTCAAGCAAAAAAATTTTTCATGGAAAAAATATAATGGACTATATATACATCGTCTATTTTTCATAAAAAAATTATTTCATGCAAAAAATATAATGGACTATACATCATCCATTTTTCATAAAAAAATTATTTCATGCAACGTTACTTTTTCAAACAAAAAAATTTTTCATGCAAAAAATTAAATGGACTTTACATCGTTACTTTTTCAAACAAAAGATTTTTTCATGCAAAAAATATAATGGACTATACATCGTGCATTTTCCATAAAAAAATTATTTCTTGCAAAAAATATAATAGACTATACATCGTCCATTTTTCATAAAAAAATTATTTCATGTAAAAAATATAATGGACTATACATCGTCCATTTTTCATAACAAAAATATCTCATGCAAAAAATATAATGGACTATACATCGCCCATTGTTCATAAAAAAATTATCTCATGCAAAAAATATAATATATATATTTTTCATAAAAAAAAATATTTCATGCAAAAAATATAATGGACTATACATCGTTTATTTTTCATAAAAAAAATTAATTCATGCAAAAAATATAATGGACTATACATCGTCCATTTTTCATAAAAAAATTATTTCATGCAAAAAATATAATGGACTATACATCGTCCATTTTTCATAAAAAAATTATTTCATGCAAACAATATAATGGACTATACATCGTCCATTTTTTATAAAAAAATTATTTCATGCAAAAAATATAATAGACTATACATCGTCCATTTTTCATAAAAAAATTATTTCATGCCAAAAATACAAATCGTCTATTTTTCATTAAAAAAAATTATTTCATGCATCGTTACTTTTTCAAACAAAAAAATTTTTCATGCAAAAAATATAATCGTCCATTTTTCATAAAAAAATTTTTTCATGCAAAAAATATAATGGACTATACATCGTGCATTCTTTATAAAAAAATTATTTCATGCAAAAACTATAATGGAAAATACATCGTCCATTTTTCATAAAAAAATTATTTCATGCCAAAAATACAAATCGTCTATTTTTCATTAAAAAAAATTATTTCATGCATCGTTACTTTTTCAAACAAAAAAATTTTTCATGCAAAAAATATAATCGTCCATTTTTCATAAAAAAAATTTTTAATGCAAAAAATATAATGGACTATACATCGTGCATTCTTTATAAAAAAATTATTTCATGCAAAAACTATAATGGAAAATACATCGTCCATTTTTCATAAAAAAATTATTTCATGAAAAAAAATATAATGGACTATACATCGTCCATTTATCATACAAAAATTATTTCATGCAAACAATATAATGGACTATACATCGTCCATTTTTTATAAAAAAATTATTTCATGCAAAAAATATAATAGACTATACATCGTCCATTTTTCATAAAAAAAAATTTCATGCATGGTTACTTTTTCAAACAAAAAAATTAATTCATGCAAAAAATATAATGGACTATACATCGTCCATTTTTCATAAAAAAATTATTTCATGCAAAAAATATAATGGACTATACATCGTCCATTTTTCATAAAAAAATTATTTCATGCAAACAATATAATGGACTATACATCGTCCATTTTTTATAAAAAAATTATTTCATGCAAAAAATATAATATAAAATAAAAATATAATACATCGTCCATTTTTCATAAAAAAATTATTTCATGCAAACAATATAATGGCCTATACATCGTCTATTTTTCATAAAAAAAATTATTTCATGCAAAAAATATAATGGACTATACATCGTCTATTTTTCATAAAAAAAATATTTCATGGAAAAAATATAATGGACTATACATCGTCTATTTTTCATAAAAAAATTATTTCATGCAAAAAATATAATGGACTATACATCGTCCATTTTTCATAAAAAAATTATTTCATGCAAAAAATATAATATAAAATAAAAATATAATACATCGTCCATTTTTCATAAAAAAATTATTTCATGCAAACAATATAATGGACTATACATCGTCCATTTTTATAAAAAAATTATTTCATGCAAAAAATATAATATAAAATAAAAATATAATACATCGTCCATTTTTCATAAAAAAATTATTTCATACCAAAAATACAAATCGTCTGTTTTTCATAAAAAAAATTATTTCATGCATCGTTACTTTTTCAAACAAAACAATTTTTCATGCAAAAAATATAATGGACTATACATTGTCTATTTTTCATAAAAAAAAAATATTTCATGCAAAAAATATAATGGACTAGTCATCGTCTATTTTTCATAAAAAAATCATTTCATGCAAAAAATATAATGGACTTTATATACATAGTCCATTTTTCATAAAAAAATTATTTCATGCAAAAAATATAATGGACTTATACATCGTCCATTTTTCATAAAAAAAATTTTTCATGCAAAAAATATAATGAACTATACATCGTCTATTTTTCATAAAAAAAAATTATTTCATGCAAACAATATAATGGACTATACATCGTCAATTTTTCATAAAAAAATTTTTCATGCAAAAAATATAATGGACGTCGTCTATTTTTCATAAAACAATTATTTCATGGAAAAAAATATTATGGACTATACATCGTCTATTTTTCATAAAAAAATTATTTCATGCAAAAAATATAATGGACTATATATACATCGTCCATTTTTAATAAAAAAAATTATTACATGCAAAAAATATAATGGACTATACATCGTCCATTTTTCATAAAAAAATTATCTCATGCAAAAAATATAATGGACTATACATCGTCCATTTTTCATAAAAAAATTATTTCATGCAAAAAATATAATGGACTATACATCGTCTATTTTTCATAAAAACAAATATTTCATGCAAAAAATATAATGGACTATACATCGTCTATTTTTCATAAAAAAAATTATTTCATGCAAAAAATATAATGGACTATACATCGTCTATTTTTCATTAAAAAATTATTTCATGCCAAAAATATAATGGACTATACATCGTCCATTTTTCATAAAAAAATTATCTCATGCAAAAAATATAATGGACTATACATCGTCTATTTTTCATAAAAACAAATATTTCATGCAAAAAATATAATGGACTATACATCGTCTATTTTTCATAAAAAAAATTATTTCATGCAAAAAATATAATGGACTATACATCGTCCATTTTTCATAAAAAAATTATTTCATGCAAAAAATATAATATAAAATAAAAATATAATACATCGTCCATTTTTCATAAAAAAATTATTTCATACAAAAAATATAATGGACTATACATCGTCCATTTTTCATAAAAAACTTATTTCATGCAAAAAATATAATGGACTACATATCGTCCATTTTTTATGCAAAAAAATTAAATGGAGTACGCATCGACAATTTTTATGCAAAAATTAAATGGACTGTACATCGTTACTTTTTCCAAAAAAAATTTTTTCATGCAAAAAATATAATGGACTATATATCATCCATTTTTCATAAAAAAATTATTTCATTCAAAAAATATAATGGACTATACATCATCCATTTTTCATAAAAAAAAAAAATTCATGCATCGTTACTTTTTCAAACAAAAAACTTTTTCATGTAAAAAATATAATGGACTATAATCGTCCATTTTTCATAAAAAAATTATCTCATGCAAAAAATATAATGGACTATACATCGTCCATTTTTCATAAAAAAATTATCTCATGCAAAAAATATAATGGACTATACATCGTCCATTTTTCATAAAAAAATTATTTCATGCATCGTTACTTTTTCAAACAAAAAAGTTTTTCATGCAAAAAATATAATGGACTATACATCGTCCATTTTGCATAAAAAAAATATCTCATGCAAAAATTATAATGGACCATACATCGTCTATTTTTCATTAAAAAATTATTTCATGCAAAAAATATAATGGACTATACATAGTCCATTTATTATGCAAAAAAATTAAATGGAGTATGCATCGACAATTTTTCATACAAAAAATTAAATAGACTGTACATCGTTACTTTCTTAAGCAAAAAACTTTTTCATGCAAAAAATATAATGGACTATACATCGTCCATTTTTCATAAAAAAATTATTTCATGCAAAAAATATAATGGATTGATTATACATCATCCATTTTTCATAAAAAAAAATTTCATGCATCGTTACTTTTTCAAACAAAAAAGTTTTTCATGCAAAAAATATAATGGACTATACATCGTCCATTTTTCATAAAAAAATTATTTCATGCCAAAAATATAAATCGTCTATTTTTCATAAAAAAAATTATTTCATGCATCGTTACTTTTTCAAAAAAAAAAAAAATTTCATGCAAAAAATATATTGGACTATACATCGTCCGGTTTTCATAAAAAAATTATTTCATGCAAAAAATATAATGGACTATACATCGTCTATTTTTCATAAAAACAAATATTTCATGCAAAAAATATAATGGACTATACATCGTCCATTTTTCATAAAAAAAATATTTTATGCAAACAATATAATGGACTATACATTGTCCATTTTTTATGGAAAAAAATTAAATGGAATATGCATCGATAATTTTTTATGCAAAAAATTAAATGGACTGTACAACGTTACTTTTTCAAACAAAAAAATTTTTCATGCAAAAAATTAAATGGACTGTACATCGTTACTTTCTCAAGCAAAAAATTTTTCATGCAAAAAATATAATGGACTATACATCGTCCATTTTTCATAAAAAAATTATTTCATGCAAAAAATATAATGGATTAATTATACATCATCCATTTTTCATAAAAAAAAATTTCATGCATCGTTACTTTTTCAAACAAAAAAGTTTTTCATGCAAAAAATATAATGGACTATACATCGTCCATTTTTCATAAAAAAATTATTTCATGCCAAAAATATAAATCGTCTATTTTTCATAAAAAAAATTATTTCATGCATCGTTACTTTTTCAAAAAAAAAAAAAATTTTCATGCAAAAAATATATTGGACTATACATCGTCCGTTTTTCATAAAAAAATTATTTCATGCAAAAAATATAATGGACTATACATCGTCTATTTTTCATTAAAAAATTATTTCATGCCAAAAATATAATGGACTATACATCGTCCATTTTTCATAAAAAACTTATTTCATACAAAAAATATAATGGACTATACATCGTCCATTTTTCATTATAAAATTATTTCATGCAAAAAATATAATGGACTATACATCGTCCATTTTTCATAAAAAAATTGTTCATGCAAAAAATATAATGGACTATACATCGTCCATTTTTCATAAAAAAATTTTTAATGCAAAAAATATAATGGACTAATATACATCGTCTATTTTTCATAAAAGAAAATTTTCATTCAAAAAATATAATGGGCTATACATCGTCCATTTTTTATAAAAAAATTATTTCATGCAAAAAATATAATGGACTATATATACATCGTCCATTTTTCATAAAAAAATTATTTCATGCAAAAAATATAATGGACTATATATACATCGTCCATTTTTCATAAAAAAATTATTTCATGCAAAAAATATAATGGACTATACATCGTCCATTTTTCATAAAAAATTTATTTTATGCAAACAATATAATGGACTATACATTGTCCATTTTTTATGGAAAAAAATTAAATGTAGTATGCATCGACAATTTTTTATGCAAAAAATTAAATGGACTGTACATCGTTACTTTCTCAAACAAAAAAATTTTTCATGGAAAAAATTAAATGGACTGTACATCGTTACTTTCTCACGCAAAAAAATTTTTCATGCAACAAATATAATGGACTATACATCGTCTATTTTTCCAAAAAAAATTATTTAATGCAAAAAATATAATGGACTATACATCGTCCATTGTTCATAAAAAAATTATCTCATGCAAAAAATATAATGGACTATACATCGTCTATTTTTCATAAAAAAAATTATCTCATGCAAAAAATATAATGGACTATACACCGTCTATTTTTCATTTAAAAATTATTTCATGGAAAAAATATAATGGACTATACCATCGTCCATTTTTCATAAAAAAATTATTTCATGCAAAAAATATAATGGACTATACATCGTCCATTTTTCATAAAAACATTATCTAATGCAAAAAATATAATGGACTATACATCGTCCATTTTTCATAAAAAAATTATTTCGTGCCAAAAATATAATGGACTATACATTGTCCATTTTTTATGGAAAAAAAATTAAATGGAGTATGCATCGACAATTTTTTATGCAAAAAATTAAATGGAGTATGCATCGACAATTTTTTATGCAAAAAATTAAATGGACTGTACATCGTTACTTTTTCAAGCAAAATAATTTTTCATGCAAAAAATATAATGGACTATACATCGTCTATTTTTCATAAAAAAATTATTTCATGCAAAAAATATAATGGACTATACATCGTCCATTTTTCATAAAAAAATTATTTCATGCAAATAATATAATGGACTATACATCATCCATTTTTCATAAAAAAAAAAATTTCATGCATCGTTACTTTTTCAAACAAAAAAGTTTTTCATGCAAAAAATATAATGGACTATACATCGTTTAATTTTCATAAAAAAAAATATTTCATGAAAAAAATATAATGGACTATACATCGTCCATTTTTCGTAAAAAAATTATTTCATGCAAGAAATATAATGGACTATACATCGTC
Organism: Nowickia ferox; assembly: GCA_936439885.1. Taxonomy (NCBI): domain Eukaryota; kingdom Metazoa; phylum Arthropoda; class Insecta; order Diptera; family Tachinidae; genus Nowickia; species Nowickia ferox. The sequence continues at coordinate 88,180,926 of OW387025.1, read as the reverse complement.
CATTTTTCATAAAAAAATTATCTCATGCAAAAAATATAATGGACTGTACATCGATACTTTTTCAAACAAAAAATTTTTTCATGGGAAAAATATAATGGACTATACATTGTCCATTTTTTATGGAAAAAAATTAAATGGAGTATGCATCGACAATTTTTTATGCAAAAAATTAAATGGACTGTACATCGTTACTTTTTCAGCAAAAAAATTTTTAATGCAAAAAATTAAATGGACTGTACATCGTTACTTTCTCAAGCAAAAAATTTTTCATGCAAAAAATATAATGGACTATACATCGTGCATTTTTCATAAAAAAATTATTTCATGCAAAAAATATAATGGACTATACATCGTCCATTTTTCATAAAAAAATTATTTCATGCAAAAAATAAAATGGACTATACATCGTCCATTTTTCATAAAAAAAATTATTTCACGCAAAAAATATAATGGACTATACATCGTCCATTTTTCATAAAAAAATTATTTCATGCAAAATATATAATGGACTATACATAGTCCATTTATTATGCAAAAAAATTAAATGGAGTATGCATCGACAATTTTTTATGGAAAAAATTAAATGGACTGTACATCGTTACTTTTTCAAAAAAAAATTTTTTCATGCAAAAAATATAATGGACTATACATCGTCCATTTTTCATAAAAAAATTATTTCATGCAAAAAATATAATGGACTATACATCGTCTATTTTTTATGCAAAAAAATTAAATGGAGTATGCATCGACAATTTTTCATGCAAAAAATTAAATGGACTGTACATCGTTACTTTCTCAAGCAAAAAAATTGTTCATGCAAAAAATATAATGGACTATACATCGTCTATTTTTCATAAAAAAATTATTTCATGCCAAAAATATAATGGACTATACATCGTCCATTTTTCATAAAAAGATTATTTCATGCAAAAAATATAACAGACTATACATCTTCCATTTTTATGCATAAAAAATTAAATGGAGTATGCATCGTACATTTTTTATGCAAAAAAATTAAATGGAGTATGCATCGACAATTTTTCATGCAAAAAATTAAATGGACTGTACATCGTTACTTTTTCAAACAAAAAATTTGTTCATGCAAAAAATATAATGGACTATACATCGTGCATTCTTTATAAAAAAATTATTTCATGCAAAAACTATAAGGGACAATACATCGTCCATTTTTCATAAAAAGATTATTTAATGCAAAAAATATAATGGGCTATACATCGTCCATTTTTTATAGAAAAAATATGCATCGACAATTTTTCATGCAAAAAATTAAATGGACTGTACATCGTTACTTTCTCAAGCAAAATATTTTTCATACAAAAAATATAATGGACTATACATCGTGCATTTTTCATAAAAAAATTATTTCATGCAAAAAATATAATGGACTATACATCGTCCATTTTTCATAAAAAAATTATTCCATGCCAAAAATATAATGGACTATACATCGTCCATTTTTCATAAAAAAATTATTTCATGCAAAAAATATAATGGACTATAAAGTAATAATACATCGTCCATTTTTCATAAAAAAGTTTTTTATGCAAAAAATATAATGGACTATACATCGTCCATTTTTCATAAAAAAATTATCTCATGCAAAAAATATAATGGACTGTATGTACATCGTTAGTTTTTCAAACAAACAATTTTTTCATGCAAAAAATATAATGGACTATACATTGTCCATTTTTTATGGAAAAAAATTAAATTGAGTATGCATCGACAATTTTTCATGCAAAAAATTAAATACACTGTACATCGTTACTTTCTCAAGCAAAAAAATTTTTCATGCAAAAAATATAATGGACTATACATCGTCTATTTTTCATAAAAAAATTATTTCATGCAAAAATATAATGGACTATACATCGTCCATTTTTCATAAAAAAATTATTTCATGTAAAAAATATAATGGACTATACATCGTCCATTTTTCATAAAAAATTTATTTTATGCAAACAATATAATGGACTATACATTGTCCATTTTTTATGGAAAAAAATTAAATGTAGTATGCATCGACAATTTTTTATGCAAAAAATTAAATGGACTGTACATCGTTACTTTTTCAAACAAAAAAATTTTTCATGGAAAAAATATAATGGACTATACATCGTGCATTTTCCATAAAAAAATTATTTCTTGCAAAAAATATAATAGACTATACATCGTCCATTTTTCATAAAAAAACTATTCCATGCCAAAAATATAATTTACTATACATCATCCATTTTTCATAAAAAAATTATTTCATGCATCGTTACTTTTTCAAACAAAAATGTTTTTCATGCAAAAAATATAATGGACTATACATCGTCCATTTTTCATAAAAAAAATATCTCATGCAAAAAATATAATGGACTATACATCGTCCATTGTTCATAAAAAAATTATCTCATGCAAAAAATATAATGGACTATACATCTTCTATTTTTCATAAAAAAAAATATTTCATGCAAAAACTATAATGGACTATACATCGTCTATTTTTCATAAATAAAATTAATTCATGCAAAAAATATAATGGACTATACATCGTCCATTTTTCATAAAAAAATTATTTCATGCAAAAAATATAATGGACTATACATCGTCCATTTTTCATAAAAAAATTATTTCATGCAAACAATATAATGGACTATACATCGTCCAATTTTTATAAAAAAATTATTTCATGCAAAAAATATAATAGACTATACATCGTCCATTTTTCATAAAAAAATTATTTCATGCCAAAAATACAAATCGTCTATTTTTCATTAAAAAAAATTATTTCATGCATCGTTACTTTTTCAAACAAAAAATTTTTCATGCAAAAAATATAATCGTCCATTTTTTATAAAAAAATTTTTTCATGCAAAAAATATAATGGACTATACATTGTCCATTTTTCATAAAAAAATTTTTAATGCAAAAAATATAATGGACTATACATCGTCTATTTTTCATAAAAAAAATATTTCATGCAAAAAATATAATGGACTATACATTGTCCATTTTTTATGGAAACAAATTAAATGGAGTATGCATAGACAATTTTTCATACAAAACATTAAATAGACTGTACATCGTTACTTTCTCAAGCAAAAAACTTTTTCATGCAAAAAATATAATGGACTATACATCATCTATTTTTCATAAAAAAATTATTTCATGCAAAAAATATAATGGACTATACATCGTCCATTTTTCATAAAAAAATTATTTCATGCAAAAAATATAATGGACTATACATCGTCCATTTTTTCATAAAAAAATTATTTCATGCAAAAAATATAATGGACTATACATCATCCATTTTTCATAAAAAAAAATTTCATGCATCGTTACTTTTTCAAACAAAAAAGTTTTTCATGCAAAAAATATAATGGACTATACATCGTCCATTTTTCATAAAAAAATTATCTCATACAAAAAATATAATGGACTATACATCGTCTATTTTTCATAAAAAAAATTATCTCATGCAAAAAATATAATGGACTATACATCGTCTATTTTTCATTAAAAAAAATTATTTCATGCATCGTTACTTTTTCAAACAAACAATTTTTTCGTGCAAAAAATATAATGGACTATACATAGTCCATTTATTATGCAAAAAAATTAAATGGAGTATGCATCGACAATTTTTCATACAAAAAATTAAATAGACTGTATATCGTTACTTTCTCAAGCAAAAAACTTTTTCATGCAAAAAATATAATGGACTATACATCATCTATTTTTCATAAAAAAATTATTTCATGCCAAAAATATAATGGACTATACATCGTCCATTTTTCATAAAAAAATTATTTTATGCAAACAATATAATGGACTATACATTGTCCATTTTTTATGGAAAAAAATTAAATGGAGTATGCATCGACAATTTTTTATGCAAAAAATTAAATGGACTGTACAACGTTACTTTTTCAAACAAAAAAATTTTTCATGCAAAAAATATAATGGACTATACATCGTCTATTTTTTATGCAAAAAAATTAAATGGACTGTACATCGTTACTTTTTCAAACAAACAATTTTTTCATGGAAAAAATATAGTGGACTATACATTGTCCATTTTTTATGGAAAAAAATTAAATGGAGTATGCATCGACAACTTTTCATGCAAAAAATTAAATGGACTGTACATCGTTACTTTTTGAAACAAAAAATTTGTTCATGCAAAAAATATAATGGACTATACATCGTGCATTCTTTATAAAAAAATTATTTCATGCAAAAACTATAATGGAAAATACATCGTCCATTTTTCATAAAAAGATTATTTCATGCAAAAAATATAATGGACTATACATCGTCCATTTTTTATAGAAAAAATATGCATCGACAATTTTTCATGCAAAAAATTAAATGGACTGTACATCGTTACTTTCTCAAGCAAAAAAATTTTTCATGCAAAAAATATAATGGACTATATATACATCGTCTATTTTTCATAAAAAAATTATTTCATGCCAAAAATATAATGGACTATACATCGTCCATTTTTTATGCAAAAAAAAAATTAAATGGACTGTACATCGTTACTTTTTCAAACAAACAATATAATGGACTATACATCGTCCATTTTTTATAGAAAAAATATGCATCGACAATTTTTCATGCAAAAAATTAAATGGACTGTACATCGTTACTTTCTCAAGCAAAAAAATTTTTCATGCAAAAAATATAATAGACTACATCGTCCATTTTTCATAAAAAAATTATTTCATGCCAAAAATATAAATCGTCTATTTTTCATAAAAAAAATTATTTCATGCATCGTTACTTTTTCAAAAAAAAAAAATTTTCATGCAAAAAATATAATGGACTATACATCGTCCGTTTTTCATAAAAAAATTATTTCATGCAAAAAATATAATGGACTATACATCGTCCATTTTCCATAAAAAAATTATTTCATGCAAAAAATATAATAGACTATACATCGTCCATTTTTCATAAAAAAATTATTTCATGCCAAAAATATAAATCGTCTATTTTTCATAAAAAAAATTATTTCATGCATCGTTACTTCTTCAAAAAAAAATAATTTTCATGCAAAAAATATAATAGACTATACATCGTCCGTTTTTCATAAAAAAATTATTTCATGCAAAAAATATAATGGACTATACATCGTCTATTTTTCATTAAAAAATTATTTCATGCCAAAAATATAATGGACTATACATCGTCTATTTTTCATAAAAAAAAATTATTTCATGCAAAAAATATAATGGACTATACATCGTCTATTTTTCATTAAAAAATTATTTCATGCCAAAAATATAATGGACTATACATCGTCTATTTTTCATAAAAAAAATTATTTCATGCAAAAAATATAATGGACTATACATCGTCCATTTTTCATAAAAAAATTATCTCATGCAAAAAATATAATGGACTATAATCGTCCGTTTTTCATAAAAAAATTATTTCATGCAAAAAATATAATGGACTATACATCGTCTATTTTTCATTAAAAAATTATTTCATGCCAAAAATATAATGGACTATACATCGTCTATTTTTCATAAAAAAAAATTATTTCATGCAAAAAATATAATGGACTATACATCGTCTATTTTTCATTAAAAAATTATTTCATGCCAAAAATATAATGGACTATACATCGTCTATTCTTCATAAAAAAAAATTATTTCATGCAAAAAATATAATGGACTATACATCGTCTATTTTTCATTAAAAAATTATTTCATGCCAAAAATATAATGGACTATACATCGTCTATTTTTCATAAAAAAAATTATTTCATGCAAAAAATATAATGGACTATACATCGTCCATTTTTCATAAAAAAATTATCTCATGCAAAAAATATAATGGACTATAATCGTCCGTTTTTCATAAAAAAATTATTTCATGCAAAAAATATAATGGACTATACATCGTCTATTTTTCATTAAAAAATTATTTCATGCCAAAAATATAATGGACTATACATCGTCCATTTTTCATAAAAAAATTATTTCATGCATAAAATATAATACATAGTCCATTTTTTATGCAAAAAAAAAAATTAAATGGAGTACGCATCGACAATTTTTCATGCAAAAAATTAAATTGACTGTACATCGTTACTTTTTCAAACAAACAATTTTTTCATGCAAAAAAATATAATGGACTATACATCGTCCGTTTTTCATAAAAAAATTATTTCATGCAAAAAATATAATGGACTATACATCGTCTATTTTTCATTAAAAAATTATTTCATGCCAAAAATATGATGGACTATACATCGTCCATTTTTCATAAAAAAATTATTCCATGGAAAACATATAATATAAAATAAAAATATAATACATCGTCCATTTTTCATAAAAAAATTATTTCATGGAAAAAATATAAGGGACTATACATCGTCCATTTTTCATTAAAAAATTATTTCATGCAAAAAATATAATGGACTATACATCGTCCATTTTTCATAAAAAAATTGTTCATGCAAAAAATATAATGGATAATTTTTCATGGAAAAAATTAAATGGACTGTACATCGTTACTTTCTCACGCAAAAAAATTTTTCATGCAACAAATATAATGGACTATACATCGTCTATTTTTCAAAAAAAAATTATTTAATGCAAAAAATATAATGGACTATACATCGTCCATTTTTCATAAAAAAATTATCTCATGCAAAAAATATAATGGACTGTACATCGTTAGTTTTTCAAACAAACAATTTTTTCATGCAAAAAATATAATGGACTATACATTGTCCATTTTTTCTGGAAAAAAATTAAATTGAGTATGCATCGACAATTTTTCATGCAAAAAATTAAATAGACTGTAAATCGTTACTTTCTCAAGCAAAAAAATTTTTCATGCAAAAAATATAATGGACTATACATCGTGCATTTTCCATAAAAAAATTATTTCTTGCAAAAAATATAATAGACTATACATCGTCCATTTTTCATAAAAAAATTATTTCATGTAAAAAATATAATGGACTATACATCGTCCATTTTTCATAACAAAAATATCTCATGCAAAAAATATAATGGACTATACATCGCCCATTGTTCATAAAAAAATTATCTCATGCAAAAAATATAATGGACTATACATCGTCTATTTTTCATAAAAAAAAATATTTCATGCAAAAAATATAATGGATTATACATCGTTTATTTTTCATAAAAAAAATTAATTCATGCAAAAAATATAATGGACTATACATCGTCCATTTTTCATAAAAAAATTATTTCATGCAAAAAATATAATGGACTATACATCGTCCATTTTTCATAAAAAAATTATTTCATGCAAACAATATAATGGACTATACATCGTCCATTTTTTATAAAAAAATTATTTCATGCAAAAAATATAATAGACTATACATCGTCCATTTTTCATAAAAAAATTATTTCATGCCAAAAATACAAATCGTCTATTTTTCATTAAAAAAAATTATTTCATGCATCGTTACTTTTTCAAACAAAAAAATTTTTCATGCAAAAAATATAATCGTCCATTTTTCATAAAAAAATTTTTTCATGCAAAAAATATAATGGACTATACATCGTGCATTCTTTATAAAAAAATTATTTCATGCAAAAACTATAATGGAAAATACATCGTCCATTTTTCATAAAAAAATTATTTCATGCAAAAAATATAATGGACTATACATCGTCCATTTATCATACAAAAATTATTTCATGCAAACAATATAATGGACTATACATCGTCCATTTTTTATAAAAAAATTATTTCATGCAAAAAATATAATAGACTATACATCGTCCATTTTTCATAAAAAAAAATTTCATGCATGGTTACTTTTTCAAACAAAAAAATTAATTCATGCAAAAAATATAATGGACTATACATCGTCCATTTTTCATAAAAAAATTATTTCATGCAAAAAATATAATGGACTATACATCGTCCATTTTTCATAAAAAAATTATTTCATGCAAACAATATAATGGACTATACATCGTCCATTTTTTATAAAAAAATTATTTCATGCAAAAAATATAATAGACTATACATCGTCCATTTTTCATAAAAAAAATTATTTCATGCCAAAAATACAAATCGTCTATTTTTCATTAAAAAAAATTATTTCATGCATCGTTACTTTTTCAAACAAAAAAATTAATTCATGCAAAAAATACATCGTCCATTTTTCATAAAAAAATTATTTCATGCAAAAAATATAATGGACTATACATCGTCCATTTTTCATAAAAAAATTATTTCATGCAAACAATATAATGGACTATACATCGTCCATTTTTTATAAAAAAATTATTTCATGCAAAAAATATAATATATACATCGTCCATTTTTCATAAAAAAATTATTTCATGCCAAAAATACAAATCGTCTATTTTTCATTAAAAAAAATTATTTCATGCATCGTTACTTTTTCAAACAAAAAAATTTTTCATGCAAAAAATATAATCGTCCATTTTTCATAAAAAAATTATTTCATGCAAAAAATATAATGGAGTATACATCATCCATTTTTCATAAAAAAAAATTTCATGCATGGTTACTTTTTCAAACAAAAAAGTTTTTCATGCAAAAAATATAATGGACTATACCATCGTCTATTTTTCATAAAAAAATTATTTCATGCAAAAAATATAATGGACTATACATCGTCCATTTTTCATAAAAAAATTATTTCCTGCAAATAATATAATGGACTATACATCATCCATTTTTCATAAAAAAAAAATTTCATGCATCGTTACTTTTTCAAACAAAAAAGTTTTTCATGCAAAAAATATAATGGACTATACATCGTCCATTTGTCATAAAAAAATTATCTCATGCAAAAACTATAATGGACTATACATCGTCCATTTTTCATAAAAAAATTATCTCATGCAAAAAATATAATGTACTAGACATCGTCTAATTTTCATAAAAAAAAATATTTCATGAAAAAAATATAATGGACTATACATCGTCCATTTTTCATAAAAAAATTATTTCATGTAAAAAATATAATGGACTATACATCGTCCATTTATCATAAAAAAATTATTTTATGCAAACAATATAATGGACTATACATCGTCCATTTTTCATAAAAGAATTATCTCATGCAAAAAATATAATGGACTATACATCGTCCATTTTTCATAAAAAAATTATTTTATGCAAACAATATAATGGACTATACATTGTCCATTTTTTATGGAAAAAAATTAAATGGAGTATGCATCGACAATTTTTTATGCAAAAAATTAAATGGACTGTACATCGTTACTTTTTCAAACAAAAAAATTTTTCATGCAAAAAATATAATGGACTATACATCGTCTATTCTTCATAAAAAAAAATTATTTCATGCAAAAAATATAATGGACTATACATCGTCTATTTTTCATTAAAAAATTATTTCATGCCAAAAATATAATGGACTATACATCGTCTATTTTTCATAAAAAAAATTATTTCATGCAAAAAATATAATGGACTATACATCGTCCATTTTTCATAAAAAAATTATCTCATGCAAAAAATATAATGGACTATAATCGTCCGTTTTTCATAAAAAAATTATTTCATGCAAAAAATATAATGGACTATACATCGTCTATTTTTCATTAAAAAATTATTTCATGCCAAAAATATAATGGACTATACATCGTCCATTTTTCATAAAAAAATTATTTCATGCATAAAATATAATACATAGTCCATTTTTTATGCAAAAAAAAAAATTAAATGGAGTACGCATCGACAATTTTTCATGCAAAAAATTAAATTGACTGTACATCGTTACTTTTTCAAACAAACAATTTTTTCATGCAAAAAAATATAATGGACTATACATCGTCCGTTTTTCATAAAAAAATTATTTCATGCAAAAAATATAATGGACTATACATCGTCTATTTTTCATTAAAAAATTATTTCATGCCAAAAATATGATGGACTATACATCGTCCATTTTTCATAAAAAAATTATTCCATGGAAAACATATAATATAAAATAAAAATATAATACATCGTCCATTTTTCATAAAAAAATTATTTCATGGAAAAAATATAAGGGACTATACATCGTCCATTTTTCATTAAAAAATTATTTCATGCAAAAAATATAATGGACTATACATCGTCCATTTTTCATAAAAAAATTGTTCATGCAAAAAATATAATGGATAATTTTTCATGGAAAAAATTAAATGGACTGTACATCGTTACTTTCTCACGCAAAAAAATTTTTCATGCAACAAATATAATGGACTATACATCGTCTATTTTTCAAAAAAAAATTATTTAATGCAAAAAATATAATGGACTATACATCGTCCATTTTTCATAAAAAAATTATCTCATGCAAAAAATATAATGGACTGTACATCGTTAGTTTTTCAAACAAACAATTTTTTCATGCAAAAAATATAATGGACTATACATTGTCCATTTTTTCTGGAAAAAAATTAAATTGAGTATGCATCGACAATTTTTCATGCAAAAAATTAAATAGACTGTACATCGTTACTTTCTCAAGCAAAAAAATTTTTCATGCAAAAAATATAATGGACTATACATCGTCTATTTTTCATAAAAAAATTATTTCATGCAAAAAATATAATGGACTATACATCCATTTTTCATAAAAAAATTATTTCATGTAAAAAATATAATGGACTATACATCGTCCATTTTTCATAAAAAATTTATTTTATGCTAATAATATAATGGACTATACATTGTCCATTTTTTCTGGAAAAAAATTAAATTGAGTATGCATCGACAATTTTTTATGCAAAAAATTAGATAGACTGTACATCGTTACTTTCTCAAGCAAAAAAATTTTTCATGGAAAAAATATAATGGACTATATATACATCGTCTATTTTTCATAAAAAAATTATTTCATGCAAAAAATATAATGGACTATACATCATCCATTTTTCATAAAAAAATTATTTCATGCAACGTTACTTTTTCAAACAAAAAAATTTTTCATGCAAAAAATTAAATGGACTTTACATCGTTACTTTTTCAAACAAAAGATTTTTTCATGCAAAAAATATAATGGACTATACATCGTGCATTTTCCATAAAAAAATTATTTCTTGCAAAAAATATAATAGACTATACATCGTCCATTTTTCATAAAAAAATTATTTCATGTAAAAAATATAATGGACTATACATCGTCCATTTTTCATAACAAAAATATCTCATGCAAAAAATATAATGGACTATACATCGCCCATTGTTCATAAAAAAATTATCTCATGCAAAAAATATAATGGACTATACATCGTCTATTTTTCATAAAAAAAAATATTTCATGCAAAAAATATAATGGATTATACATCGTTTATTTTTCATAAAAAAAATTAATTCATGCAAAAAATATAATGGACTATACATCGTCCATTTTTCATAAAAAAATTATTTCATGCAAAAAATATAATGGACTATACATCGTCCATTTTTCATAAAAAAATTATTTCATGCAAACAATATAATGGACTATACATCGTCCATTTTTTATAAAAAAATTATTTCATGCAAAAAATATAATAGACTATACATCGTCCATTTTTCATAAAAAAATTATTTCATGCCAAAAATACAAATCGTCTATTTTTCATTAAAAAAAATTATTTCATGCATCGTTACTTTTTCAAACAAAAAAATTTTTCATGCAAAAAATATAATCGTCCATTTTTCATAAAAAAATTTTTTCATGCAAAAAATATAATGGACTATACATCGTCCATTTTTCATAAAAAAAATTTTTAATGCAAAAAATATAATGGACTATACATCGTGCATTCTTTATAAAAAAATTATTTCATGCAAAAACTATAATGGAAAATACATCGTCCATTTTTCATAAAAAAATTATTTCATGCAAAAAATATAATGGACTATACATCGTCCATTTATCATACAAAAATTATTTCATGCAAACAATATAATGGACTATACATCGTCCATTTTTTATAAAAAAATTATTTCATGCAAAAAATATAATAGACTATACATCGTCCATTTTTCATAAAAAAAAATTTCATGCATGGTTACTTTTTCAAACAAAAAAATTAATTCATGCAAAAAATATAATGGACTATACATCGTCCATTTTTCATAAAAAAATTATTTCATGCAAAAAATATAATGGACTATACATCGTCCATTTTTCATAAAAAAATTATTTCATGCAAACAATATAATGGACTATACATCGTCCATTTTTTATAAAAAAATTATTTCATGCAAAAAATATAATAGACTATACATCGTCCATTTTTCATAAAAAAAATTATTTCATGCCAAAAATACAAATCGTCTATTTTTCATTAAAAAAAATTATTTCATGCATCGTTACTTTTTCAAACAAAAAAATTAATTCATGCAAAAAATACATCGTCCATTTTTCATAAAAAAATTATTTCATGCAAAAAATATAATGGACTATACATCGTCCATTTTTCATAAAAAAATTATTTCATGCAAACAATATAATGGACTATACATCGTCCATTTTTTATAAAAAAATTATTTCATGCAAAAAATATAATATATACATCGTCCATTTTTCATAAAAAAATTATTTCATGCCAAAAATACAAATCGTCTATTTTTCATTAAAAAAAATTATTTCATGCATCGTTACTTTTTCAAACAAAAAAATTTTTCATGCAAAAAATATAATCGTCCATTTTTCATAAAAAAATTATTTCATGCAAAAAATATAATGGAGTATACATCATCCATTTTTCATAAAAAAAAATTTCATGCATGGTTACTTTTTCAAACAAAAAAGTTTTTCATGCAAAAAATATAATGGACTATACCATCGTCTATTTTTCATAAAAAAATTATTTCATGCAAAAAATATAATGGACTATACATCGTCCATTTTTCATAAAAAAATTATTTCCTGCAAATAATATAATGGACTATACATCATCCATTTTTCATAAAAAAAAAATTTCATGCATCGTTACTTTTTCAAACAAAAAAGTTTTTCATGCAAAAAATATAATGGACTATACATCGTCCATTTGTCATAAAAAAATTATCTCATGCAAAAACTATAATGGACTATACATCGTCCATTTTTCATAAAAAAATTATCTCATGCAAAAAATATAATGTACTAGACATCGTCTAATTTTCATAAAAAAAAATATTTCATGAAAAAAATATAATGGACTATACATCGTCCATTTTTCATAAAAAAATTATTTCATGTAAAAAATATAATGGACTATACATCGTCCATTTATCATAAAAAAATTATTTTATGCAAACAATATAATGGACTATACATCGTCCATTTTTCATAAAAGAATTATCTCATGCAAAAAATATAATGGACTATACATCGTCCATTTTTCATAAAAAAATTATTTTATGCAAACAATATAATGGACTATACATTGTCCATTTTTTATGGAAAAAAATTAAATGGAGTATGCATCGACAATTTTTTATGCAAAAAATTAAATGGACTGTACATCGTTACTTTTTCAAACAAAAAAATTTTTCATGCAAAAAATATAATGGACTATACATCGTCTATTCTTCATAAAAAAAAATTATTTCATGCAAAAAATATAATGGACTATACATCGTCTATTTTTCATTAAAAAATTATTTCATGCCAAAAATATAATGGACTATACATCGTCTATTTTTCATAAAAAAAATTATTTCATGCAAAAAATATAATGGACTATACATCGTCCATTTTTCATAAAAAAATTATCTCATGCAAAAAATATAATGGACTATAATCGTCCGTTTTTCATAAAAAAATTATTTCATGCAAAAAATATAATGGACTATACATCGTCTATTTTTCATTAAAAAATTATTTCATGCCAAAAATATAATGGACTATACATCGTCCATTTTTCATAAAAAAATTATTTCATGCATAAAATATAATACATAGTCCATTTTTTATGCAAAAAAAAAAATTAAATGGAGTACGCATCGACAATTTTTCATGCAAAAAATTAAATTGACTGTACATCGTTACTTTTTCAAACAAACAATTTTTTCATGCAAAAAAATATAATGGACTATACATCGTCCGTTTTTCATAAAAAAATTATTTCATGCAAAAAATATAATGGACTATACATCGTCTATTTTTCATTAAAAAATTATTTCATGCCAAAAATATGATGGACTATACATCGTCCATTTTTCATAAAAAAATTATTCCATGGAAAACATATAATATAAAATAAAAATATAATACATCGTCCATTTTTCATAAAAAAATTATTTCATGGAAAAAATATAAGGGACTATACATCGTCCATTTTTCATTAAAAAATTATTTCATGCAAAAAATATAATGGACTATACATCGTCCATTTTTCATAAAAAAATTGTTCATGCAAAAAATATAATGGATAATTTTTCATGGAAAAAATTAAATGGACTGTACATCGTTACTTTCTCACGCAAAAAAATTTTTCATGCAACAAATATAATGGACTATACATCGTCTATTTTTCAAAAAAAAATTATTTAATGCAAAAAATATAATGGACTATACATCGTCCATTTTTCATAAAAAAATTATCTCATGCAAAAAATATAATGGACTGTACATCGTTAGTTTTTCAAACAAACAATTTTTTCATGCAAAAAATATAATGGACTATACATTGTCCATTTTTTCTGGAAAAAAATTAAATTGAGTATGCATCGACAATTTTTCATGCAAAAAATTAAATAGACTGTACATCGTTACTTTCTCAAGCAAAAAAATTTTTCATGCAAAAAATATAATGGACTATACATCGTCTATTTTTCATAAAAAAATTATTTCATGCAAAAAATATAATGGACTATACATCCATTTTTCATAAAAAAATTATTTCATGTAAAAAATATAATGGACTATACATCGTCCATTTTTCATAAAAAATTTATTTTATGCTAATAATATAATGGACTATACATTGTCCATTTTTTCTGGAAAAAAATTAAATTGAGTATGCATCGACAATTTTTTATGCAAAAAATTAGATAGACTGTACATCGTTACTTTCTCAAGCAAAAAAATTTTTCATGGAAAAAATATAATGGACTATATATACATCGTCTATTTTTCATAAAAAAATTATTTCATGCAAAAAATATAATGGACTATACATCATCCATTTTTCATAAAAAAATTATTTCATGCAACGTTACTTTTTCAAACAAAAAAATTTTTCATGCAAAAAATTAAATGGACTTTACATCGTTACTTTTTCAAACAAAAGATTTTTTCATGCAAAAAATATAATGGACTATACATCGTGCATTTTCCATAAAAAAATTATTTCTTGCAAAAAATATAATAGACTATACATCGTCCATTTTTCATAAAAAAATTATTTCATGTAAAAAATATAATGGACTATACATCGTCCATTTTTCATAACAAAAATATCTCATGCAAAAAATATAATGGACTATACATCGCCCATTGTTCATAAAAAAATTATCTCATGCAAAAAATATAATGGACTATACATCGTCTATTTTTCATAAAAAAAAATATTTCATGCAAAAAATATAATGGATTATACATCGTTTATTTTTCATAAAAAAAATTAATTCATGCAAAAAATATAATGGACTATACATCGTCCATTTTTCATAAAAAAATTATTTCATGCAAAAAATATAATGGACTATACATCGTCCATTTTTCATAAAAAAATTATTTCATGCAAACAATATAATGGACTATACATCGTCCATTTTTTATAAAAAAATTATTTCATGCAAAAAATATAATAGACTATACATCGTCCATTTTTCATAAAAAAATTATTTCATGCCAAAAATACAAATCGTCTATTTTTCATTAAAAAAAATTATTTCATGCATCGTTACTTTTTCAAACAAAAAAATTTTTCATGCAAAAAATATAATCGTCCATTTTTCATAAAAAAATTTTTTCATGCAAAAAATATAATGGACTATACATCGTCCATTTTTCATAAAAAAAATTTTTAATGCAAAAAATATAATGGACTATACATCGTGCATTCTTTATAAAAAAATTATTTCATGCAAAAACTATAATGGAAAATACATCGTCCATTTTTCATAAAAAAATTATTTCATGCAAAAAATATAATGGACTATACATCGTCCATTTATCATACAAAAATTATTTCATGCAAACAATATAATGGACTATACATCGTCCATTTTTTATAAAAAAATTATTTCATGCAAAAAATATAATAGACTATACATCGTCCATTTTTCATAAAAAAAAATTTCATGCATGGTTACTTTTTCAAACAAAAAAATTAATTCATGCAAAAAATATAATGGACTATACATCGTCCATTTTTCATAAAAAAATTATTTCATGCAAAAAATATAATGGACTATACATCGTCCATTTTTCATAAAAAAATTATTTCATGCAAACAATATAATGGACTATACATCGTCCATTTTTTATAAAAAAATTATTTCATGCAAAAAATATAATAGACTATACATCGTCCATTTTTCATAAAAAAAATTATTTCATGCCAAAAATACAAATCGTCTATTTTTCATTAAAAAAAATTATTTCATGCATCGTTACTTTTTCAAACAAAAAAATTAATTCATGCAAAAAATACATCGTCCATTTTTCATAAAAAAATTATTTCATGCAAAAAATATAATGGACTATACATCGTCCATTTTTCATAAAAAAATTATTTCATGCAAACAATATAATGGACTATACATCGTCCATTTTTTATAAAAAAATTATTTCATGCAAAAAATATAATATATACATCGTCCATTTTTCATAAAAAAATTATTTCATGCCAAAAATACAAATCGTCTATTTTTCATTAAAAAAAATTATTTCATGCATCGTTACTTTTTCAAACAAAAAAATTTTTCATGCAAAAAATATAATCGTCCATTTTTCATAAAAAAATTATTTCATGCAAAAAATATAATGGAGTATACATCATCCATTTTTCATAAAAAAAAATTTCATGCATGGTTACTTTTTCAAACAAAAAAGTTTTTCATGCAAAAAATATAATGGACTATACCATCGTCTATTTTTCATAAAAAAATTATTTCATGCAAAAAATATAATGGACTATACATCGTCCATTTTTCATAAAAAAATTATTTCCTGCAAATAATATAATGGACTATACATCATCCATTTTTCATAAAAAAAAAATTTCATGCATCGTTACTTTTTCAAACAAAAAAGTTTTTCATGCAAAAAATATAATGGACTATACATCGTCCATTTGTCATAAAAAAATTATCTCATGCAAAAACTATAATGGACTATACATCGTCCATTTTTCATAAAAAAATTATCTCATGCAAAAAATATAATGTACTAGACATCGTCTAATTTTCATAAAAAAAAATATTTCATGAAAAAAATATAATGGACTATACATCGTCCATTTTTCATAAAAAAATTATTTCATGTAAAAAATATAATGGACTATACATCGTCCATTTATCATAAAAAAATTATTTTATGCAAACAATATAATGGACTATACATCGTCCATTTTTCATAAAAGAATTATCTCATGCAAAAAATATAATGGACTATACATCGTCCATTTTTCATAAAAAAATTATTTTATGCAAACAATATAATGGACTATACATTGTCCATTTTTTATGGAAAAAAATTAAATGGAGTATGCATCGACAATTTTTTATGCAAAAAATTAAATGGACTGTACATCGTTACTTTTTCAAACAAAAAAATTTTTCATGCAAAAAATATAATGGACTATACATCGTCCATTTTTCATAAAAAAATTATTTCATGCAAAAAATATAATGGACTATACATCGTCTATTTTTTATGCAAAAAAATTAAATGGTGTATGCATCGACAATTTTTCATGCAAAAAATTAAATGGACTGTACATCGTTACTTTCTCAAGCAAAAAAAGATTTCATGCTAAAAATATAATGGACTATAATACATCGTTTATTTTTCATAAAAAAAATTATTTCATGCAAAAAATATAACAGACTATAAATCTTCCATTTTTATGCATAAAAAATTAAATGAAGTATGCATCGTACATTTATTATGCAAAAAAATTAAATGGAGTATGCATCGACAATTTTTCATGCAAAAAATTAAATGGACTGTACATCGTTACTTTTTCAAGCAAAAAACTTTTTCATGCAAAAAATATAATGGACTATACATCATCTATTTTTCATAAAAAAAATTATTTCATGCAAAAAATATAATGGACTATACATCGTCCATTTTTCATAAAAAAATTATTTCATGTAAAAAATATAATGGACTATACATCGTCCATTTATCATAAAAAAATTATTTTATGCAAACAATATAATGGACTATACATCGTCCATTTTTCATAAAAGAATTATCTCATGCAAAAAATATAATGGACTGTACATCGTTACATTTTCAAACAAACAATTTTTTCATGCAAAAAATATAATGGACTATACATTGTCCATTTTTTATGGAAACAAATTAAATGGAGTATGCATAGACAATTTTTCATACAAAACATTAAATAGACTGTACATCGTTACTTTCTCAAGCAAAAAACTTTTTCATGCAAAAAATATAATGGACTATACATCATCTATTTTTCATAAAAAAATTATTTCATGCAAAAAATATAATGGACTATACATCGTCCATTTTTCATAAAAAAATTATTTTATGCAAACAATATAATGGACTATACATCGTCCATTTTTCATAAAAAAATTATTTTATGCAAACAATATAATGGACTATACATCGTCCATTTTTCATAAAAAAATTATCTCATGCAAAAAATATAATGGACTGTACATCGTTACTTTTTCAAACAAACAATTTTTTCATGCAAAAAATATAACGGACTATACATTGTCCATTTTTAATGGAAAAAAATTAAATGGAGTATGCATCGACAATTTTTCATACAAAAAATTAAATAGACTGTACATCGTTACTTTCTCAAGCAAAAAACTTTTTCATGCAAAAAATATAATGGACTGTACATCTTCTATTTTTCATAAAAAAATTATTTCATGCAAAAAATATAATGGAATATACATCGTCCATTTTTCATAAAAAAATTATTTTATGCAAACAATATAATGGACTATATTGTCCATTTTTTATGGAAAAAAATTAAATGGAGTATGCATCGACAATTTTTGATGCAAACAATTAAATGGACTGTACATCGTTACTTTTTGAAACAAAAAAATTTTTCATGCAAAAAATTAAATGGACTATACATCGTTACTTTCTCAAGCAAAAAATTTTTCATGCAAAAAATATAATGGACTATACATCGTGCATTTTTCATAAAAAAATTATTTCATGCAAAAAATATAATGGACTATACATCGTCCATTTTTCATAAAAAAAATTATTTCATGCAAAAAATATAATGGACTATACATCGTCCATTTTTCATAAAAAAATTATTTCATGCAAAAAATATAATGGACTATACATCGTCCATTTTTCATAAAAAAAATTATTTCATGCAAAAAATATAATGGACTATACATCGTCCATTTTTCATAAAAAAATTATTTCATGCAAAATATATAATGGACTATACATAGTCCATTTATTATGCAAAAAAATTAAATGGAGTATGCATCGACAATTTTTCATGCAAAAAATTAAATGGACTGTACATCGTTACTTTCTCAAGCAAAAAAATTTTTCATGCAAAAAATATAATGGACTATAATACATCGTCTATTTTTCATAAAAAAATTATTTCATGCCAAAAATATAATGGACTATAC
Source organism: Nowickia ferox (assembly GCA_936439885.1). Lineage (NCBI taxonomy): Eukaryota > Metazoa > Arthropoda > Insecta > Diptera > Tachinidae > Nowickia > Nowickia ferox. The sequence continues at coordinate 88,161,111 of OW387025.1, read as the reverse complement.
ATCGTCCATTTTTTATGCAAAAAAATTAAATGGAGTATGCATCGACAATTTTTCATGCAAAAAATTAAATGGACTGTACATCGTTACTTTCTCAAGCAAAAAAATTTTTCATGCAAAATATATAATGGACTATTTTGCATAAAAAAATCTATTTTGCATAAAAAAATTATTTCATGCCAAAAATATAATGGACTATACATCGTCCATTTTTTATGCAAAAAAATTAAATGGACTGTACATCGTTACTTTTTCAAACAAACAATTTTTTCATGCAAAAAATATAATGGACTATATATACATTGTCCATTTTTTATGGAAAAAAATTAAATGGAGTATGTATCGACAATTTTTCATGCAAAAAATTAAATAGACTGTACATCGTTACTTTCTCAAGCAAAAAAAATTTTCATGCAAAAAATATAATGGACTATACATCGTCCATTTTTTATAGAAAAAAATTTAATGGAGTATGCATCGACAATTTTTCATGGAAAAAATTAAATGGACTGTACATCGTTACTTTTTCAAACAAACAATTTGTTCATGCAAAAAATATAATAGACTATACATCGTCCATTTTTTATGGAAAAAAATTTAATGGAGTATTCATCGACAATTTTTCATGCAAAAAATTAAATAGACTGTACATCGTTATTTTTTCAAACAAACAAATTTTTCATGCAAAAAATATAATGGACTATACATCGTGCATTTTTCATAAAAAAATTATTTCATGCAAAAATTATAATGGACTATACATCGTCCATTTTTCATAAAAAAAATTATTTCATGCAAAATATAAATGGACTATACATAGTCCATTTTTTATGCAAAAAAATTAAATGGAGTCGACAATTTTTTATGCAAAAAATTAAATAGACTGTACATCGTTATTTTTTCAAACAAAAAAATTTTGTCATGCAAAAAATATAATGTAATATAAAATAATATATAATATAACGTCCATTTTTCATAAAAAAATTATTTCATGCAAAAAATATAATGGACTATACATCGTCCATTTTTTATAGAAAAAAATTTAATGGAGTAAGCATCGACAATTTTTTATGCAAAAAATTAAATAGACTGTACATCGTTATTTTATTTATACATCGTGCATTTTTCATAAAAAAATTATTTCATGCAAAAAATATAATGGACTATACATCGTCCATTTTTTATAGAAAAAAATTTAATGGAGTAAGCATCGACAATTTTTCATGGAAAAAATTAAATGGACTGTACATCGTTACTTTTTCAAACAAACAATTTTTTCATGCAAAAAAATATAATGGTATATACATCGTGCATTTTTCATAAAAAAATTATTTCATGCAAAAAATCCATTTTTTATAGAAAAAAATTTAATGGAGTAAGCATCGACAATTTTTCATGGAAAAAATTAAATGGACTGTACATCGTAACTTTTTCAAACAAAAAAATTTGTTCATGCAAAAAATATAATGGACTATACATCGTGCATTTTTCATAAAAAAATTATTTGATGCAAAAAATATAATGGACTATATCTTCAATTTTTCATAAAAAAATTATTTCATGCAAAAAATATAATGGACTGTACATTGTCCATTTTTCATAAAAAAAATTATTTCATGCAAAAAATATAATGGACTATACATCGTCTATTTTTTATGTAAAAAAAAATTAAATGGAGTATGCATCGACAATTTTTCATGGAAAAAATTAAATAGACTGTACATCGTTACTTTCTCAAGTAAAAAAAATTTTTCATGCAAAAAATATAATGGACTATACATCGTCCATTTTTCATAAAAAAAATTATTTCATGCAAAAAATATAATGGACTATACATCGTCCATTTTTCATAAAAAAATTATTTCATGCAAAAAATATAATGGACTATACATCGTCCATTTTTCATAAAAAAATTATTTGATGCAAAAAATATAATGGACTTTACATCGTCTATTTTTCATAAAAAAATTATTTCATGCAAAAATTAAATGGAGTATGCATTGACAATTTTTCATGCAAAAAATTAAATGGACTGTACATCGTTACTTTAAAAAAAAAAATTTTTTTCATGCCAAAAATATAATGGACTATACATCGTCCATTTTTCATAAAAAAATTAAATGGAGAATGCATCGACAATTTTTCATGCAAAAAATTACATCGTTATTTTTTCAAACAAAAAATTATTTCAGGCAAAAAATATAATGGACAACTTTTCATACAAAAAATTAAATGGGGTAAACATCATATTTCGTAAAAAAAATTAAATGGGCTATACATTTTTCATATAAAAAATTAAATCGGTTATATGTGGTCTATTTTCAAAACAAAAAATTTTAATAGAGTATACATTTTTCATTCAAAAAATTAAATGGGCTATCCATACATAAAATTAAGTGAACTATTATATAGTCTATTTTTCATTAAAAAAATAATTAATTGGGCTAGACATCGTCCACTTTTCATACAAAAAGTTAAATGGGTTATAAATTTTTCATAAAAAAAATTAAATGGGCTATATATGGTCTATTTTTAAAACAAAAAAAATTAATAGACTTTACATTGTCCATTTTTCTTACAAAAAATTAAATGGGCTATACATCGTCCATTTTTAATACAAAAAATTTAAATGGTCTATACATCGTCCATTTTTCATACAAAATAAAGTTTTATACAAAAAATTAAATGGTATAAATCGTCTATTTAAAAAAAAAAATTAAATCATCCCCTTTTACATGCTTTTATTTACTTTCGCCTGTCCCGTTGTCAAATCTTGCAAATTAAATTTGATCCACTTCCCGGTTTCCGATTGAGGTGAAATTTTGTATACATGTATAAATCAGATGACAATGCAATATTATTATGATATAAACTGATCTGATGATGGCGGATAAATTTTTTTGGATAATTTTAATACCGTAAAAGAGCTTGTTTTTAAAATATATTTTTTTTAATTACTACTTGTTTAAAAAAATTTAATTTGCTAGAACTCGTCCGTTTTTTTTATATAAAAGTTTAATGGGCTATACATTGTCTATTTTTTCTAAAAAAAAAATAAAATGGTCTATACATCGTAAATAATAATTAAAAAGACATTTATTTTCGTTTCTTTTTTATACTTACGACAACTTAATTATAGAAGAGTTTTTCGCTAAAATTTTAAACTTTGTTTAGAATGCTGGCTTAAAATCATTTTCGTATTCGAGTAAGAAAATTTTTTTTTGGTGTAGTATTCGCTTGAAATATTCTCATACATTTTAGCGAATGCAAATAGCAAAATTCGATTGCGAACATTAATTACATCCATAGGTTGGATATATATTGCTCAATAGAAATTTATCACAGATACTTCCAAAAAGTAGGATTTATCGAGGTCATAAAAGTAGATATTTGTGTATTCGATGATTTCATGGTTGTAGTCAACTCCTTTTCTGCACAAGAAATAGTCACCCGGGTCCAAATCCGCAGAATTTCGCAGATGATAGGGCAATTCCTACCTCAATGCATGGATTTTGTTCATGTAAACTGGACATGTCACACGATTGCGTAAAATTAAGACACTTGAAACAAACAAAAATGCAATGAAGAAGCAAAAAAAACAAACAAAAAACCGCAATAAAGAATCGCCAAAACTAAAAAAAAATCCTCAAAATTCAATAAAAACTCGCGAGTCAAGCCGCACTTTACTGAATTTATTTCTTATTTCTGAATGTGTACGTCTTATACAAAATGTATTCAATTAAAACTAAATTATCTTTTACGTTCTGGTACCTGCTTTTTAATTCGGTTAAAAAATCTTTATTTTAAGATATATTTCAAACAGTTTTTAATAAATACATAAACTTGTAATCATTTCTCTCTGAAAGCTGAGGAAGATACTGACAGATGGTAGCGTAAAACAAATTGACACACTTACATATTATAAAAATTTTAATAAAAACTTCAGCAAAAAATTCTGTAACCTTCAAAATGCAATAATATTTAGATTATATTTGGCATGATACTCTTTTAAAATGGAACTAAACATTTAATAAACAATGTAATTTTGATTTACTATCTATTTAAAACTTTTAAAAAAGTTATACGATTATATTACTAAATAAGAATCTGTTATATTTTTAGGTTATTACCAACCAGCTGGGCCATTGATCTCACCACATGTTCTGCAGCCAGTTACAGCTGGTCCACCTATACCACCAAATGTGCCATTGTTGCCAGCAACTACAACTAAAATCAAGTCGCAAACACCAACACCTACAACAGCCGATGGTAATGAGCTATTACCAACCGGTGGTCAAACAAATCCTGTAACTACGGATCCGCCTGATTCAGATGTACTCATTACTGGCGGTGATTTGACACCTTTTCGGTATCCAACTCACGGTTCCAGTGGTGGTACATCACCAGCCTCAGCAGCAGCAGCAGCCCATCATAGTCAGCAACAGCAACAGCAACACCATCAGTTGCATCAACAGGCAGCTGCAGCAGCCGCCGCCGCAGCAGCAGCGGCAGCAGCAGCTGCTCACCAAGGTTCGCCATATCCCCGCTCGATGCATGCGCAAATGCATTATTCTACAGCATATCCAGCTAATTACTATTCACCGTATCCTGGTGAACCCATGTGCTATTCACCACCTGCCTATCAACCCTACTTTCCAACCAAAGTTTACCAAAGTGCACCGCCACCCCCACCACACCATTCGGCTTACAGGAGGTACCCATATTATCAAGCAGGACATCCACCACCACCAGCGGATTTATATGAACAAGCACCACCACCGCCAACGGCAGCTGGTGCGGCACCACCTCCAGGTGGCCCACCCCCATCACAGGCAGGGGGACCTCCTCCTCCTCAGAGTGGTTCACAATTAGTACCGGCAGGTCCGGCAGCACACAGTCAACATTTGGATCATTATCCCGGTCCGCCCGGTTATTATCCCAGTTATAGTCCCGGAGGTGGTGCATCTGGTCAGTGTTATACACGCAGCATTCAAGCTCCGTATATGGGTAAGGAAAAGTATGGTTCTTACTAAGTTAGATGGTTAAGTTTAGGAAGACTTTTGCTATTGGGGAAAATTGGCATTTTTTTACTTTGGGAATAATCTAACGCAATTAGAAAAATTACCATGACATTAATTCCAAACAAAGTGTTCTTCAAGGTGCTAGACCATCTCGCAGTATATTTTACATAGAGAGATTACAACACCCTCACTATGTTATAAAACTTAATGTAACTGGAACATCGCGTCCCAGAGCATGGGAACATGCCAACCTTCTGGAAAACACAAGCTTCTTATTGTCTACTGTGTTCCACAGCCCCTTTTAGAAAGTAACTTTCGCTATACCTTACAAGATAATCTTTCCACACCACGGATGTATCCAAGGAGGGGAGAAAGTTAGTGAAGATGGCTGTACCCAAGAGCTCGGGATAAAAATTTCCTTTCGTCCTCCGAATGAATGTAATATACTCCAGAATGAAATATCTGCATTCAAGAAGGTAGCAAACTGGTTAAGTCTCTATCAGGTATCTAACTGAGGTATCTGTGTCATAACCAATAGCCAGGCTGCTGTAAGGTCCTTTACAGGTATATAAATATACCATATCGAACCTCATCCTAGAATGTCGAACTTGTCTTACTAAGATGGCGGATCATTCCAATATCACCCTAAAATGGGTTCCAGCATACTGAAAACTTAATAGCAGATAATCTGGAAACTTATCTCCAATATATGTATGTACATTGGCACTTTTTGCGGCATTTCGCAAAAATATACTTCCATCGATATCGCAAATTGGGTGAGAAAATGAGCCCACTTGCTCCATTGCCAGAAGCTATGGTCTAGCATTGACATATGAAGAACACTCAAACTCGTTGGGCTTTCGCGTATACTAATAGGTGATCTCGTGATTATAATCAAGGGTTACTGTACTTTCGGAAACCAACTGTTCCAGTTGTCTATATGAGGAAGAAGAAGAGACTATATCCCAGCTTCTCTGTCTCAGACCTGCATCACTTATTCTAGTTCTTTTTTTTTAAATTTATAACCAATACTTGCTAACCTTTTTCAACGATAACTCACTTTTTCTATTTATCTCGAAAGATTCAAGATTCTCTTATTTATCTCATATATCTTACCGGTAACACAAAGGAAACATAAATATTTATGCTTTTCTTGATGACCTGTAAACCAGACCTAATCATAAAATCAATTTTCAGGCGATTGTTCCGAAACAAAAAGAAAACAACAAAAAACTTTACATATAGTGATCAAAGAGAGCTGCTTTGTGAACACATTTTCCGTACAAATTGACAAATTGTGCTTCGTTAGATTGATAACTACTTTCCCTAAAGCTGCAGATTTATTCGTTTCGATGATTTAACATAGGACGATTAAAATTCTTTTGGAATTTTCAATAAAGAAACCATAAACATATAAACTTGGTCAGCTTAAGAACCTCATAGAAGATTTATCTTTTGATTTGACTGAATGCTGTAGAGTGGCGAAAAAAGTGTTCTAGAGTTTCATCATCTTCTTGGTAAGCTCCGTATTTTGTATCATCAACAATAGCCATGCCAGCCAGGTGATTCCTTAACTCTGGGTGTCCTGTTATTACGCGAACCAATTTCCTTTTTAAACTTAGAACCCCTTTTGTTATCAATTACGATAAGTTAGCTATTAAGTAGTTAAAAGTGATATACAACATATAATTTCATTTCAGAAATATTAAAGTTATTATATATATGCATATTTCTTAAATTTATAGATTATCCGCCACAGTGTCCGTGTCCAATGCAACAGTCGTGTCCAAAAAACGTCCATACTGGGCCTCATATTGGTAGCAACAGCAACAACGTCAACAGCAGTACTTTAACCAACAACAACAGCAGCAGCAACGCATCCACAATAATCAATCACTGCAACAACAACAACAACAACAACAGCAACAGTTTGAATGTGACTTTGTCACACACCAGCAACAACAACAACAACAGCACCAACAAACTAATCAACAACAGCAACAGTTCGAGTACCAACAGCAGCAATTTGATAATGAATGTCAAGAGCAACAATAACAGCAGCAACAGCATGAACAGCAATAACAACGGCAGTCATGCAGTGACAACCAATAGAGGCCCAGTGAAAAATGCAATACCACCCACCACTGTCACCAACAATATCCCCACACCCCCATTTACAAATAATGAAATGCGCAAAGAGGCGCACAAGACTTTGCCACTCCTATCGATCGCTGTTAAAACCGAAATGGCAGCAGATGATACCGACAGCAAAAGTCAATATGAAGAGAGTGTCTTGACACCGCTAACACCTCCCGAAAGCTATAGCACAAACGAGGATAAATTGCAGGATTCTCTAGATAAAGATGCCGTTACTGCAATACCTTTAGAGGAAGACATGGAAGAGGCTATTGATAAATTGCAGTGTAACAAACCTCAGCAAACGTTGCAACAACAGCGAGCTAACAGTGCTCATTTATTGGCCATAGCTACACCTATAGAAGCTTACGATTTGACTACCACAACTCCTCCGCTGCAGAATAATTCAGTTCCACCTCCTGCAAATGGCACGACACAGCCCATCCTGCAACCGGTTGCTAGAAGAGCAAGAATAGGAAAATCCATGGCTTGGAATATGGTGTACGCGGGTGCTGCATCCCAACCCAACTCCGCAGGAAACAATGCCACTTCTTTAACTAATAACAATACACCGCAAACAGCAGGAGCAACAGGTTTTCCACCTTCACTTCCAACTTCTCCAACACACTGCAACAATATAAACCCGTCACAAAGATTGGCAGTAATGACACATGACTCCCAGCAGAATAACAATTTTGTGACTAACGGCAGCAAACCTGCTAATCCGCCGTCAGCAACTCTTGTCAATGTCACGAGCAACGTAATCACAAAACAGGAAATTGATGAAATTACTACTCCCCTTCTCCTCAAGGCCGAAATTAAGGCAGAAAAAATTAAACTGGAAGATGAATTACTTGATACTGTGCTGCAGCAGCACACCAGTGTATCACAACTTACTCCATCTTCAACACATAAACATATCATACAAGACAAAAATGAGCTTAAAATAATCAAGGCTGAACCCGTAACCCTGAGCGAGGTATTAAATGAGAGCAAAGTAAAAATTGAAAATGAATGTGAGCTTGTTAAACTGAGTGATACAAAAGAATCAGAGCAAGAAATGGGTGAGCAAAAAGAAAACACCACGATACTAAATAAACTAACAGGACGTATGCGTTTGCTGCCATCATGGCAACAGCCCATAGCCACCACTCCGCTCCCATTAACAGCTCTCAACTGCGATATTGATCTCTCAAATGTCTCGGACGATGAAGTACTTGATCTATGCCATAGTCCCGCAATCGGATCATCCTCAGGGAAACGTATTAAAATATTGGAATTCAATAAAAATCAATGCAAAAAGTCACCACCCAATAGCTATAAAAGTCTTATAAAGCAATCCCAGCCCAAGACGTACCTTTGCTTAAGTCGCAAATACGATAAGAAATCCAAATTCGGCAAACTGCACTCTGCAAAATCCAGTAAAAATAATAGTCTCAACAATGCCATTCGCCGTCGGGAACTGATACTCACAGACCAACAAAAACAAAGACTCAAGTTGCGAAAAAAGAAATTAGCCGCCATAGAAAAGGCTAAGAAAGATGCTAAGGAGCTTCGAAGGGCAGAGATAAAGCAGAAGCGTAGAGACGCGAAACGGCAACAAGTCAAAAGCGAAAAAGAGACAAAGGAAAGCAAAAATGAGATCGGCAGTACTGAGGAAGAGCAAAAACCTAGTGTTGTCAACTTAATAGTGGAAGAAGAAGAAGTAGAAAACAAATTAAAATCTCAGACGGAAACTGCTTCAGACTCCACCAGCTCGTCCGTACATCTTTATGGCAAACTAACTAAATCCATGGACAATTCACCGCTAACCACGCCAAAACCCTCCCCCAAGCGTGGAAAACCGGCCAAAAAGCCAACTATACCACTACATCTCATGGAAAGCATAGATGCTATGGCCAGAGGCTATTTTTCGGAACCAGAATGTCGATCTTCCAATAATCTAACGTCGCCCACTTGCCGTACAGATTATTCTAAAGCGAAAATTGAGGTGCTAGAAACAAGAAACCCTCTGGTTATAAAAATACAAAAGAAATATAAAATCACCTCCGAAAAAAGGTCAAAATCTGAGACCAAAAAGCCAATTACAACTTTAAGCAACACTGACGATATCATTAGCTTAGAGACACTGACTGTGCCAGTTTTGGATTTAGCATCACTAAAGGCTGCAGTTCCCAAACAAACTACCTCAAGAATGGCTGAAAATGAAATAAGTCAAGAAAGCAGAAGTGAACCATCATCATACATAACAGATGCTCCAAATGAAACTCAAATGAGACACAGCAAAAAATCAACATCATCTAAAAAATCAAGATCAAAGGACTCAAAGTCAAAAAAAGAGAAAAAAGCCAAAAAATCTTCTTCATCTTCTGGCAACAGCAAAAAATCAAAATCTTCAAAAAAATCAAACCACTTCAAAAACGAAGAAGTTAACACTACTAGTACAAACTTCAATGATTTCAGTGATTTGCAAACTCCAAAATTTATAATACGTAGCCCTTCAAGCTGTGACAAAATTGAAAAAAATAATAATGAATATGATAGAATTCCTGTTGATACAATAACGCTAACGGCATCATTGAAAGAATCTCATATGGAGGATGAAACTTCGTCGTCGGAGTATGAAGAAAATGTAAACGCAACAACGCTGGTTGGCATAGTGGATAATGCTCATCAAACAATCTCAAACTCTCAGCCGCCATTGACTTTAGGACAAATCTCAACGCCCAAACTGGAGATGCAACAACATTCCAATGATACGCCCCCAACTACGCCTCCGGTATTCCTACAGCCAACTCTTCCGCCTATGCCCCGGGTAATATGTCACTCACATCACCACCAGCATGCGGGCAAAAGAAATCGCTCACGTTCCAAGTTTGGCAGTCGTAAACGCCAAAAGCTAAAACATTCCGTATCATTTGAGCTTGATGACACACTGCCAGCGGTACCACGCGGTGATGTGGTGCCAAAATGGAACAATGGATGGACCTGGGAAGGCGAACCTTTTCAGGGTGCCGTATTTCTAAATGTCAGTACATATTATTCACTCATGTTCAAAATGACATGATTTTTTTTTTTTTTTTTTATTAAAATTTTGTATGTCTTTTACAGAGTGACGATCCTTTGGTTATTCGTACTTGTTATCCCGCTATGCGTCATGTCGAGGGCGATATTATACGTTCACGTGATTGCGTACTCTTAAAGGCAAACGATGACAATGAGTTGCCGTATGTCGCAAAAGTTGCACATCTGTGGGAAAATCCTGAAGATGGTAATTAAGTTTTGAAAACATTTTTGAAATGTGTTGTTTTTAATAAATCTTTATAATTGATATTCTTTTTTTTAGGTGAAATGATGATGTCATTATTGTGGTACTATCGCCCCGAGCACACTGAGCAAGGAAGACAGCCCAGTGATAGTCCTGACGAGGTCTACGCTTCACGTCATAGGGATCATAACTCTGTCGCCTGCATTGAGGATAAATGTTATGTTTTAACGTTTAGTGAATATTGCAGGTAAGATTAAAAAGAAACACAGTGGCCCTAAACACTTTTTGAGAAATCGATTATATGATTTTACTTGCTAGTTTAAGCGGCCAATCGAGGTGGTTTTATCTTACATTAACACTGACAACATACACTTGTGAAACATACATATAACTTTTTTAAAACATTATATCATAAAATAATTACAAAACACATAAATAAATATGTATATACATTTTATTATTTTTTTTTTAATACTACATAGAAAAAGAAGTTTAAACTACCACTGAAAAACATCAAACTCAATTAATGTGAGATTAAGGCCCAAATTCATAGTCATTAGTTAACTAATAGCAATAGTTTAACCAATAATATTTGATTCACAGCTCTTTGTTTACCATTAGTTAAACCGCCAAATGTCAGTGGTTAACAAATAGTTAGACAACAGCTGATTCGTTGTAAACTTTATTAGTACATATTGTTGTTTTGTGAAAAATTTTAGACACATTTCACACATACGTTGTCAGGCACCTTCTTTGTATTTAGCTGTAACACATTCTTTTTATTTTTATTTTAGTTTTTCCGAACCCATTTCAGCACTAATTCAATATCTTGCACCGTAAAGTTAGACGAGCGAGCACTGTTTTATCCATTTTTAAGAAATAATAAAACAAATGTAAACAAAAACCATATGCTGTAGCGGAGCTGCCAATAGTGAAACTTAATAATTTGATAGGGTTACCATTCTTTGCTCATATTAAGAACTTCAGTTAAACAATGCACTTTGAATATGTAGTGTTAGTTAAACAATAGTTATAATTTTAGTTTACTAATAATTAACTAATGACTGTAAATTTGGCCCTAAGTTAATTTTCGTATTAGCTAATTAGAAAAAGAAACCAAAAATTTACGCTTTTATATAGACGAAATAGTTTGTTTTTCAATTAATACAATTTAAACAAATTTTATTAAATGATAAAAACTAGCAATTTTTTATATTGGGGAAAAAAACTATAAAATACTACTACAAAAGTTATGTAGTTCTTGTTTTGAATTGTTCAATTCACAAAATATGTACTCGTATTGCAAATTGAACACATCACACATTAAATCATAAACAGTCACAATTGCAAAAAAAATCTCAAATATTTGAGGGGTAGAAAAAATACTACTGTCACAATAAGCAGTAAATTGAAAAAATAAGATATTGATACTTTTAATACAATTATTCCCATAAATTTAGGAAGTGATCTAAGTAATATATTCCTTTTTTAGAAAAATTTTATGGATTAATTTAATTAGTTTTTGTATTATGTAATATCTACAGCTACGGCTTGAGCGATTTTTATTTTGTATTTGCAATCGGTAGGTCTGAGAAAAAGTCGTAATCTATTTTTCATACCCCTACGAGGGGTGTGCCACGCCCATACGAACTAAGTATCTTATATCTTGAATGCTATAGGAGTCAGAGTATTAAAATTTAATATGGACTCTTTTGGAAGCGAGGTGCGAAGTAATTCAAAATACTGGTAGAATACGACCTTGGGAAGGGGCACCCACCATACAAAGTATTTAACAAAAATGTTATACATATCTTGAAAGCTTTAATATCAAGATGTCTTCAAATTGATCGAATTTGAAAACAATTTGCCCTTACTTATATATAATACTAGAATTTCCCCGCGACTTCGTTCACATCCAGAAAGAAACTGAATAGACTTTAAACTGAATTTATACCAATTTGATCAAAAACAGAAAAATACCAACCGCACAAATTTTCCCGTTTTACCCTGTTCCGCGCAACTTTGTGAATTTTTTTCTTTCATATTCTTCTACAGACAATAACAAACAAAACAAAAAAAGGAATGGGGTGTTAGTTCAGCCATTCACGCGTGCCAAAAAAAATTGGATTAATTTTTATATGTCGTCAGTCCATTGTTGGTTTGACCCAACGACCATTTAAAAAAAATGAGTTAGGTATGGGGTATATACATTTCGAATATCTTCTTTCTGAATCTAAAACATGTTTCGCGAAATTAATTATGGTTTCACACATTTACAATGAGCTAGTTATTATTTTCTACCCTACAAATTCCCTAGAAATAATTTATGTGGTAAAACAACGTTTGTCGGGTCAGCTACTTTTAATGTAAAATCATATGATTAAAAATTTGTTTGATGTAAATTATTTATTATTCCAGATATCGCCGCCGACTGCGTGCTGCTGAAGAAGACATCGAAGATGTCAATATTGTACCGAAACGACCGAATTATTATAGTATACGTATCGTTCCTGATAATACTAATCCAGAGTTGGTAATGTTTTGTCGACGTGCATATGAGTTTCGCACAAAACGACTTCTTAAGATGCCAAATAAACAGGATTATCATGTCGTAACATCGTAAACTATTTTTCAAACCTAATCAGACATCATTTGCAGAAGAACTTTTTAATTAAAAAATTAGAAAAATAAACACGAACACACACAACACAAATAGTATTGAAAGCCATAGAGAAAATAATTTAAAGAAAACAACATGCAAGCAAACGTAAATATCATAACCTCAAAAACCGTATTTGAAAGCATTGAAATTGTTAAGGCCTTTTTAAATGAAATTAAATTAAATTATATGATATTCTATTTCTCAATTATACAAACATTTTTTTATACACATATACTTAGTTTAAATCAGAAAATAACAATAATTTTTAATTGTTTTTTAATACGTTTATTGTTAAAAACCATATACATAAATATATACATAAATTAAATCATAAACAACTTTAGACTTGACAGAAGATAATGAAAAGAAAAAGGAAACAACATAACATTTAGTATTAAAAAAATAAATCATAATAAAATAGTAACGAGACTACACTACTATATACAAAATTTAACCAAAACATTTAGGCATTACATTAAGATTAACAAATTATAAAATTTAATTTAAGCATATTTAATTAATAACTTGTAAAGTAATCATTTCTTCGTTATTATTTAATTTTAAATTTAAGCAAAACAAATTATTATTTATAAGGAGGAAGTTAATTTTTTTTTAACTAATTATGTTAATAATTATGTTTTATATACATACATACTTATGCATATATATTTTTTTTATACTTTTAACCAAGAAATCCAATTTTAGTTACACTTTTTTGGAAACAATACCAAATTGTTTTTTAAAACAAACAAATTTTTAAATACGATTTAAAAAATCAAAACTTTTTTATACACAAGCGTTTTTATACAAAAACGACCTAAATAAATAACAAATAATAAATTTATAAAAAAAAACTTGTACAAAAATCACAAACATACATACATTTATTTTTTATTATTTAATTTAAATATCTACTATACAAAAATATTTATTTATATGTAATAATTTTCCAAAATAATTTTTGTATCTAGTTATTTTATGATTTTTGATTGTATCCTAAAAAATTACTTTAATTTATTTCTTGCTATTATATTGTGCATAAATTTATACATATGTACATATATATGCATGTATGGAAATATGTATGTATATTTTTATGTAATCATTTTGTTTTACATTTATTTTATTATTAATGAAATATTTGTTGTTTAGTTTTATGAACCATTTTTTGCTTTAATTTGCAAAATAAAAAAAATAAATATTAAAACCTCCATTTCCATAAATGAATTATTTTGCTTTTTATTTTTATGTATTATTTTGCGTCTCAAGAATCTTGTATTAGGTTAATTATATCCAACACAGAAATTTTATTCTCTTACGAGCATTTTTATACATAAAACTTACGTATGTATGTATATATGAAGCCTTTGCAGCAAGGGAATCATAACGCAATTTATGTACATACAATTGCAATACGCTGACATACATACTTAACACATTTTTAACAATTTTTTAATTTTCAAATAAAAAAAATATTTATACATACGCATGTGTTTTGTGGCGTTAGGATTTTGCTGCCATAATTATTTAAATCGTTTAACGCTGTCTTACATATCTGTAGCCATTTGACAAAACGTCTTCTTTCTACATCAACGACTTTTCAGTAGAGCGAAAAAGATGTTAAAATTACAAAAAAAAAGTTAACAAAAGTTTATAGTTAGAAATTTAAGGAAACTTTATGCTTGGATATTATAGAAAAGTACTTAGTGAACATTTTGTGTTCTATTTTTTCTCTCTAAAAGCAAAAAAATTTTTTTTTTAAACCACAACAGCGAAAATAAGATTTTTTGTTAAATGGATTTTGAACAAAAAAATTAACTTCTACCATACAAGTCGTTTTGTCAAAATTGTTTTGATTTTAGTCGCTTAAGTCAAGACAAGTTGTAAGATTTTCATACTTTGCTTTTAACTAAACGACTTCTTTCGAAAGAACCAGATTTATCTAAAGGGAATTGGCAAAAACGTGCTAGAACTAAATGGAGACAAGTTGCTTTGTCAAATCGCAGTTATCAGTTTTTTGTTTGAATATTCAAGTTATTTTCAACTCTTTGAAAGAAGTCGTTTTATGAAATTGAAATTGGGGAAAAATCTGAAAGAGGTCGATTATTAGATTGGGTATCTTGCGTTCTAGGTCGTAGCAGTATGAGGGTTAAAGCAAAAGAAGCGCATTAAAATGTTATATTTACTATAAAAATCTGGGAAAATTTTCTATCTCGAGAGAACCATTTTGTCAAATTTCCACAGATATGTATGACTTTTTATATGATTTTAATAGTTAGCTCTTAAAAATTTGCTAGTTTAGATTTATACTGTACGAGCTTTTACCAGCGGCTCTGCTCAGGTTTTAAACTTTTTAAAAAATTAAAAATTAAACTAGAATTACCCTAACCAACATAAAAATAATCATATACGATAATTTTCTATCAGATATGACATTTGAGGCTCTAAGAAATTAAAAGAGATCTGCAAAAATATTTTTATTATCGGAGTTAGTTTTTATTCGATTTACAGAACTGGGCCGATTGATTACAAACAGGTGTTGAAAATTGAAATTCTGAAAAAACAAGGTTTTCCCCAATACACCGGTTCATATCCTAACTGCTACAAGAGATATGTTACAAACCCTTAAATCCCTATTATATCTCTATTCAATTCAATAGCTTTGGTACAATATCTTCTTTCAAACTTTAAAGAACATTCTTAATAAAATATTTTATCTGCTACGGCAGAAGAGATTTAAAGTAACCCTACGCTTTTATTTAAACAATGTTGCCGTTGTGCAATTTTTAAAAAAGTCATATCTTCTCTTCTCGCCAACATATTTGAAGTTCTTGATATTTCCTTCTCTACCCATTTTCGCCACACAAAAAAATTAAATTTCAAAAAAATCCTAGAAGAAATGTTTTTACTTATGCTACGAGCTCTTAAATCACAAGCTTGATTTTCATGACAATTTGCCGGAATTGTAATTTAATATTCAGGCCAATCATAAACAAAAATTCTGCATGAGTTTTTTCACTTTTCCTATTATGAATTTGTTTTTTTTCCTTTTTTTCCCTGGAAAAAGTAGTTATTATGAATTGAACTTGCTTCTTTTCTTTTCTTTGAAGTTGAACTTGCTTCTTTTTCACTAAAAATCTTTCCCTTGCAAAAAGAAGGGAGTTTACATAAAAACCCATTTAATATTCCATTAAAAAAAATTGTATAAATTATCTATCTACTCGTATAAATATAAAATTTTCGTGTCACGGTGTTTTTAATTGAACTCCTCCAAAACGGCTTGACTGATTTTTATGAAATTTTGTATGTGTATTTGATAGGTCTGAGAGTAGGTCGTAGTTTATTTTTAGTACCCTTAAGTGGGCTGTGCCACGCCCATACGAACGAAATATCTTATATCTGTAAAGCTATAGGAGTCAGAGTATTCAAATTTGGTATGGACTCTTTTGAGAGCGAGGTGCGAAGTAATTCAAAATATTGGTAGAATAGGACCGGGGAATGGGGGTGCCATACAAAGTAGTTAATAATAATCTTATATCTTGAATGCTATAACAGCCAGAGTACTCAAATTTGATATAAACTTGTATTTTATAGTTCTCGTATGTGGAAAAACACAAATAGTTCCCAAATAAATCATGTATAAACTTATTTTTACATATTTTTTCAAGTTGGTGAATCTTAATAATTTTGCTTACTCTCTCACTCAAAAAAAGTGAGAAACAAAATGTCAACAAACAAGCAAAACAGCGAGCTCAAGGTGCTTTTGTGCTTTGTAGCTAAAGAATGTCAAAAACTTCAATTTTGTTTTAGTTTTGGTACAATTATTTTTGTGCTTTTGACATTCTTCGATTCTTTACACAGCTATGGTTGCTATGGTTCCTTACACAGTCACCTGTATAATTACACCATGAACGAGCTACGTACTGCAGTGATGCCACGTATTACTCTTTTTTGTTCTCAAGGAATTTATGATTGGAGGAATGTTTTCTCGAGAAAATTATTTTCTGTGAGAAGTAAATTCCGAGGGAATATTCATGATTGGGCTGATTAATTTCCAGAGTTATCAGAGCAAATTGGCATGGAAAAATTTCACCAAGCATTTTCAGGCGCAGGTTTCCAAGAAAAACGCAGAAAAAAATATGGCGCAAACTAGAGTTGTGTCCAACATCTCTTTTGAACTAAAATGAGCTGTTGGACACAAGTACGTTGATAAACGTCCATGTAAATAGACTTGGGTCGAACTCGTTCACTAGTTCATTTTTGCCACAAACCTATGATCAAACCCATGTAATTTAAATGTGTTTGTGCCACAAATGCATAAGTTGTGTATTGATTACTGTCTTAAGTCTTTGAATTTGCAACACAGGTCTGTATGTGTGCATTTAGTACATATTTAAAATAAGTAAACCAATTTGATGACAAGAAAATATGAGTGCATGCTTTCAGGCTCTTGATTTCTTAGGCCGAGTACACATCTTGCATTTCTTGTGTTGTCATTTTGTGGTGTCATTTTCAAAATTTGTGCACTGCCGTTCCCATTATGTTTTTATATGGAAAGCAATGCAACACAACGAAAAGTATCGAAAATGACACAACGTTGCCACCAGTATACACTATTGCGAACTCACAAAATGCCATAGTGTACACTTCCAAGTTGGGAAAAATTGTTTTTTTATTTCTTCAAATTTCAGCATGTATCTTAAGCCTTTTACAACGCGATATTCAAAATTTATATTTTTGCCATATTTATATTTTTTGCATTTATCTCATAAGCCTTTGGCAGCAAATGGTCGGCGAAACCTGTACGTAGCAACTCCATCCGCTGAATTCAAAAATCATCATGTAGTTACGATTCGATGAAATTTTCAGCAAAATCAAGTCTGTGTCCTATGTCTTTTGTGGATTTCTTCTTTGGCTCGACGGGTTTATGAATACCAAAAGAATTAAGAAACAAAAAATAAAAGTTTTAAGTTTGCCAAAAATCTGTATTAAAACTTAATTTTTTCGATCACTTTCAACAATTAAATTTCATCAATAATTTATTAAAAAACTGCGAATTGTAAATGCCAAAAAGGAAAGGGACTTATGACACTTCCGTAATAAAGAACTCATACATACATATACGCACATACATGCATATATACATACATACATCTGATTTTTTTTATTTTTATATGCAAGAAACATTTTTGAAAGCATTTTACGTTTAATATTTAATATTTTTAAACAAAATTACTTTCTATTCTTCTACTAATTATATTTTTAAATATTTTCGTTTCTTGTTCTTTAGAGAAACGTAATTTTCTAGCTTTTTTTCTTGTACATATAAGAGAGCTTAAAAAAAAACAGACAAAAGTCTGGCACAGACATTTTTTATTATTATTTTGAGTATGGAAAAATAGTAATTAAGATGTTATGAAAATAATAAAACTTACCCTGATAATTTTATTCGAATAATTTAATTTTTTTGATCTTAAAGAAATATTTAAAAACATTGTTAGCCAAACAAAACAATTTGAGCGTATTTACACATTTAATTAGCCTCTTGTTTCTACAACCCAAACGGCCGACTTGAGTAGAAAATTTATATAGAAAGTACTCAGTTGTTTGAGTGATGACTTTGATGACTTGTGGAAACAGGTTGTAAAAAAACTATTCAAATAAAAATATATATTTTAACAAGAATCATTAGAACGAATATTGCTGGAATACAATTATGTATTTGAATAATTTCTAAATTTTCTCCTGATAATATTATTAAAACGCTATAAGGGATTCTAAAAATTCATATTAAATTCATATTAAAATTAAAAAAAATCGAACTGATTTCAAAAAAATAATTTTTTAATAAAAAAGTATTGCATTTAATATAACTTCAAAGATACTATTGAAATGAAATTGTTTTAACAATTTTAATGTAAAAATTTTTCTTATATTGATTTTTTATTTTTATTCAAATAATTTCTAAAAAAATTTAGTAATGTCACTATCGAACCAACTTAACCCAACGAATATTATTCGAATAAAATTATTGGAATAATTTTAATCAAAAAGTTTTTCTAATCAGCCCAATTCTAAATATTCCCTGGGAATTATATCCCAAGAAAAAAATCCTCCTATTCTAAGCAGATGGCGAGAGAAAAAAAAGTGAGAGAGAATTTCGAATTTTCGAAGTCTGCTATTTTGTTTCCAGTTGTTTTATGTTACATAAAAGCTTGCTACGAGTATAAGGAGCATATTTGCAAAAGTTTATACGAGTATGTGTATATATACATAGATAAATACATATTGTTAGCTAGAGTGCAAAAAGGCGCAACTAACAAAAAATATAATTTTACAAGAGAATCAGAAAACATAAAAAAGAAGACAAACAAACTTGTACTTAAGTCCCCTTGTTTCTGTTAATAAAAGCGTAATTTTTTATCACAGAAGTGTAAAATTTTGATGATTTAATGGCATTCAAAATAATCAATCAAAAATTCAATTTTGAATTTATTGTTATTAACGTATTTTTGTATTTAAGCTAACGATATGTAAGTACTTGTTTTTGAAAACTTTTAAAAACTTCAAAATTTTTGCTAAGAAAAATATTTTTTCCATGAAATTTAAACAAAAAGTTCCTAATTTTGTTTAAACGTCTGCTTAGGTATATATATTTTTTTTAAAGAAACATACATTACTTAATATGTATACATTTCGGAAATACTGAATTAAAATCAAGCTCAAGCAAATGATAATGAAATGGTTCATATTGACGACCAAATAAGCTGACTTAAAGGCAATTAAATACTCACATAAACAAGGTATACAATAAGAAAGATTATACCCTAGAAAGTTATAATTTAGTAAATTAATAAAATAAATGAAAACTAAACAATTCGAATTATAAATAAAAAATAACATTACTAAGTGGTACATATGTATTTGTAATAAATTTATATATAAATATTTCTATCTATGTATAAGACAATGAAAAGAAAAGTTTTGAATTCCTTGAAGTTGTTCAAAAACTGAAGGCCGATGTTAACATAAATAATTTTATGGAAAAACATTGACATCGTTCATTTATTCATGCTTAACTAATTTCTTCACTAATTTCGATATTTAAAAATTGTTACATACTAATAGATAAACACATGTTTGTAATACATATATTTAAAAAAAAAATAAGTTTAACATTCGTTAATGCACTAATAATGCCAAACTATTCAGTAAAATATTTTTACAGAATAAGTAAGTAATATTTTAGCTGAATCCAATTCGCATTTCACTGTTGCTAATGCAGATCATCAGGGTACCTTTACCAAAAAATTTCTTAGAACATCTAGAGTTATTATGTTAAACTTTCATTTAAAAAAATTAAAAGTTCAACTAATATCAAAGTTGAAACAAGAACTCAATAAT
The DNA here is from genome assembly GCA_936439885.1 of Nowickia ferox. Taxonomy (NCBI): domain Eukaryota; kingdom Metazoa; phylum Arthropoda; class Insecta; order Diptera; family Tachinidae; genus Nowickia; species Nowickia ferox. Next base: position 88,140,623 of record OW387025.1, on the reverse strand, counting down.
CAACATGTTTTTATTTTTTTTATTTTTTTAGTTTACCATTGCTACATTGGCTGACTTTTTTCAGCTTCGAATTGTAGATGTATAAAGTATGTAAATAAAATAAATGTAAATAACAACAACAGCTATTGAAGAATAGAGTGTTGCAACACAAGTATTTTTTGAGCGGGTGCGATTTCATTTTTTCAGTGTTTAATTAAAGTTCTTATTTAGTTACGTTGAAAGTACGGTAGCACTGCAAAATTTCCCAGTATTATGGAAGGCTGTTCAAACAACAGCTGTTTAACATAAATAGGTTATCAAAATAAAAAAAATTCAAATTGCATTAAAACACATTTTATGAAACCAAAGGAGTTGCAGAATGCATTTTTTCTATTCATTTATTCCTTGATATGGAACTATGAATTGTATATGTATGTAACATATTTATTAAAATTAAACGAAATTATTTCGAATACGACCACATGATGTTCAAAAAAATCTTAAAATTTATTAAAAAAGCACTAAAATTGTAAGGAATGCCAAAAACTTGGAAAAATTTGCAACAATGACGAAAATTCGCAAGAACTTGGCAACATCAACAATATATAAAAGTCTAAAACTGATTAAAAATCATTAAGAATGTCAAAAAAAAACAATTGTAACACTTGTATTATGGTCTGAAATATACCTGCATGTAGCTTTCGAATAGAGCAATAATTTTTCTTGTAGACGAATTAGGAGAAATGGTATGACTTCAGTTTTGTGGAATTCAATTCAGTTTTGTGCAATTTTTATGAAATTTCCGTATAAATTTGAATATTTCACTGTTTGATTTTATATTAAAAAAAATGTATTGACATTTTACTGCTTGTTTATCGGTGCCGAAAGAATTATTTCGTTCTTACAGTTACATTTGAAAGAAAAACAAAATTTTAGAATTGGTTTTTGTTTTAAACAAAAAATTTCCTTCGAAGTCGATAAACATGGTATTAGTGTTTGAAGAGGCGATGAAAAACGTATCAACATTAAAAGAGAACTTAAACAATTTTATCGTGTAAATTTAGTCATACAATCATTCAAAAAAACATTGAAAAATTTGATATTAAAATAAAACAGGATTGTAATAGAAATTTCTTATATGAATGAAAATAAATTTCACTGTCACTTAAGCTATTTTGTAAATATGTGTGTCACAAAAGCCTATATGAAAATCTCAAAAATTTCCCGGGAATATTAGGCAGACATTTCCCGGGATTTCCTGCCCAGGAATTCCCTTTTTCCAAACCCTAGTTAGAGTGCTTGTCTGTCAGTCAGAAGGTTACTGGTTCAATACTTGTCTCCTCTCAAGTAATTAATACATACATCGTCAGCCCATTATTGGTTTGGAGCATATGCCAACAGTCGGAATGGAGAAAAACGACCAAGCAGGTTTACATGAAGTTTTTTCAAAGTATACCCGATAGAATTTTTTTGTATTTTCTCCATTGCTTCCAACACATGTTTGGAAAAAAATGTGTAAAATTTAGTGAACTTTGATGAATAAAGTTAGAAGTTAATATTACTTTATTGTAAAATCAAAAATATGTTTTGTGCCGCATACACCACGTTTCTTAATTTATTTTCAAAAAGTAGCTTTTTGTGCTCCATACTATGTATACTTTACAGCTGAGAATTTCTTGCTGTCTAGAGAAATAAGTCGATCCTTTAACGCCGACCAAGAAGCCGCCGCAGTAATATTTTTAACTATCGATCCGCTTACACACTTACACAAGAAAAACAAGTAATTGAAGTGTATTTAATATAAAGAATGAAATTAAATTATCTCTGTTATACTCAAACATTCATAATTAAGGTTTCTTTTATTTTATGATGATGTTTTTGCTTAACAGTCGGTGTTGAATTTTTCTTACGGCACCTTCTTTTTTTATTATTGATTTCTGATAGAAATTAAGCAAAACAAGAGTTAACTTTACTTCGCGTTTTTGTATGAAGAATTTGACGCAAACGCCAAAATGTGGCATGTACAGCAAAACAATACTTATTAAACCTTAGAATAGTTGAAATGGAGCAAAATAAATGCTAAATGTCTCAGAAACCATAATTAATTTCGCGAAATATGTTTTAGATTCAGAAAGGAGTCAAACCAACAATGGGCTGACGACATATGTATATATGGTGAGTTAATTAAATATATAATATGTACATATATATAAATAAATAACATTTACATATGTATATGGTGCAGAATTTAAATGAAAAAAATCGAGAAGAAAACCTTTTTGAAAAAGTCCATAAGATAACCTAATGAAAATCATAAGTTTCCTTCTTGATTTTTTCAAAAAAGTTTTCCTTATTAAAATAATAAGACTTCCTTATTGAAAAAAAAAACTATAGAGATATCTTATTAATTTTGTTCTATTTGATCAGGTATTTATGTATTAGGCACTGTTTTCTCTGTGAAGCCGTTGAATTATTTTCACATAATTTTGCATTGTCGTACCAAATATTATTTTATTTAATTTTAATATTATTTTATTTTTGTAATATTTGCTCTCATTTGTTTTGTATCATCTTGTTGATGCTTCAAATAGCTCACATCAATCATATTTTTTTAGTTTTCTAACTTATGACATATGACGTTATGATACCTTGATTGAAAATTGATTAATATATTTATTCTTAAAAGCCATATAAAAATTAATTGAAATTTCAGAAAGTAGATAAAGTGTTACGGTCGAATTCATAAAAACTATTTTAGGTTTATTACAGGTTTATTTGACAAATGTCCCATAGAAATATGTAAAATAAGCGCTTAATAAACCTGAAATATTTTTTATGAATAAGGCAGTTAGTATACGTTTATGTATTAGTTCTTTGGGAAAAAGGAAAGCGTTATTCTTTAACGTGTTAAGATTGGACTTTGCAGTTTTTATCGACTTCTCCTCTTATTCACACGATTAGACATTTTGGCTCTCAGCAAAAAGAGATATTGCATAAATTATAGAAAGTAAAAATTGGCATAGGACTTCCTTTACAAATTACATTTCATACAAATTCACGAAATAAAAACAAATAAATAAAATTTCCTTAAAGCTAAGTCCAAAAATGACTCTTGATTTTTAAAAGAATTTTTACATGACAAATAAATTAAATTTCCTTAAAGTCCAAAAATGATTTTTAAAAGAAAATTTTTACATGAATTTAATACAAAAAATATGTACCATAACGATGTTTGGAATATTTTTTTAACAACACTGGAATTTATATACAAACATATTTGAAAAAGCATTTAATGCATTCGAAACAAAAAATTACTTGTAGTAAGAACATACATACATACATACATGTGCGGCCATAAAATCTTGTTTCAAGAATAGACAAATATTTCTGAAATAATCAATTGGGCCAGCATGTTGAACAAAAGGGATTTTGAATTACATATAAATTTTAAAATAACAGCAACAACAACAAATTACCTTAAATATAATAAAAATAAATAAATAAAACCAAAACAGGAAATATAAATTCAATTAAGTAATAAAAGGAAAAAATATTTTATTATTAGCATTAAAACTAAAATAATACTAATAAAAACAAACCAAAATTTTTGAACAAAAACAATTATATTTATATACAACACACATAAATATATACATACATGCATGCATACTTACATAAATTAATATGTATCAATATATATACGATAAGGAATATTAAAAATTAAAACAAATTTAAAACAAAACCAGAAAACACTTAGAAGATACCATAATAAACCTTATTTTATTTAAAAAAAGGCCTCAACAATGTTATTAAGTCATGACCTAGAAAGATGTTCTAGATATAAATAATTTCATTTATAATTTGCTCTCAAAGCTAAATTGAAAGAAGAGAAATAAATTATGTATTGTTATCTATTACAGGATTGCCCAAGACGTTTTATACATACATACGTATTAAAGGCATAAAACGTTAATAAAAACATTTAAAAAAATGTCAAAATAATTATATTTGTAAGTAATTGCAGTACACAAAATATTAAAACAATATTGATAATTAGAAAATAGTGCGTTTGTTTTAACATTTAAATTCTATTAAATTCTAAAATAATTTATTAAAAGCCCCAAAAAAGAAACAAAAACCTAAGCAACTAAAATCGTTAAAGTATTTATTAACACTTATTATTTCGATTTATGTTCTACACTTTTTAGTAAAATAAACATTTTAACTTGAGTTAAACACTTTTCTTCACATTTTGTACGAAGAAGAGAAAAAATACAAAAATAATAAATTTAAATTACTCAAAAGACACACACACACATACACACATGCTTATATACATACATATATAATTTTGTTATTTAAGAAAATTATTAATTATTAAATTATGCAAAATTACTTAACTTAAAATATAAATGTGTTTAGCAAATTAAAACAATATATACATACATACACATGTACAACTTATGAGTATATATGTACATATACATATGTATATGAAAAATAAAAACCAAATCTTAAAGCTTATTATTAATTTTTTTTGTTTAAATTTAATTTAAAGAAATGTTAAACTTTTTTTGCTTATAAATTAAAAAAAAAACCGAAAATAGAAACTACAACAATAAGTTACATAAGTCAATAAAGAAATGTATTGCATAAAATAAATTTTGATTTAATTAGTAAAGCGTTTTGAAGTGTTTATTTTTTATTATATGATCTTCTCTGAGGAGTCTCCATTTGAATCCTTTGTAATTTCTGAATATTCGAATTTTGAAGAAGTTTTAAACAAATACTTATTGCTTTTTTGCAACAATTATTCTAATATTTGAAGCGTAGCCGCGAATAACGTTGTAAAAGACAATTTTTACAAAAGGATTTTTTTTCACAGATTGCCGTTAACATTATTCTCTTGCGATTTTCAAACCTCAAACCATCCAAAATTATGCATCTTATAGCCGTCAAAATACAATTAAGTTAATGCTAATTATCACTATTTTCGATAAGCTAAAAAAAATTTAACGAAAAAGACAATCTTTCTTTAAAAAACGTTTTATTGGCTCTCCTGAAAAATTATTATTTTGACGTTATTCGCGGCTAACCTTCATTTTTTTCAACTCAAAGTTTTGCAATTTAATTCACTTTTTGCAATAATATTGTTTTCTTGCAAAAAATGAAAACGAAGTTTTCACCCAATTCATCGGTTTCCATCAGTGATCGCAAATAACGATTATTTTCCAAATTTAAACTGAAAAAATCACACAAATAGAGAAGTGCTACGTGCACAAGGAATACACATACTCGTACATGGACTACATATATACATACATTAGAGCGACTCAAGTTGTATGGAAGCGAAATTCGTGCAAGGTATACCCCCCTCAAAATAAACATTGGTATTTTTTATGATGTCAACTAAAATATTTCGGCTCTAGCTTTGACCTCTCGTGAGCTGGACCATTTTGAAAAAGGATATATTTTGACATGTTTTGTCAATTTGAGAATCTGTTTCCTTACCAACATGTACAATATTGATATGCCTTGTTCTATACGATAAGAAAAGACAAAAGACAAACTTCAAGCTTGATTTTCATGAAAATCAATGAGGCGCTCAACAGCATGTTGTGTGTTGCTTGCTGTCTTGAGTCTTTCGTTTTGGCATATACCTACATATGTGTGTATGTATGTATGTAAATATTTAGGACTGCATGCAGCTTGTAAAATATTTAATAAATGTTGCCATTTGAAATCATCAAGAAAATATGAGTGCATACTTTTAGGCTTTTGGTTTCTTACACTCCAAGTTGTGAAATTTTTTTGTTTTTCAATTCTTCAAATCACAGCATGTATCTTAAGTCTTTGAGAATACGCATTCAACAAATTCTTTATGGGATATTCAGACTTAAGACAGCAGTAAACAATTAATGAATTTTTGCCATTTTTATGTTTTTTGCATTTATATAAAAAAACCTTGGCCGAAAATGGTCGACGAAACGTATACGTACCAACTCCATCCGCTGAATTCGAATATCATCACGAAAGTCTGTGTAGAAACATTTTTGTCCACAATATTTTTAAGAGAAATCATTTTCATGCAAAATAAGTTTCTATTCTTCTGCTAATTATATTTTTTAATATTTTTGTTTATCGTTTTAAAGGAAAATTAATTTGCAAAGTTTTTTTAGAGTAATACTTACTATCATCATTGGAGTAAAACAATATATTAGAAGTTGCAGTTAGATACATGGATATGCTCAGTACTTGTATGTTAAATTTTACGAAGGATATGTTTGTGAAACATTTTGATCCTCTATCTCTTCTTCGTATATAAATTTTTGTCCCTTTCACAAAACAGTAAAATAAGTACCATAATATCCTATTCAACAACGTTGACAAAAAAGGCCAGAACGTAGTCTTTATTAACGCTAAGACGTTCAAGGCAGCGAAGATAGAGTTGCTAACTAGGTTAGCGATACGGAGTTCCTATGAAGGTAGGGTTTCATGGGTTTCCTTGCCATGAGCGTAATGGCTCCTCTATTTTTGAGACATAATTCTGTTGCAGTAAAATAACGTATGACGCAATTTACACTGTGCCTTTTCTGCTTGCCTGTGCAGGCAGGCTTTTTTAGTTTGTTGGTGAGAGGGGGTGAAAAGCTTGCGGGGTAAAACAAAAGGCACGTAATGAAAATTCGAGGGGATTTTTGACTTTTCTCTATGCCCTTTTCGTACTCTCAACATTAAGCGTGTATATAAGTGTCAAAAAGGCATGAAGAAAAAAGTCTTAATGTTAATTTGCGTGAGTTTTCGTAGGGGGCTCAAAAGAAAATTGTCAAAACAAGGCAGGCTAAAAAAAGCATGTTGTGAATGGGCTCTTTTGAAAATTTAATTTTTTTAATTTTCACGAAATAGACTTTAGAAGAGATTTCAACAAATTTAGTCAAAGCACAGATAAAATATTGTAATAGATAAATTACATAAATTAAATTAATTAAGCAGTAATTTCAAAACAAATCTCTAAACATTACTCGTCATCACATTTCTGACCCTATCACGGTTCTCAACTAAATTCAGTTTGGTCGTCTAAGAGTAGACCAAACTTACACACTGCCAAACTGTGTTTTAGTATTATGAACCCCAACTGTTTTGAGTTGAAATTGTCATCGCGTTGCCAACTTAAAATATCAAGTTTGACATAAAACAATTAATTTGTATGAAAATTTAAAAAATACAAAGTTTTAGAAAAAATATTGTTTTTAGTGTTTTAGTTCAAAGAAATCATACCAAATGGATACAAATATTGGATCACCTAAAACCATGTTTAAAGAAATATTTGTATGTGCCCGTTATACCGCGGATGCTGAAACTGTTAAGAAAATTTTGTTTTTAAGCATAACAAATATTTCTAGTTACGATTTTTCCATTTTTTCTGCTTTTTATATCGCACCAAGCTGTAACTAGAAAACCCCAACCACAGACCCAACTGCCAAAAAGCAGTTGTGTATACTCAAAGTTTTTCTCAACCAAACTTACGCAGAGTTGTAAATGACAATACTAAAACACAACTGAAAAGTCAACTGTTAATTTAGTGGAGAATGGCAATGTAAATTTATCAATCCCAACCAAACTATTTTAAAAGTTGAAAACCGTGATAGGGGCATTCATTGAATTACCTTACACGTTCAATAAATTGCTTTCCATTTTTTCACACATATGGTTGTCAAAATTTGCTAAAATTGAAGTTGTGATGTTAGGCTGTAAGCAATTTAATTTCCAATTTTATGTTCAAAATGTCGTCGTAGAGGAAACAATTAAAAATTTTCGCCTCACTGCAGGTATATACGAGTACTTTATGAAATAATAATAATAAATAATAAATTTTTTACAAACACAAAAATTATTATAAAACAGCTGTTAAATTGAAAGAAAAATTGAAGTCCACCTGGTATTCAATTCCCAAATGTATGAGTGAAGTGAACTTTGAAACAAAAATTGAAGGTGTAGCCTCCAAGTTAAGAAACAACAGTTTCAAAAAGCCAATTTAGTAACGCCAATTATCTATCATCTCATCATAAATTACTAGTTGGCAACGCCAATGTGCCATAGAAAAGCAAATCTGCCTTTATCTTTACGCCTTTTACAACTGTGACTATTTAGATTTATGTTTTTGCCGTTTTTGCAGACAATGACGCATTTGAAGAGGAAAATCACATAAAGCATATTATCAAGTATTTTAAATACATGTCATTTTTGGTAATTTTTTATAGAAAACAAGTTTTTAAAAAATAATGTGATTCTTTATACTATAATAATATAAAAAAATTAAACAAAGGTAAAGGCAGAGACAGAAAGAAATAAGTGAAAAAGAATTTGCGAAAACAGAAAGAAGAGGGAGTAATGTGAATCGGTATATGTAGCAGAAGATAGCGAAAAAGTCAATCAGCGGACTAACAGCCAACCAATCAGTATTAATGTGTATGTGGACAAAGTGATTAAAGTGGAAAAATCAAGTGGGGTTGAGGAAGAAGAGGACATCATCATAATAATTATTTTCCAGTCATTTGACAAACGAAACTGCATAATTTTGTTTGTTTAGAAAATCCATTGTAATTGTGATTGGGATGCAGCAGAAAAATTAGGAACGTAACCATATCAATAAACTTAATTTTTCAAACATTAACACGACGATAGAAGAAAGTACTCTCTTGAACAATAAGGAGTTTGGCAGTCAATTTGGTTGCAACATAAAAGAAAAATTGCCGGTATTTCTTACGCCCTTATAATTGAGAGACTGCCATAACCGAAAAAGAAACTAGTATCCATAATTAGAAAACAAAGGCATTGAATTATCAATAGAAAAAATTTACGAGCAAGTCATTGAGATTCTTATCAAGAGCGTTTAACAGCAGTGTACCCTAGCAGCCCCGCCATCCAGACCGCAGAACAGGGAACTTGCTACCCAGCTAATAGCTCATTCCCAAAATTAGCACTGCATCTCAATTGCCAGAAAAAAATTTATTTTGTGATTTAAAACAAATAAAACTTTAAAGAGTTTTCGACTAAGTGATAAGGCCCAACATAACTAAAACTGCAATAAGAAATTTGTGTTTGTTGGTCGGTGGTATACAACAAGCTTGTGGGTGTGTAGTAATATTAAGATAAAGCGCTAAAAATTTACGAATTTGCAAGAAAAACGAAACAAGATTGTTTCTTGATAAGAACCATATATGTACATATGTGTCTAAACTTGCCGGCGGAACAAATACGCAATCCAGCATCTTCCATTAACAATAAATCAATTCAGTTACATCATACGCACTCGGACTAAATTCCTTATTATTATGGCACGAGGATTTGACCATTTATTTAAACTTTTAATTATAGGCGATAGTGGTAAGTTCTAAAATGTTTCTATTTAACCTATTTTTTTTAATAGGTAGATTAAATTATTTGTTGCGAAACTACTATTATCATTATTTTAAATACAATATCTGCGAAAGAGCTTTAGAGCAGAAGCTGAAAAGAATAATTATTTTAATACCTTCGTTTTTACTTAAAGGTACTGCTGGTATTTGATGTCCAAAAACATTTTATTTATATCGTCGCTGTTTCAACTAACTGAAAATTGTACAGGGAAGCAGCTTTTTTGATTTTCTTATACATGCATTCTTATGTATACGTCTGAAATAGTTTTACTTTTATAGTAGGGTTTTTATACGCACTCTTTTTCCCGGCCATTATCCTCTTTTTGGGACCTCTGTCCTAGGAATATATTAGCGTCCTGGAAAGTCCTTTTTAAGGACATTTTTTTGCTTTTACATTGCTTGACCCTGACTTAAGTTCAGTATTATCAATTCTTATTATAGAAGGAAATATTTTATTAATTATTGTGATTTCTTAAACAAGTCAAGAAAAATTAAACTAGACTTTGGTTGGGGGAAATGGTGCATTTTTATGTGCCTCTACGCAATTCATCAGCACCCATGTCGGTCTAGTTGGGCAGAGATTGTTGTTAACATCAGCTATTTAATACGAATTTTTAATGAAATGGAATATGAGAAATGATTTTATTGTTTATACAATTAGACTATTCTTAGCGACCGATAAGAACTATTCAAAGCGAGTCTTTCGTTTTCCCACTTTTGTTGAGCAAGTTCGTATATACACTAGATGAGCCCGGCAAACGTTGTCTTACACCCAACTATTATATATTTTTTAACTACAAATTACTCCAGTAGTCACTTGTTGGGTCAAAAACAAAACTAAAACCTACCGGTTATTGACCCGAACCTGTGTTGAAAATCTCAGCTCAACAAACAAACACTACGATTTTATAAAGAAGATATGATGCGTATCGATTCTTTTGGCATTATAGATAGATACCATTAAAATGCCTGATAATTTAACCCCAAAGCTCGCCCGACTGTAAATGCAGTGGAGAAGAATATTTGCATGTGCAACAAATAAACCTTTACGCATTAAGTATAGTTACACGGTTTCCTATTTAGACATCTATAAAATAAGCTATGCTGCCATTTCAGTGCCTAACAAGTGTGACTAATAAATATAAACAAGATGAAGATAAAAAAATTATACCATCGTTTCTTCTTCATGTGTGTTTGATAGTGGCTTTGTTTTCATTTAATTTCATTTAAAATTCTCTGCATATTCTTTAGTCGTTTTTACTACTTAAATTGGAATGAATTTATGCTACTTTTAAGTGAATTTAGTAATAATGTTTATATCATTGCACAGCAGTTTGTAAAAAAAAAGATCTAATTGAATGTTTACTTAAAAAAATCTATTTATACCAAAATTGTCTATCCATTTTGATAAAGCTTTCAACTTTATTTTAAATGTTTTTAGGGGTTGGCAAATCTTCATTATTAATTCGTTTCTCGGACGACACTTTCTCAGGTAGTTATATCACAACAATTGGTGTAGATTTTAAAATACGCACAGTGGTCATTGATGGCTTGCGAGTAAAATTACAAATATGGGATACAGCGGGCCAGGAGCGATTTCGCACTATTACAAGCACTTATTATAGAGGAACACATGGTGTCATAGTTGTATACGATGTAACAAACGGCGAATCTTTTGCTAATGTTCGACGATGGCTGGATGAAATACAAAACAATTGTGATGTGGTAAATAAGGTATTAGGTAAGTGGTATTGCGCAAAATTATACGAAAAATTAACCTTAACCTTTTGGTTTTTTTTTTTAATTTAATACGTATGCCATCAGTTGGCAATAAAAATGATGATCCCGATCGAAAAGTGGTTATAACCGAAGATGCCCAGAGATTTGCTCAGCAAATGGAGATAGAATTATTTGAAACATCTGCCAAAAATAATATCAAAGTTGAAGAAATGTTCTTGTCGATAACACGGCAAGTCCTTCAGCACAAGTTGCGCAATGCACAAAATGATCCGCAGAAAGACACAATCAATTTGAAAAAATCTAGTGGCAAAAAGAAGAGTAAATGTTGTAGTTGAAAACAGCAGCCGACAATAATCTTAAGATCACCTTTGCCACAACTACAACCACCACTACCACTATCGTCGCCGTCATTTGTCTTTATTGATGTTTTTGTCGCCGCCATTATTTTTAAAATTATTTGTATCACTATCTAACATTTCTAAGAGAGATGAAAATAATTTCAAATAAATTTACAATGTAAAAAGATTAAGAAATATTTTATACAAAATATAACATTTTTAATTGAGGAAAAAAAATAATTTAAATGATATTGCAATATCTACCTACACCTCACCTAATTGGTGCATATATTATACATTAATAATAAAATCGAATAATTTAGAGCTCTTCGAGATAGATTTTATTCTTAATATCAAATTTTGGACATGCTTATCAAACATGAAGGCTTTCTAGCCTAGAATATTTTAAGAGAACTTTATTTAACAATAAGTTTTTCATGATTTCAAGCAAACATTTTGTATTTCATAATTTTCAAACCTTTTCAATTTAGTTTACGGTTTTGAAACAGTTCGCAACAAATTGCAATCAGTAAATGTTGAACCAATTCTGTAAATAGTTTTATTAGTCTAAATTGTATCTAATGGAATTACAACACTAAAAAAAATTTCTTTGCAACACAACTGCCTGCAAAAATCACCAATTAATTACTTTTAAGAACTTTATTTCTGCATACTAGTTAGGTTTCAGCACAATCTACATTTAATTTTTTTTTCTGTAGAATTTTTATTTTAAATTCTCTTTGTTTTTAATAAATTTCAATCGTTTGGTATTTCAAAATAATGAATTCCTTCGTCTTTCCATCTCTAATATTTAGTAATCGTAAATGCAAGTCAAAACAAAATTTAGTTTAAATCATGAGAAATGAAATAAACAAGAGGTTATTAATTTAAACCTAGAACAAAACTTATACATAAACACAAATTTATATATACGTACCACCACATATAAATATATACACATACATACATAAATATATGATCAATGATTTGTAAATCAGAAAAATAAAACAAAATCAATAAAAAAGGCAGACATATTTTGAAAGTATACATACATATATACTCTTGTAATTATAAAATTTCTTGCTGTGGAGTACTACGTGAGGTATGAAAGAACGTTTTCATTTATTTCTAAGAACCAAAGGGCCAGTCCCACGATGTCACCATCGACTCGTCGCACACTTACATTCAAAACAAAAACAAATTTTAAAATTTTGTTGTTTGCAATGTAACTGTGCGAAAAAATGTAACTGTGCAAAATAAATTAAATACATATTTCTAAAAAGCAAAAATTTTTTAAAATTATTTGCCAATTGGTGGAAAAGATTTTTTCTACTCAATGTCGCCCGTCTAGATTTTGGAAACAGGGGGTTAAATTCAAAACAAAGGCCCTTGTTATGAGTTGCATTCGATGTTCGCTAGCCAGCGAAGTCGAAAATCGAATGTCAAATTTATATTATGAGCATTGAAAATTTTGTTGATCAACGAATTTTCTATCGAACAGAACTTTCCTTTCGATGTAGTATTTTTATATGATTATTTCTTATTTTTAAGAAAGCAAGCACAAATTGTAAGGACGAAACATTTTGAAAGGCTTCACTTATGGAGGAAAATCCTCAATTTTCTGTGTAGGACCATTAATTACTCTGCATGATTCGCGAGTTTAAAATTGTTGCAAGTTTTAAAAATCACAGTGAGTGAAACTAACAATAACGCCATTTTTTGTCGAATGAGCGCTATAACAACAAATTAGGCCCTTGTTATGAGTTGCATTCGATCTTCGCTGACTATCGACTGTCAAATTAAAGCGATTGCTTTTTATTTTTAATCATCGAAGCAAATTGGAAACTATTTTTGTCAATTTTATGTAGATCCTGAATTCAGTAACTTTTATTACGACACCGATATTCGCTGTCGGCTGAATCAAAAAAAAAAAAATTAAATCAAGCTCAATTTCATTTATTTTTTCTTGACATTTTCTATACGGAAATACCACATGATATTGGTTGCAATTTCGACTATAGTCGAAGATCAAAAGTTACTCATAATAAGGGCCGAGCACTTTTATTTGATCCCGATCCTTTAATTATGTAGAATCGTGGAACAAATCAAGTTTAGAGGCACCTTTAAAAATTAAAAAAAGCACCTATCCTATAGAAAATTTAAAAATAATAATAAAACATTAAATAAAAATATTGGCGGCAAGGCTTAGTTTCCGAGTTATGGACCTCTGAAATTGTAGTACAAAACTGTCATTGTATGGTGTATTTTCCAACGACTGCGACTTGTTTTTCGTCTATTGACAAGACAACACAATTGTCGAACATAATTAGGCCATAAGAATTTTCTCCACCATGGTATTTCCCTACACGGCGCGGCGTTTACTGCCGACCTTCGGTCGGGCTTAAGGATTTTCTCCACCAAGGGGTTTGCTGACACGGCGCAGCCTAACAAAGATTTTCTGCCTCATAAATTTTTTTGCTTAAAGATTTCCTGCATGGCCGACCAAGACTGCATTTTACCATTTTATGAAAGGTATTCTCAAAAGCTTTAAGATGATATCAATATTGGTCATATTTGTTGAAAAACACCGTATAATCACAATATTGTACTAGAATTTCAGAAGCCCATTATTCGGAAACTATCCCTCGCCGCCAATTTTTTTGTTTAATTTTTATTTTTCTTATTTTTCAATTTTCTATATGATAGGATACTTTTTTTAATTTTTGAGAGGTGCCCCTAAAATTGATTTAAGCTAAAAAATGTATTGGCAAATTTTTTTGCTCATAATTTTTTTAATATCAATCACTATAGCTCGTAATCGTCTAAAAGTAGGTAAAAACACAAATGGGTCAAAATAGGTCAATTAACCTAATCGTAAATTATATATTTTTTTCTGTGTTTAGCAAAATTTCAAGTTCTAGAATGCTTCTTACCTTTGAGTTAAAGATTAGAGATGATTAAATTAACTTTAATCCTTATTTGTGGTATTTAGGTAGTCGATTATATGGTTTTGCTGACAATATACACTTGTGAAACTTTGGCGGTATTCGATGTTTAATGCAAATTTTAGTGCGTTAGTGCAAACGCAAAATATCGTTTTCTTTAAAACCCAACAACAGTATACACACAAAATCCAAAGAAAAGCTACGATATTTTGCATTTATTTTTTCATTCTTTTTTTTAATTTTTCTATTGCACATCTTTTTCCTTAAACATGCACAATATTCCACTTGCAAATAATAAAATGAGGTAGTTTCTTCTTCTTTTCATAAAAATTCAAAGTGCGTTAATAGCATTTATGACCTTTGCACAGAAAATGTTGCCACTATTTTGTTGTTCAATATGGTAGTACTACACACAATCAAGGACACTAGATAGTACCCAATATCATTACGGTACTTGGTTTATAGACAATGCTAAATGCTAAACTTTTCAATATCACTCTATAGTTCGTAATCGTCTAAAAGTAGTTAAAAAATCACATTTTTCAAATCACATGTGATTTTAGAAGTTATAATGGTCATGCCGTTATTTTTTTCACTATTTTTTTTTGAATTTTTCTATTGCAAATCGCACAATATTCTGCTTGTAAATACATAAATCAATCAATCAATCATCACTACGGCCCTATGTTCCTCCTCGGAATTAAAGGATTAAATATATATAAATACATAGTAAATAAAATGATGCAGTTTCTTCTTCTAACTATTATATATTTTTTAACTACAAATTACTCCAGTAGTCACTTGTTGGGTCAAAAACAAAACTAAAACCTACCGGTTATTGACCCGAACCTGTGTTGAAAATCTCAGCTCAACAAACAAACACTACGATTTTATAAAGAAGATATGATGCGTATCGATTCTTTTGGCATTATAGATAGATACCATTAAAATGCCTGATAATTTAACCCCAAAGCTCGCCCGACTGTAAATGCAGTGGAGAAGAATATTTGCATGTGCAACAAATAAACCTTTACGCATTAAGTATAGTTACACGGTTTCCTATTTAGACATCTATAAAATAAGCTATGCTGCCATTTCAGTGCCTAACAAGTGTGACTAATAAATATAAACAAGATGAAGATAAAAAAATTATACCATCGTTTCTTCTTCATGTGTGTTTGATAGTGGCTTTGTTTTCATTTAATTTCATTTAAAATTCTCTGCATATTCTTTAGTCGTTTTTACTACTTAAATTGGAATGAATTTATGCTACTTTTAAGTGAATTTAGTAATAATGTTTATATCATTGCACAGCAGTTTGTAAAAAAAAAGATCTAATTGAATGTTTACTTAAAAAAATCTATTTATACCAAAATTGTCTATCCATTTTGATAAAGCTTTCAACTTTATTTTAAATGTTTTTAGGGGTTGGCAAATCTTCATTATTAATTCGTTTCTCGGACGACACTTTCTCAGGTAGTTATATCACAACAATTGGTGTAGATTTTAAAATACGCACAGTGGTCATTGATGGCTTGCGAGTAAAATTACAAATATGGGATACAGCGGGCCAGGAGCGATTTCGCACTATTACAAGCACTTATTATAGAGGAACACATGGTGTCATAGTTGTATACGATGTAACAAACGGCGAATCTTTTGCTAATGTTCGACGATGGCTGGATGAAATACAAAACAATTGTGATGTGGTAAATAAGGTATTAGGTAAGTGGTATTGCGCAAAATTATACGAAAAATTAACCTTAACCTTTTGGTTTTTTTTTTTAATTTAATACGTATGCCATCAGTTGGCAATAAAAATGATGATCCCGATCGAAAAGTGGTTATAACCGAAGATGCCCAGAGATTTGCTCAGCAAATGGAGATAGAATTATTTGAAACATCTGCCAAAAATAATATCAAAGTTGAAGAAATGTTCTTGTCGATAACACGGCAAGTCCTTCAGCACAAGTTGCGCAATGCACAAAATGATCCGCAGAAAGACACAATCAATTTGAAAAAATCTAGTGGCAAAAAGAAGAGTAAATGTTGTAGTTGAAAACAGCAGCCGACAATAATCTTAAGATCACCTTTGCCACAACTACAACCACCACTACCACTATCGTCGCCGTCATTTGTCTTTATTGATGTTTTTGTCGCCGCCATTATTTTTAAAATTATTTGTATCACTATCTAACATTTCTAAGAGAGATGAAAATAATTTCAAATAAATTTACAATGTAAAAAGATTAAGAAATATTTTATACAAAATATAACATTTTTAATTGAGGAAAAAAAATAATTTAAATGATATTGCAATATCTACCTACACCTCACCTAATTGGTGCATATATTATACATTAATAATAAAATCGAATAATTTAGAGCTCTTCGAGATAGATTTTATTCTTAATATCAAATTTTGGACATGCTTATCAAACATGAAGGCTTTCTAGCCTAGAATATTTTAAGAGAACTTTATTTAACAATAAGTTTTTCATGATTTCAAGCAAACATTTTGTATTTCATAATTTTCAAACCTTTTCAATTTAGTTTACGGTTTTGAAACAGTTCGCAACAAATTGCAATCAGTAAATGTTGAACCAATTCTGTAAATAGTTTTATTAGTCTAAATTGTATCTAATGGAATTACAACACTAAAAAAAATTTCTTTGCAACACAACTGCCTGCAAAAATCACCAATTAATTACTTTTAAGAACTTTATTTCTGCATACTAGTTAGGTTTCAGCACAATCTACATTTAATTTTTTTTTCTGTAGAATTTTTATTTTAAATTCTCTTTGTTTTTAATAAATTTCAATCGTTTGGTATTTCAAAATAATGAATTCCTTCGTCTTTCCATCTCTAATATTTAGTAATCGTAAATGCAAGTCAAAACAAAATTTAGTTTAAATCATGAGAAATGAAATAAACAAGAGGTTATTAATTTAAACCTAGAACAAAACTTATACATAAACACAAATTTATATATACGTACCACCACATATAAATATATACACATACATACATAAATATATGATCAATGATTTGTAAATCAGAAAAATAAAACAAAATCAATAAAAAAGGCAGACATATTTTGAAAGTATACATACATATATACTCTTGTAATTATAAAATTTCTTGCTGTGGAGTACTACGTGAGGTATGAAAGAACGTTTTCATTTATTTCTAAGAACCAAAGGGCCAGTCCCACGATGTCACCATCGACTCGTCGCACACTTACATTCAAAACAAAAACAAATTTTAAAATTTTGTTGTTTGCAATGTAACTGTGCGAAAAAATGTAACTGTGCAAAATAAATTAAATACATATTTCTAAAAAGCAAAAATTTTTTAAAATTATTTGCCAATTGGTGGAAAAGATTTTTTCTACTCAATGTCGCCCGTCTAGATTTTGGAAACAGGGGGTTAAATTCAAAACAAAGGCCCTTGTTATGAGTTGCATTCGATGTTCGCTAGCCAGCGAAGTCGAAAATCGAATGTCAAATTTATATTATGAGCATTGAAAATTTTGTTGATCAACGAATTTTCTATCGAACAGAACTTTCCTTTCGATGTAGTATTTTTATATGATTATTTCTTATTTTTAAGAAAGCAAGCACAAATTGTAAGGACGAAACATTTTGAAAGGCTTCACTTATGGAGGAAAATCCTCAATTTTCTGTGTAGGACCATTAATTACTCTGCATGATTCGCGAGTTTAAAATTGTTGCAAGTTTTAAAAATCACAGTGAGTGAAACTAACAATAACGCCATTTTTTGTCGAATGAGCGCTATAACAACAAATTAGGCCCTTGTTATGAGTTGCATTCGATCTTCGCTGACTATCGACTGTCAAATTAAAGCGATTGCTTTTTATTTTTAATCATCGAAGCAAATTGGAAACTATTTTTGTCAATTTTATGTAGATCCTGAATTCAGTAACTTTTATTACGACACCGATATTCGCTGTCGGCTGAATCAAAAAAAAAAAAATTAAATCAAGCTCAATTTCATTTATTTTTTCTTGACATTTTCTATACGGAAATACCACATGATATTGGTTGCAATTTCGACTATAGTCGAAGATCAAAAGTTACTCATAATAAGGGCCGAGCACTTTTATTTGATCCCGATCCTTTAATTATGTAGAATCGTGGAACAAATCAAGTTTAGAGGCACCTTTAAAAATTAAAAAAAGCACCTATCCTATAGAAAATTTAAAAATAATAATAAAACATTAAATAAAAATATTGGCGGCAAGGCTTAGTTTCCGAGTTATGGACCTCTGAAATTGTAGTACAAAACTGTCATTGTATGGTGTATTTTCCAACGACTGCGACTTGTTTTTCGTCTATTGACAAGACAACACAATTGTCGAACATAATTAGGCCATAAGAATTTTCTCCACCATGGTATTTCCCTACACGGCGCGGCGTTTACTGCCGACCTTCGGTCGGGCTTAAGGATTTTCTCCACCAAGGGGTTTGCTGACACGGCGCAGCCTAACAAAGATTTTCTGCCTCATAAATTTTTTTGCTTAAAGATTTCCTGCATGGCCGACCAAGACTGCATTTTACCATTTTATGAAAGGTATTCTCAAAAGCTTTAAGATGATATCAATATTGGTCATATTTGTTGAAAAACACCGTATAATCACAATATTGTACTAGAATTTCAGAAGCCCATTATTCGGAAACTATCCCTCGCCGCCAATTTTTTTGTTTAATTTTTATTTTTCTTATTTTTCAATTTTCTATATGATAGGATACTTTTTTTAATTTTTGAGAGGTGCCCCTAAAATTGATTTAAGCTAAAAAATGTATTGGCAAATTTTTTTGCTCATAATTTTTTTAATATCAATCACTATAGCTCGTAATCGTCTAAAAGTAGGTAAAAACACAAATGGGTCAAAATAGGTCAATTAACCTAATCGTAAATTATATATTTTTTTCTGTGTTTAGCAAAATTTCAAGTTCTAGAATGCTTCTTACCTTTGAGTTAAAGATTAGAGATGATTAAATTAACTTTAATCCTTATTTGTGGTATTTAGGTAGTCGATTATATGGTTTTGCTGACAATATACACTTGTGAAACTTTGGCGGTATTCGATGTTTAATGCAAATTTTAGTGCGTTAGTGCAAACGCAAAATATCGTTTTCTTTAAAACCCAACAACAGTATACACACAAAATCCAAAGAAAAGCTACGATATTTTGCATTTATTTTTTCATTCTTTTTTTTAATTTTTCTATTGCACATCTTTTTCCTTAAACATGCACAATATTCCACTTGCAAATAATAAAATGAGGTAGTTTCTTCTTCTTTTCATAAAAATTCAAAGTGCGTTAATAGCATTTATGACCTTTGCACAGAAAATGTTGCCACTATTTTGTTGTTCAATATGGTAGTACTACACACAATCAAGGACACTAGATAGTACCCAATATCATTACGGTACTTGGTTTATAGACAATGCTAAATGCTAAACTTTTCAATATCACTCTATAGTTCGTAATCGTCTAAAAGTAGTTAAAAAATCACATTTTTCAAATCACATGTGATTTTAGAAGTTATAATGGTCATGCCGTTATTTTTTTCACTATTTTTTTTTGAATTTTTCTATTGCAAATCGCACAATATTCTGCTTGTAAATACATAAATCAATCAATCAATCATCACTACGGCCCTATGTTCCTCCTCGGAATTAAAGGATTAAATATATATAAATACATAGTAAATAAAATGATGCAGTTTCTTCTTCCCACAAAAAATCAAAGTGTGTTAATAACATTTATGACTTTTGCACAGAAAATTTTGCCACTATTTTTTTCCTCAGTATGGTAATACTACACACAATAATCAGGGCAATCATGAATAAAATTCCGCGTGAGATTTCTCCCTTTTCCAATTAGAATTTTTTGTTTTCCTTATAACTTGCTATTAGTTGGAATTGTTCCCCGGGAAAATTTTCACGCGGAATTTTATTCATGATTGCCCTGAATATGTCTGATTCTCTACTTTTTGGGTAAACTTCGGTAAAATGAGAGCAAACTATAATTTCTTTCAATAAAATACAAAAATACACAAAAGTAAGGGAACGGAAAAACCAAAATTTTTAACACAAAAGATGTCAATGCATGTATGCATATACATACATACATACGTATAATCATAATGGCTTCGTTAGACAAATCGTATCGTCTTACTTTTGAAGTTGTCGTATCGTTTAAGTCTGGATGTTAGTTAGCAAAAACGTGAGGCTGCCAGCGAAAGCGTCAGCTGTTACTTTGCTTTATACGTGTGTGTGTATGTATGTAAGCCAGAAGTTGACGTTTGCTACGTAAAAATCTATTTTCTGTAGATTTTTACGTAGCAAAAGTTGCCAACACATTTTCAATAAGCATCAACATGCTTATTAAGTGTTACGGATTTTGTCAGCTGACACGCAACAGCACGATACGATTTCAGTAATTCTACCATAAGTAAACACATACTTATGTATGTACAGACGTACTTATTTACTTACATGATTCAGCATACATATATAGAAGACTTTTTTGTCATAATTTCATATAAAAACTTATAAAACTTTGTTCGCAACTAGTTTTTAAATACATATATTTTCATACATTTTTTTCATTTTTCTAGTATTTAGAAAAATGTAATTTTTCTTTGTTATTGTTTATTTTTCAAACTGCTGCTTGATTTTCTATGTGCCCAAACTAGCACGAAGAAAAAGTAGGAGCTGTTTCGTGCAAGAAGAAGAACATTACTCTTACAAAACCTCTCTCATTTACCCAATTTTCGAGTACGGAAACGTTTTTCGTGCAAATTGGGATCCACGGGATCCCAATGTAGAGTAAAGAAACACACCTAATATCAATACGGTACTTGGTTTATAGACCATGAATTCAACAGCTAATGAATGGTGTTTTATAATTACTTTTATTATTGAATAGTTTGGCTTAAAAACAAACAAAAAATTAATTTAATTACTATTTCTTAGTTCTTCAATACGGATTAACTATATATTACATTCTTCACTAATGTCAAGGATTTATTTAAATTTTATCTGGTATGTGATGGAAATCGATCGATTTCAAAAAACAAAATTCCTCTGAAAGATGCCTTATTGATGATTTTTTATTGTTTTCGAACTTAAATTCGATTTCACTTCATCTTCGCGATTTACAGAACATCCATTTGACTATTATTAGTTCTGTGAAATCGAACCATTTTCATCACATACAGCATATTTTTCCAGTTTATACTAGTTTAATTTCTTTGTTTTTATGTAATTGAGTAAATGTACTAGATTAAAGAGAAAATGTTGCAATATTCTTTAGTCTAGTACAAAATCGTCGAAGTCGTAATACGACACTCGTAATAAGACTATATGTATCATATATGTATGTATAGGTACATACATATTCCGCCCTTTATTGGAAAATAATGAATTACTGATACAATAAGACACTGTAACTAATTAATCTACATACATATTTTTTGCTTATTTATATTAACAATTTCCTTTGTGTTTTATTAATGCATAAGAATGGTGGTTATTTAAAAAATAGTTATTTTTTTCAATAAATATACATATGTATATATATATTTAATAATATGTTTCTATATTTAACTTAATCTAGAGTTATTTATGTAAGTCTTAAAAATATTCGTGTGGATTTAAGTTGTTAGTTTGTGAAAAGAAAATACAAAAGCAATAGATTTATGATGGTAAGTTGAAAGAAGTTTTGTTTTATTACATATTTTTATCCCAAATTAAAAAAGACAATGTGGAGCAAAATTGCTTTTATATGTGCATTTTGTTTTTCCGTTTCCTTCAGAGATTCTAACTCCTAGTCCAGACTTACAAATTTTTGTTGCAACAACTTTTTATTTTTTAGTGCAAAAGAACGAGAGAGGAATACAAAAAGTATATATTCCTATTTCAACACTCTCACACAATTCAAGTCTGGATCGGAACTAAGGGGTAAATCTTAAACAAATCGTTCACCAAAGGTGAAAAGGAACCCTATTGTTTCGCTACTATGTCCGTCTGTCTTCTGTCACAGGCTGTTTTCTCGAGAACCGTAAGAGCTACGGACCTGAAATTTTCACAGAGTATGTAAAGCCGCTACAACAACAATTGTATGACAGTTAAAAATTAAAAGGTGTTCTAAAGCTAGCAATGAAACATGTTGAAATCCTAATGTAATATGCAGACAATTCCTTTTTGGAGCTTATTTAAAAAAAGTAGTAGTTGTGTTGTTGTTTCAGAAAAAAAAAATTATGTACATAAGCCCATATTTTTCAAAAATTTCTTAGAACTTTCTAAAAAGGATTTAGGTTAGGTTAGCAGGCTGCTGGTAAGGAAGGTTGAAATTTAGAGTCCAGCTCACTTGGGTCCAATACAATGATCCCTTTGTGCTAGCTGTGAGTTGAAGAGAAGATAGTGTGAGAGAGAGGGTGATAGAGAAGGGATAGTGATAGAGAAGACAGTTGTTGAAGGAAGAGATAGATTAAAGCTCCATTCTTTTTTTTCGTTCGTTTTTAATAATGCAGTGTTGCAGCGCCTCTGGTGTTAATGAGGCGTATTATATTTTGAAACTGTGTTTATTATCCATTTTATTGGTTATTTTACTTCACCGATGGTTCTGCTACACAATACCGACGAAGGAGGGCGCTCTGATATTAGATTAGTATTAGCATCCCCTGAAGCCGGTGTAGTTTAGTGACCAGTGCCTTATGCCTGCATCTCTAGAACTTTTTCTAGAACAACTGATACCAAGGACACTAATGCACATCAGAAAAATGCGTGGTGTTGTTATTTTATTGACTTTTGGAGACCGGGATCGAACCCAGGGCCTTCGGTTTTGTAGTCAACGTGCTAACGACTTCAGCCAACTGCACCAAAGCATTTGAAATATAACAACTATCATATCATAAACTCGAAATGAGAAATATATGTCATATATTGTTATTAATGAACAAAACAGAATGATACATATATAGACACTTGAGTAAGAGGCAAACTTTTAAAATTTTCAAAAACACTAAAACTAAAAAATTCCAATATTACAAAATCGCCAAAACGAAAGAAAAGCGCCAAAACTAAAATAAATCGCCAAAAAACGTAAAACCCGCCCAAAAGCCGAAAAAATCCCAAAAACGAAGAAGCGTCAAAGCAGAAAAAAGCCAAAACTAAAAAAATCGTCAAAAATCGAAAAAGAGCTTATCGGGTATTTAAAATATTTAAAAAAAATGTCTACATCAGGTAAGGTATTCGATTATATAGGATAAGGGTCGTATAGTATTACAAGTGTAGTGTCCGTACGGAATCCTTCGTGTACAATATCACTTGGACAATATTGGCACATTTCACACAATTTTTTATTTCAGCATTCCAAGTAAAACGTATGAGTGAGTAATTTTCTTGCAAAAAGAAAAAAGTTTTCTCAAAATAATTCTGCAATGAGCATAGCTTTTCATCCGCTGTTGGCAAAACTTTCACTCATTGTCATTCTGTAAAGCGATACGAGTAAATCTAACGATTTTAAATTCAATTCAAATATTCCAACTTGACTACATACGTTTCGTAATAGATTAAAGACCACCGCAACATGTTTTCTTTAATCTAGGACCAAAATATCGCAGTCGAGGTAGAAATACATACATACGTACATATTTATTTATTTTTTTTTTGTGTTCTGTGTTCCAAATGGAACAAAAAAAAGGGAAAGGCACGTAGCCTAAAAGTCAGGGTATCCCACCTGTAGAAGATTCCTTCCGTTGCTGCGAACGACCTATGTATACTTTCGTATAGGCATTAGGAGTTTCCAAGATCCACTCCTAAAGTTTTTTATGGTCTCCACCAGTTAAATCTAATTAAAATCGTTTGCACTAGGGATGCCAATCCCGAAATACCGATCCCGAAAATTAAGGCATGTAAGAATTCACTAGTGACCTTAGAACTATTGGCACTAATTATGAGTGTCGTATTTCGACTACGACAATTTTTTACTAGATTAGAGATCAAATACAAAATCGTCGAAGTCGAAATACGACACTTGTAATTAGGTCCATTGACTATGAACTCCTTATATCAGATGAAATGCTAATGAATTTATTTAAAACACGTGAACATATTTTGTTTAAATTAGATATTTTATTAAAGAAACTCAGGCTTGAGGTCTTTTTTATTATAAAATATTCGCCCATGTTTCGAAAAACGCTTATCGTTCTAACAAACGAAAACGCTAGAAATTTGGCGTTTTCAAACCGCTAGGGTATACTGAGGCAATCTAGTCTATTTTATTTAAACTGCACTTTAAAGAGAAAATGAAATGATGCACAATTTAAATTTACAGATTGTTTGTTTAAGTGGTTGACGATGCGAAATCTTGACGCTTCTGTAATAGATTAAATAAAGCTTGCACAATCTTTCTTTAATCTATTACAAAAACGCCAAGATTTGTAACGTCTTACACAAACAGGCTGTTAATATGTATGTTTTCTTTTGAAAAAAAAACTTGTAACGTTTTTTCACGATTTTAATTAAAAATATCTAATTTAAAAAATTGCTTTGAGTTTCTCCATTGGCCGTATCGATTGTTTACTTATGAATTTCTTTTGATTGTGGCTTTTTTTAAGGCAAGAACGCTGTAGGCATTTAATTTTTTATGATAAAATATAATAAAATATAAGTTTTCGTTGCTCGAAAAGACCTTCAAATAATTCTGCAAAAAAAATCGACTTTAATGCAAAGATCTGATAGAACATTTTCGAAAAAATTCTATTGGATATAAAATTAAATTTTAATGGGAGTGTCTCCGCCTATTACTTAAATGCAAGATTTTGTTTTTCAGAGCTCAGGGTGTGTGTGTACATTTTTTAAAATCACTTTACCGAACCACAAAATAAAATATTAAATTTTAATGGGCGTAACTCCGCCCATTTTTTCAAATGGAAGATTGTGTCTATTTTTGAGCTTAAGGTGTGTAGAAAGTTTAGTAAAAATCGGTTAAGTAGAACCACGTGAAATATAATAAAAGATTTTAATGGGCGTAGACCCGCCCGTTTTTCAACTTTGAAATTTTGTAATTACAGTAACCAAAGGTGTTTCCTATATTTCGCAGCAATCAAATAAGTAGAATATCATAAAATCAAACTAAAAATTTGTTGTCGTATCCCCGCCAATTTTTTTTTAATGGTACCAATGGGAAGCTATACCCTCTCAGACAATAAAAAAAATGTTTACAATCGGTCTAATATGAACCGAGTTATGAAGTAACACCCCAAAAAAAATGGAGACGAATTGATAACTTCCTTCTTTTTTTGAAGTCGGTTAAAAATACAAAAACGTGGTTTTCAGAACATGCCGAAATGCTTTTTTCAAAATATAAGTAATTTGAAAACGCTGCGTTTTCCAGAATATGAGCGATTCTTAATTTTATATAAAAAAAAACTCAAGCTTGCTTAAATAAATATTATTTATTTATTTATTTAATAAATACTTTACAAAGTAAATTTGCAAAGTATTGTTGCACAAATATGGGCGGGGTAGCTAGACCATATGCCCAAGATGTTATTAACAGTTTTTTTAAAAAGGCTTTGTGACTGACTGTACACGACCTATGCCTTCACATAGGAAGTAGCAACGTGGTTGTTAAAGAAATTCCACAAAAGAACCGCAAGAATATACGGTTATCCGTGGCAGATCAGTCAACCAGTGCGAGTGAGACGCAAAACTCTCGAAGGCCAATAAACAACAGTGGCCTGGTTGCACTTAAGAGATAATTGCCAACGACGCTTGATGTTGACTCGCCCAGAGCTGCTTTACGACTGAAAATAAATATTAAATAATAATAAAAGCTTAAAGAAAAATTCCAAGATTATTAAAGAAATCTTTATTTTGTGTTTGTTTTTTATTCCTACTCAAAAGAGACGACTTCATTTCGACATTGTTCGATAATTTTGGTGTTACTGCGACTCGTTTGTTTAAAAAATTTTTTCTTCTGTCGTTGGAAAGCAGCTCTTAATGTTTTCTCAGAAGAATCGCTGAAAGTTGATATAACATCTGGGAATAAAACAATTTATATAGTATTTAGAAAAAGTTGAACGGCATGTATGCAAATAATTAAAAAGCTTGCTTAAAAATTGTTTACCCATCATTGCTGCAAACACATTGACAAAGTCTCGTAGTCGTCTTTTCCCGAAAGATCCGTCGATATTGAAATTCATAATTATACCTTGGCCAAATATTTGATGAAGGTTGCGTTCAGCATTGCCATCGAGAAGCGTCTTGATTTGCAGTGTCTGTAAAATGTAGTAAATCATAAATTGAAAATTATTCATTGGCACTGCTCGATTCATAGTGGAGTCAAATATTTAAGTACATACATATGGGTCACGTTGCGTGACTAAAGTAGCGTCAAATTCTTTCAATTGTTCCTCCGTATTAATTGGAAAAGTGGCAGTAAGATTTGCGCCAGGTGGCTTTCGGGTAAGTACACGTTCCATTAATATCTTGTGTTCCGCCAAAATTTTAACTAAAGCCTTATATTGCTTTTGAGTAGTATCTGTAAATAAAAACATACGCATGTAGTATATTAATTCATACTTGAACTAAAACCAACAGCCACAGTTTGAACTGCTCGGGCTTGATTTTTGTTATTCATTTCCCTTGCAGGAGTGCAGTGGTTCAACAGCTATTTTTTTTTTAAACAAACCTGCATATAAATCCAATTTTCTTGATAGTTTTGCACAACAAGGGCACTTTGGATTAACTAAAAGGAAAAATTGTTTATCAGTTCAGATTTTAAAGTATTGGAATTCTAAATATAAAAAATTACCTTGCCCAGGAGAGGACTTCAGCTCTTGTTTGGAATCTTGGACGCTTGGCATTTTTCTGGAATTCCGCTGTGCAAAATTTGTATTATTATTAAATTAGTGTTAAAAGTTAAGCCTACAAATTTGTATTGAACATCCTGGCGGTCTACTCTGTAATTCGAAACGAAAGCAAATGCTTTCGAGTTTACATGTTATAAACATATAAATTCGAAAGCATTTTCGAAGTAGACCCCCTGCACTAAAAAAATTTTCTTTTTCATCTGACAGTATACATATTTGTTTTGATAATGCCTAACTCAAAAGAATTGAAGGGTTCCTAGAAGAAAAACTCTCTAAATCAAATACGTGCCTCTTCTTCTACGTAGATGCCACCTTTTTTACCCGACTGCGCGACGCGAAAAATGGTATTGTGAATATCAGCCTATGTATGTATGTGTGTTCCTTTGCGGCACTATATATGTAAATCAAATCGATTTGTCTTAATCCTTAGACTTAACGGTTCAAAGTTGGTCGCAGTCGGGGTTTTTGATTTTTTTTTTAATTACTACTTGTTTTGTTATTGCTTCAACTGTTGCAGGCATGTTCTGGCATAATCGAGCAAATACATCACATACATCTTCTCCATCTGAAACCAACCAACTCTGTACTCTATTCCTACACAAATTTACAGAAGCGTGGCGTAGGCAGTCATATGGGTTCAATACTACCCACATTTTAAGCGAAGTTTGGATGGGTATATTTATTGAAGGCATCACGATGTGTTTCAATGCAATTAGTCTTTCGCAGCAGACATTATGGGCGTTATCGTGGTTGGCGTATTTCGACTTCTACCACGAAAATTTGGCCCTAGATTAAAAAAAGTTGCGCTGTTCATTAGTCTATTACAAAAAGTAAGTCAAGGTCGAAATACAGCAACCACTATAAAGGGGTCCGATTAGGATCGATCATGGGATGGCTTTGGACCATAAAATATTTAAATATACTTCAAATATACAGACATTAAAAAAACGCAAATGTACTGTTATCTGGTCAATGGCCGAAATTAAAATTTTGGCGCATAACCATAGTCAAAACAAAGTATACTTTAAGAATTTAAAACCTGTATTTTGTATGGTAATACTGGTTTTAAATACTTAAAAGTACACTTTGTTTTGACTATGATTATGCGCCATTGTTTTTATTTTTCCATCTCCAGCACAAGATATTTATCTGAAAAAAAACGCCATACAAAATTTTAACGTTTCTAAAATAATAATAATTTGTAAACCAGCTTCATTATTTATTATTATTATTATTGGTAAAATTACCAATGGCGTGGTTGACGTATTTCAACTTTTTGCTATATAAATAATTTTTTTTCTTGTTGAAGAGCTTGAGCGGAAGTACTTGGCTTTATTCACTTTGAAGTAATTTCTAATTTTTTTTCGGCGGTACTACTTTTCATTATACACTCGTCGCACTTTTTGGCTTGCTTACGCAGCAACGAAATACATCTGGACCTGCTTAATCGACAACAAATAAACTTTTTCAAACTCGTATTCATTTTGACACTTGTTAAATAATAAAAATAAGACATTACGATTGACGATTTATTTTACACGATCTATAAGAAATAAAATTACCATATTTAAACAATTTTAATTCTTTAAATGCCTTTTTTATTTTGGTTGCTGTTATAATTATAAGAAAATGAGCCTAATTACGAGTCTCGTATCTCAACTTCGACTGCAACAATCTTGTTTTTTAATTTAACAGACACATTTCACAATGTTCTTTAGTCTAATACAAAACTGTCGTAGTCGAAGTCGAAACAGATCACTCGTAACCAGGACAACAATTTTAACAAAATGTTCTCTAAAAAGTATCGTGGTTGGTGTATTTCGACTTCGACTTCGACTACGACGTTTTTGTAATATCGTAATATTTTGTAATATTTTTTTAGATATCGTCTTCCCATAAGAAATAACTCTTTTGTCGCTTTATTCGAAGCTTGGAATTTTAAATGGAAAATTGCTTTTCAAGACTGACCTTTATATTTTGAAAAAGTTTTACAGCCTGTTGGTGTAAAACGTTGACGATAGAAATCTTGGCGTTTGTGTAATAGATTAAAGGAAACGTGTATAAATGCTAATGGTAGAATTAGTCGATGCGTATCGTGTTACTTTTGAAGTTGTCGTATCGTTTAAATCTGGATGTTAGTTAGGAACCGCCTTATTCATAAAAAATAATTGAGGTTTATTAAGCGCTTATTTGGCATATTTCTATGGGAAATTTGTCAAATAAACCTGTAATAAACCATATTATGAGCTGTATTCGGTTTTCGATCTTAACTGTGTATTGAACAGCGAGTATCGACTGTCTAATTCATATTATGAGCATCAAAAATTTCGTTGAGCAACGAATTTTCTATCGAACAGAATATTGTTTTCGATGCAAACACAAATTGTAAACTAACTTTATCAATTTTACGTTGATCTATGATCGTAAGGACTAAACAATTCAAAAGGTTTCACTTATGTAGGAAAATCCTCAATTTGCTGTGCAGGACCAAGCAAGGCGAATTGATACCAGGTAGTCTCAATTTGCAACTCTGCATATTCACCTTGTATATTTCTTAGTGCAAAATTTTCTGCTGTAAGAAAGTTTCCGAACGTTTTGCTTTGATTTGACACCAGAGAAATTAACAGCTGATCATCAGCTGCTGAATTGAGATCACCTTGGGACCAAGTGTATTTTAATTTTCATTACTCTGTATGATTCTTCAGCATAAAGGCTTCAAATTGCAGCAAATTTAAAAAAGTGAAACTCACAATAGTGACATTCTTTGTCGAATGCGCGTCATAGTATCGAATAAAAATTCATTCGATTTTAAAAATATTCAACTCAAAATAGTTCTTTATTTGCAAGGATAAGGCTTTGTTGCCAAATGGCTACACTGTGTTTTCAAAGAATTTTAATTGAAATGAAAGTTTTTAAAACAATTATTATTTTTATTAAAACACAATCCAATGCCACATTTCTCGCATATTGTGCGGCTAAAACCCTGGCATCCGGGATATTTGCATCGAATTTTGCCGTCCACGTGCTCAGGCCAATGGCCAATCTGATCCGTGCGAACATCTTGTGGTGGGACATGTTGTGCTGGTCCTCTTTTCTTTTTTGCTTGAATGGCAGCCTCAATATTTTCAGATTTTTCATGTTTCGGAGCGACGTTGATTTTACCCAAACACTGGGCAATCTCTGCTCGAAAATGCAGTTGGTCTAGAATTTCGGAAAGCGGTTTATTTTTCTTTATAAGCACTCTTTTATAAGTCAACCATGCGTTGACAATTGTGAGGTCAAGCAGTTGATAAAAAATTCGCATATACCATTTGCTACTTTTTATGGCAATTTTATATCGTCCCATTAGACTGTCTAGTAGATTCACGCCGCCCATGTGACGGTTATATTGTTGAATTATATAGGGGCATTTTACGTTTATAATTTTGTGTTGTTTCTTGTCATATCTTTTCACCAGTACATCAGGATGAGCTCCGGCGAAAGAGGAAATTAAGTTCACATATTTATTGTCTTTCCAAACAACTGAAGTTATGTCAACTCCATCTATTGTTGTCATATATTCGTGACTTGAACCCCGCTCTTCTTTCTTCATAAATGCTTCTGTGTGAAATTTCAAGTTCGTAAGTCTATTTGTTCGAATTGTTCCCAACGAAAAAATGCCCTCCTTTGCCAAATGAACCATAAGCGGAATGGCGGTGAAAAAACTGTCATGGTATACGCGATAGTTTTTTTTGCGAGGTATTATATGGCACAAACGCAAAACTATATTCGATGCTGATCCAAGATCTGGTTCACCATTCGGTCTAATCGTATCATTTTCACTTCCCGTGTAAATTTCGAAATTGTAGGCGAACCCAGAAACTCCAGCTAAAATAAACCATTTAAATCCCCATTTATGAGGTTTCTTTGGCATGTATTGCTTCATGTAACGCCAAACTTTTGTTGAGTACATTTGCTCATCAATGCAAAGGTCTTTTTCCAAGGGAATGCTGCGAAATTTTAATAGCAGATGATTTATAACCGGTCTTAATTTGTGTAATCTGTCATGTCCTGGTTGATCTCTTGCCACAAAGGTTGTATTGTCATTGAAATGCATGCTTTGTCGCAATTTTTCGAATTTGTTTACTGTCATTATATTTTGGATTTGAGGAAAACCTAGGTCATCACTCCAATACGATCTTACACTGGGCGCATGAACAAGTGACATATAGATAACAATTGCAATAAATTGTTTAACATCGGAAATACAAAACGCAGTTAGTTTCTCGGGATTTTTTTTAGTAGAGTACAAATTTGTTTGTTCGACAATGTGCTTTATTAAGTCGTCGGTAAAGAAATACTTAAAGAATTGATACGGCGTTTCCAAATTTAGTAATTCACCTTCAATTTCCGAATTTCCATGAAAGTTTAACTGATCTTCATTTAATTGCAAATGTTTTTCCTTCCAAATAATATTTGTTTTCATTTGAGCGCGAGAACACGACGGTAAGTCTTCATTATCAACTCGAGAAGCAGTTGAAGTTGGAGGCTTTAGCACTGATTCTGCTTCATCTTCTTCACCAAAATCCTGCAATAAATTTGGTACAAAATCTGGGTCTTCCAAAATGTCATCATCAAAAGCATTATCTCCATCTTCACTTTCCTCGCTATTATATTCCGTCGGCTCTGCCATTGCTTTAAAAGGTTTATTCATGTTCAAGATCTGAAAGGTAGAACTAAAACTTTAAACAACCGTTGCCAACGTTGATCAAATTTACTATGTTCATTGGCACAATGTAGCCTATTGGCATCAAAACTTTTTATAGAAATTGTATTGGTATAAAAAGAACTAAAATATTGCAAATCGTTTATTATAAAAATTCAGTTACAAACTTTTCTTCGTCTCAAATAACTAACGAGTTGATGTTTACAAAATGTGAGAGCTACGAGTAAAAAATGCTCAAAACTCGTCCCGTTTGGAGAAAAAAAATTAGAGTAAATTAATCAAATCTTGTTAGCAAAATACATTCTCTTGGCAACAGCAGCATTTAAAGCCTGCTGAAAACTTTGTTGTCAAATGGCAACTGGAAGCATTTAAGGGTTAAACCTTAGCCCTGGGATTTATTTTTCCTCAAGTTATCTTCTTGTAACATATTTGCTTATATGCTTGTATTGCTTCAATGATACTTTGAATGTCAAATGTTTTTGCTTTTTAACATGGCAAGATTTTAAATTATTTTCTATAAGCCCACAATATTTGTTGGGCTTTGGATTTTTGACATCGCCTTGAATTAGGAAAAAAAAAATCAGCTGTGTTTTCAACTTGACCTTATTAATCGGCCTTGAGAGATATATTGTAAATTTTTATTTGATAGTTTAAAACAGTTACGTCCAAACACACATACTCTGATATTTGGATTTGAGATAAACAGCTTTGAAAGCTCTTAAATTTGTTCTTGTTTCTTTGCAAAGTAAGAGCAAGTATTGTTGTAGCAGAGATCTGATTGGCTGTTGTGCTCTTGTTTTTTTTTTTTGTAAAAGTTGCACATTGTGCATATCGTCGGGTGGTTACTGGTTTGCCGCACAGTATATGAAGAATACATTATTACTGCGGCAAACCAATAACCAACCGACGATATGGCTTGGACGCAGCTGGATCAAAATATTAATTTTCCCTGTTGATGTTGACCAAACCAAATCCATTAAGGACAGTCGTTCGATTGGAAATTATGCAACCATCGTGAAAAGTTTTTCCTCTAAGATAATTTTGCAAATCTAATATTGATGTAAATGATGGTATGGGTCTAATTGAAAAGTCTTCATCTGAGCGCAAATGCTCAGTTGAGCTGAAAATAATTTAACCATAATTGCGTATAACGTTGATCTAGAGCTTTTTAAAAAGTGGCATGCCATACATGCCAACACCAAACAAATAACATAATTGGTACTCGCAGCAAACAGAATCATTTAATTTTTTAGAGCAAGTTCTTCGAATTTTCCATTTTTAGATTTTCTTCAAAACTTTCAGCCTCCACTTCCTTCAAGCTTTCTGAGTTCTTTTCAGTAACATTTTAAAAAAAATACCTGGGATGTGTTACTACTTTCCTGGTAAATATTGTCTAGTAAAACAACAATTTGTTTTAGAAATTTTCCAAACACCCCCAAAACCTTGAGTTACGGGTAAAAACTCGGTTTTTCGTAATCGCATGCACTTAGCAACCTCTAGGTTAGGTTAGAAAGGGTGGTGATATAACGCACCTCCACTCGTAGACCCAATTGGGTCCATTGTGATTCCCTTCTGTTGCCCAAAAAAGTAATATTTACCCCCCCCCCCCCCCCCATTTGTAGCCAGAAGTGACCCTATTACTCATCCTTGAGCCACCGAATTCCCATGATGAAGCCCCTGATATCCTGTCAACCTCTAACTAAGTTGAATATCAATTTATAAACGGATTTAGAAAGAAGAGACTTAGACCTTTCGAAAAATGTATATTTTATTTCAGTAAATATGAGGGTATTTTTCTACCAAATCTATTTTGTTCCGTTTTTTCGTTGATATTCAACTTAGTTAGAGGTTGATACATGGGGCTACCCGGGTTTTTACCCGTAACTCGAGATTTTGGCGGTGTTTTGATCATTTCAAAAACAGATTGTTTTTTTACTCGACAACATCTACCAGAAAAAAAGCAAAAACACACCCCAGGCATTTTTTTGTCACACAGTGATATCTACAATCGAAAATAATCGATTTTCGTGAAAAAAAAAATCTAGCTAGCAAATTATGTCGCTTAAGATTTTTTTTGGCGGTTATGGCACGATATATGTAACTGCAATACGCGAAATACAGTAAAATCTCACATATTAGAACCACTTTGTTCCTAGTCATTCTAATTTTCGAAATGTTCTAATTTCTAGAATTTCCTAACAAATGAATTCAAAATAAAAAAAGAGAACGGATTTTTGTCCATAATGACTTGAATTTTTTTTTAACAGAATCCGCTATTCAATAAAAATATGTATGTCAATATTCCTTTGCTGTACAAAACAGCTTCTGAAATGGTTAAAATAGTCCCCCTTATTGTGAATGGCGTCGTCGACGTCACATCAAGACGTCAGTAAATATTGTCACTTGTCTACGCTTTATCGGCAACAATTGGCTCTTATTGACAATCTCTTACTAATCTCTAATCTAATAGTAGTCAATTGTTGTCGAGAAAGAGTAGACAAGTGACAATTTTAACTGTCGTCTTGATGCGACATCGACGACGCCATTCACAATAAGAGGGATTAAAATTTCATAAAAATTCAATTTGGAACCACTGTAACTCGATCATCCGAACAAAACAAATTAGCGTTATTTAATAGGCTTTCAAATATTATATCTGTGGCAATAAGGAAAAAGTGCTTAAGTCATATTTTACTGTTTTGCAGGGGAGCACTTTTAATTTGATTCTCAGACATTTATTTCTTTTGCAGTTAAATTGGGAAATTCGGTTTTCACTCTTATTTCTTTTGGGAAAACGTCGTTCTATACAGTATAAATAACATGAATTTTGAGTCTGAGTTCTGTACCTCTGATTTTGATTATTCATGCATAGCTAAAGGAAGAAAAAATACTTTTATATAATAAATATTGCTTTTGTAGCTAACAGAACGAAAATTTAAATTTTATGGAAAAGCTCTATTTTTTAATTTCAATTAAATTAAAAACGAAACAAGTTACGAATTATGTATGTATATTTCTTATATCTCCCCCCAGCAGAAATCGGTTCAGTTTTATGTAAAAAAAAATACAAAAAAGTTTCATAGCGATAAATTGTGTTTTAGGGGGTGCGTCCGCCCCTCATAGTTGGCCCTCAAGCACATTTATTCAATGCATTTTTTGTTGTTTTTTTTTAGTTTTCCTTTGACTATATGTATACGTGTGAATTAATTTAATAGATATGAACTCTTATTGTACATTAAACTATGATGAGCTCAAGTTACTCTAATTCCAGATGTTAGTGAAATTACTGTATTTAATAAAGGAACTTGAAATGGATTGAAAGCATAAATTCCTAGTGGAGGTTAAATTGCTTCTAATTCAATTGAAGGTGAGCTTAATATAAATAATTTCCATATAAATATAATTTTGGTAAATAAAGGGTGTTTTTTATTGAGGTATAGAACTTTAAGTTGGCATCACTTTTTTAACTGGCGGCCATTTTGTCAGCTGTCAAGTGATTAATATTTAGTTTGGTTTGCCATTTCATCATGAACAGGTTGACAAAAGAACAACGCTTGCAAATCGTGCAAATTTATTTCGAAAATAATGGTTCAGTTCGCGAAGTTAACAGCAAGCTCCGTCCATTTTATGGTCGACATAATCGTCCATCAGAGCAATTAATTCGGTTAACCATGGATCGTTTTCGCACTACGTTTACTCTATGTGATAATACGCATCCGCTGAAGTCGCTCGTCTACGCCAACAAACCAGAAACGTTAGGGGACTTGGAAGCCAACATTCGTGGCGTTATTGCCAACATACGGCCCCATATGCTCGAAAAAGTGGTTGAAAATTGGACCTGTAGAATTGGCTTTATTCGAGCCAGCCGCGGCTGCCACATGCCCGAAATCATATTTAAACGTTAATGGCATAAAATTATCCTTCCAATAAAGCCAAATTGATGGACATTAAAACGATTTTCTTGTGCTTTATTTCAATTCGAAGTTCTATACCTCTAAAAAAATACCCTGTATAATTTTTGGTATTTTGTTAATTATTTTCATCATTATTTTCTAAAATATTAATTTTAGCAAAAAACTTTCTTTTATAATAATGTTGTTGACCAGAAGAGCTAAAATATTGCCATATATCATATTCTTGTAAAATGTTTTTTTAAAAAGATAGTCATATGCAAACAAATTACATTGAAAAATGGGCTTGAAGGCCAACATTGAGAGGCGGACACAGCCTAAAACACAACTGAAAAAACTGAACCGATTTAGGGGAAGAGAATATAAGAAATAAAAAACAACTAAATAAAATAACGGTCACTCTAATGTATACTTATACATATTTTTATTAATTTTAATTATAAAAGACGTCAAAAATAAACACAAAAATACAAAAAATAATAGTTTTGGCATTTCTTTTCTGAAAGCCAGAACTTTCTCGTATGAACCCCCAAATGTCGTCACCTATTATGTTCTCATTATATTGTCCTTGATACCGTTGTTCAAAGTTTATTAATCGAAGACGAGCCAAAACACGTGCAAGCAAAGCACATTCAAAATGGCCCAAAATTGTCGGCATAAGTGAGAGACATGAATACCAACATGACGCCACAAAAAATCAAAATTCGAATGTACGTAACCCGCCAAAATTCAAAATTCGCGATACTTTTTGAACACACCTCGTATATATATATGTATATAAAAGGTCCGCCATCTAACGTTTTTTTTTTAACTAGTGCTTATTTCGTGAATGGTAACACTTAGCTCATGTCTGATTTCACAGATAATTAGTTTTATCCTTCCGCTGAACGCTTTATACGCTTGAACAACGCTGGGAAATATTGCGACATTACTTTGAAAATCATGGTCAAAAAAATCATCTTTTCAGTTGAAGCTCATTTTGATCTTGGCGGCCATGTAAACAAGCAAAATTGTCGCATTTGTGGCACAGTAAACCCGCACGCATACATTGAAAAGCCGACGCACCCAAAACGAGTCACTGTTTGGTGCGGATTTTGGTCCTGAGGCATAATTGGGCCATTTTTTTCGAAAATGAGCAAGGAGTGGCCGTTACAGTCAATGGCGATCGTTATCGGGCCATGTTGAACGAATTTATGTTCACAAAAATTGAAGAGGAGGATATTGGCAACATTTGGTTTCAACAGGACGGCGCTATGTGCCACACAGTCGAAGCTACACTCGATGTTTTGCGCCCTATTTTTGAAGATCGCATTATCAGCCGCAGAGCTGATGTCGTTTGGCCACCTCAGAGCTGCGATTTGACACCGTTGGACTATTATTTGTAGGGTGCCGTCAAAGATAAGTGTTACGCCGACAAGCCAGAGACAATTGACGCTTTAAAGCACAATATTCGTGAAGCCATTGGTGAAATACAGCTGCACACAATCGATAATGTGCTTAAAAATTGGACCGATCGTGTAGGCTACTGCATGGCCAGCCGAGGCAGCCATTTGAATGAAATTATTTTTCATTATTAACTGGAAGGATTGTACTTTCAAATAAAAAAAGAAATGTGAGAAAATATTCAGTAGTTTTTTTTATAGCATTTTCAAAAAAAAAGTTATCTGGCGGACCCTTTATATATATATTCAGTTTTCATTATATCTAGTACAAAAGCAAACTTTATTTATTATTAATAGAGTTTCTGTTTACTTTTCGATGTATATGTAGATATAATCAGAAAATATTCACTAAATAGCAGACTCCAAAAAAAAATTTTTGTTGACCTGTGTAATAGATTCAATTTGAGATATACCAAAGTTTAGACTAAGTTAACCAATTATTCCATATGAGATTATAATTGAAAAAGAAATATAAGCTACTATTCATTGCGCGATAACTTACTGAAAACCCGCACAAAATCATTTAGATTTTGCCCAGCAGTACTTTTGAATATGACGATTACAGGGGTGCCATTAACTCAAAATCAGCTTATCTTGAGTAAAGCACTTTTTTCTTTTTGCCACAGATATGTTTTCGAATTACAACTAATTGTAATAAACTAAATCATTATGTACCTTTACGTTATTGCAAGCATGGTCGGGGATTACTAAGCAGCCTATAAGCGCAATGTAAAAGCAAAGGTTCATAGAAAATATCGTTGTGTACGTTGTTGTGGTCCTGTACAGTCGAGGAACTGATGAAATTATTTAATATAATTATCCTGGTTTCCACTGAAACTCCTTTGAAATTTTTTTTCTTAGTTTCTGCTCTATTGTTGATTTGAATAAGCATTTTCCTTGTAACTCCAAGATCGGTAAGTTCCATACTGTCTAATGGAGTTTGTATTGCCATATAAAAGGCAGATTTCTTCCAAAGGTATTTTTTTTAATTTTCAATTTTTGGAGATGTTGTTTTGAATATTTACTGAAAGAAACGTCTCTGTCAGAAATTATATTATTACATTTGTATGTATAAGCAATTCAAAGCCAATTTTTTCGCAGTGTAACCTGTGACAGCGCAAATAAAAGATTTAGCACGTAGAAAGTCAACTCTTTGACACAATTCTCTGGCAACAACTGAAGTCACAGAATAAACAATTGTTATATTTTCATTTCGTTTCCAGTATCCAGTTAAATTCCTCTTCGCCAATAACTTTCAGAGATTTCCAAACTGAAATTTGTTGGATTTTGTCCAATGATAATGCTGCAAGCGGAAGCTCCAGGTCTTCTAGTAGAATTGGTAAATTTTCAATTTTTTCGCAGTCTTCAACAGCACCACGAAACCTCTATAAATTTGTAATTTGTTCATAATTTTCGTTGTTTATATACAAAAAAATTTTTTTTCACTTTTTATGTATCTAGTTTCTTTCCGCTTATTGTAATTTCTTATATTTTTTTTTTATTTAATGTGTTGCAAAATGAATACGAATTTAAAAAGTTTATTTGTTGTTGGTGCATTTGGACGTGCTTTTGTACCGGCACAGACTTGCAATTTTTGTTGTAGCAACTTTTTAGTTTGTGGTACAAAAGGGCAAGCGAGGACCGGGACTTACTTTTTTAAACTTTTTAACTTTTATATTAACCAACTAAAAAAACTTCTTTGTTTTAATTTCTTTTCTTTTGTATATTAACTTTTTTTAAACTTTTAACCTTTAAATTAATGAGCCAACAAAAAAACTAATTTTAAATTTAAATTTATTGTCTTTTATACAATTTCTTTTTTATTTATAATTTTATTTTGTTCATGATATTACTCAAATTATTTCGTAATATGCAAGTTATTTTCACCTTTTAAATTCACTTTGTTACTTTTTTTATATAAAATCTCAATTCTGCTGGACTTTTTTTTTAGCAAAGAAAGAAAAAAATACATAAAATAAATACAAATGTTTTCACTTATTAAAAGCAAATACAAAAAGTATGAACGCTTCGTTTACGATGTAAACAAATATTAATAAGTACATACAATCACTCCCAAGACAAACTCGGGCACTATTTTTAGCTAAATTTATTGATAAATATCATATACATATGTGTTGGGGGATGGGACTCTTCTCAGAGGAGGACAGTTACTGATTGCCACTCACTTGGGAGTGGCCAGAATGGTCCTTCGTTGAATTGTCCCAGCAGCTAACTACTTCCGGTCTTTGACCAAGTATCCCCGGGGCAACCGTTTTAAAGCTAGCTAGAATTAGAAGGCGCCATAACCATGCATCCTGAGTGCTTGAGATGTCTCAGGAAACCCCAAATTTGCTAACGAATCACTATAGGCACCCTATACTCTAATGGGAGTTAAAGGAACTTATATGTATATGTATATACTAGAATTTTCCCGCGACTTTGTTCGCATCCAGAAAGAAACTGAATAGACTTAAAATGGCTGTGGTCATTTGTTGACTTTTTCGACGCAGATCTATCTACATATGTTCTAAATTTCATTAAAATCGGGTTGACTGTTTCGGAGGGGCAAAAATTTCCCCCGTATCAAACTCCTGGTCCTAGTTTTGTGAATCTAAACCATCCAGGACGCCGCCTAAACGCATACACAAAAATGCATTCAAATCGGTCCATCCGTTTAGGAGGAGTTCAGTGACATACACACGTACAGCAGAATTATATATCGTCGGCTTATGACATTTTAATGTCGTTCGAAGGAGAAAGCCACACCGCATCGACTAGCTAAAATATTTATTTTAATTTGAAACTCTACATGTCGAAAAAACTTAACGTATTCGGCTAGTTTCTTAAGCTATGTATAGGGAATGTTAACAGTATTTTGAAGTGAGTTAGCAGTTTTACACTTTAAAGCCGACGATATATAAAGATATTTACATACATATCGTGACCTTAAATCATATATTTTTTAACAAAAAACGTTACAAAATCAATAATAATAAAGTATTCTTGAAAATTTTCGTCGAAATTTACTGGTAGTATGGATACTTATATGTTTTTTTTGCCATTTATTTCCTTTTTATATATATTTAAGCTTTTATGTTAATTACGTTCTTTGCAATAAGAAATAGATGCATTCGTAATTACGTCCGTTTGAATTTATTTAATAAAGTCGTAATTTTTTATTGCAGAGGTCTAAATATTTGCGTGAATATGTATGTATGTAGTTTGATAAAATGAACCATAATCAATCAAAAACTCGATTTCGAATTTTTGTGTAGTTACGTTCTTTTGCATTTAAGGTGACGATATATATACAGATGTATATGTGTTCAGACAACGATACTAGTTAAGCACAAAACCTACAAATTGCATTCCTGCGAATAGCATTATAGATAAAAGACATATAAAAATATTTTATTTAACTGAATCTAAATTATTTTTAACCTTTTAGTGCGTAGTTTTGAAGTCGGTTTAATTTTTTTTTTAGGTTTTATTACTTCCACAAACACTTGCATGAGTTTCTAATCGGATTTCTTAAAATGAATTTTGTGGACGGAGACAGTGAATTTTTTTTTTTGTATCAAAATGAACTTTGCGTGTTGTATATAGAAATTTCAGACTGCTGCCCAGTTTTAAAAGATTAATTTTTGAAAAGTTTAATTAATTGTTGAAAAGACTGTTTTAATTTTTTTTTTAAGAACTTTAAGTCTTTTTAAAAGGAAACGGAAACACAAAATTAAGAAATTTAAGAGCAGTTTTATTGCACTTGTGCGACATTCTAATGTGTACTCAGTGTATCATTGAGTGTAACGACTCTTTTTTTCAATTGTGTTGTTTGTTATTGTAGTTGAACACATTTCTTTAGAAAATAAATAAATAGTTACATACATAATAAATTATTGCATCATTACAAGTTTCAAATTTAGTTTTCGATTTACATATGTTTTATTTCTTAATTGGAATGTGATTAAGTTTCGTTTTTAGTTACAAAAAGAATATTTTTTAACTTTCATTAGTTAGTTAACGTACATCGGCATGCCAAGTAAGCATATTTTTTTTAATATAAACTGTATTCTCTCACATACATACATACATACATATGTATGTACATATGTATGTATTTACTAAATAGCTTCGTTTTCGGTTTCAGTTTTTTTTTTGTTACAAAAATATTTCATCCGACTTAAAATAAAATTTATTTCTTATTTTCAGTGTATATAATGAATACATTAAAATGTATTTAAAAATAAAACTTATACTAGAAATGAATTACATTATTAATATACTATGTATAGCAGTTGAATACAAAAATGCGAAAGATTTAAAAATAAAGATACATACATAAATAATATAATCTTAAAATGGATAATGAGCATTTCTAGTATTAAATATTTACATTATTTGAAAGAAATAAGTTAATCTCCAGCCACAATAATTATGCAAGAACCCAAAAAATTTCTGTTTGCGGACTATAGGCAAGCAAGATAACGAATGATGCACATATTTACATACGTACATACATATGTATATATACATACATACATACCCTGACTCAAACAATTACACGTGTACTGATCAGTTACAAACGTGTTTTTAGATATTTTGCAAATAAATATATAAATTTTTACTTTTTTAACATTTAAAATGAATGAAATTTATCATCCATAGTGAAGAGAAGAGATTTGGATAGATCGCGGCTACTATTTCTAGACCACGATCAGCTCTTCAATATGTTGAGAAATTAAATGAATGAAAAATGGAAATTTCTCTAAATAAGAGGCCAGTTTTTAATTACAATGGAATTGATTATACGAACTTAAAATCCGTGTGAACGAAAAGTTTTATTCGGAAACTTTCACATGTGAAATTCATGATAAGGCTGATAGTTGGGACGTTCAATTGAAGTATTCCGTACCCATTAATGGTTAAAGGTAGAATTAGCTGACTCTTTTTTGTTAATAGAAATAAATCTCTTTTGTTTATAGAAATCTAATACAAGTCGTTAGTTTTTCTGTTTCGTTCCGTTCTGTGTAAAGCTATCTTTACACGGTAATACAATGTATTACGACACGCCAAAAATGCTGTAGATTATAGAAAATCTTATCATGTAAAAGCAAAATGTATCGAGTAGGAGAGAATATGGATAGAAAATTTGACAAGTGGTCGGTAAATGTTTATTTTCTAAACCATTTTAGAAACTTAAGTATTCTCATCACACCAGAAGTGTATTTCAAAGTAAACATTGGCAGCACTAATGGTATCTATTGAAGGTGTTGACACTTTTACAAAAACAACCAAAATCAACTCAGGAAATTTTCATGTTGTTTTTGTAAATATTTTACGACTGCAACCATCAGCTACTTAACTGGTAAAGCAAAACCAAACAAACAATAAATAAACTTAAAAAAATATATATATTTTGTAGTAAAATTACATTGAAATTATAAAATGTTTTCTCCAATATTTAGTTTTATTAGTACACATATTTTTTTTGCAATTTTCCAATTTTTTGTTATTAACTCAGCACTTTAACATCTTTGCTTGCATTTTACTTCATTTTACTTATAGTATCAGTGTAAACATGAAAAATACCTACATACAACAGTCTCTTATTCTCTTTTTTTTAAACACGGAGAGAATTTCATAATATTTTGATTCTACAAAGTCGCAATACTTTGTATTACCGTGTAAAGACACCTTAAAGGCCATGTCAGATAAAACTTTTGCTTCGCGTTGCGTTGAAGCTTCGCGTTGCGTTGAAGATTCGCTTTGACATCTAAGATGAAGTAAATGTACATGCTTATATGAAACATGTCACATAAAGTACTTTCAACGCAAAGCGAAGCGAAAAGTTAGGCAACTGTTAACTTTTTGCGTGCTTTGACAATCAGTTGGTATAACTATCTTATTTTGTTTCGCCAAAAAGCATGAAAATATGAATTTTGGTTAAACTTTTGATAAATTTACATAAAAAAGTGAGTAAGTGGTATCAGTGATAGAATTGTGTTGTATTTTATCATAAAACAAAGCAGTAAAACAAAAAGTGAGTGTTGTCAGTTTTTATTGTATCATACACACTTTCCTTTACGCTTTTCTGCCAACGCTAGAAACGTCACGCAAAGCGTTGAAGTTGTATCTGACACCATAAATTAAATAAAAATATTTTGAATTTAAAAACTTTAATTTTTAAAAGAAAAACATAAAATTATATTGAAACATAATGGACGATGCAAAACTCACCACTTTAGTGGAAAACTCCGACAATTCCGGTCTGAAACAGCTGATAAGTTACTACAGAAAAAGTAAGTAATCAAATTTAGAAGGAGAACGGCACAGCGCAGAACAGCAACAGAAAGTAAAGACTAATGAGGCCTTAAGATGTATATTTAGAAAAAAAAAGGAAAAAGTGCTTAAGTCCAGATAAGCTATTTTTGAGTTAATGGCATCGCTGTAATCTCTATATTTTGCGGACTCGGATTGGACTAAATCCGGGAAGATATATCGACGGAGATCAAGAGTAATAGGGAACACCTCTGGCTCAATTTCCCTGGATTGAGGCATGCAAAGCTAATGATTGGAACGTATAACCAAAATCGTTTCATAGTTCTCATGTCCTGAGTAAAAACAATCTAAGAATGCTCACATGCTTCCTCACAGCCCATTGTAGACTGAGAAAACACCTCAACAGACTTGGCATTGAGAGTCACAGCCTTTGCAGATTCTGTGATTACGACGATGAAACTCCAGAGCATATTCTGAAGGACTGTGAAGCGTTATGCCACACAAGATATAGCCAATTGTGCAAGCACCTATTGGAGGATTGGGAACTGCCAACACTATGTACACCCACTGGCAATCCTAAGATTCATCAGGAGAGTAGGTCTAGATGAGGTGCTCTAGCACCTAGCAAGGGATACAATAGATCTTCTTTGGTCGCAGTGTCCTGTGTTTCCCCTTTCACTTAATTCATTCATCCAATCTCAATTTTTTGTGCAGGGACGAAAAGTATGTACAAGGAAACATCGGACAACATCACCATTTTAATTGGTTTCAGCTAGATTTTTCTAAGCTCCAATGATTTAAAAATTTTTGGTTTTAATTTTTCTATATTTTTGTTTATTTTCGAGCCGAAACAATTGTTAGTTTGTGCTTTATTGGGAATTTGTTTTTATATTAAGTTTTCATATTTTTATAACATTTTTCCCCAAAATTAATATTTAACTTGTTCAGTAAGAGCAAAAATAAGCAAATTAACATGCATGTGCACAATTAGTAAAGAACAAACAACAATGACAAGACTGTTGTAAATTAGAGATGGTAAAATTGAGCTTTCATTACAAAAAAGATTTCGAAAAATTTGTCAAAACAATTCACATATTCCATTTGCTTTGAAAAATTAGTAAATAAAGCTGAAATTTGCATCAACTAACACCACATGCAAGAACGCTGATAATGAAGTGTGGTGGCCTTCGAAAACAGCATGTTGTTCCGTTTTGCTAGTGTTTGTCAGAAAAGTTCGTTGATGACATTGACCTAAACATAAACCCA
Organism: Nowickia ferox; assembly: GCA_936439885.1. Classification (NCBI taxonomy): domain Eukaryota; kingdom Metazoa; phylum Arthropoda; class Insecta; order Diptera; family Tachinidae; genus Nowickia; species Nowickia ferox. The sequence continues at coordinate 88,095,687 of OW387025.1, read as the reverse complement.
CAACTTATCAACGGTTGGGTAATAAATAATGTAAAATAATTTTTTCCTCGTTTTATCTATAGTCCAGATCGTGGTTCAATTATACCAGGTGTATGTATAAGGACTTGTTGTACAAAAATAGGGCACCATACCTGAGTAAAAAACCGAAGAACGTCAAAGGCATAAAAATAATTCTACCAAAATCAAAACAAAACGCCTTGTCCCGGATCTTAGCCCCATAGAACATCAATGTGGAGTTTTGTAAAAAAAAAGTTGTCAAAACATAGTTACAATACGAGCTCGATTTGCGCAACCAGCGATTATTGGCGCAACAGGTAATTTTTTTACATTACAGTCTTTACAACTGCAATTTAAAAAAAACAGTCTCGATAAGCACATCTTTTTCTCTTTTAGTAAATTTAAACCCCTTTTCTCTCTGAATTTCACAAAAGGACCCATCCCAAAAAGTTGCACTACAATGCTAGCACTTTTTATTTGTTTTCTCTCTCTTTACTCTTCGTACATGAAAATAAAAATTTATAAGAGTAGAAACAAAATTTTTTTAATTACAAAGAATTTACAATAAATGGATCAGAGAAAGCTATTCAGATGAGAGCGAAGCCATAGATTTTTCAGACGAAGAAACTTCGGAGAAAATACAAATTAAAAACACACAAAAGGTTAAAGTAGATGGTGCCATTAATGCACTTAACATTTGTATGGAGTGGGCAACAGAGAATAATTCAAAAAAATATAACGGAAATTTCAACATTATTTTCCTCAAACTAGATTGTGCTTATAAAAAAATTAACATGAGTAGAATTCAAATATACGCAAGTACAAAATATGAATAAGTTTCAATTCATGTATAAAACACTATTTTATAACTTTTTTAATCAAATATTTTCCAATTCATATTTTTTATGTTTAACTATTAAGGGCGACTTTTTGAGTTCAAGATTAGAGATTAAATTAACCTTAATCTTCATTTGAGATTTTTGGGTAGTCGATTATATGGTTTTACTTGCTAGTTTAAGCGGCCAATCGTGGTGGTTTAATCTTACATAAATATTAACAACATACACTTGTGAAACATATAACTTTTTGTAAAACTTATATGATCAAATAATTAAAAAACACGTAAATAAATAAATATGTTTTATATTATTTATCTATTTCCTTTAACACGCGCAATATTTTACTTGTAAATAACAAAATATGGCAGTTTCTTCTTCTTCCCACAAAAAATCAGTGTGTTGATAACATGTATGACTTTTGCACAGAAAATGTTGCCACTATTTTGTTCCTCAGTATGGCAGTACTACACATAATAAGAAGATTAAGCTACCACTCAAAAACATCATATTCAGATAAGAGAGATTAAGTTAATTTTCGGATTAGTTAATAACAGAAACAAACTAATCTTAATCTCAATCCCATAAAGTCGCCCTAAAAAGAAATTATTTTGTGTTAAATTATAGTTTGGTATATATGAAGTTTTTAGTGGTCGATTATTGCAACTTTTTGGTAAAAGCAACAACCTCGATTTCCTTTTGGTTGCGCAAATCCCGCTCGTACTGCATAAGTAAACAAAAATCAAAAGGAATTAATTCTAGTGAAATGGCGGAATATTGATCCCAAAACCACTCGTAAAGGTTAAGGATAGATAATTTTTTATTTTGTTTACTGAATAAACTTAAGGCCGTTTTCACCCTCCTTTTTTCATTTCACTTGTTTTATATATTAGTGTAAGTATGTACTCACTAATAACTAATTCATCTTAAGTTTTAAATATTTCAAGCTACCATTATACATACATATATATGTATATGTATATATATATATATATATATATATGTATATGTACATATTTATAACAGTTGAGTGTGCGACCAATTATTTGAGTCAGTATACGATTATGTATGTATACTTTAACTAATTCAGTAACTAATTATAATTATCAAATCAAATCAAAATAAAATAAATATAGTAGAATCACGATAATTTGTAATCGCAAGGGACCAGCCTTTTTTTTAGAGTTACAGAGGTTTTACATTTAACCGGGTTTACGAATTATTGGGATTCTACTGTAAAAAGACATGTCAAAATGGAAATTATTGAGCTGATTGATGCAAATTTTTGCAATGTAACAAATTAAATAAAATTGCTATTTTTGTTCGCGCAGATTTGGTATTTCTTTTTTTAGCGTTTATATTGATGAAATGCTACGGAATTTATAAAAAAAAACTATCTTTTACCCGCGGCTACGCTCGAGTTGATCTGATATTTTGGAAACTATACGTACTTAAAATCTATGAATGTTTCTTTCTCACTGATGTTAAAAAACACATTAAAACCCGACAAAAAGGCGATAAAAAAAACAGAATGAAAACCGGTTTTAAAACTGTTCAAACAATCAAACCAGAAACGAAAATTACCCTAACCAGCCCAAAAATATGTTTTTCGGAAAAAATCCGCACTAAATATAAAAAGCCGGTTCCGAACCCGTTAAAAAAAATAGGCAATGTTTGACACTGGCAATGTAGCCTTCCATTGGTGAAAGAATTTTTAAAATCGGTTTAGCGGGTTGAAAGTCCGTACCAAATATAAAAAACCAGTTCCGAGCCTGATAAAAACAAATTATAGGCCGGGGCACAATGAATCCGCCATACGTTAAACTTCGTCTTTTTCAACTGGCATTAACACAACGACGGAGAAGCTTGGCACAATGAATACTTTATATACGGAAGCATTTGAACAGCTTCAATAGGTTGGTTCTCCATTTTATCTTAAAATTCAATTTTTTTATTTATTTCGTTTATTTCGTTTGTTTTATTTTATTTTTGCTGCCGCAAACACAAAAACCTAAATCAGAACATACAAAAAAAAAAACCAACCAATATCTGTGAAACTACTCAACGTACGCAAAAAGTTAAAAGTTTGTACTTTGTGTACTTTGACGGACACGCTTTTCCAAAGCGAGCAGCGAAAAGTGTGGAAATCCTAATGTAATAATACAGACAATTATATGTACATATATAGACAATTGAAGTTTTTAAAGTTAGTGTAATTTTAAGCAGACTACACGAATTAACACTGAAATTTAAAAAATCAAAATTAAAGGGTATTCTATCAGTTAATGTTGAAATTTTCAAAAACGCTAAAACAAAAAAATTCCAAAATAAAAAAATCGAAGAAAGCGCCGAAACTAAAAAAAATCGCTAAAACTAAAAAAACGGCTAAAACCGAAAAAATCGCTGAAGCCCGAAAATATCGGCAAAAACGAATGAAACGCCAAAACCGGGAAAAATCGCAAAAACGCCAAAACTAAGAAAGAGCGTCAAAACTAAAAAAATCGTCAAAAACCTAAAAAAAAAGTTTACCGGGTACTTAAAATTTGTTTAAAAATTTTTACATCAGGTAAAGTATTCGATTATATGCACTTCATAAGTCCATATTTACACTATGAAAGTCTTATTGCTAAGCTGATTAGTTTGAAGGAGAGAAAGACGAGGGGAACAGTAACGTTTCTTTTCCCCTAGCTTAGCAATAAGACTCGCATAGTGTAAATATGGACTAAGCAATGCCCATACGGAACTCTTCGTGTGCGAGTCAAAGTCGCAATTTACTGAATTTATATAATTTGGGTATGAAAATATCGATTCGTTATCTTTGAAAGCCCTTTTTCTTTTCAATTTAAATAGATACTCGTAAATTCATCAATATATACATACATACATAAATAATGGCTGTTATCGGGAATAAAAGGCAAACAGTTTGTTCACGTGAAAATTGGGTATTTTGTATGAAAAAAAAAATCAAAATTTCACGTGAAAAAACTGTTCACCATTTGATTTCTTTCCGATAAGGGGGAATATTCTTAGCGAATTAGTTAGTACTTTTAAATTAAGAAAATTACAATATTTGTTCTAAAATCTGGACAAATTCAATAATTCCCAATCATAGAATATTTAAAATAGCTCCTTCAAACACGCATGTTTCTTCATATACAATATCTACTGTAACATGTTCCTAGGAGCAGGCCGCCTGCATTTGATTTACACTCTTTTTTTACGTTCTGCACGGCAACATCATGCATTTCGGAGTACATAATATACTCTGAATGAAGTACTATTAAGAGTGTGTACATGATTCATATTTATATTTCAAATACTTTGGATACATTTTGCATAACTTCTTTCATGTTATGAATTTGAATATATGTGAGCTAAAATATTAACGAAATTAAATTATAAATGAGCATAAACAAAAATCTATATTAATTTTTAAATGGGATTTCTAAAACTTTGACGATTACTCTTAAGCAAATGCCACGTAAAGTATTAAAGGCAGCATATATTTTAGGGAGCATTAAGTAGAGGATTTTATTAAATGTTCTTTGCATTGCCTAGTTTTCTTAATATGACTTTAATACTAATTGATTTTATACTCATTTCTTGTGCACTTTTGGGGTATCAAAGATGCTGAAAAATAGCTTATGTGTTAATTTGGAAAAGTTTTAAAGTGTTTAAGATCGTTCGAGTTGTTTATTGTGCCGCCGTTTGTGCAAGTATAAGCCAGCCGCTTGGGCAAAAGCTGATCCACAGATTTTACAAATGTATTTTTTGACTGCATCATGAATCTGCTTGTGGTTTTGCAGGTTCTTAATTGATCTAAATGCCTTACCACAAATATCACAACTGAACTCCTCGTCGCTGTAGTGCGACTTAACGTGGTCCATCATTTTGTGGCGAGCACTGAATTGCTTTCCACAGCTGGGATAATGGCAACGAAATGCACGTCCATCATCTGATCGTGCAGGTGAGCCGTTGGATATTCTGTCGTCGGTTATTAACTCATTGTCGCCATCGTCTGGAGTTATTGTTGTCAAGTCTGGCAAAAGAAGTTCGTCGTTATGCCTTCGCATGTGCTCGTCAAAGTTACTTTTTTCACGAAAACTGGCCGTACACAAATCGCAATGGTACTTTACATCTTTGAGTGTCGGATGTATTTGCTTATGACGTGTAAATTGTTCTAAATCATTGAAGCCCAATTTGCAAACTGGACAATAGTAATTTGATCCGCCCATGCTACCGGAATAGAGTTGAGCTGTTGAAGTGCCAGATACAGGATGTGGATGTGGTGGTTGTTGTTGTTGTTGTTGGTGTATTTTGTGTTGGTGTGTCAGCAAATGAGTGTCCAATTCACGTGGTGAATTTAAAATCATGGGACAGTGTTCGCATTTGAATGGTGAAATATCGTTATCCATGAAAAACATAGTCTCATAATAACTGTACGTAGGAGAAAACGCTCTACCACTCATTTCGCACATTAACCTTTCTTGCTTTTGCTTTGAATAATCAAAACGTAACTGTGATATACGCTTTGATATTTGTATGGTTGTGACATCTATAAAACCCACCAATTCAGCGACCATTTTTTGTAATGCTTCTCCACGTTTTTCTTTGCTACGATAATCTATGTTGAACTTGTCATAGAAGCAAGGAAACCCCTTTAAAAGCTGTAGCATTTTGTTTGTGGAGGCATCATTCCATAAGGCTGAGTAACGTCGCCGGTAAACGGTTTCCTTAATAACGGCATCTGATATCTTTTGATTTCCCCCATAGAGGCGATTTAAAAAATGCAATTCTTTAAAATACCACAAAGTGCTGACATTCGTTTTTTCGAGGGCCATGCGATTACATTCACGTTTATAGACTGTACGTAAATTATCCCACTTGCGAGTAACAGCATCCTTTGTTAGTGTTAAATTGAAACGTTTTTTAAATTCTGAATTTATGTAGTCAATGAACTGACTGCGCCGCACACGGTCGCGAAATTGTGGATGACGATGATCCCATAAAAAGGTATTTCGACGATAGGCGTCAATAAGAAATTGTATCATTTTACGATCTTTTATGTGGCTGGTAACTCCAACACTGGCAGAATTCTGTATTTTAATTAAATTATTTAAAAGATTTTTTTAATTTATTTATACAATTGTATGTATATAATTCCTGGTATTAAAATTTCTGTTTTATGGTATTAATGAAAATCTAATATTAAATAATTCTAAAGTTTTCGAAACAAGGCATTTTGAAACACGTCAAATAGTTGAGAAATACAATTAAGGAGGTTACAGAAACGGGCAAATAGGAATACGACTTCAAAAATATCTCACTGATACACTCCATACTTAAACAATTTCCCCAAAAGCTGCACTTCAGACCTTTTTAATTATTGATTTTTCTTTATTACTTAATAAGGTTGATCTCTACAGTTTTTGTATGGATGCGAATGATATACTAGAACTCTCTATAAGGAATAAGCGCTCATGACTATAAATTATTTGTGTTTTTTTATTATGGTATTCAGACTCTTTGCAGCGCGCTGCAGCATACCAGCAATTTTTACTTTACAATTTTGTAATTGCAACATTTAGTAATATGAGGTGTATTGGTGTTATTTGTGATCATATTGTCAGCATCTTCTCTAGTCTTATTTTGTATTTACCTCTTTTCGTCAAGATAATTTGAGCTTGTTCTTTAATTATTTTCCAGCTTAATGTCTGCTTATGTTTTAATGTGGGTAATCGAAATAAAATAAAAAAGTCTTTGTTACAAAAGACTTTATTAAAATGACTTGACTAGTTGGAAAATTTTTTAAACCTCAAGTATGAGGTTTATACTAATTTTTTCCGGTTCATAAAGTTCCAGCGTCCAGAGAAAATAGTATATAATAATAAATATAATAGAATAGAATATATTTCTCTACTTGTAAAATGATATTTGAGCAGCCATTTGTAATAAAAGCAGCTCGATTGTGGAATCTATTGCGAGTATTTTTCGTATGTCATCAATGTCCGTTGAAACTTATTGAATTTTTCAACTTATTTGAACCACTTTCATATGTATATATAATGTGGGGTTTTCTTGTATTTTGATTTATAGTTTTTGAAAGATATAGGATGTTATTGAGATTGCTGTTGACATTGTTAAACTGTCTCTCATTGAATGGTCTTACATATTATAGTTGTTATTGAATGTTTATGATTGGCATATGTATTCAATAAACAAAATAAAATAAATTAATTTAACATAAAATAAAATGAAATGATATGATACATATGTATACAATTCGATGGCAACAGGCAGTGTTCATTCAGTAAGCACCCAAGTAATATACATATACATTTTGTTCCAATATTTTTCTCAAATCTCAAAGTGAAAAAAAATCTATTTTGCAAAGTATGTATATCTAAACTTGCGAATTATTGAATTTAACGAAACCTCACGAATATTACTCAGATCACTCTAAAAAAATAATATTGAACAATTACCTCTAATAAAGATTCTTCGACCAAATCGTCATAATTGGCATCATCGCCATTATTGCTCTGGTCTAAATCATCGTCGTCGCCGACATAGTCATCATTATAACTACCATAAGAGTCACCCATATAACTCGAGTCGCCTAAATCCATACCAACATCGACATCAGTTTGTTCTTGTTTAACACTATAATAACCTCCAACGTAATCATCGTCATCGTCATTAGCCAATGGTTCATTTTGTATAAGAGCTCCCTAAAAATATAATTACATGTATTTAAATATATAAAAAGATTAATAAACAATTCAATTTACATTATCTTCATCATCGTCCGCCTCAATCTTCTCCTCCTTTATCATCACCACTGAAGGTTGAAGCAATGCCGATAAATCTTCTTCGCTATCACTTTCCAGACGTCTCTTGAGTTTATTTTTTTCATTATTATTTTTATTATTACGGCCTAACACATCACCTGCACTGCTGGCCAATGCGTTGGACCCATCACTATCATAAGACGCATGCATGGTTTGCATATGCTCTATGAAAGCATCGAAATATAAAAATTTCTCCGAACATGTCATGCACAATAGCGCAAAATATTGCTGATCTTCAGTGGACGTAATGATGCCGCATTCTTTGGTACAATGGCGAAATATTTCCTCGTCATTTGTGGGTGGATAAGTGAGCACACTCATTTTGGTTTAATGCCTTTTCCAATTATTTTATATTACAAGAAATTTTACAATTTATGATGTTTGCACTATTCTTCACTCTTAATTCTATCGTTCCATAAAAGTTTTCTGAAATTTTCTCTTTTTTTCTTGTCCAATTTTTCCACCACTACTTTTTCTTGTTCTTAATCTTCTAATTTTTTTCTGTTCTTTTGTTGTTGACAATAATAATTTTGACATTAAAGCATTTGTTTGATGGTATTGCCAGATAAGAAATGCAAAGGGTGGTGTTGTGTTCACGCCTGTAAAAAAATCATACCGTGCATACACCAATTATTTTGATTGCTTATACTTTACATGGTAATACAAAGTAATACTACTTTGTGGAATCAAAATATTATGAAATTCTCTGTGTTTAAAAAAAAGAAAACAAAAGTCTGTCGTAGGTATTTTTCATGTTTACACTTATATAGTAAAATGCAAGCAAAGATATTAAACAAAAATTGAAAAATTGCAAAAAAAAAAAATGTGTATATGTACTAATAAAACTAAATATTGGAGAAAACATTTTATTATTTCAATGAAATTTTACTACAAAATATAATTGTTTTTATAGGTTTGTTTGCTTTTGCTGTATCATCAGCTACTTGATGGTTGCAGTTGTACAATATTTACACAAACAACATAAACATTACCTGAGTTGATTTTGGTTGTTTTTGTAAATGTTTTAAAACCTTCAAAAAATACCATGAATGGTGCCAATGTTTACTTTAAAATACACCTCTGGTGTGATGAGAATACATATGTAAGTTTCTAAAATGGTTTAAAAAATAAACATTCACCGACCGCTTTTCAAATTTGCTATCAGTATTCTCTCCTACTCGATAAATTATTCGTTGACATGATAAGATTTTGTACATTATACGTCATTTTTTGACATTTCGTAATACATTGTGTTACCCTGTAAAGACACCTTAATAATTAACATTGTAAGATAAAATGCATATGTATGCATGTGGGCATGTAACAATTAGTTAATTAGCAGCATTCATAACATATTGTCCACACCTGATGAATTTATATCATGATTAATGTCAAATTGATATCATGATGAAAATTCATCACGTATAGACTCAATTTATTAATATTATGGCAGCGTTATGATATATAATCATCAGAGATCAGGCCGTGATAAATTCATCTTGATATCAAATGTCATTTTATGTGTTACTGTTCACTAAACGTTTATTTAAGACAACAATTATTTGTGTTTAAAAAATTAAACAACACGCAAATTAGATATTTTTGACAAGTATTTTTCAAATATTTGTTTGATTCATCATGATATAAAATCATCAACGTCTACCCCTTTGTTTTGATATTAATTAAAAAATGACAGTTGCTCTGCCGGCGTCATATTACGAGTTATGATATAAAATCATCAGGAGTGGACACTATGTTAACCATCGCTGCCACTTTTAACATAATTACAAAAAATTTACGGTGCTTTAAATAAATTTAAAATTAAATTATGGATTCTCCATGAAATTTCTCAAAATTTTTGTCTAACGACTACGAGGACAACGGTCACAAAAACCTTTTATATAAATGTTGGGAAATTCCTATGATAATATCCCATGAAGCAAATAATACATAATGCGCTATCTTGTATTCGTTGTTTCATGATAATATCCAAACACGGCTTTCAGCATTAAAGGGATTAGTATTACTATAGATTAAATAAAATAAATATTTAAAATAAAATACTCGTTTGTGCACTTACGGAGCAACATTCAAGCAGTTTAGTTGGAAAAAATTTTAAAAATTTCTTTGATCGATTTAAATTTAATTCACTTTTTTATTAATTTGAAGACCTCAATAAATTCGTTTGTTTTTATCCTCGACAACTTTAATAAATTACAATATATATACATGCATAAATATATATGTATGTATGTATATACATGTATGTCTATGTATACATGTTTTGTTGTTACCCTAGACAGCCGTGAAAAAGTTTGTATCCATCGTTCGTGAGGTGGAAAAAGTCACGAGTACATCTCTACTTTCTCTCATGACCTTGAATTATGAGTTGTTGTATTTTAACTGCAAGACGTGGTCATTAACATTAAATATTAATATAGAGAATATGTATTTCTTTATTTACCATATCGCTCATTTACTTCAATAGTGTCATAGCTCAAAAAACATAAATAAATGTAGAAAACAAACACAAACTGCAAAGCTACTTTAGCTAGTCTGCAGAATTACTAATGAAAATGCGTGCTCTAAGCCACAAAATATTAAACAAAATTTTGAAAACCAAAGTGACAAACATGAACTTTGCACCATTACACGAGTAATAGTAATGTCATCACACCATACTCAAGTACCAAGAATGTCCATCTAAAAACCGCTCACGAACATACTCGTGAATAGTTTTAAAGGCAAGGTGACGAGTAACTTAAGCGTGTCACGAAAAATCACGACACTTGCACATATCTAAGAGAGAGAGAGAGAGAGCTAATCGTTGTCAACCAGCTGATTAGCAAATGATTAACACGAGTTTTACACAGAGTTTTTTAGGCTATTAACTTGGATATCGTTACTTTTAATTTAATTTTAAAACGTTATTTAAAGGTTTTCACATTAATGCTCCTGTAGAGCTTTGTCAATGCACGTACCTAATAGAAATTATATATTAGGTACACATGTCATAACTCAAAGAACTAGTTTTACAAAAAAACATATTTAAAGTTTTCAATTTACACACAACTTAATGCAAAACGAAAATTTTACTTTTCTCTCAAGAGGTGAGTATACAAGATACATATGTGTACGGAAATTTTACAAAATATGAATAACAACGATAATATGATTAATTCTGCATTAAGAAATCGCAATTTTGAGTTATGACACTTTTGAAGTATGTAAATGTGTGATACGTTCGCAAGTATAAATTTAACAAAATTATTATCTACATATTTAAAAAAACAACAGATATATTTAGTACATAAACAATGACAAAACAAGTTCTAGTACTTTTATACTTAATAGGTGTGTACATATTTTATATAAAAAGTAAAATAAAGCGGCCGCTGAATGGAATTCATTGCAAACGTTGTTTCGCAAGTGAGCAGACGCACTTTCTCATCCAAAAAAACAAGTAAACAAAATGTTAAATTAAGTTTTGTTTGTTATTTTCATGAGTTTGATCAAGGCGAATCTATGCCAATAACATAAATTTTTCATAAATACATACATACGTACATACTTTCACTATTTATTTTAAGGTGATCGTAATTACTTAGATACATACTTATGTACATATGCATGTATGCATTTATGCATGTACGTTCTTCTCCATTTATAGAATTTGTGCAAACTTTAAAAAATAATATTGATGATACCTATGACTTCAACAAATTCACACATTGAACACAGTGTTCACTCTGCTAGTATTGATGAAATTCACGAAGTGCCCATGAGTGTCATACACAGACCCATACCACCGGTTTTAGATGAAAATAAAGTTCAGTCATTAATGGATACAATAAAGGTATGTTTGTTTATTGCTTGTTTCATAAAAATAAATTGTAATTTTTATACCTATTTTTTCTTATACGCACATAGAATGAAAAATCTCCAGATGAAGTACCTCCCATAGATGTTCTTTGGATAAAGGGTACAAAAGGAGGAAATTATTTTTATAGTTTCGGTGGCTGTCATCGCTTTGAGGCGCATAAACGTTTAAACTGCGCTACTATTAAAGCAAAATTGGTCAATTCTACTTTATCTGATTTATACACTTATATGGGGTCTAGTGCACCAAACAAATTAGATTAATTGCTTTATCAAAAATTCATTATTTAGTTAAACAATATCCAATTTAAATTAAATATATCTATGTACATATGTATGTATATGTTTGTATGATTTTTTAAACAGAAATTTTGTTTAATACAATCATGAGAATCAGGAAAATTAATTTTATTAGAAATGGTAAAAAGAAGTGTGCAAGTAACAGTAACAAGCACAAGCAATACACAAAGTTCTTAATCGCAGGAAACGCAATAAATACGCAATATACAGCGTACAGCGTACTCAAACAACGTCATTACAAAAATTTTATTTAATTGAGTAAAGAAGATATTTGTATGAAATTTTTACACACTATGAAGAACGATATGAGGATTAATTCTGCATCATTAATCATGTTTCAGTAAATCAGCCATTTGTTCATATTTGAAGAAACTAAATTGTATATGTATATATATATATATATATATAAGATCTCGTGAAAGTACGAAAAAAAGATTATTCAAGACGATACCAGATCAAATGTAAAAAAAATTCATGTCACGCACAATCATACGTGCGGTGTCCAGTCACATTTATAGGCAGATTTTGTAAAAAAAATGTCGTTTCTAAATGTTTTAAATTTGTATGAAAAATAAGAAAAATTCGTTTCAAAAAATATTTTTCCATACAAATTTCAAAACGAAAAGATCGTTTGTAAATACGAAATTGACCATTTAATACACGATTGGAATTTGATCACCATAAAAAAGTAGCTTTTTCCCGTAGAATACGTAGGCCATATTTTTCCCATTCGCTAGCAATTAACCAAAGCTCTGGGGCACTTTCTAAGCAAGACATTATTGCAGCCCCTTTCCACGGTATCATAGCTGCATCCATTTCCTTGACACAAACATTCACCTCGTAAGGTAATTGATCCAATGAACGATTGTGCACTGACGACAATTGTAAATTTATTCTTTGCTCAAGCCAATTAGGTAAACTTGATATTTTACTACCACCTCCCACCAATAAAATACAGCTGTACATTTTTCGTTTCATGTCATCCGTTGAGCAACGGTCTATACTACGGACTATGGCGGTATCAAGTGATACAAGTTGACCATTTGGAGATGAATAGTAAAGTTCTTCATCTTTTTCAGAACTACGCAAATTGTTAGTACGATCTTCGACCTCATAGTTGTCAACCACTACAAGTTCGTCTTCTGCAGTTTCTCCCGTAACAGGCATAGAGTCCAAAAGTTGATCACCACGTCCATTGCGCACTCTACCCGTTTCTCTAATATATTCTGCATCAAAACAATCTTCTGGATCCGATTGTTGACTATTGCGAAATTGCAAACGTACTAAACGTTGTTTGCCCGTTATATTCAATAGCTCTGTGTGAAACAGTGATAGGGGCGCCACAACACATTCGTCACCCAATTGAAAAGTGTAACGCAAACGCTTGCTAGGTTTTGTTATCTGAAATAAATAAAAGTCATACACCTATATACCTCATGTCTATAAATGTTCAATAACTATAGTTTATTGAAATACATTTTTATATGTACCTCAAATGTTTTCTCTTGAGCACCACATATTTCTAAATTTAGATGACAAAATTTTTCTTTCAAATTAACCAATAAAACCGCATCTTCATAGTTATCCTCTACATCGCATTCTTTGTATGGAAAACAGCATTTACGTAATAGTGTGTAAAACACTTGCGTCACATCACCACCCCCATATCCTAAGCGTACTCGAGTATCTGGCTGCGAGATGCCATCCTCTACGCAAGATATCGAGCACTTCTGATCCCCAATATCAACAACACAAGCATAACCTAAGCCAGCTCCAAATGTTGCCGCTACATGATCTTGCACCAAAAAGCAAGCTCGAAATTTTAAACGTGTTAATAACAATGTCACCATCTCTCTAAGAATACTACGATTATAGACATCAGGAACTACTAATACTGCTCCATATTGAACCAAGCTTCTCCTAGGAATTTCCATTCTTTCATGTATTGCATACGACCATATCGACTCTAAGTCTGATAAAACTGACGTCAGTGATCCGCCTAAATTGGGGTGCAGGTTCAGTTCGCCCCTTTTCATAGGAAAATGAACATTATAATTATCTGTTTCATTAAAATTTATCTTAAGTATATCTTTATCAAAGATATTATCCGGTAAATGAGCTAGTTCGTCCTTGGATTTCATATCTTCAGCTTTTAATAAATCCGCTGGGAGTTCCTCAGGCACAGAACGTCTATTATATGTTGCTATTTGTTGGGGTGGAGTGGCAGTGCGCAGTCTTTTCAACCCATTATTATATTCCTTATATTGCCGCGTATGTAACTGCATGGCATGAGAAACCTGCAATCTATTTTCCTCAAATTCTAGCAAAATTTCTTTGTTGTTATTCTGGGGTATCGGTGGTAATAGTAGATCATGATGCTGCAAAGTGCTATTACTTTGTTTACGCTTCCGACCTATAGCGTGGAGTATTGTCACTGGGTTAAGGTCGCTCGCACGACCAATACGTAAGTTAAAAGATCCGGGATGAATTACAATTATTTTCTGAGCCTGCATGGTGTATTTTAAGGGCACCAACATGTAAATAATTGAATAAAATTTTAAATAATTGGCATGTTTTTTGTTGACCTTTTTGTTTACAACAGAAAAGCAGTCACAATAGAGTCCGAAGCTGATATATATTGGAAGTTGGAGGCGGCTAGCCCAGAATATAAAAGACGGCGGCTAAGCTGAATATGTCGGCTACAGTTTGGCCCTCTTTTTTGTTTAATTAGACGTGCATATACTTTCTGAAATTAATTAATTTCAATTTCAATTTTATTCAATGGATGTAATACATATAAAAAAATTATTAAATATGTAATGTTTTTGTAACAACAAAAGTTGTATAATCGGCTTAGCTTAGCTGCGAGCGAGCGGTGGCTACGTAATTAGGGAAACCGTTGACGGCTGTCAGCGAATCTTCCTCGTCCTCTGTCACACCCGTACAAGAAATGAATGACCGAAACTAACCCAAACGAAATTTTCTCACTAACACATTTGCAATAATAATTAATTTAAAAGAGTGCCAGTCAATTGACTGGTCATTTGACCGGTAGTAATGACCGATACATTTATAAATTATATTTGGTCCTCTCTAACATGTATGTTAGAGTGAAACATCTAATGTTCATATACCAAAACTTTTAAGACATCGCATTTTATTGTAAAATATACAATTCGTTCGGTCTGTGAAATTAAAATTTATACAAGTGCTAAGAAAGTTAAGTAACAACAATACTGCATAAATTGAAAAGTTTAATGTAATTTAAACATTTATGTATTTCTGTTTTACAATTTTAGATATTTACTAAAAGAAAGGTGTGTTGGAGCTGAGAAAAAGCGTGAAGAATACTAGAGTGGTACCACCTAGGTTATTTTGTATTGTATATATAAATGTATATTACTTACTTATTTATTTTCTTATAATAAAAAACAATCAAAATAACATAAAAATTATGTTCATTTATTTAAAAGTTACATTTTACCAGTTTCTATGTAAGCATTGACTAGTAATAGTTGACCAGTTTCTATGTAAACATTGACTAGTCATAGTTTACCAATGCTTATGTAATCAGTGACTGGCAAAAAAAGAGGCAGAATAAGCAGTTCAGATACATGTGTTTTAATTAAGTGAAATGAATAAGTAAGAGAGAGATAAAAAATCACACGTACACAAATGTTTTGGTCATTTTTTTCACCAAGCCCTTAATAAACTAACTGGGGACTGTGACCACAGTTTCGGTGATCGCTACTACTGAAATGACTAGTCAATTGACTAGTAGTTTTCTTGTAGGGACCAATTGAATTGATTTTAACCAGGTGAGTGCGTTATAAATACAACTGTATAATATTATTCCGTCGTGCTGTCAAACTACATTCCTTATAAGAGATAAAATATATTAATTTTTTTTTCACTGTTCTAATGTGGTATTTAACAGTTTACGATGAATCAGCTAACACACACACAGACAGCACTGCAGCCACCTTGTAGTAACTGCTTTGAAAACATGCGTTTTGAATGAAGATTGACACCTAGTCTGAAACAGCACACAAAGTTTTCTTTGCAATGTCTTGAGTTTGTTGGAGAGAAGGGAGAAGAGTTCCCATTTTCCCTTCTCACCAACAAACTCAAGATTTTGCAACTTAAACCTTGCGTGTGGAAAAGCCGTCTTCCTGAGGTGATTTTATGAAAATATTTAAAACACAATAACTTAATACATATTCTCAAAAGTCATTGGATTATATACCATAGTGAATAATTGCGGGAATCGCAAGTAGCATTCGTATCTAAATGTGATCTTATATGATTTTTTTCTCTGCGCTTTTTCAGTAATTATCATTTGTGACAATGAACACCTCTAAAGTTCCTTCATGCACAAACTCCAAATAAATCACGCTAAAATGTCATCATTTAAGTCTCGTGTAAGCAAAACAGCTGACTTTGGAATTTCTATTTTTCCTCTGCCAAATTATGAATAAGCATAGTGTGTGAAAGTTGACGTGTGGTTTTTGATGTTGAAATTTTATTGTATAACTGGTGATACCTGGTAGACAATATAATATAAAACTTTCTGGCAACAATGAACACTGGAGGCCTTGATAACAAAATCAAAGCAACAACAAATACATTAATTTATTCACATTTATTTTTACTCCGTATTTTGTAATGAGAATGAGCAAGTACTTCAAAAAATTTCAGGAAATTAATAAAACTCGAGAAAACAATAAATGTCGCAAAATTTAAAATAAAAGGTTGAGAAAGTTGTTTCTAAAAAATATTCATGTAACATATTGTTAAAATACTGGGAGCGAAAGCGTTAAAAAGACAACCAAGTTTTATCGAGAATATAATAGTGTCCAAATTACTATAGCCACTCATATATTACCAACATGAGTTTACATATGACAAATAAGTTCTTAACCGAAGAAGCTACAAAAATGGCAATGTATCGCGTATACGTAGTCACCTGGAATGTGGGCAGTAAATTTCCTGATAATATTTCGCTGAGGAACTTATTGGGTCTAAGCTCCACTGTTCATGATTATCATTTACCAGATATATATGCTTTAGGATTTCAAGAAGTCAACATTCAGCCCTCACAGCAGATGAAGGGTCTATTTAAGGAAGACCCTTGGACAACTAAAGCAAAAGATTTGCTTAAAGATTTCGACTATGTTGCGATAAAAGCCGAACAAATGCAAGGTCTGTTAGTGACTCTGTTTGTACGGCGACCACATGTCGCCCATTTACGGGATATTGAATCAGAATTTACCCGCACTGGATTAGGTGGAATTTGGGGAAACAAGGGTGCTGTCAGTGTACGTTTTAGTATTTACGGTGCGGGCTTAACGTTTGTTGTTGCACATTTGGCCGCTCACGATCACCATTTGGATGAGCGAATTGAAGATTTTAAACAAATTATGGATAATCATCATTATCATGTACCGCAGTATAGGGAAATTCTTGAACACGATTATGTTTTTTGGTTTGGAGATTTGAATTTTCGTTTAATGGGCGATGAC
The DNA here is from genome assembly GCA_936439885.1 of Nowickia ferox. Taxonomy (NCBI): domain Eukaryota; kingdom Metazoa; phylum Arthropoda; class Insecta; order Diptera; family Tachinidae; genus Nowickia; species Nowickia ferox. The sequence continues at coordinate 88,078,302 of OW387025.1, read as the reverse complement.
ACACCGAGTGCTATCCGTGACAAAGTGATAAGGGAAGAGGCTTTAGACGAGCTCATACAACGCGATCAACTAACTTATGTCAGAGAAAATACACAGGAAGCTTTTCCTCTATTACACGAACGTAAGCCATGCTTTCCCCCTACATTTAAGTTTAAGGAAGGAACTTCCGAATATGATCTTAAGAGAAGGCCAGCTTGGACAGATCGTATTATGTATGCAGTAAAACCAATCAATCGAATACCCAATTATATGCCATTTGAAATAGAACAATGTGCCTATAAGTCCCATCCGGGTTACAATATTAGTGACCACAAGCCAGTTAGTAGTGAGTTTACAATTAAACTGTTTCCAAATTATCGTGCTACCTGCATTGAGTTTAAACATATTAGCAAATGGGCAATAGGAAAAGAAAATATGGTCGAGTATAAAAAACCAATTGACTTTGACGAACGGGATCATGATTGGATCGGTGTTTATCCTTCCGATTATGCTAGTCTCAAAGAATATGTGGGGTATGAGTATGTTAATCAAGCTGAATCACCACCTTCTTCGCCCACTCCACCTGATCCATTTTGGGACGATCCTCCAACTCGTCATGGACACTCACATCGTCATAAACGTAACCGTTTAAGTAGACTAAAGTCTGAAAATGATGAAATTGTGCGTCTAAATTTTTCGGATGATGTAGAACTTAAAGGCGAAGGAGAATATGTATTAATATATTTTCAAAACACCGGATTACGTGGCGTTACTTCCGTGGCAGGCATAAGCAATGTTTTTAAGGCCGAAAAAGGATCATCTTCGCCAAATTTTGGAAATTTCGATTAAGCAGAATTATTTAAAAGTGGCATGTTTTATTTTTGAATTTATATAATTGTTATTATAAATAAAGCAGAATGAAAAAATATTGCATGTACAATATAATATTACGTATAAGATAATAGATACTTACATATTTCTTTAATATCTAATGATGACTTCGATTTTGTTGATTTTAATTATTAAAACGTTACCAATTTTTCGCACGTACTAAAATGTAAATAAATACTAATATCGTTTGTATCCAATTTGTATTTTGATTGTATGTATGTTTATCATTCAGCCTTATTCCAGTTGTCGTCATCGACGTCACTGTAACACAATACCAAAAAATTGGTACTTGTTTCCTCGATCTCGAGAACAATTTTGTGCTACTGCCAATCTATTTCCGTCCTTTAAGGTCTAGAAAATACAATAAACCTGCCAACAGGAGTCAGTTGTTTTCCACAACGAGTACACAGCGCCAAATAATGCTGATTATCTAAAAGCAAAATGCTTTATCAAAAAATTTAACATAGACTTTTTATAAATTCAGATGTAATGGATCAACATACTTAGTAAGTAAGTCTTATTTTAAGAATGCTTTTTTTGGTTCAGTGTATAAATACAATATTCGATGTAGTTTATTTAGCTTGCTGAAGCTTATTTTTTTATCAACAGATTGTAAATAATTACTATGACAAAAAGTTATTTCCGACTCCCTAAATCCTTAACATGTCCATTTACTGGAGTGTCCTCATTACGAATGTTATTTTTTTTTTTAATATAAATTCCCCCTATCGTCAACAGTTTTTCCCTCGAAATATTTTCCCTTTTCCCCAAATTGGATTCGTCAATAATTTTTCCCTGGAAATGTGTTCCTTTTTTGATTCCCCTTATAGTGAATCACACTTATCGGGAATAAAAGTTCACGTGAAATGTGTTTCCTTTCCCTAAAATTGTGATCGCCAATGTTTGCGTTGTTGTTGTGCCAGTATACTATTCTTCAATTTTGTTCACCATTTTTTGTTCACGGAAAATATTTCACGTGAACAAAATGTTCGTCTTTTATTCCCGATAAGGGTGATTATTTTTCATTGGTTTTTTCAGTTTTCCCTTGGTTTTGTTCACTATTTTTGCAGGAGAACTGACTTAATACATCGCGTAATTTCAACATTATACTCCCAATTATATATTAAAAGTTATAAACCATTTATTTCAGGATGAGAGCAGTAAATAATGTGAACGATTGATTAATTGCAATAATTACCTGCAACACTTTTTTTCCTTGAACATGAATCTCTTTCGTTCATATGCAGTACATTTATGGCTGTGGTATACTAAAAAATTTTTGTCACGTCATCTAAAATATTTAAGAACTTAAAAACATTTCATTTGAAAACAATAATTTGTATTTTTCTTATTATTAAGCTTAAATTTGTCAGTTTTTCAATTAATTTTTAAGATTTACAAGTCTTCTTCGCGTTTTTTTAAATTCACTTCGCATTGATAGCGGGAACAAATGTTGCCATGAAATTCGCGATAGTAAATTTCCCTTCATGAGAACAAAAATTTTACATTTTTTTATTCACGATATTGGTGATTAACTCCACTTCGGTTTTGCTAACTTTGAATTATAATATTAAATTTTTTAATTTTTTATTTGTATTAATGCAAATCTGGCATGTTAAAAATAATATTAAAAATAAAATCGTATTATCGTAAAAATAGAAACAATAAATGAATAAAACTAAAACATATTTAATAATAATGCCCAAATAAGAAATGAAATAAGTCGAATCGAAAACTTCGACAATCGTAATAAGGCAGAATAATTCGTTAGCACGGAAACACATGACGGTATAACTATACAAATTATGCTCTCATTAATATTTTTTATATATTTTTTCAACCATTTAGAGCTTTAAATAAAGTATTTTTCAAAAAATAAAACAAAATCGACAAACATTTACTCACGTTGTTCTTCTTGAGAACAAATGATTTTACCAAAGTTTTATTAAACATTTTTTTAACTAGTTTAATTTTTATTTATTGTATAATTTCTATTACATTCTTAAAAAAGTTCGTTGTAAAGCAATTTAATTACATATAGTACACACTTATGTATGTATGTAAGTCGTATATAAATAGATATAAACATATGTATATATTTTTGCAAGTAAAATAAATAAAAACTTATTGTAAAATAATTCTAAAAATACAAATTAAATATTATTCTTAAGAATTTGTATTTAATAAACATAGTTATTGATATTTTTGGTGAGCTTTCACCAGTTTTTTTTTATTACTGTTTTATATTCGAGTTTTTGAAAAAATCAGTCCTTTGTGAATCATTATTACTATAAATATTATATTGGGGCATATTCATTTATAGTTAAAAGAAAAGAAAAATACTTTAAGAACTTAAAACCAGTGTTTTGTATGGTAATACTGGTTTTAAAATTTTAAAACATACTTTGTTTTGACTATGAATATGCGCCATTAATGTCACTACTTTTAAACGTAATTTTTATTCATATAATATTTATAATATTTTTGCCATCTTTGAATGTGAGTTTAAGATAGTGAATAGAAATAGTAATTTGTATGCACATATGTATGTATGTTAATTTATGAACGCGGCAGTAAGAGTTTAAAACCAGTATTTTGTATAGTAACACTGGTTTTAAACTCTTAAAGACCGGAGCACAATGAATCCGTCATACGTTAAACCTTTTAAGCCTTTTTCAACTGATAGCTAAGAGAAACCGTGTATTTCAACTTAGAGTCCAACCTAAGTTAGAGCGTCAAGCGTTGCGTTAGCAGCAGGGTACGTATTTTCAGTACATTTAAGCGTATAAAATATTATTTGAATGTACTGAAAGTACGTATCCCGCTGCTAAAGCAACGCTTAACGCTCTAATTTAGGTTGGACTCTAAGTTGAAATACACGGGCGCATAACGATAGTCAAAACAAAGTGTACTTTTAAGTATTTAAAACCAGTATTACTATACAAAATACTGGTTTTAAATTCTTAAAGTATACTCTGTTTTGACTATGGTTATGCGCCACGGCTTCTTATGAGGTCTGTTACCTTCAGTATGTGTCCGTCAATGCAAAGTACAACAATTTGTAAAATTTTAACTTTTAGCGTACGTTGAGTAGTTTGACAGATATTGGTTGGCTTTTTGGTATGTTTTGATTTCGGTTTTTGTGTTTTGTCGCAGCAAAAATACAATAAAATAAAATAAATAAACGAAATAAATAAAAAAAAGTTGAGTTTAATAAATAAAATGGTGAATGAAATAAATAAAAATTAAAGTTAATTTAATCTCTAATCTTGAACTCAAATGTAGCCCGTCATTTTTACTTGATTTTGATATCGGAAAGGTTGTATTCACCCGATTTGATGAGATTACCTGTTATGAATTCTCCTTAAATTTTTCAGTACATTTCTTGATATCCCAAGGCGCATCCATATCAGGTGTTCTCAACTGGTCGGTGACTATTTCCGTCGCTTGTAATTTGAATATCCGTTAGATGTCAACACGCATATTTTAGTAATTTTTTTTTAGACATCAGAAGTAGAAATTTTTTAAAGCAAATTGAGCCGAGTATAAATTATATGCACATGACTTGGAGTATACCTTATATGAATATGCCTTGTAAAAGTATCATGAAAATACGCCCCAATTTGTTTGTATTGTATTGACGTGACGTCGAATGTTGACAACTATAATAAAGTTGATTGTATGTATGTATCTCAGTAGTCTTTTTTTTGACTTTTGTAAATAAATACTATATTTTTGTAGATGGATTCTAGTTAACGCCCTTTCATACTATAATAACAGAGACCTTTCATACTATAATAACAGAAGTATTTAAGCCTGTTCTGTAAACATAATCGTTTTTCACAACGAGAAATTTTCGAAAACGAGTAAATGTTTACTTGGTGTTGTACAAATTACTTGATTTGGTGAAATTCGAAATTAAGTTGAATAAAATATTTGAACGTCAAAGTCAGTTTTTAATAAAAGAAATCACATTTTAAATAAAAAAATAAGCATTTAAAATGCCCGGCTCTAAATCTATGACAGAATAAGAGCTAGTTTTTAGCATAAAGATAAACTCTACTTGTCAGTTAACTGTAGTTTAAACTTAATATTTTTGCATTCTTGGAGTAAAACTGGATACAAACATTAGAGTGTTTTTAAACCCAATTTTGTAAATTTAAATGTATCAAACTGCATGGAATTTGGTTATAATTTGGCATTAAAGACCTGAAATTGTTAAAGCTAATTGGTTTTTGATATTTCTTCAGTGATATATTGGAAAAATACCATATTCGATATACTTTTGACCAGGTATGTTTATTCGATTTAAAACTATGTGAATTCGTTTTAAAGGACACCAAAAAAACTTCTATTTCGCTTTGAAAACGAGAAATATGATCGGATTCGGTTTACAGAACACGGCCGATTAATACTTTTTTGGAAAATGAAACAGGGAGGCATTTACGTCAAAAGTATTAATATTTGTATTATAGTCTGAAACAGCCTTTAATGACATCATATCCAACTTTTTTGATTTTATATGACGATATGTGTATATTATCAACATTATTGTAATTGAATTCAAGTTATGTCGTTTGTGTTGATGTATTTTTTATTTACCATCAGTATATTTGTGTTAACTTTTATTAACAGCTTTTTATGTTTTATTTAGACGAGAGTGTGTTTTATTTTTGCATTATTTTTTTTTTTTGTAATTTACATATAGATGAAATGCTGAGCAAAATTATAAGTATTACGAGTATTTAGTAAGTACATATGGGTAATTCCAGAAAAAGGTCAACCAAAAAAAATTTGTTTGCTCCAAAATTTTTGTTTTCTTCTAATGATGAAGCTGAAATATAAAAGCGTTTTTAATTTTTAAAATTTTCTGACCGTAATATGCGACTCTAAAGAAAATTTTTTCCTGGTCCTTTTTTCCGATTATTTAAAGTATGTAATAGGTATTATTTTTTGTAACTTACAAATTTTCTACTAAAAATAACCTTACGATTTCGCACAAAAGAAGGAAAACGAAGTTCTTATAACGGAAGTTTTTTTTTTGAATTTGCTTCGCATAAAATTGATATTTATTAATTTTTTTCAGCAGTAAATAAGCATTTGTTATTGTTATTTGTGGCGTCCGTATTTGTACTTTACCCACTTAAAAAAAAATTAAAGCACAATTTTCATATTTCACAAATCTACACATAAGTGATCTTCTTTCACCTTCACTTCCACGCAAAAAAGAAAATTCTTCATAAAATTTCGCTGAATGATGTACATACTACATATATTTCTACAAGTGCACAAAAATAACTTCTATTTTTGTCGCGTCCGTTTCTCGGTGAGATTTGCTTATATCTTTTCACTATTTTTGCTTATATGTATATTGATATCGCTCCTTCATTGCTTTAAAACAATTAAGATATACATACATATATTGGATCTTTCCATTCCTTTCTGGTTTTTTGCCCAACTAAAAGTGTACGAATGTCGCGTCCTGGGAATTGCCCATATGTACGTACTTTGTTAAAATATTTCTACATATTAATTTGCTTATAAAATTAGTTTTATGAAATTGTTTGCAAATGAACTCATAACTTTAAGTCACATATCAAATAACTATAAGTCGGCTTGCAGAAAAAAATTTTTTTAAAGCCATTTGTTGACTTCAATTGTTTGCATTATAATATAAGAAAGAAATTTTCCCAGTGAATTAAAAATAAACACAACTTGAATTTCTCGTTAATTCATATAAGATTTTTTTTTTATTCATACACACTAAGTCGATCATTTGTCAAAAAAAAAACTAACTCAGAAAATAAGAAAATTACTGCCAGTTCGAAGAAAATCAAAAAAATTTTTTTTGGCTTCTGTAAACAGTGAGAAAATGTTTCAAAACGAACTGAATGCATAACGAACAGAAAACATGTATTTATATGAAAATCCTTTCCCCACATATTACTATTGTTTGGTGGTAAAAAATTAAAATTGAAAACTGGCAAGTTGCGAAATCGAATATATGTTTAGTATATCCCATAGGCATAAATTTCAGTACATATAGCTTTGGCCGTATTTTCAATTATTGGTGAGTATAGTCCTATTCCTATACCCTCCCCATTATTAGATTTCGCCGCAATTATTTTAATTAATTTTACTACGACTGATAAATTGTTAAGGGTCGTGCTGTTAAGTACAAAATGGGCTCTGCTAAAATTTCTGGTTTTTGTCTCTGCTAGTTAAAATTAAATTTATCTTCACACACATCTTCTTCTTCTTATATAAAATGGCAGTGTGTGTTTGTTACTAACGCATGATTTCTGTAACTATAAAAGCTGTGGAGCTAAAATTTTCAACACAGGTTCGGGTCAATACCGGGTAGGTTTTTGTTTTGTTTTTGACCCAACAAGTGACCACTGTATGGAGTAATTTGTAGTTAAAAAAAAATTGAGGGTAAGGCAACGTTTGCCGGTCTCATCTAGTTTAACTATATTACTGTTAGGAATAATTGTTTACATTCTCAGTCGGAAAATCACTAGTTGTCTACAAAAAGAATTAACTACAATGTAGTCCAGAACTGACCCAAAAGCAATTTTTAGGTTGTGAACGTCTCGGATTTGGTGAGAGCCAACAAGTTTACTTTCAACTACTTTGAAAGTCATTTCAGTTTTATAGTTAGTTGACTATACAACGTGTGATACATAGTTGGAGCCCCAGGAACATCTTTTTGCAAATTTACTGACTGCAAGGTGACTTAAATAAAGTTGACTCGTAAGGGGCAAACTATTGAAATTTTCAAAATAATAAAAGTCGCCAAAACGAAAAATCGTCAAGGGCCGAAAAAAATCGCAAAAACGAAAAAAAGCTGCTAAATTAAAAATATTGCTAAAACTAAAATAAATCGCCAAAAACTGAAAAATTCGCCTAAAACGACACAACTAAAAAACGCTAAAACCGAAAAAAAAAACAAACAAAAAATCGCTAAAACTTTACCGCGTACTTAGTCCATATTTACACTATGCAAGTCTTATTGCTAAGGTGATTAGTTTGATGGAGAGATAGACGAGAAGAACAGTAAAGTTTCTTTTCCCCTCGTCTCTCTTTCCTACATCAGGTAAGATCTTCAATTATATTTATAGGCTAAAGTTCGTATAGTATTACATATGTAGTGTCCGCACGGAACCCTTCGTGCGCGAGTCAAAGTCGCACTTCACTGAATTTATTATATAAAGGTTGGTTAAATTTGATGTTAGGAAGTAAATTGGCTGTCAAATGATGAAATGTCAAGAATTGAGCTGTCATCCTTTGACATTTATTAAGAAAAAAGTTGGGAAATTTTAACCATGGAACGCTAAACTTTTAAATAAAAAATTTTAATTGTGAAAATTTACTACCAAAAAAACTGAACGAAAACAACTAATTTTTCAGCAAAATCATCTTTAGTGATGAAACCCATTTTCAGTTACGCGGTTATGTAAACAAACAAAATTGTCGCATATGGGCTCACAAAATCCATAAAAAGTCCTCGAAAAAACCGTTACATCCAAAGATAGTGACCGTATGGTGCGGTTTGTGGTCAGACGGCATCATCGGTCCGTATTTTTGTTTTTTTTTTCGAAAATGAGCAGGAAAACTTCGTCATCGTGAATTCTCTGCACTACCGATTTTTTGATGACGATGCCAGAAGCCACACACCCGGCCAAACAATTCAGTTATTGCATGAGAAATTTCCCGGTCGCGTAATTTCTCCATTTGACAATGTCAATTGGCCGCCTTGTTCTTGTGATTTAACGCCGATGGATTGTTTTCTCCGGGGCCAATTGAAAGACCGAGTTTACTTGAAAAAACAACAAACAACTGACGTTCTGAAAGATGAAATTCGACGCTGCATTGGTGAGATAAGCGAAGCTTTATTGCTAAATGTCTTAAAAATTTTGCGAAAAGAGCGGAGGTCTGCCGACGTGCTAGAAGTGGACATTTACCCGACATTATATTCCATTATTAATTCCCATATTTTTACTATACGTTAGTACTAATAAAACTGAATTTCTCAAAAAACAAGTGTGTTTTTAAGCCAATTTACTTTCTAACCTTAAATTTGGCCATGGGAGTGCACTCTTTATTTTAATATTTTAATTTAATTTCTTCACTCTTTATATTTTATATTTATGCATTTATATTTTATATTTATATAAATGAATTTAAGTTTTATATATGTAGTGGTATGTTTTTTACATTAATTTTTAATATTCGGTAAAAGCAACAATCCCGATTTCCTTTTGGCTTCGCAATTCGAGCTCGTAACTCATTATTTGTTTTCATGATTTCATTTAATCAGGGAAAGGTCGTATTATTGATGGGGCCAAATTACATGTGGTAAATTCTTTAGCAACGAATTATACAAAAATAAAATGTTCTGATTTAACTCAAGACATACATATTTTTAATTTTTTGTTTTGTATTTTCGAATCCAGATTTTTTTATTGCGGATTTTATGTTAAATTCATTAAAGGAATTTTCTCAAACATTTATTTATCATACATAGTACATTTTATAAATTCTTTTTTGTATGTATGTATGTCTGTATATTGTGCGTTCAATTAATTTTTTTTATTTATGATATTATTAAACATAAATTATATTTTTGCTCAATATATATATAAATCTGTTTTAAATCATTGAATATTTGATTTTTTAATATTTAGAATTCGTTGTTTGTTTTTCTTAAAAATAAATGGAAATTCATTTCGTTGCTCAATTAAAAGAAGCAGTATAATACAGCTTTTGTTCATGTTAATTTTTTATAAAATAAACAAAAAAATTATAATTAATTTTAATTAATAATACAATATATTAAACAAAATCAACAATATGTAATAAAATAAAAATTAATTGTTTAATTGAAAATTGTACTTTAAAAATAGTTTCTCATTTTTCTTTTGTTAATTTTAGAGAAATTATAAACTAAATTAAATTAATCCAAAAAAAGTTGGAAAAAGAAAATAAACAATATGAATGAATATTAAAAGAATTAGCGATTGTAGATGGTGTGAGAGGCGTTGTTTGTATTTAGATTAAAATATAATTATAAGAATTGTTTGCAAATTAATTTGTTTACGCTAAATAAGAAGGAAATCGTAAAGCTTTCATACACCGTAGAGCCATTAGGGAATCTATTTGGAAAATGTTTTTTAAGCACACCATTTTCACATGACTTCAGGCAATTTGTTTATTCGTAGTCGTTTCTAGAAAATTTAAATTTATTGTTTTGAAAAATGAATGGATTTCTTTGTTCATTCATAAAATTATTTGTGTGCTTTAGTTTGTATACAAAATTTGGACTTTTCTGAAGACAAAGTAGCTCTGTAGTTAATTTACTTATGTTTGTTCTTCCACTATAAGGGGATTACTTCGCAACTCGAATTGATGGTAAAATTATTCCCGTTTGTATGTTTTTTAGATTGCAATTTGAAAGCTATTGCTTTCGATTCCAATCACCATTGAGTCAGAAGAAAGCTCTTTAAACTTTAATATACATAATATACAATCAATACACATAAAAAAAACGTATTTACTGTAATTAAAAAACGCCCTAACTCATTATTTTTTTCCAAATCAAAATTTTTTGCATGCTTCGATAGCTCAACTATCTAGTCCATCGAAATATGCATAAGACCCAATTTGAAAAAAAAATAAGATAGGGCTTTTCTATATTAAGGTAACGATATGTATGTATATCGTGCCATAACCGCCAAAAAAAAGGTTAAGCGATACAATTTTCGAAATTAATTTTTTCGATAATTTGCGATCGTAAATAATCGATTTTCGTAAAAAAACGAGGCCCAAAAAATCAGTCGGTTTTTTTAGCGGTTATGGCTCGATATATCGATGGTTTAGTATAAAAGAGGCGTATCTCAATTTTTTCGATATAACGCTTTAACATTTTCTGGTAGCCAACGCATAATTACATCTGCCCTGAGGAACCTAAGTACGTTACAGTTAAAAATAAATGATTTATAGAAACTTAAAAAATTAATTTTCTTCTTCTATAAAATATCGAAAATTGAAGTTAAACCTTTCTTAAATTAAGCCATCGAAATTTACTTACATGTTGGAAATGATTCACTGCTTGTTTTTGTAAATAAAATAAAACATTTTGTTTGGAAATTGTTTTAAATATAAAGTCCCAATCGAAATTTTACATTTTGTTTACAAAAATGGGCAATAAAATTTGTTTACAACAATACCTCCCACTAATTTGTATGTGTATTTGAATCCCTTTATTATATTTATGTATACATATAAAGATAATTGGTCCCAGTAGGTGGCGCTACAATCACTTTGCAAGATGTCGTACCAAAACAATTTTTTAAAACAACTCCATGATAAGGCTACCAAATTAAAGGGAGGTTTGTTGGGAAGAATTCGAAATATTAATTCATGCCATTATACATAAATCGAATAGGGCAGAAGTAAGAATTCAGAAAATAAATTGATGTTGCTCTTAATTCAATGTGCCCAATGTTCCAAAAGTTAACTTGGTATCATTCTCAATTCAATAAAGCGGAACTATTTTTTTTTTTAATTTTATGAATTTGCCGAATTCGTACTAAGCAATTCACCCCTATCGTGAATAAAATGTGAAATTTTTGTTCTCTGATATCTTCATTCCCCATGAAGGGAAATTTGCTATCGCGAATTTCATGGGAACGTTTGTTCCCGCTATCAGCTCTTAGTGAATGTAAAAAACGAAAAAAAGATTGGTAAAGCTTAAAAATTAATTAAAAATCAGACAAATTTAATTTTGATAGTTTCAAATGAAATGTTTTTAAGTGTAAAATTATGTTTTTAAATATTTTAGGTGACGTGAAAAAAATTTTTCATGTTCAATGGAAAAACGGTTGTAGGAAATTATTGTTAAGGACGATTAAGGACATTCTATACTGATCTTGTCCTAAAAATAATTATTTATAATTTTTAATATACATATAATTGGAAGTATAATATTGAAATTATGCGTCGTATTAATTCAGTTTGCCTGCAAAAAATAAAGTGAACAAACCCAAGGAAAAAGCGAAAATATTATTCACGATAAGGGAAATCAATAAAGGGAACACATTTCTAGGGAAAAAGTATTCACGATTGCAATTTGGGGAAAAGTTAAAATATTTCGAGGGAAAACTGTTCACGATAGGGGTGGTTATATATCGAGTCCTATTTTCGATTTAATCGTATCGTCAAAATCAAAGTTTTCAGGAGAAGGTTTTTTATAATATTCAAATATGTTTTATATATGTGACAGCGCATTTTCACTTTTTTTTTGTTTTTTTGATGTGGACAACATCTGAGCGTCGAATGAGACCGGTCCCATGCCACAAAAGTGTTCCCTCCCAGAGATATGCGCGTTTTATTCAGTGATGGTACACCAAAGATACACGTATTTAAATCTTTAAAATGGCTCTCCTGAACAAAACCGGTTTTTACCCTTAGGTCCCTTTCTATTTTGCGCGTCACATATATATGTACATACATACATACGTAAATTGTCGCCCGTATCTTGAAAGTTATCAACTATTTTGGCATTTTGATAATTCTTAACTATGGGTAGGTCCATAAACTTTTAAATTCAATAAAAAAAGTCTATTTTTTCCTACATGTCGCTTACGATTAATCGAAAATAAGGCTTGATATATGTATGTATGTACCTATAAATAATGTTTGTTCTACTAACGGCCCTTTAGACAATGTATGATTAAGAGTTAACGTGGACTTTAACTGTCAGTTCTTAATGCAAAGCTAGCCGTTAAAGTCCCTGTTACTTTTAATTGTACATTGTGAAAAGAGCCGTATACCTTTTAAAAAATTTGTTAAAAAATATTATTTTTACAATAATCGGGCCTGTTCTGCAAATCACGACATGTCAAATCACGGTGATTTCAAAAAATTATTGAAAGCTAAATCATTGCTTTTGTAAATTGCACGATTTATAGCGTTGGAATTTGCAAGAAAATATTCTATTATAAATGACAAAAACTTAAAATACAATAAAAAACCCACTATCAAGTAATAATAATAGTAATATACTTTTGAAATCACCGTGATTTTCAGAACAGGACCGAATGTAATTGGATTTGTTTAACTAAAAGTAGTCATTCTTTGAAAAAAAAACGATTACAATCAGATGTAATTTGTAATTGAATATTGAATTAGAAGTAATTGTAATTGAATGTTTTTAATTGCAATTACAAATAATTGCAATTGAAGATTCTAAATTGCAATTACATTTTGTAATTGTAATTAAAGAATTTTTCAATAACAATTACATTTTTGTAATTGTAATTGAAAAAATCTTAATTACAATAACATGCAATTATAATTGAAATTAATGTAATTGAAATTGCCCAAGTCTGGTTTATATAAATATGAACATAATTAATTTGTGTTGGAAAATCCCAGGTACGTGATGGAAAACGATCTTTATCAAAATAATTTGTTTGAAAAGGTGTGATGAATTCGTAACGATTTTTTGTATCATTTCTAGGCCAATCTTAAGCTACTGACTTTTAAAAAGCACACTAGAATATAAAATATATAAATAATATAAAAGGGCTGTGAAATGAAATTTATCAAAAATTATTGGAAAAACTACTAAAATAAAATTTTAAATTATGGACAAAACGATTAGAGCAAAAACACTTCACACCTTTTATCGTTTTCAAATTGGTTTTGTTTCTAAATTGTTTTTCATCACATACCTGATTATATATATTTTTTTGTTTTCTTCAAAGGAATCTCCACTGCAAACAATATGTACGTAAATTAAAATGCGATTTTCAAACGCCTTTGGCTCTTTTTCTTGCAAATTACAAATCATTAATTATTTCTTCCGTCTGGTATTAATTTGGGATTTTGGGAAATTGTTTGTTTACCTGTTTCAGAATTTCTGGGTACATTTAAATTATATGCATTCTACTATCTATTCTTAGAAATGAACATGAACAAATTTTTTTTTACTAGATACATCTCTTGGTATGATTGTACTTTTGTGTAGGATAGTGTAAAATATTTAAGTAGAAAATTTTATGGAAACATATTTCAAAATACATATGTGACCTGCTCCACGAAAACGGGACCTCTGCGCCGAAAATTTTTTTTTTACTTTTTGAGTGATTCTTTCTATTCTAGGAAAAAAAAGCTCTTTCAAATGCCGCAAACCGCAAGTTTCTACATATGTCTTTTAGTTTTTTTTTACAAATCACCTATAAAGTTATTTCTTGCAAAAACAATTCGTTCGAAGCGCTTTTTTTAAACGCGTTTTTCTCAATAACTTCTTTTCGGCGCAGAGGTCCCTTTTCGTGGAGCAGGTCACATATTTTAATATCGTACCACAACGAATGTCTTGATTTGCCCCGTTTACGTTTTACTTTCAAATTCAACAAAATATCGTGCCGTAACCGTCAAAAAAAAAAGGTTAAGCGACATAATTTTCGAACTTCATTTTACGACCGAAATCGATTATTTGCGATCGTAAATATCCATTTTCGTGCAAAAAATGTGTCGCTTAAGCTTTTTTCAGTGGTTATTTCTCGATATGTTAAAAAGTCGTTCAAGACGAAATATAAGAGCAAAAAATTAAAAGATATATGTAGGTACGGGTATGTTCTGTATTCCTCGTGAAATTAAAACGTGCGGAATTGCCATAGATTTGTTGTTGGAAATGGGAATTTATAGCAACAATGTTAAGGCAATTCCGAACGATTTAATTTCACGTGGAATGCAGAACATACCCGATAATAAAAAATTCATTTTAAAGTCTGATAACGTTGGTGTCACTAAAATTTTTTTTTAAATGATCCACATACTACGTGCATATAAAGTGTATATATTTTTTAAGTGGCTCCAAAAAATTAATTAATTAAACAAAAGAATCTGGAGTCAGTCGTCAGCAAGCCAGCCACTCAGTGCTCAATATAAACGTGAAAATACTTTTGCATACATATCTACTTATATAATCGTACGCAAAATGAATACAAAAGTAATAATAAAGAAAAATAAATTAAAAAATTTAAACTGAGTCAGAATAAAAATTAAATTAATAAAAAAAAAATGTATGAGTATAAAGAAGACTTATAAAATTGAAAACGGAGAACATGTTCGTCGTTCCTTTTAAATTTGGCTTTCGTTGCAGTTTGTTTAAGTTATTAAAAAAGAAAAATACTGTTGTTGGTGTTGATGAGTTGTGATTTTGTTCTTGTTGTTGTTGCTGCTGGTGGAAATGCTGTGGTTTATTGTCGTATGGTATATTATTCGTCTCAGACATATGGATGGGATATTGGAAGTGTGGAGATGATGAAGTTTTTTGTGCGAGTGAGTGAGTGTCTTGCTTGTTGTCGTCGTTTAATTAAAATCAAATCACAGCACATCACAATTCAACAGCCAAAGAATTGATTTCAAAACTTGAGGCGACTAAAAACACAACAAAAACAAAAATATTGAATTCCTGAAAATAAGCAACAAGTAGGTTGCTTTTCTTTACTTATTGCTGCTGACATGGCTGGCTGTTGTTGTTGTTTATTTGGACTCTTACTTGAAGTGTTTGTGTGGAAACCCAGCTGCCTTATAATTATAGTATAGAGATGTTGTTATAACTTATTTAAGTTTCAACTTTATAATTTAAGAAGTTTTAGTTTTAATTTTAAATCACATAAATACATACAAATATACAAGTACACATATGTATATACAGTACGAGCTCGGTTTGCGCAACCACCGATTAGCGCAACGGTATTTTTCTTACATTACAGTCTTTATAACTGCAACTTTGTTCAAAAAGCAGTCTCGATAAGCACAACTTTTTCTCCTTTAGTAAATTTAAAATGCTTTTCTCTTTGAATTTACTGAATTTTAAAAGTAGTTTTAACACGTACCCTCTGTTTTACAAAATAATTCATCCCGAAAAGTGTTTTGCACGCCAGTGCTAGCACTTTTTATTTATTTTTCTCTCTTTATTCTGCGTGCATGAATATACAAATTTGTATGAGTAGAAAATAAATATGTTTATTTACACTAAATTTACAATGAATGGATCAGAGAACACTATTCAGAGAAATTTTTCTTACGAAAAAACTTCACAGAATGTAAAAATTAAAAACATACAGGTTAAAGTAGATGATGCCACTAATGCACTTAACATTTGTATGCAGTGGGCAACAGAAAATAATATTCCTTATGCAAAATTGGTAGCCATTCAAGAAATTAAACAGCGGGCAATATTGCAAAAAATTAAATATCCAAAAATTCGAACCAGAATCTCAATATTCTTTTTCTCAAATTTTTCATGTTGTAACTATTAAAAATAAACTATTTTATGTTAAATTATAGTTCGGATTATATGTAGTTTTTAGTGGTCGATTATTGCAACTTTTCGGTAAAAGCAAAAACCTCGATTTCCTTTCGGTTGAGCAAATCGAGCTCGTACTGTACTTGCAAGAGCATTTATTGCCTAGTTTTGTATGCGCGTGTGAGTGTACGAGTATGTTTTTTTTTAATAAAATATTTTTTTGTTGAATACTGTTTTCAAGTATTTTTCTTATAAGTATATACATAACTATTATTAAAATAACTTAATATCTCAGTTCGTAATAGAAAATAATTTCCATTATAGTCAGCATCTTTATACTCCTCATCATCAAGATCTTTGGTACGACGAAATGTTGATGAAGTTGTTGATTATGATCAGTTTATAATTGTTTGCAGTTGTCATTGAGATTATGATCATTTTGCATTCTTTTATTCAAAGAAGTATAAATGATTTTTTACATACATACATATGTATACATATGTATGTTCATTTATATATATATATTTTTTTTTCATTGCCTGTGTATATTTAAATATTTTTTAGTTGCCTGTAGAAATAAAAAATAACATTAGTTAAAAACTTTGAACAATAGAGGCCTCATTCATAAAAAATAATTCAGGTTCACAAAAGGTTTAAACAAACAAGTTTCAATACAAAATTTGTTTTGTAAACCAAAACTATTTATTATGAATAGTATGTATGTAAATATGAATGTAAATAATTAAACTAGAAAAAGAACGTGATAAAATATGTAGTTCTAAAGATAAAATTACAATCTTGAAAATACATAGTCGGTCATGCAAATTTTTACGTTCAGATTCTTTTGATTGAGGTAGTTTACACGAGAACAATTTTTAAGCAGCACAATTTTTGTTCTTTTCCAAATTACACGAGACTAATTCATGTGACACAAAATGTATATGTATACACAGCTTTGTGAGTGTTAGTGTTTTTCGTATTCATTTAACATTTGCTATTTTTTAAGTTGTGTGTGTATTGGTTTTATGCTGCTAATGCGGGGTTGAAGCTGGTTGAACAGTTATGCCAACCACAAAACCGCTCTCTTTGCCTCTCTCACCAACAAACTCGCATGTTATGCCAGCACAATTATGCCCGTATAAATCAGCGCATTAGGAGGAACATTAAAGCTTCTGCGAGCTATACAAAATAACATGTAAATCTGAGCTGCCCAAAGTAGCACCAAAGTGCCGAACATCAATCGGCTTCTTATATATACAAATGAATACACATACGCGAATACATTTCTCTCGGTGGCCAGCTCTGATGTTTATATGTACATATGTATGTATTGAAAATCTAACATACATACATACATATGTACCAGACTTGGGTAGTAACGATTTTTCCAGTACGTGACTTACCCAGGCCTACACTTGTGTATCAAATTTCAGGTTTTTAGCGCAAAATGTAATTTACATTTTTTATGGGTGTGACTTCGCCCACTTTTCTAGCTCGGAATCATGCTATGGCCAGTGCTTATGGTTCATGTAAAGTTTCGTAAGAACGTTGGGTTAGGTTAGCAGGCCGCTGGTAAGGATGGGTGAAAATTAAGAGTACAGCTCACTTGGGTCCAATACAATGATTCTTTTGTACTACCTGTGAGTTAAGAAGAACATGGAGATAGAGAGAGAGACAAAGATAGGGGGGAAAAGGGTGAGAAAGGTAGATATAGAAAAGAAATAGTTAGTTGTTATGAGGAGGAGAGAGTGGGTCGAGAATTTGATAGGGGGAGTCAGGGACTATACCAGCCACTACTCCTAATGAAAAGGCTAAAATTTTCAGCCAGTTGCCAATTAACTTCATAAGGTGGCCTCACTGCACCATCTTTCTTGAGCTGATTCAAGAAAGGCAACGTCGAAGCGTCTCCAGCAGGATGAGAATGGGAGACCACAGAGATAGTCCCGTGTCCATGCATCCCTTTTTTTTAAACGTCAGTGAAAACCTGTATGGCTCAGTGGGGAAAACCTTTCTGTCAATTTGGAGTGCTGTAGTCAATAAGATCCGGTGTGTTATTTATTGTATTTAATATGTTAGCATGATCGGTGGTTCTATGCGCCTATTGCGTTTAGTCTGACGGCGGTACGTAGAGCCAACTTCCTCGCCGTTAAGTCCACTGGAAGCCACCTCAACATAGCGAAGAGCGCTTTTATCGGCATGGATCTCAAAGCAGCTGTTATCATAGTTGCCATTTTGCGAAGAATTCTCTCTAAGCGGGACTGATTTTATAACCATCTCTAGTATCCAACCGACTCCCTTAATACATTGGCTACTCTTGCTGGAAGATTTTCTCTCCAGTTTCAAGTCTTTGTGATATCGTATCTAGGTGAAATCCTGATATTGCTATCGCTACATCATTTGCGTATGCGTATGTATACAATAAGTATGTCATTATAATGGAATGAAATATGTATACATAAATGCAAGTGATACTTTTTTTAATTAACAACGAGAGATCTAAAGTTTATCGTTATTTTGCACACAATGTACATTTAAAAAACAGATTTTGTTTGCATAGTCGTGTGTAAAATATACATACATACATACATACATACATATATGTAAATGTATGAATGTGTTTCTATTATACTAAATGATTTCAGTTTATCATTACTTTCGTACATACATATGTATATATGTACATAATTTTATATTTAAAGCACGTCCAGCATAACTGTCCTGATATAATCGTAGAATTTATTTTACTTTGCGAGCGTATTTTTAATGCTCCAATTTTGAAATATACAGCTTACAATTTGCATATCACTCATTTACTAAAACAACATCATAACTCAAAAAAAACTAGTTTGCCAGAAAACGAGTTTGAAGTTTTCAATTTACACACAACTTAATAGGAAAAGAAAATTTCTTTTTTTTTAGTATACACGATATTCGTATATGAGGATTAATTAATTCTTCATTTTATAATAATTAACTCAAAAATCCCATGTTTTGACTTATGGCGTTATTTTATTATACACATGCGTGATATGAATGTTTAAATTTTTAAAATTATTAACCACCCGACCAAAACAAGGGCTGTTATAACCCTGCAGCAAGTGCGAATACTGAAATTGCAGTGATTTACTATTGACATTGACAGTAGTACTACTGACCAGGTGTACCCTAGCCAATGTAATCATCTATTGACACTTAACGTTAGCTTGTCACTGAAAATCCAGCAGTAGACTATAGCACTACTGACTAATTAGTTCTTTGGTACGATATGGAGACATTTAAACCAAAGATACATTAGTCCATTTTAGTGACCCTGGTCTACAAAAAAATTATATTATTCTACTAAAAACATTTGTTTAGAATTGAAACAGTCAATCAGAGACGGCAGGGGCTAGCCGACGATCGGTCTGCAACTCTGCTGTTGACTGCACAGAATAATAAAATAAGAAAACAAACGGGTTGACAATATCACCATAAATACACTAGAACTGTTGTCTCTAGCGTATCTCTACTCGCGCATAAAAGGAAATTTGTCGACATTCTAACTAGTGCTATTGTCGCTAGAGAAAACAGCGTTTATATAGAGACATATGGTTCTAGGCTGACTAGAGGGAAGTTTGTAGTGTGTGTCTGTACGAGTACACGAACGGACTAAATGGCTGGACCGATTTTGATTTAGGGCCTGTCCCACGATGTCACTATAAATCGTTCGATCGAATACTTATATTGAAAATAACAACAAATTTTCTATTGTTATTTTTGTTTGAAATACAAGTTGTCAATCGAACGATTTCGAGTGACATCGTGGGACAGGCCGTTAGTTTTGGTTGTGTTTGAAAGGTGACTTCATCGAGTGTTCTTAGCTATGTTTGAAGAAAATCAGTCCAGCCGTTTAGAAGATATCACATCTTTTTTAGATGTTTAATTTATGTTATTTTTATAAAAACTTTGAAAGTTATAAAGCGTTATTTGAAAAATTTATGCACTTAGAGAAAAAACAATTTTAAATTAATAAAAACTACATTGGCGGTATTCGACGTTTGATGCAAATTTTCGTGCGTTAGTGCAAATGCAAAATATAGTAGCTTTTCTTTGGATTTTGTGTGTATTTTGTTGTTGGATTTTGAAGAAAAGCTAAGATATTTTGCATTTGCACTAACACACGCAAATTTCATCAAACATCGAATACTGCCATTGATTCAATAAAAAAACATTAACGAAAGTCTAATCATGATGAAAATTTTTATTTCAATATTAAAAATATTAATTTATTTCGACAATTTTAATATAGAATTAGATATAGAAATAATATTTTTCGGCACTGAATTAATATTGAACTCTTATGGAACAGTATTGTCGTCTTATTGATATGATATGGTTCACACATTTATTTAAAGTGGTGTCCTTTATATTTTAATATAGGAAACATATTAATTCAATATTTTTTAATTTAAATTCCAACTTAACTGAGAATTTAATGAAATAAAAGTCTTACTGCCAGTGGCAGTTAAACTAATATATTTAGACTTTAAAACAATATTGATTCAATGTAATTCAATCAATAAATCGAATCAACATTAACTCGAAGTTGAAAAATTATTGATTTAAAGTATTTTAATATAAGTTTTCTATTATATTGAAATTTATTGAGTAATTAGAGGCGTTCTTATTTATAAGTTGCAGCTTTTCCCTGAGTGTGGAAAAATTAAGAAAAAAATTTGAATATGGGTTACCTAAATGAGCAAATAAAGAATGAATATTTTTCTTTTAAATTGTTTCCTCAAAATTTAAGAAAATCGTGGTTTTTGACACAGTTATGAAGAAAATACAAAAAAAAGGCCGGCAAACTCGATTTTTGGCACAAATTCGATTTGTGCTTTGTGAAATGTTACTTATTTTTACAAAAAAATTGTGTAAATGTATAAAATAACAAATAATAATTTATTTTTATTGACATTATTTTCTTCTATCAATGTTTTTTTGTGCAATATTTATCAATTTATTGTTTTTTATTAGGAAACATTTGTAAGTGTGGCAACCCCAAGCATTTTATTTGCAAATAGTGCGTTAAACGTGAATCGTTTTCTGAATTAGTAAGTCGCAATAAAAACAACAATATGGCAACAATTTACAGTTTTATTTGCAAATAAGCCGTGCGTATTAACGTAGTAATTGTCATTATAACATTTTCATAGACGAATCATCATCACAAAATTACTGCCAATTGTCGCAATTTGGACTAAATTATTTTGAATGGAACTTTCATTGGTTAATCCACATGACAATGATACAATTAAAAGAAGTTATGCATGACAATGTTATTGAATTGTCACAGTAATTAAAAAAAATTTAAATTTACGATATTTTCTGTTATGATTCGACAACCAGCTGAACACTGTTATATATCTCAGGCGACTCAAAGCGATATCTCCGTCAGGCATCTCTGAGTTACCCACACATATCATCGTCATACAAATTTGATAACGAATAACGATGATATTGTCCGCTAGAACTCACTAACACGAGGACATTTTGGACAGTTACTTCAAAAATCCATATATGACGGCAGAGAAAATTCAGCAGCTATCATCGATGACTTAACATTTTCCGCCTTGCATGTGTATGTATGTATGTATGTATATTTAGTTCTTGTTCACACATCTGTGTTTTTAATATTGTCAAGGACCACACAACATATCTACATACATACATATGCATGTATAGGGTCCGCCATCTGACGTTTTTTTTCAACTAGTGCTTATTTCGTGAATGGTAACATTTAGCTCATGTCTGATTTGACAGATAATTAGTTTTATCCTTCCGCTGAACGAATATGGATGTGTATACGCTTGAACAACGCTGGGAAATATTGCCTGCGATCGACTTACAGAAGATGCCGATTTTGCCAAAAAAAATCATCTTTTCAGATGAAGCTCATTTTGATCTTGGCGGGTAGGGTATGTAAACAAGCAAAATTGTCGCATTTGGGGCACAGAAAACCCGCACGCATACATTGAAAAGCCGACGCACACAAAACGAGTCACTCTTTGATGCGAATTTTGGTCCAGAGGCATAATTGAGCCAATGAGCAAGAAGTGGCCGTTACAGTCAATGGCGATCGTTATCGGGCCATGTTGAACGAATTTTTGTTCACAAAAATTAAAGAGGAGGATATTGGCAACATTTGGTTTCAACAGAACGGCGCTACGTGCCACACAGCCGAAGCTACACTCGATGTTTTGTGCCCTGTTTAAAAAAAAAAAAGTTATCTGGCGGACCCTATATATGTCAAATCATTGAACTTAAAAGATGATTGAACTAAAAAGAGCGGTTGAAGTAAATGAACGAACTAGTTCATTTATAAATAATGAACCAAAATGGCCGGTCACTGAAATGAACTAAATGGTACAAATCTTAACTCCAGCAACATCTTTTTGCAAATTTACTGACTACCAGGTGACTTAAATAAAGTCAACTTTAAGTTAGTTGAAAAGTAGTGCAAAGTGGGACAACTGACTACCGAATAGGACATCGCAATGTTAAAATAGTTAGTTGTTTCTATTGGAAAATGTCAACTAGTACAAGTTGCGAAATAGTTAGCTTAAAGTTAGTTTAAAGTTAACTGAGTTTCCGACAGGGTGCATATTCCTATGAATGCATGTGCGACTACATACCAGCATAAATACAGCACATATATATGTACATAGATATCGTTAATTTATTTCAATAGTGGCATAACTCAAAAAATGCAGAATAATTTGAAATTTTGTATTTTATCTTGTGTAAAAATTTTATATGAATGACTTGTACTGTCACCTCCTGAGAAAAGAAAATTTTTTCATTTCTTCATTGAGTTGTATGTAAATTGAAAACTTTTAAAGTGTTTTCTGCCAAACTAGTTTTTTTAGTTGTGACACTATTTAAGTAAAGGAGCAATATGTATGTAAATATATGCATATTTAAGCTAATATAAATTTTTGCATTTAACATTTCGTTATGCAAGAACTTCCAAATACGACAAGCACGCACAAAACACACATTTATCTATATATTTATGTAGGTATATATGTATGTATGTACATAATGTATAAGAAATAAAAATAAAAAATAGCTAGCTTTTAATTTTAAAGACTTAGCTAGAACTAGAAAGAAAAAAAAAGCGTGCTACGCAATGCAAGAGTATTTAAAAAGTACGAGCATTGAACTACAACCAAATGAATTTGTAAAAAATCCTAAAATGGGCCAGCACAAGCCAACCTTTTTCTTTTTTACTTAAGCATGCACATCTATATGTGTATATATGTACATTAGGAGAGTCAATTTCTTTCATCAAAAAGATTTTTGTAAGAATCTTTAGGTCTAAAATCAAATACGATTTCGCGCAAATCGGCATATGGTCATTTCCACACATGTCGCGTGCGACAGCAAGCAATATGACTCCACTTTTCTTAAAACTTTACCTAATGTGTAGCTACTGACGGCCTACACAAATATACATACATATAAAGAAGTAAAAAAAAGTTTTGTGTTCTTAAAAAACAAGCATATTCGATTGTTGTCGCACACCACAAGAAATTGATATTCCATGTGGAAATGCCTACATAGACTTTTTTAAATATTTTTCAAAAGATTTATAACGCAAGTGACTAGAAACATTTAAAGTTGTGCCTTAAGAACTTTTTTGCGATGAATTCAATAGTACAAGTAAATCAGTTGTGAAAATATATTCACCCCTTTCCCCTCCAAGGGAAAAAATGCTATCGTGAATCTCACGTAAATTTTTTTACCCGCTATCAGTCGCAGTGAATGTAATAAAGGGAAGAAGATTTATAAAGCTTAAAAATTAATTGACTATCAAACAAATTTAAATTTATAAACAAGAAACACACAAATCGTCAGCCCATTATTGGTTTGGAGCATATGCCAAAAAGTCGGAATGGAGAAAAACGACAAAGAAGGTTTACATGAAGTTTTTTCAAAGTATACCCGATAGAATTTTTTTTTGTATTTTCAGCATTGCTTCCGACACATGTTTGGAAGAAATGTGTAAATTTTAGTGAACTTTCACGAATAAAGTTAGAAGTTAATATTACTTTATTGTAAAATTAAAAATACGTTTGGTGCCGCATGCAACACTTTTCTTAATTTATTTTCAAAAAGTAGCTTTTTGTGCTCCATACTTATACTTTACTGCTGAGAATTTAGAATTTTGCTGTTTTGGTTATTTTTCTTGCTGTCTAGAGAAATAAGTCGATCGTTTAACGCCGACCAAGAAGCCGCCGCAGTAATATTTTTAACTATCGATCCGCTTACACACTTACACAAGAAAAACAAGTAATTGAAGTGTATTTAATATAAAAAAAGAAATGAAATGATTTCTGTTATACTCAAAGATGCATAATTAAGGTTTCTTTTATTTTATTTTAGTGTTTAATAAGTTTATATTAAAACATTTAATCGGCGGCTGCGTCTGATGATGTTTTTGCTCAACAGTCGCCTTTGATTTTTTCTTACGGCACTTTCTTTTTTTTTTATTAATTTCTTATAGAAATGAAGCAAAACAAGAGTTAACTTTACTTCGCATGTTTTTGTATGAAGAATTTGACGCAAACGCCAAACTGTGGCATGTACAGCAAAACAATACTTATTAAACCTTAAAATAGTTGAAATGGAGCAAAATGAATGCTAAATATCTCAGAAATCATGATTAAATTCGTGAAACATGTTTTGGATTTAGAAAGGAGATATTCGAAATATATATATCCCATACCTAACTCATTTTCTTTAAAAATGGTCGGTGGGTCAAACTAATAATGGGCTGACGAAATTTTAGGTTCTAAATTAAATTTTTTTTAACTTTAAAATTGTGTGTTTTAAATATTCTGAGTGCAGTGGAAAAATTCATTAGTATACCTCCACCGTGCACCAAAGAGATTCATAATCCATGAAAAAAGGTGCTGCAGGGAAGTATTGTTAACAATCATGGGCTTTATTTACTAATCTTGTCCTTAAAATATATATTTATATAGGATGATTTTTTAAGAGCTTTCGAATTTGATTTATAAAAAAAACACATAAAATGATAGGAATGTATGAAATCTTTGAGTCGGTTAAACGATCTATATAATTCAATGTTTAAAGATGATCTCATGTAAATGTTGACCGCGACTACGCCAGAAATGGTTCATACGCTGGGTCCAATTTTGGCATACTCCCGGCAACATATCGGTATCTCACGAATAAATTCTTCAACATTGTCTTCCAGTGTGTCCACCGTTGCGGGCGTGTCCCTATAGATATGAGCCTTGACATAGCATCACAATAAATAGCCTAAAGGCGTTAAATCGCACGATCTAGGCGGCCAATTGACCGGCCCCAAACGTGAAATAAACTGTTAACCGAACTCGCCTCTCAATTGGGCAATTGTTTCGCGTGCTGTATGACATGTGGCACCGTCTTGCTGAAACCACATGTCAGCCAAGTCCAGCTCTTCCATTTTGAGCAAAAAAAAAAAAGTAACATAGGGAATCGATAACTCACGGTTATCAACAACATTGGCGGATACAGTGCGATATTTTCCTCTGTCCGCACGCATGCGTGTTGGTGGTTTAATGTTCAATAATGTAATTTTGGTGCGAAATTTAGCCACAAGATTCCGAATAGTCACCTCAGAAGCTCGCTCAAGCTGACCATAAAATGGAAGAATTGTACGAAGCACTTTCTTAACCCAGCATGAATTTTGATAATAAAATTTAATAATTTGCAAGCGTTGTTCATTTCTAAGTCGATTTACGGTTAAATTATAGACCAAACTGAACACGTTTAACAGTAACATAACAGTAACAGCAACGAAAACAGCTGAGATCTCGAAAACAGTGTTGCCAAAAAGAAAGTTGCTAAAAAATCACCCTTTAGTTTTTAATATTTAATTCGAAGGAAAATATCGAAATTATGCGATGTAATAATTCAGTTCGCCTGCAAAAATAAAGTGAACAAAGACAAGCGAAAGGTGAAATAATCCTCGTGAAAAATATTATTCATAATAAGGGGAATCAAAAAAAAAGGAAAACGTTTTTGGGAAAAATTATTCACGATTGCAATTTGGCAAAGAGGGGAAATATTTCGTATTTTAAAACTTTTTTACTTGTATTTCAACCTTGTAAGATTTTGGGAAACTGGCGCCCTCGGCTGAACAACAGCTTTCACGTCATTGTACATAATTATTTCGGCGTATGTTCGAGAGTTTTGCTTCTCACTCGGATTTGTTAATGGTCACCTAAACTAACCGTATCTCTTACAATTAGTATGAGGTATTTTCCACTATCAAACGAGGTATTTTCCACTATCAAATGAAAATCTGGACTCTAAATTTCACCTTTCCTTACCAGCAGCCTGCTAACCTAACCTAACCTAACCTAGGTCGTTTGCAGCTCTTGCACGTGGGATACCTTGGCTATTTGGTTGTGTGCCTTTGACATCTTTCGTTCTGTTTGGAACATAACAATCCAAGAATCCAAAAGTGTATAAAATTACTGAAGCTTGTTTGAAATCTTGTACAACTGTGTTAGAAACCTCTTGAAGCAAAATATGAGCAATAAATTTGTAATTAACTCGAAGTAAAATTTGGTTGTAGACCAATAGTTTCTTAAGAAAACTTTCTTAGAATTCTCCGCAATTTCCTGTTTTTCTACATGATTTATTAGTTTACAGTTCGATCCACCCTAATGTACATACACACACATACATTGTATGTTTGAATTTATTATTTATTTTCTTTCTACAATTAACTCGTATTTGTAAGCGAAAATTGTTTCGGATCGTAGAACAAGTAACTCACGCGTTTCCATGTGCAAAATAAAAACATCGTCAGCAAATAAAGAAACCAAAAAGAAATTGAGCGTAAAGTAGAACATCAATTTTATTGCGGTGCAAAAATAAATTAAGAAATTTGCAGATACGATCTATGATGGGTCTACCGTACCCATTGTTGCCATTTTAGCATTTTCACTGCTAGACATTTTCATTAGTTAAACAGCATTCAACTTTCAAAAAATTCTGCTAAATGCTTTCTGGCAGAATTTGTTGAAAATAAAAAATTTTAATTTCTTAAAAAAATTCTTCTGTATGGAGGATTTTTCTCATAAATGTACATGTATTGCAGGGTAAAGGTTCCCTGCTGATCTGCACAAGCAACAGTGAAATGCGCAGAGGCTCCAGCTAAACCTTTCAATAATCAATTTCAATGTATTTTCAATAAACAAATATTTTACTGAATAAGTAAAATAATAATTTGGGGTTATTATTAGGGTTGTGTAGTTCATGAACGAACTAGTTCAGATGAACGATTCAGTAAATTGAACGATTCAGACTTTAGGATTGTTGTCTTTTTTATAGTTCATCATTCATAGTTCTTTGCATAGGTTAGGTAAACGTCAGAAACGATATTAAAATTTACACCAATCAATAAACTAAATTTTAGTATGACGTCTGACATATAAAACTAGAAAAACAAAATGAATCGTTCATTGTTTACATCATAGAACTTTTTGTTGTTCAGTTCGTTATTTTCAGGGATGCACTTAAACATATATTGTTAATTTTTTTAATACATTGTTGATTTTATATATATTTTTACCAATTTAATACGCAAGATTTATGTTTTTATGTCTTAGATTTAATTTCATTGATATTGGGAATTATTTTAAAGTATGTTTTCTAGTTTTGTATTCCATATTCGATTCTAGTAATATACCAGTCAAAATTCTAATATTAAACATTTTAAATTAGCTATTCAGTGGCAACATTTTAAATTAGCTACTCAGTGGCAAAATTTTTTTCATGGCTTTCTTGAAAAAAAACGACTTGATTTACTTTCCACAAATCTTCATGGAATTCGATTTCAATTGCATTATTATTTACAAATAAACAAAATATCAAAACAAGAGCGACAAAAAGAAAACAAATCTGATCTTTCGTTCAATCACCGTTCGTTCAGAGTAAATAAAGAACTATGAACTATGAACGAAATGAACGAACTAGTTCATTTCATCGTTCTGATCAATCTGAACGATTCAGTAAAATGAACTATTATGCACAACTCTAGTTATTAGTGCGTTAAAATTTTTTTAACGTAATTATAACATTTCCAAAAAACTCCAATTATTAACTATTTTATGTTTGTATGCGCTATAAAAATACATGTAAATACTAATGAGTTTGTATAAACATGAAATTCAAAGCTATTTCAATAATTTTGTCTACATTTAAATCTAGCATTATAATTTTCTTCTGTATAAATAGATGTATATATAGATTTAGCATTCTCTCATCAGCATTTTCTGGCAACACTGACCGTACCCCATCGTGAAAAGATTAAAAGATAAAGAGAATGAAGGCAAATGGGAGAATGTGTATTGATAATGTATGAATGTTTGCTTTATTACTATGTATTTCCATTGAGACGTGAGTGGTGCAAATGAATTTTATATACCAATTAATTAATTAATTGAAATTTCTGATCTTGAAAGATAAAAGCAGGAACATTTATGAACAAATTTATTTTATTTGTAGCCGATACATTTGAGACCAAAAATAGTTAAAATCTAATGGTTAATAAAAACTGTATACATATTAAGTAAGAGTAAAGGTGGCGATTTATTTCGTGAAAAGGAGGACTTTGGTATGCGTTTCTAGTCAAACAGCGATGCCAATTTAGCGCATTTAGCGCGTTTTAACTATGCCAAACGCGCTTCTTTTCGTCTTAGCGCGTTTATTAAAATAAGCGCTAAATTAGCGCGTTTTGAATAAAGTCATCATATCAGTTCAATATTTTTCCCCTTTTTTTTCCTTAAATTTAACAATTTTCTAGTATTCAAAACTTATAAAATTGTTTAAGTTGGTTAATGATTAAGCTGTCGCAAATAAAATTCCCTTGACTGTGGTTAGAATTAAAACCCATTTTAATACTGTAAATGGCAAATATTTTGAAATTTCTCAACTAAAAATACCTATGTACTCGTACTCGTGACCAAAAACCTTTATTTAACTTATTAAGCATCTATTCTAGCTGAAGTACAAAAAGCATTTGAATCGCAAATTCGACAATTTATATAAGTTGTTACAAAGTTTGAAAAATAAAAATAAAAATTAAGGATTTCGAATATTTGGAAGGCAATTCTGACTATGTATTAAATGATTCAAGTTATTTAGGGTATCTGAAAAGAGCTACTTAAAAAATCAATTGTATGTACTAATACACATGTACATATATCGACTTTTATTAAAATTTAATTTAGCGCGTTGGAAAATAGCGCGTTTTGGCTATAAATAGTTGGCAATGCTGTAACTTAGCGCGTTCTAGCGCGTTTTGCGAAGGGGAACAGCGCGTTTAGGTTACAAAGTCGCTGTAGTCAAAACTCGTTTACTTGACGACATGCTGGAATTAGGAGACATTGAACATCCCATCATTCCAGCAGCATAATATACATAAATAACATTTTTTAGAAATGTTCAAAGTAGGTACATACATATGTATGTATGTATGTACATTAGGGTGTCCCTTAGTAAACATTTTTGGATGTATCCAGTCTCATCCCCCGAACTGGTGGCAATAGGTAAAAAATATGATCTGCAAAATTTCAATTCGGGGAAAACCATAATTTCCCTGAAAATCTGTATTTAATGTATTGTAACTTGAAAGATATTCATTCAATAAAATTCATACAATAAAATAGAGTAAGAAAGAATTGTTTGCCATGAAGTTTACAACATACATATGTATGCTACTTCAATAAGTTTTCCCTAGTCTCATACTTAAAAACTTAATTGAGAAGAATTGCATAAAACCAATAAGTATGAAAATTTTTATATCATAAATTTTTTTTTCTTTTCTATGTAATTATGTAAATTTCATTATATTAATCAGTGGCCAGGAAACGGAGAATAGGTAATTAATAGAAATTACTTTATTGAGCTTCTGCGTTGTTAATTACGTGCAAGTACAAACAAAAATATTGAATCGCAAACTCTGGAACCATTGAAAATAAAAATAAAATGTAAAATTGAGCAAATTAAAATTTTTTGAAAATTTCCTTTTAGCTAATGCTTTAATATCTGTCATACATATCAATGTTAAACTTAAAATAAAATGAATTATTACTACAAAAAGAGAAAACATAAAGTAAAATTTAAAATTAAAAAAAAAATTATAAAACAGACACTTGAATAAATGTAGCGCAAAAATGTTTTCTGTTTTCCTCGCATAACAACACTGTTCGTCAGTTTACGCAGTTTTTTTTTGGATAAAAGATACATATTTTCAACTAAATTGAACTACATAGACAAATTTTTATTTCTGATAGAAAATACCAAACGTAGCAACCTAATTAAGAATTATAAATTCAAATACATACACACATATCGTTGGTCTCTAGTAGAAAGGCCCTAACTTAAATAATTGTAACTTTACAGGAGAAGATAAGAACATAATAGAAACTTTAGTATTCAATATGTGCGCTTAATTATGAAAGTGGTCTAAGTCATGTGCATTTTTGCCTCAAAATATCAAATAAATCTTAAAAAATCTTCAACAAATACCTATTTAGTAAACGTTAAATAAATTTATATTATTCGAGACTAACAACTCTACATTAAAATGTTGCATAATAGGTATAAAAATATTTTTTGATTTGTTCAAATGAAATCTACTAAATATCTCGACAAAAGTAATATATGACTTACACCACTTTCATAATTAACGGCACATATGTACATAACTATTTTTGTACAACTGCTTATAAAATCGTTATTGTTACACTATTGCAATACATTTTTGTGACGAAGTGTATTTGTGTGAAATGTATTGTTATCACCGGAAAACTCAATTTTGTAAACAATACGAGTTAGGGCCTTTATATTTGAGATCATCTATATTTATGTATGTTGAATTAAAATTTAGTAGAAAATATTCTTTGATTTTTATAAATACATACGTATGTTCGTAAAGGGTGGACAAATTTGAGGTTAGGAAATAAATTGGCTGTCAAATGATGAAATGTTAAGAGTTGAGCTGTCGTTATTTGACATTTATTTAGTAAAAAGTTGGAAAATTTTAATTTTAAACGCTAGACTCTTGAGCAAAGAATTTGAATTAGGAAAATTTACTATAAAAAAAAATAAACGAAAACAACCCATTTTTCAACAAAAATCATCTTTAGTGATGAAGACCATCTTAAATTAGGCGGTTATGTAAACAAACAAAATTGTCGGATATGGGGCTCACAAAATCCACAAACAGACCTCGAAAAAAACATGACATAGAAAGAAATTGACTTTATAGTGCGGTTTGTGGTAAGGCGGTATCATTGGCCCGTATTTTTCGAAAATGAGCAAGGAAACGGCGTCACCGTGAATTCTATGCGCTACCAAACCATGATAACCGATTTTTTGTGGCCACATTTGGCCAATTTTGACATAAGTGACCTTTGGTTTCAGTAAGACGACGTCACAAGCTACACAGCCGGCCAAACAATTCGGTTATTGCATGAGAAATTTCCCGGTAGCGTAATTTCTCCATTTGGCAATGCCAATTGGCCGCCTCGTTCTTGTGATTTAACGCCGATGGATTGTTTTCTCTGGGGCCAATTGAAAGACCGAGTTTACTTGAAAAAACCACAAACATGCGACGTTCTGAAAGATGAAATTCGACATTGCATTGGTGAGATAAGCGAAGCTTTGTTGCTAAATGTCTTAAAAATTTTGCGAAAAGAGCGGAGGTCTGCCGACGTGCTAGAGGTGGACATTTACCCGACAGCATATTCCATTTTTAATTTCCATATTTCTACTTTACATTGGAATCAATAAAACTGAATTTTTCAAAAAACAAGTGTGTTTTTAAGCCAATTTACTTCCTAACTTTAAATTTGCCCACCTTTTAGAAAATTGTAAAAGGTTGGTAAATACTTTATTTTCTCAGTTTTGACTCCGCCACCAGCAAAATCAAAGTCCATCAGAAGAAATACCTACATAAATATCGTTAATTTACTCCAACAACGTCATAACTCCAAAAAAAAATTGTTTGCCAGAAAACGAGTTTAGTTTTTAATTTACACACAACTTAATGGAGAAAGAAAATTTTATTTTCCTCTCAAGAGCTGAGTAAACTAGATATTTGTATGAAATTTTTACACACTATGAAGAACGATATAAGAATTAATTCTGCATCACTAACTCGAAAATTCCATTTTTTTGAGTTATGACGTTCATTGAGTAAATGAGCGATATGTATATGTTAATTATAAAACGGGGTTCTTTGGCTGCCGAGTAGTGTAATGAACGTGAACTACAATAAAAATTGTTGCAACACAAAAAAGACTTGAAGTGCTGCTGTTATTGTTGCCTGCCTTGCGTCCAAACAAGTCCATTATACGATGTATTTCTGCACTCAAGCCCATTATCATAACGAAATCATATGCCAAAAAGTCAAGTACGTATATGTCCACGTATGTATGTAAGTACATGCATACATACACAGATGTGTACATATCGCTCCTTTATTGCAAGATAGTCATATCTCCAAAAATGAATTTTTCGATTTAATGATCCAGAATTAATCCTCATATCGTTATTCATATTGTGTAAAAATTTCAAATATAAATATGTGATTTACTCAGCTGTTGAGAAAAAAAAAATAAAATTTTTCCAATAAGTTGTGTGTAAATTGAAAACTCTAAACTCGTTTTCTGGCGAACTAGTTTTTTTGAGTTACGACTATGTTGCAATAAAGGAGCGATATGTATTTTTAATTAATTTATACGCATAAATTATGTAAAAACTGAAAGTTTTTTATTTTTACTAAAAAATAGAAAAGAAAAACACAACTAAAAAATGATTTACTGTATGATAATTCTGATTTTATAGCAGAAAAAAAAATAAAAAATAAAATTAGCGTGTATTGAGACATTCAACATTTAAAATAAAACAATTCGTTAAAATCTTAAATGTTGTTTGTATATTTCCCCAAGGAAAATTATAAGGAAAACAATTTTAATAAAGTTCATAATGCATAAATATTACTGCAATACATATCGTCAGCCCATTATTGGTTTGGAGCATATGCCAAAAAGTCGGAATGGAGGAAAACGACAAAGAAGGTTTACATGAAGTTTTCTCAAATTACTTCAAGAAGAAAAAATTTTTAAATTTTAATGAACTTTCACGAATAAAGTTAGAAGTTAATATTACTTTATTGTAAAATTAAAAATACGTTTGGTGCCGCATGCAACACTTTTCTTAATTTATTTTCAAAAAGTAGTTTTATGTGCTCCATACTTATACTTTACTGCTGAGAATTTAGAATTTTGCTGTTTTGGTTATTTTTCTTGCTGTCTAGAGAAATAAGTTGATCATTTAACGCTGACCAAGAAGCCGCCGCCGTAATATTTTTAACTATCGATCCGCTTACACTTACACAAGAAAACAAGTAATTGAAGTGTATTTAATATAAAGAATGAAATTAAATTATCTCTGTTATACTCAAACATGCATAATTAAGGTTTCTTTTATTTTATTTTAGTGTTTAATATGTTTATATTAAAACATTTAACCGGCGGCTGCGTCTGGGTGATGATGTTTTTGCTCAACAGTCGCCGTTGAATTTTTCTTACGGCACTTTCTTTTTTTATTATTCATTTCTTATAGAAATGTAGCAAAACAAGAGTTAACTTTACTTCGCATGTTTTTGTATGAAGAATTTGACGCAAACGCCAAACTGTGGCATGTACAGCAAAACAATACTTATTAAACCTTAAAATAGTTGAAATGGGGAAAAATGAATGCTAAATATCTCAGAAACCATAATTAATTTCGGGAAACATGTTTTGGATTTAGAAAGGAGATATTCGATATATATGTACCCCATATCTAATGGTCGGTGGGTCAAACCAATAATGGACTGACGATATGTACCTACTTACTTGCACACACATGCAAATAAATATTTAAGAATAAAATAGTATTTTTTTAAACAAAAAAATCTACTTTTTTGCCATTTCATTTAGTATGAAAAAATCAATTTAATTTATTTCCCCATAAACACTCTGCCCTCTGAAAGGATGACGTACTCTTCAGAATATTCGTAAACAAATAAAACAAGTTTTTTTATGTTGTAAGTTTTAGTTTTTTTTTTTGGCAGCAAACGCTACCTACGTACGTATCCCAAGATCAATTAATAGGTGAAATAATTTGAATTTTTAACTGCTAGAGAGCAGAAAAAAGTTTCAAGTGGCCACTTTTGTTAGAGTAACAATGAAAATTAGCAAAACTACTAACTGTGCGAAGAAAAAAATCGAAAATGATATTTGCTAAAAATTACTTATGTATACCTATAGAAAACAAAGTGAACAATTTGTTGAAATTAGTAGTTGATATTTGTGAAGAGGTTGTAAACTTGAAATAATTTGCTTAAACACAGTGGGGCCAAAATCCCTTTTTCACGGATCAATTCATATCTCTACAACTACAATAGTGAGGGTCACCAAATTTTATATGGGTGGATCTTATATCTTCAGAAATACAAAAATCTTGGGTTATATGAGGAGGTAGAGGAATACCCCCATACAAAGTAGTTATTAATTAATTAAAAAATGATTTTTTTTTAATTTGAAAAACCGAAGCAGGAACAAATTGCATATAAACGGTGCGTAGCCAACAGAACAAGCAAAAACTCATAATTTTTTTTATTAGTTCACGCTCCTGATAAATTACCTGCCATTGAATTATCCAAAAATAGATCTTTTAACCAGCTTAAGAAAGTGAGCTAAAATCACAAACGTCATTTTTTAAAATCATTATTAAACATACATATGTATACATACATATCAGTGATGCCAGAGTTCTTTCAACAATAATGGCTAAAAACTGGCTAAAAACTAGCTAAAAAATGGCTAAGCGAGTTCGAATACAAAAATCATGAGTATCAAACAAAAATAAGAAGATAATTCATAGTAAATTTTTAAAGCAAATAAAATAATAATAAATTAAAGCAATAAATCAAATAATTTTTCTTCAGGTACTCAAGAAGCAAACAAAAAAGTGAATTCAAAAATTAAGAACGATATACAAATGTATGTATGTATCACTTAGCAAAAAAAAAAAAAAATCTGATTTGGAAGCACTTACAACTGAGGGAAGCAATGCATTGCTTAACTACTTGATAGCAAATTCTTCGAAAAATGCTTCTGGAAAGCACTAACGTAAGGCGGACGCTTAACAAAGTAGAAAATTATTACAGAAAATTTGGAAAACAAGTAACTTTTGCATCTGAGTATTACTTCTATGAAGCACTTTAGAGTAAGGCGAAAATCTCATGGCTTTTTGGAAGCTGAATGTATTGCTTCTAGCTGGCTCATCTCGAACAAAAAACATGCCTTATTCATGAGCAACAGCATTGTCTCCCTTACAAAATCGCTTCTGGGAAGCAGTAATTTTTGCTGGGTAACTTCAATGTTGTTTCTGTCATGTTTGTGGCAATAAATTTAAAAAAAAACTCTCAGAAATTTCATAGTTGTAGCAACAACTGCGTGATATTTTTAATCCAAACCTATTTGGTTCACTTTTTATTTTTTAACTTTTATTTCAACTTTAATTTTTATTTTATTTTCACTTGAATAAAACAAACATGAGACATTACACAACGACATTACCACGATTATAAGAAAAAAGTTGCAAATGTTATTATTACCAATTTAACCATCTCTTTCATATTATGCTGTTAATTGAAAATTCTTTTATATAAAAATGCAGAGCAAATAATTACACATTCTCCTAAATGTAATTTTTGTGTATTCTGTTATTGACAATAATGCAAAAAAAAAAATAACATTTTACTCTGTTGTATTTTTTTGGTAGTTTTTTTGTTGCGAGTTACAATTTGTTATGAAAAATCGCCAAAAATTTATGTATGGAAAAATTGCTAAAAATAAAATAAAAGTGGCTAATAGCTAAATTGACTTTTCTTCTGGCTAAATGGGTTGAAAAAAGGCTAAATTTAGCCAGAAACTGGCTAAATTGGCATCACTGATACATATACATATGTATGTATATGTACACATGTACATATGTATATACAATCACGAGTGACTCACTCTAGCGAAAGCACATAAAACAGCCATGGACTTTTAAAAGTAGAAATTGACTCAAAATCGTTAGGTATTTCCCCAACGAAAAATCGACTACTTAACCTACTGCAGTTGCCACAATAATGCAAGAGTTATTTATATTATCCTTTTTACAATTTCCCGCAGTGCTTTTTAGTGCTATTTCAATACTCAAAATATTTTAAACTTGTGCGAATGTGTAATTTTAAGTGAAAAAAGTGCTTTGAAATTAAACCGTCGCATAAAAAAGAACAATTAATTGAAAAATTTATTAATAATTAATCAATTTATCAATAGAAAAATTAATTGTATTGACTAGCGAAATCACTGACGAAGGGTTATGCAGATGGTGGCATTTGACTACCTTCAATGTCATCCCCATGTTAAAATCATCAGTCGTGTGCATTGCTAGTATGTAGTTAAGCGATTGGTAGTTAACGAAATAGCTAGACATTCGCTAGCTACGCCGACTGCAGGGAGTGACAAAATAGCAGCAATAAATTGGTAAACGCAACACTAGAGGCTATTACTAATTTGACCATAACTTCTGAGGCGCACCGATTAGCAGCATAAATTTTTCTAAAATAACGCTCATTAGTTCTACATTTAAAATAAAATTAAAATCTCTGCCTAATTGAGCCCAATTTATAACTTTAAGTCCACTTAATCTATAAATTAGAATTAGAATTTTATTCATGATTGCCCTGAATAATTTGAGAGCGGTACATAATCAGGAAAATCATGAATAAAATTCTGCGTGGAATTTTTCCCTGGGATCAATTCCAACTAATAATAGGGAAAACAAAAAATTCTAATTGGAAAAGGCGCAAGTTTATTCATGATTGTCCTGAATATTTGCGCTTAAAAAGGGCAAAACTCATGAGGAAGTGGTTCAAAGCTCTTTACAACGTGGGCAAAAATTAATGGACGGATTTGTAGAAACTATTGTGTCAAAGCTCACAATGGGTTGATGGGTTTTCCACTAAAAGTATAAAACAATCTCAATTTATAAGATAATCAATTGTATTGAAGTTAAATGAAGCATACAAATTCAACCAGGTTTGCTCTCGAATCGATTGAAAAACCGAAACCGAAACCGTTCGGTTTATGTAAATTTTAAATCGAAATCGCGGTTTTTCATTTTACCGGGTTTTAGCAAACTCTACATTGTACTCGTATATCGTTTTCTTGTAAAAAGTGAAAATTGTCAATTTATAACGAGTTGACCCAATTTATGACGTTGTTTGACTAAATGAGCGACATATTGCTTTAACATGGTGAAATTGTAACAAAACATGTGAATTTCATATGTAAACAAGTGAAATAAAAAATAATTAATTTCAGTTCACAACATAAAAAAATCTTAACAAATAAATTAAAATTAAAAAGTCGTCTTCTTTTAAAAGCAATGAATGAAAACAACCTACATACTCGTACTTACTTTAAGAATTAGCGATGTTAAAAATGCAATAAAATTACTTTCCGAAAAAGAATAATGTAACAAAAAATACTGCAGCAAAACAACAAAAACGTTTGGGGTAAAAATGACGACCTTAAACTAACAACAATTTAAAGGCAATTCTGTCGTTGCAAACAACTTCAACAACAAGAAATTTTGTAAAATTTAAATTTACACATGTTTACGATACGAATTAAATGAAATTATTCCTCTTGCGTTCTTTTAATGGTTTATTGTACTAAATGCATTCATATGATTTTTTTTTTAATTTGTTATCACTGCTGTTGATACTTTCAACTTGTATTATACAAGAAGAAGCATAGCATACGAGTATGTACATAAGTGTAATTTAAGTTGTTAAATATGAGATTGTTATTGTTATGTGTGTATATTGAACAGTAGTTGTGATTTTGTTCTTGCTATACAACTCGTGTCAAAGTCTGTTTTACCTGACAGACAAGATATGCATACACAGCCGGTGTTGTTGGGTTGGTTTCTGTTTAGGTCGGTCGCATACTTTTTAATTTGGGTTGGGTTTGACTATGAAGAATATGTATAATCATAAGTTGCGTTGTATGCATACATTACATTACTTGAGCACTTGCATACTGTTGAACATTCTATTTCAAGTTTGTACGCGTGATTTATGGATATGTACATACGAGGTGTGTTCAAAAAGTATCGCGAATTTTGTGTTTTTTCAAAAATTATTTATTTATTCATGAATATCTATTTTGTCCCCTTCAAAGTGATCCCCCTCAGATATAATGCACTTATGCCAACGTTTTTTCCAATCTACGAAGCACTTCAAAAAGCATTTTTTTGATCTTGTTCAGCTCCTTATTCGATGCCGTCTTTATCTCGTCAATCGTAGCGTAGCGTCGTCCTTTCATGGGCCTCTTCAGTTTCGGGAACAAGA
The DNA here is from genome assembly GCA_936439885.1 of Nowickia ferox. Taxonomy (NCBI): domain Eukaryota; kingdom Metazoa; phylum Arthropoda; class Insecta; order Diptera; family Tachinidae; genus Nowickia; species Nowickia ferox. The sequence goes on along the minus strand of OW387025.1, from coordinate 88,039,582 downwards.
AAAAGTTACAGGGGGCTAGATCTGGGGAATACGGTGGCTGCGGCATCATTAGTGTGTTGTTTTTGGCCAAAAAGCCAAAAAGTGTGACAAAAACTCATGATGCATCACGCCCCCGCAATTGAAGAAAACTTTGAGCAAAACTTTCACATTCGACCGAACTTGGCGCGCTTTTTTCGGTTTTGGTTCGTGCGGCAGCTTCCATTGAGATGATTGAGCTTTGGTTTCCACGTCATAACCATAAACCCACGATTCGTCACCAGTTATGACCCTCTGGAGCAAATTTGGGTCGTTGCGGACAGAGTCTAACAGCTCATTAGCAATGTTCATGCGATGCTGTTTTTGGTCGAAATTAAGCAATTTTGGTACGAATTTCGCGGCGACCCGTCTCATGCCCAAATCATTGATAAAAATCAAATGGCACGAGCCAATCGATATGTCTAGGTCCTCAGCAACTTCTCTAATGGTGATTCGACGATTGGCCAATACATTTTCTTCACTTCATCAATTTTTTCGTCTGTTTGTTGAAGTGCTCGGGCGTCCGGCACGCTCTTCATCGTTCACATCTTCTCGGCCTTCTGAGAACATTTTGTACCACCGATAAACGTTGCTTCGGTCCGAAGTAGCTTCTCCGTATGCCACAGTCAACATTCAATGCATCCGCGCACTTAATTTCGTTTTTCACACAAAATTTGATACAGATTTTTTGTTCATTTTTTTCAATAGGTAAAAATCAAAGACGAGCGAAAACACGTGCAAGCAAAGCAGCTGTCAACAATTATCTGAACATTCAAAATGGTCGAAATTGTCGGCATAAGTGAGAGACATGAGTACCACCATAACGCCAAAAAAAATTAAAATTCAAATATACGTAACCCGCGAAAATTCAAAATTCGCGATACTTTTTGAACACACCTCTTACATATGTAAGTACATATCTACATACTTGTATACACATACATACGTACATACATATATACATTCATATGTAAGTATGTAGACAAATAAAACGATTGTAAGTAAATCTCATACCTTGTATACAAGTAGTGCCATGTTAAGAGAGATAAATGTACAGAAATGAAACTTCATAAGATTCTACAACTTTATAAGAATCTACATACTATACATGCATTAGTATAAAGACATATCGTCACCTTAAAGGTAGAATTAGTTTTTACTTTCTGTTATGTTACGGATCAGCTGACTCTTTTTTGTTTATAGAAATCTAATGCAAGTCGTTAGTTTTTCTGTTTCGGTTCAACCTGTGAAAATCAAAAAAATTTTAAGTATTTGTAGATGACAGCATAAATTAAATAAAAATATTTTGAAATAAATTGTGATTGTCCTTTTAGAATTAAAAAAAAATTTATTTTTAAAAGAAAAACATAAAATTATACAATCGACGATGCAAAGCTCATCACTTTAGTGGAAAACTGCGACCCTTTTGTTAGAGAAAATACTAAACAGTTAAATAACCCCAACGATTTTTTTCTAACGTAAAATTGTCAGTTGGGTTGTTATTTTGCAATTCTTCTACACCAGCTGTGAGCACGTAAATGACTTGAAGGGTCATATTTGGGGCTTCGCAGACGAGAAAAATAATAATAATCTACGCGTAATAGCTGCAGAATTTTTTTTAAAAATAACTGGTTTTTGAGCAATTTATAGATATTTCTTGTTAATTTTTTACAATGAAATATAATATAACAACACTTGCTACATACAGTTTATGATAAAAATAACAAAGAATGCATAATGCAGTAATACTGGTAATGCCGAGTACACCATGCCAGATGCATTTCGTGTGTTGCCATTTTGTGGTGTCATTTTCAAAATGTGCGCAATGCCGTTCCCATCACGTTTTTTATATGGAAAGCAATGCCATACAATAAAAAAATACGGAAATAACAAACGTTGCCACCAGTATACACTATTGCGATGTCATAAAATGCCATGGTGTATACTCGGCAGAACAAACAAAGAATTCACAGTGGCGCAGAAAAATCTAATTACATACAACATTTAAAAGTTTACTTTTACGACCTAATGCCGTTTTCTTTTCTAAAAAAAGTGCAAAATTTTGTAACTTTTTATTAAGAAAAATTAAATTTATCGTTTGTTTAGAGTAAAAAAATTACGCTCGTAAAGTGTGATATAATAATTTCTAATAAAACATCTGTTTAAAAAAACTATTTTATGGCGAATTTTCATGGAAAAGTGCAATAAATTTAAAATTTTTTCCTAGAAAAGGAAACGCAATAAAATAAAGCTTTTGGGCGATTCCGCTATACATAGACGATTCCTGACATAAACTTCGAAATTATTGAAATCGCAATTTTTTGTGATGTCAAAAAACCAACTTAAAACCAATTCCAAAATGGTTTTATGAAATGCAACCTTGTTTTCGATGTGCTAAATTCAGTGCTGCCAAGTTAAAATGACCGGAAGCAGCTGATAATGTTTATGCCAGTGAAAAAGAATTGATACATTTTCAACTTAAAAATAGATGCAGCGGCAATAATTATCAAAAAAAATGAGAAGCAAAAGTATCCTTTGAACGCAAAACAACGAAAATATTTTCATTGACCTCTGGGCAGAATGAGCTGTTAGTTATGTAACTTAAGTGTATACAAGTTTTAATGCTCAAAAATTTTAGTATTGATGTATGTATGTAGCTACCTTAAAAAAAATTAAGTTGAGTTAAGATGTTATGGCTTATGCATTATTTTCCAAGAAGACTTAAGTTAAAATATAAATGCGTATAGTTTTATTAATAATAACATTTTATAATTGAAATTTAGCTGAGTGATAGATCTTGAAGAAGAGAATAGGAATATGTAATAAAATGAAAAACCACTTATGTCAACTTAAGCCATTATTATTTATTGCCACAGATATGTAAAGTATAGACCTATTCATTTCCACGGAGAATTCCACCTGTTGTCAGCTATGGTGTTCGATTTTTTTCTATCTTTTACTAAATGTAGAGCTAATTACACTCTACACGAACATGCCAAAAAGTATATAAAATATAAATTTTCCTTTGAAAAATAGTCACCGCCAGCAAGAAACCTAACGTGACAAAGAGTGGACTTTTCTGTGGAAATGCCCATATGTAAAAGCATTTTTTGATTTTTGAAATTTTTTGACTGAAATAAAAGGCTAAACTTTTTTTGCTGACTTTATTTTTAACGATTATTTAAAGTAATGGGTATTATTATCTTCTTTTTTTTGTAATATACAAATTTTCTACTAACAATAAACTTACGCTTTAGCACAAAAGAAGGAGAACAGAGTTCCAATAACGGACGTTTCTTGAGTTGGCTTTCACTTATACCTTAATGTCGCATCCGTCGCATAAAATCAATGTTTATTAATTTTTTTCAGCACAAATTAGCACTTGGTATTGTTTAAATTCTTTTAAATTAAAGTTCAATCAATATTAGAAAAGTTACTGCGTTGGAAAAAAATTGTCGCGTCCGTATTTGTACTTTACCCATTTAAAAAAAAATTAAAACAAAATTTTCATATTGCACAAATACACATACACGATATTCTTTCAACTTCATTTCCATATTTACAAATAGAAAATCTTCATAAAATTTCGCTGAATTATGTACATATATGTATTTCTAGAAGTGCACAAAAATAACTTCTATTTTTGTCGCGTCCGTTTCTCGCTGACATGTGCTTATATGTATCTGTTTAATATATTATGATATCGCCCAAAATTTTTTTCTTAAATATACTACTCCTTCATTTTTTTATTCCTTTCTTGTTTTTTTTTTCTCCACTAAAAGTGTACGAATGTCGAATGCCCATACATATGTATGTAAGTCACTAAAAAACTATTAAGTGTTGAAGAAGTGCACGCAACTTATGTTTTAAATTTAAATTTATATTTAAAATATTTTAAGTAACAAGTTTTTATTAAGGATTATTAATGTTAACCGGCTCCAGCCTAAAAAGTGACTTCGGTCGGGCAGTAGTATTTCCATGTAAAATAAATAATTTCGTGGTGACACAGGTAGCATTTGCTTTTTTATTAGCATTTATATACTTATCAGTGTATGTAGCTGGATATTGTTTTTATTTTTATTATTTTTTTAATGCAACAACATACCTACGAGTACATATGTACATACTTTACAAACATACATACTGTACAAACATTTATGTATAGGGTGTTTTTTATTGAGGTATAGAACTTTAAGTTGGCATCACTTTTTTAACTGGCGGCCATTTTGTCAGCTGTCAAGTGATTAATATTTAGTTTGGTTTGCCATTTCATCATGAACAGGTTGACAAAAGAACAACGCTTGCAAATCGTGCAAATTTATTTCGAAAATAATGGTTCAGTTCGCGAAGTTTACCGCAAGCTCCGTCGACATAATCGTCCATCAGAGCAATTAATTCGGTTAACCATGGATTGGCCACCAAGATCGTGTGATTTGACACCATTGGATTATTTTCTTTGGGGATATGTGAAGTCGCTCGTCTACGCCAACAAACCAGAAACGTTAGGGGACTTGGAAGCCAACATTCGTGGCGTTATTGCCAACATACGGCCCCATATGCTCGAAAAAGTGGTTGAAAATTGGACCTGTAGAATTGGCTTTATTCGAGCCAGCCGCGGCGGCCACATGCCCGAAATCATATTTAACCCTTTGACGACCATAGGCAAATATGCTTGCCCGGGGTACCTTAGATTATATATTTGTCCAGGTAACAGATACAGCAAATTTGTCAAAGACTGTTTTATAGAAGAGGATTGGGGCAACAAGAATGTGGTTGAGTACGAGTCCCCATCGGGAACCACTTGTTCCCTACGAGGCTCCAAATTTGGCCAAAAAAAGTATTTATGACGAGGGCTGCCAAGGGGTGAAAATAGGGCGCAAGGGGATAAGAGTCAATTATGTTTTGGATTCAACCTTAATCTATCAAAAAATATAATGGATAAGTTTGCGTAAATTCCAAGCTGTCTACAACTAATCAAATTATGTTTGGCAATTATGTTTGCCTATGGGTTGAAACGAAAATAAACGTTTCTAAAAAACTTTACAATTATAACCTCTAAATTCTTTTTTGAGCGCTTTTTCTTAGCTAATGTTAAACACTGAAACAGCATGCCTGTGTTTAGTATTTTGCATTCATATATTGAAACGAAAAAGGGGAATCACCAAATTGCAATACATACATATGAACACATGTAAGTATTTTGACAGTCTTTATTTGAAATTTGAAACGCGTGCACTATTTGCATTAGTTTGTATAGAAAAATGAAAGAAAACAGTAAACAAGTTTAAAATGAGTGGAGCAGCCCGAGATCGTTTCTTTTTCCTTCGACCAGAGCAAATCGAACAACTTTTACTTTGCGATTTTAGTGATGACGACGAAGAAGCTGTTACAAACTTGGACACAGAAGATGTTTTATTTCTTGAAAATGACGCTTTGGGAATGCAAGATGATGAGCCCATAGAAGTTATCATTGAGGGTAGTATGCACGTTGACCATAACCCAGCTGGCGCAGTAGATGAGCTAATTACATCGAATTTAAATGTTGTACAAGCGCCAATAATACCAACGTTATTCATACCACCCGAAAAGATCTTCCGCTTTAGACAGACTCTTGCTTATAAGAATCCCGTTTTTACCGGATTTGAAGAGGATTGCGCATACAAACATTCCCAAATTTTAAAGCCCGTTGTGCATACGCATGAAGAAATCCCTTCAGTGTACGGTGTGTTCAACAGCGTTTGTAATTTTGAAGGTAAGTTTTTATCAATCGTAAATTTTCTGCTATTTTGAGACAATATTGACTTGCTGTTATTATACATACATATATCTTAGAGCTGTGCTTAATGATAGTGGAGCAGTCCAACCTATATGCTTTACAAAAAGGGCGTGTATTTACTTTGACCGTGGCTGAATTTAAGGCTTATATGGGTATTATCATACGTATGAGCTTAGTGAAACTCCCCTCAATACGTCTGTACTGGTCTACTGATCCAACGTTTCACCAAGCTCAGATCGCGGGTGTCATGCCACGGCTCCGATTTGAGGAAATTACAGCTAATCTTCACTTTTGCGACAACAATAAAGCTGATGTTAGTGACCGTGGGCATAAAATTCGGCCAATTTTAGATCATATTAACAAGGCTACTATGCCGGATGCGTATACTTATTCAAAAAAGCTGTCAATCGATGAACATATGGTAAAGTTTAAGGGACATAATGCTATGAAACAGTACATGAAGGACAAACCTATTTCGTGGGGATTCAAACTTTGGTGTTTATGTGAGGCAGAAACCGGGTACTTATATAATATTGACATTTACACCGGAAAAAAACCATTTGTTGAGCACGGTCTTGGCGAGGCTGTTGTTTTGCAGTTATGCGAGCCACTGGCAAAAAAAGGGGTTGAAGTTTACTTCGACAATTTTTTTACAAGCCTGAACTTAATGCACATTCTCCAGCAAAATGATATAATGGCGTGCGGAACCATTCGATGTAATAGAAAGCACATACCGAAGAATTTTCCAGCGGATAAATATATGAAAAGAGGGGACATAAGTTACTTCATGTCGGATAGCATTTCCGTAGTCAAATGGATGGATAATCGTGGTGTCTACCTCGCCTCAAATTTTATTGACCCAACAGCGGTATTCAAGGTCAAGCGACGTGTAGCTGGACAAGCTGGTAAAATAGATATTGATTGCCCCCTGATTATACAGCACTATAACAAAGGAATGGGAGGTGTCGATCTAATGGATCAAAAAAAAGTATATTATGAGTACGATCGTAGAAGTAAATGGCGTTTTTATTTACGTTTGTTCTTCGACCTTTTCGAGTTATGTGTTCACAATAGCAATATAATATATAAAAAACTCATATTGGCCAACAGTTCCTCAATAAATTTGACCTCCATTGAATTTCGGGCAGCTTTAGCCAAAGAGTTGATAAGTAGCTTCAATTCAAGGAAGCGTGCCTTTTCAGCCGCAACCAAATGCGGAACCCATTTTATAAGCAAACCTAAATCTCTCCATAAAATGGAAAAACGTGAAGGTTGGAAACGGTGTTCTCATTGTGCTTCCAATAATAAGTATAGTCGCACAAATGTTTTTTGCGTTCAATGTAATGTGTTCCTTTGCTTCACTACGTCCCGTGATTGCTTTGGAATCTATCACGAACAACAATAATTATAATAAATTTTTGTGATCTCTTGTATTTTTCTTTACGTTTTAAATAAAAACTGATTTTTAAATTGTTTCTGCAATTAAATAATTTGGGATGAAAAATTTCGTTTCAACCCATAGGCAACTATATTTGCCAAGCAAAATGGAGGACTTAGAGGGTTCCAAGGAGGGCAATTTTTTTTTTCATAACTACTATTAGACCATAGATCGCGAAAATATAACACAAAAGTAAATCGCTTCAGCCAAAAATGTTTGGTCGTCAAAGGGTTAAACGTTAATGGCATAAAATTATCCTTCCAATAAAGCCAAATTGATGGACATTAAAACGATTTTCTTGTGTTTTATTTCAATTCGAAGTTCTATACCTCTAAAAAACACCCTATATGTATAAATACTTGTTTTCTATGGTTTTCAGGGTTCGGGTCGGTAGTACTCTCTCTAATTAGAGCTTGATTTTTTTTGGGGTGCCACAGGGCTCTCTGCTCGGGCCGGTTTTATATAATATCTATATATCGGATATACCTCTTCCTCCTCAGGGAGATCTTTTGTTGACCTATGCTGATGACATCCTAATTGCATCAACTGTACCATTGGAACGAACAGTTAATGGACGACTTAACAGATACTTGACGACATTGATGGGATATTTTACGGAATGGGGACTTAATCTCAATTTGAGAAAGACTGTAGCAGTTATGCTGAAGGGGAGACGGAAATATTTATATCAAAATTGTAGGTCGTATATACCTTGTTTGACAGTTGGCAGAGAGATGATCAGGACTTGGGGTGACTTTTCACGAGAATTTTGAGTTTTACAGACACATTGACGACACACTGGTGAGGGCTAAACGTGTGTATTCTGTGTATCAGGGCATATTGAAACGCAGAGGTGGCTTAAGCATGAAGGTATGTCTTTTGGTATATCGCCAAATTATACGATCTTTCGTTTTCTACGCCTTTCCAATATGGTTTGGAATATCTTCATCCCAAATGGAAAGACTTAGGAGGTGGGAGCGTCTTGTCCTGGCTGCATGTTTGGGTTTGAGGTACTATGTAGGTCGGAATGTTGAGCTACGGCGATCATCATGTACATCCATCTATGGGGCGATTGATTTTGCTCGAATAGATGTGTTTATGATTGAGGGTGCTCTGAAGTTTATGGACAGAGCACAATTCTCGGACAATGATCTGTTTGGGATGTGCTGCTTTCCAAATATTAGGAATCTGGAGACAATTCAAATGACTAACTATCTTTCCCCGGTGGACCTATTGACCCTTAGGGGGGCTGGACTGCTCTCCCAGGGTACAGACCTTCTATTTTACCATAGGAGGATTCGTACATTTGATATAACGGATACTGTGTATATCACATCACAGTAATGTGGTTTTATTATTATTTTATTTTACTTTTCTTTTACTTTTATTTTGTTAATTTTTCTTACATAATTAGTTAGTAAGTAATTATAAGTTCTTTAGTTTTGTAAGTACATATTATTTCAATAGCTTCCCTTTTTGTTTCCTTTTTTTTGGGAATTAATTTAATAGATTTTATATTCTTTGAAAAATACTCTAGTATAAAAGTATCTGAATTGAATTCAATTGAATTCTATGGTTTTCATTTGATTAATAAATAAGAAAAACATATGTACATATCGTTACCTTAATATAGAAAGGCCCTAACTCATTATTTTTTTTAAATCGAGTTTTTTTGTATATTTCGACAGCAGAACACCGGATGTATCGGAAAATTCGGTGAATTTTAATTTAATGTACATACATATGTACATATCGCTGTTAACAAATAGAAAGGCCCTAACTCGTATTTTGGCGAAATTGAGTTCTTCAGTGATTCCAATACATTTCACACAAATACACCTCATCACAAAACTTTATTGCAATAGTGCAAAAAATAACATATTAATAGTTTTACAAAGCACTTGTAGAAGCACTGGTACTGCTTATAATTATGTTCTTATCTTCTCCTGTAAAGTTACAGTTATTTGAGTTAGGGCCTTTCTACTTGTTAACAGCGATATGTATGTATGTACATATATATATCTAGGTATTACCTAGTAGGAAAAGAAAAACAAAAATACTTATAGAGGTCATAAGTTAAGTTAAATATTAATAGGTACTTTCGTCATAAGAAATAAAAACAGAAAATAGAAATTCTCTTATATACATATGTACGTACATACATACTCGTATGTATGTAGGAAAGGAAATGTTTGTCGGTTTTTTTTCGTATCTGTTGGTCTGCTGCGCTATTGCTTGCTTGCTCTTAGCATATTGCTCTAATTACTTTTGCAATTAACGTTAGTTATAAAACGGCATTATCAAAAGAACTTCCCAGCAAACAGACAAATTTCGGAGAAATTCAGAATAAATTCATATTAAATTTAGGAATGTGTTGATTCATACCACATATTCTTCTTACCTATGTGAATTGTAAACAAATGTTCACCATAGCTCACGTCATACAATTTTTATTTTGTTTTCTATAATAAATGCAACAAATGAAAACTTTTGGAAAAACACACGGACAGTGTAGGTATGATAGTACTACCAAAGGGTAGTAAATAGGGTGATTGACTCGGTTTTTCTACCGGTTTTAAAACCCGGTTTTTTTACAATACGGTTGTCGGTTTTTTTTAAATGTTGATTTTTCGAATTTCGAATAGTTTTTTTATAATTAAAAACCCGGCTCAGTCGAATACATCTCGATTTGTAGATTTTGCAATATAATTTTTTTTCACCATATTAAAACTTAGACGAACGTTTTCTGTTGATTTTCCTAAGTATTTTTTTTCAGGCATTTTTTTTTTGGGTATGGCAGCATTTAGTGCAACATGAAATTAAAGCGATTTTATGAGGTGATAGCACAGGCGAATTAAGTACAATGGATGTCAATAAAAAGCGTTCAGATGTTCAGCAATGGCAAAAAACTGTTGATACTGTACAAATGACGCAAGTATGTAACATAAAAACAAGCATAACGATATATTACATCGTTAAAGAAGACTGTGTTGCAAAAGAAATTTTTGCGGCCATTAGAAATTTGTTCAGTAACTGGTTTATGGAAAAACAAAACCATTTTGATAATTTTGTTTATGATTTAGTGTGTACTTTACATACATATGTATGTAAATGAAGTTAGTTTTTATGTTTTGCCTTTAATTTTTATATTATTTTATATAGTATTTACATGAACTGTTGTCTTTTTTAATAAAAAAATTTAAAATCAAAACTTTTGTATAATAATTTTCTCACTATAAAACCGGTTGACCGGTTTTTCCTGAATTTTAAAAACCGAAACCGGGTTTTTCATAATTTTAAATACTCGAACTATTCGAAAACCGGTTTCTGGAAAATGTCGAATAATCGATCACCCTAGTAGTAAAATGCTATACTCAGTTTGGCGATTTTGGTGACCAATTTTTTTAAAGGGCCTCAAAAGATTTTGAAAATCAGTGTGCCCTCAAAAAATGGTGTCATCAGTTTTTGGTCAATAGCTAAATCAGACTTGGTGATACCATATATATATATATATAAATCTTATTAGCATTTTACGCCGAAAAAAAATAATTTCTTCGCGCACTTTTTTTTTTCAAAAATTAAGGAAACGTTTTTGCACTTTTTTCAGGATAACTTGCAAGGATTCCTAATTTTTTGCTAATAATATTTGGCAAAGTTGTAGCTACGGTAAAGCTGAACAACTTTTGTGAAGATATCAATATAATATGAACGTGTCTAGGGAGCCTAAATACCTCATTAAGACCACTTTGTAACTTAAAAATAATATTAATATATTTAAGAGAAAATGTGTGAATTTAATCAGAAATAATGTTAATTTTATCGATTTTGTTAATAATGTATAGTAAATTTTATAATCAAATAGTTGAAATTTTGAGAAGTATTTTAAATACTAATAAATAATAATAAAACAAATTGTTTCGTTCAGTTCTTGCTTTCAGAAGGATCCAAATTATTTCCAATGTCTGGATGTTGTTGCTTCAGCTACTGTAAGCATTACTTTCTTACAAACGCTTTGGATGAACATTGAAATCACGATGCAGTCTACCGATTTACTTTGCATGTGTTTATTGGGTAAATGTTGGAATCAGTCCATTTAATTTTTGTGTATGTAAGCATGTGCTCGCAGCGATGCCAACTTGGTGCTTTTGGCACTATTTTTTAGTAGTGGTAGTGCCAAAATAAGAAAAAGCACTAATTAGTGCTTTTGAGAAATTTGTGTATTTCTTAAAATTACGTTAATAAAAACTTGGTGTATTTATTTTTTCAGTGTAAAGCATACCTTTTTCGTCTGATATATTCTTTAAATAGAGAAAAGCTTTAAACATTATTAAACTTCGTATGCTAGGATTTTCACTCGTTTTTCACGTTAGTGCTTTTTACGCTTTTTAGATCTCAAAATTACGCTTTTTAGTGCGCTTCTTAAACTTTGATGTGCTTTTCGAGCCAAAAAAGTTGGCATGACTGTGAGCTCGTTAGAAAATGAGTACAAAAAACATGAGTAGACTTAACACTTTCGCATTAAGAAAATCCTAAGAATTTATTTATGTTAAAATGCCATAAAAATATGTACATACATACACAGTATGTATGTATGTATGTATGTATATAATAGCGATAAGTTGGTTTTAAGTGCTATTCCCTTTAAATATTTGTGTACATTAAACAAAGTTTAAAACAAAAACAACTATGATAGAAAATGCACTATAGGCCAATAATGACAACAAACTATAAAAACAACACTTTTATTATAAAACTGTATTCGTGGAATATAAACAATGAAATGTTCCTTTTATGTTTGTATGCACATTAGAGCGACTCATAAAAAAAAGTTTATTTTTTGTTACCCCTCTCAAATTAAAGTTAATTTTTTCTAATGAAGATTCCCAAAATATTTGAGGGGTCTAGCGATGATCGTTCCTGAGCTGTATTTACCTTGTCTAAAAAGGTATATTTTTGTAGTTTGTTCTACAATGTACTACTGTTGAATTTTTCTTACGGCACCTTCCTTTTTATGTTTCCTTCCGTACACCAAAGGTGAAAAGGTACCCTATTGTTTTCGCTACTGCATGTGTCCGTCTGTCTGTCCTAGACTATTTTCTCGAGAACCGTAAGAGCTACGGACCTGAAATTTTCACACAATATGTAAAACTTAGGCCGTTATAATAACAAACATATGACAGTTTAAGGTGTTCTAAAAAATTTTAAATTTTAATGTAATATTTTAGACAACTATGTATATTTATGTACATATGTATATAGACACTTGGAATTTTAAAAGTTGTGTATTTTTATGCAGAATCTTGGAAACCGTAAGAATCAAACTCTTAAAATGTTGAAAAACGCTAATACTAAAAAAAGTTTAAAATAAGAAAATTGTCAAAACGAAAAAATCGCCAAAACCGAAAAAATCGCCAAAAACAAGAAAAAGAATAAGCTTCGGGGCTACTTATAAAAATCGCTAAAAATAAAATAAATCGCAAAAAAAACGCCTAAACTAAAAAAAAACGCGAAAACCCAAATAATTCCCATAAATGAAAAAAAGCGTCAAAACTAAGAAAAAGCGCCAAATATTAAAAATATTGTCCAAAAACCAAAAAAAAAATTTGCAGTGTAATTAAAAATTTTTAAGAAGTGTCTACATCAGGTATGACATTTTGTTATAAAGTCTAAAATTCGTATAATATTACATATAGGCAATTCCCAGGCGACGGACGCGACATTCGTACACTTTTAGTTGAGCAAAAAACAAGAAAGGAATGGAAAGATCCAATATACATCTTAAGTGTTTTAAAGTAATGAAGGAGCAGTATATTTCAGAAAAAATTTTGGGCGATATCAATAATAAGTAAACAGATATTACAAGCAAATGTCAGCGAGAAACGGACGCGACAAAAATAGAAGTTATTTTGTGCACTTGTAGAAATTTTTTTTGTGAATGTGCAAATGAAGGTGAAAGAAGGTCGCTTATGTGCAGATTTTTGCAAAATATGAAAATTTAGTTTTAATGTGTAAAGTACTATTTGTACTGGGAAGCGACAATTTTTTCCCTAGAGAACTAAACGCTTTGCTAATATTGATTGAACTTTAATTGAAAAGAAATTAAACAATAACAAATTGTTATTTACTTCTGAAAAAATTAATAAATATTGATTTTATGCGACGGATGCGACATTAAGGTATAGGGTGTTTTTTATTGAGGTATAGAACTTTAAGTTGGCATCACTTTTTTAACTGGCGGCCATTTTGTCAGCTGTCAAGTGATTAATATTTAGTTTGGTTTGCCATTTCATCATGAACAGGTTGACAAAAGAACAACGCTTGCAAATCGTGCAAATTTATTTCGAAAATAATGGTTCAGTTCGCGAAGTTTACCGCAAGCTCCGTCCATTTTATGGTCGACATAATCGTCCATCAGAGCAATTAATTCGGTTAACCTGTCAATTGGCCACCAAGATCGTGTGATTTGACACCATTGGATTATTTTCTTTGGGGATATGTGAAGTCGCTCGTCTACGCCAACAAACCAGAAACGTTAGGGGACTTGGAAGCCAACATTCGTGGCGTTATTGCCAACATACGGCCCCATATGCTCGAAAAAGTGGTTGAAAATTGGACCTGTAGAATTGGCTTTATTCGAGCCAGCCGCGGCGGCCACATGCCCGAAATCATATTTAAACGTTAATGGCATAAAATTATAATTCCAATAAAGCCAAATTGATGGACATTAAAACGATTTTCTTGTGTTTTATTTCAATTCGAAGTTCTATACCTCTAAAAAAACACCCTGTATAAGTGAAAACAAACTCAAAAAACTTCCGTTCTCCTTCTTTTGTGCTAGTGCGTTATTGTTAGTAGAAAATTTGTAAATTTCCAAAAAAAAAATTTTTTAAAGTCGCATATTTCGGTCAAAAAGTTTCAAAAATTAAAAATGCTTTTACGTTTATAAAGTATAGACCAGGGACCGTAACGGTTAAAAATTACTTTTTAATCGTTATTTCTTGATTTTTATTTATTCCTTAGAAAATAACAGTTATTTTTTTATTTTTATTTTTTTCTCACAAAATAAAAGTTACTTTGTGACTTTTATTTATTCCTCACGAAATAACAGTTACGTTTTGATTTTTATTTATTTTTTGCTTAATTTTTAAAATGTAGAGAGCGTAATTTTTGAGTTAAAGTTAATATTAACCGATTTAGAATTGAATTTATCGCCACAGTCTATGAAGAAAATCTTATATGTTTAACTAAATTTACTTTTTTATAGCTTATTAACTTTAAAAATTTAAATTTTCTTGAGCAAAAAAATAAATAAAAAATAAAAATCAATAAATAATCGGTAAAGTTGAGTTTTTTTAATAAAAATTATGCAAATAAAAATCAATAAATAATCGGTTGAGTTTTTTAATAAAAATTAAACAAGTAAAAATCGTTGCATCTATAGGTAGTCCATGTAACATGGAGTATCTTGGTATATTATTTGTGCACGTAGTAGTTCTCTATTAGTGTGATTTTTTCAGTTTAAATTTGGAAAATAATCGTTATTTGCGATCCCTGGTATAGACCTTTAAAACAAAATTCCTTTTTCTGGAATTACCCATATATAGTGTCCGTACGGAACCCCTTCGTGTGCGAGTCAAATTCGCTCTTTATTGAATTTATTTAAAAAAAATTGTCGGTGGGTCAAAAAAATTCTGAGGCGACGATATGATATTGGAAAGTTAGTAGCATTCCATTAATTTGGCAGCACTATTCACTATGCGGCCCCTCGTGATATGCATGCACTGCAAGTTTTTATAAACAGATGTCTTAGAAGAATAATACGAATCTTCTGGCCACAATACATATCAAACGATAGACTATGGCATCAAACGAACAAGTCCCCTATAACTACAGAAATACAGAGGCGAAAATGGAAATGGATTGGTCACATATGAAAGCCGGTCACGGATATTGCTAGAACATCGATTGAGTGGAATCCTCAAGGCAGCCGTAGAAGAGGTCGACCAGCTCATACATGGCGAAGACAAATTGAAACCGAAGCGTCAAAAATGCAAACGAGCTGAAATGAAGTTAAAAACATCACTATGGACAGATCCAGATGCAAAGATTTTGTTGAGGCCTTATGCTCCTTATAGGAACGACGGGAATATATATATGTATATATGTATATTCTCTTAATTGGCAGAATTTTTTTTTTAAACTACGCATAGAACTAGGATGTTTAAAATAAACTTTCATGCATTGAAATTAAAAAGAGCCCTTATATAACAGAATAAATTCCAATGCTGATAATGACACCATAAAATAATTTTTTTTGTCTATGACTCCGGCTATCATTAATAATAAAATTACCTTAAATTACATATTATTTCTTTAAAATTTAATTGCACTAATAACCATATTCATATGAAGATACACAACTCTCAAATAACAACTTCCTGTAATCAAAACTAATAAAGTTTTGAATGCGAATGCAGTTGTATTGTTTGGCAATCTAAAGTAGGTGTCACTTAACCCACTGTGTAATATGAAGCTAATAAAAAGGGATTGTTTTGTGCTTTCCAACGAATTGCAAAGAAAACTTTAATATCAAAAAAAAAGAAAAAGCAGACATAAACTATAAAGAAACAAAACAGGAAATATTATAGTTTTTCGCAGTCGTTTACTTTTTGCGTTTACAATTATTTAGTTGTCTGTTTTTCAGTTTTTCAGTTTTTCAGTTTTTCTTTTTGATGTCGACTGCAAAGGCACAAGAGATAAAAACACAAGCAAAAACTAAAAAAAGAAGCTAAATTGCTTTTTGATATACAAAAATAAACCATAAATAATAATAGCATTATTGAACGTTAATATACAAAATTTATATCCAAGTGTAAAGAAAATGTTTATAAGTATGTTTGTATGTATGTATTTATGTATGTATGTAGTTGGGCATCGTACTTTTAAAGCACTCGCATAAAAAAAAATCCATTAGATTCAAATATTTGTTTTCTTTTTTTTACGAGTACATACATAAAGATAAATGAAAGTATTGTTTACTTTTTAATTTAGTAAAAATAACAAAGTTTATTATAGGCTGACTAAGCATTCGACATTTTCCAAAAACCGGCTTTCCAACAGTTTAAATATCTATTTGATTGAAATCAAAGACGTATGCATTTTTGAAAAAGAAAATAATAAAGATTTATGGGCCGAGCCGTTCAGCGATGTCGAAAGCCATTTAAAATAAGAACACAAACAAATCTTCGAGTTTTATTGTTACAGACATAACGAACGAACGCATTCATTCAGCATCGTGGAACAGACGATAACATTTTTGAAAGAAAAAAGTATTATTCGCTAAAAAAAATCTATTCTTTGAACAAACCAAAGCTCGAAATTCATCTTAAACGTCAATAATAAATCAAGTTTTAGAGTTCATAAGGTTAATTTGAGTTTGGCGTATTTTATCGGAAAAAAAATCTCTGCGAGTCGCGCAGAATAATCACCCATATCGTGTATAAAAAGTGGAATTATTGTTCCCGTGAAATTTTCATTCCTTCTATCAGTCCCAGTGATTATAAAAAGAGGGAAGAAGCTTAAACATTCATTGAAAATCAAACAAATTTAAGCTTAATTATAAGAAATACAAACATTTAAGGTTCCAAATGAATTTTTTTAACTTTAAAGTTGTGTTTTTAAATATTCTAGGTGCAGTGGAAAAGAATTCTTAGTATACCACTGCTGTACACCGCCATAAAATTTACTGTGTGTTCCAACCAATTATTGTTAACAATCATAAACTTTATTTACTAATCTTGTCCTAAAAATTTACGTGATGTAATAATTCAGTTCGCCTGAAGTGAAAAAATTCCCGTCAAAATTATTATTCATGATAAGGGGAATTAAAAAAAGGGAAAAAATTTCTAGGGAAAAGTTATTCACGATTGCAATTTTGTGAAAAAGGGAAATATTTCGAGGGGAAAAATGTTCGCGATAGGGGTGAATATTTTTTTACAATTTTGTTGTTACAATTTTGTTGTTAGCAAGCTATTAAAGCTTAAAAAAAGCATTAAAAAAACAACGTCAAAACAAAAAAAGTTTGTCATAAAACGATTTTAAAGTTTTTAACATACACACAACTTAGTGGAAAAAGAAAATTTTTCTTTTCCATCAAGAGTTTAGTGTAGAAGATGTTCAGCCTTATCAGAAATAAAATTTCACATGGAAATTTTCGAACGTGTGAACAGTTGGTATCATGAATTAAATTTGTGGTAAAAATTTCCGAATGTTTCCATTTTTTAACTCCGAAAAAACATTGCTTGTGAATTTGTTTGCTTTCAAAACAAAAAAAGAAAACTTCATACGATTGCGCAATATTTTGAATTTATGAAGAAAATTATTCACAAAGATTTGTCTGTCGGAAAAGGCGGAAATATGTTTTTTTTTTTAATTTAAATAGAATGGATGATAGGAAATTAAAATCAATAGGAATGAAAAATTTTATTCGGATTTTTGAGTTATGACGTTTTAGCAAATGGGCGATATGTATTTTAAAATTTGACAGAAAAAACTGTTAGCCGACCGCCGATATATTTATCGGCTTTGTCCTCTTTGTATGCATTCTAGGTAGTGTTTTTCATACGAGATTTCCCGGGAAAAAATTACAGGGATAGAAATCCAGGGAAATTTCTCCAGGAAGTGCCGGAATTTTTTCTATGTATTTTATTATGGCAAATTTAATTTGTACGCACATATTTCTTGCTGAGTGTCGTTATTCACTTTATGAATGAAAATTAAACTAAATAATATTTTGTATAGTTACATATGTGAGTATTAGGTGGGACTTCTCGGGAAATTGAAAAATCATTCCCACTTTCTCGGGAAATGAAAAAGAAAGAGAAAAGAAAAACTATAATGTCAACATTAGCGTGTCACATCAAAGCATATTACGTCGAAGCATATCGAACTTGCAAAATTTAAGAATTTAATTTATCTTGAGTTTAAGTAAATTTTAGAATCCTAAATCCCAGAAATCTGAGATATACATACTACAAGTATGTACATATACTTATTTGCATTGCACCACACAACTATGTTAGTTTCAAGATTGTAATTATCACACTAAACGATAACCATAACTATAAAATATAAGAGAAAAATAGGGAGAAGGCAATAAATAACTTACCATTTATACGTTAGCAAACAGTCTCCATGGGAATTTTCGTTAAAGCAGAACTATTATGTACACTGCTGCCTCCTCCACCGTTCATTGTCGTATTAATAACTGAAGTATTTTGTGTTGTTTCACCACCGCACGCCGCCATAGAGGGCAAACCTTGCGATGACGAAGAATGCTGCACACCATTTGTGGTGTTTGTTATTTCTCCGCGAGAACGAGGGCAACAGAAGCGTTTGCAAGCTGCCCACACTTGCGGCTGACAGCCAACCACAAGAAAAATAAATACGCCCTGTAGGGCATTAATGAGATCGGTAACGAACCACCAACATTGAGGACCACCCACAATCCAAGACAAAACATCCACAATCCAGGTTACACCCATGACTACCACTAACTTCAGACATACTTTTCCCAAGGCAGTCTTTTCTGTAGTAGATTTGACATCATCACGCTTCCAAAGCCCACAAGTAAGTTGATGTGTGGTCGATACAAAAAGGATTATGTTGATTGACAATAGTATGCCTATTGGCCCAAAGAAATAGGCAAATATCGATACCCTTTCGCCATTAAACCAACAATTGCTTTCGCCAAATCCCGGCCTTAGAAGCGATGACTCTGGTATAAGATTGACACAAGCTGCTATGGTGGCTATGAGAAGCGGTATTCCCCAGGCATATGCTGAATACAGGCGCAGTCTTATAAGTTCTTGATTACGTTCGAGGGAGCTTGGACGGAAATCCCTGAATGTCCACCAAATATTAAAGCACATTGTGTTTAGCCAGAAAAAGGCAGACAAGAAGAAAAAGTGCATGCAACTCGCCACCAAATTGCAAAGAGTTTCGTGTAGAATCATGGTTTTTGATAGCTGGATCCAGGATAACATAAACTCTGCTACAAAAAGGCAGAACACATAATAAATTTGGCACCTCCAATGCAAGACATGATGTATTGAAGGCATTAAATAACTGGCTACCAAAGTGGCTGCTAGAAACACCACTGAAATGACTAGACCAAAACTTAAAGCTGCATTCTGACGCCTATTGGAATCACTACCTAAATCATCTGCTTCCGAACCAAAGTGATGTAGACAAGCGAATATTTTCAATGAATTGTTTGTGCGCAAATACTCCAAGCAATAATCGCTTGAGGTGAGATTTAGTTTGTGCGTAGGTATTTGTAAATTTCCCGATTCCTTGTGCAATTGAGAACCATCCCAGTCGCCAGCTATAGCAAATGTCGTCGAGCCAGTTTTGCACTTGGGAAAGCCATAAATGGTTTGAAACTCACTTTCATTTAAATGTGACACATTTAATTTTCTCCTATGTCCAGCATCTATATGACATTTTTTCATTTCATCATCATAGGCTCCATGAGGACCACAACACTTTTTAAGTTTAAGTTCAGGTTGATCATCTCTGGATTTTGGAAAGCAAACCAAAGCAGCTTGCTGATCAACACAATAACGTGATGGCGGGAGCGATATAGATTTCTCTGGTAGAAACAGGGAACCATTCGAAAATAATATCATATTGTTATTACCTGTTATCAATTCCAGATCGTCAACCGTACAAGTTACTTCATCCTCCGAAGAATTTGTTACGATTTCGTTAATGTTGCGTGCGCGATTGATTGGAAAAATATTGTCTTCAAAGGTGATAAATTTGGGTGCAGTGCCAGCGGGTTCGTGATGTTTTTTGCGATTTATTAAATATATCATTGGTATCCAGAGTTCGGAACTGCCAGCTACACAGTTTTTTGATTTGTCTAAATATTCCCCAAATGAACAGCATTTATTAAGGACAACACGTGGCGGTGGTCGCCGTTGAGGTGGCGAGTTCGTAGCAGTTGGAGTGGCCATTATTGCTGTTGTAGCCGACAGCGAGTCGACACTTAAGTTCATGCTTGCCTGCGTCAAAATCTGAGCATTTTTTGATACAGTAGCAGCTGCCAAATTGTCATCAGTTAATGCTGGTGGTGTCATTAGAAAAAATAAAGCTGAACAGCCGGGTAAACATTTTAGTTGTATTATAATGATGATGAACATGACAAATAATAAATGATGAGATAATCCTGTTCCTTTAGGTATTCTCATGTTGTAGTTGCTGTGGATTATTTTATTGTTTTTATTGCCACTTTTTATGTACTCACACATTTTGTTTTTGTTGGAATTCAAAAATTCATTCATAATTTGCTTTTATATACTTATGTATGTATGTATGCACGCACATACATACATATGTATGTATGCTTGTATCTGTTTTACTATCACCGATAATAAAAAAACACTTTTGTTTTATTTATGCATATTTCACATCCATTTTTTTCTCTTTTGGGATAACGTTTGCTAAAATAACACAATAGTTGTAGTAATTTATATGAAATTAAATTTTTTTTCTTATTTTACACTCAACGAAATTAGTTTAGCTGAAATTGTGTGGGCATAATGTTGTGGTACTTATATCGCGGAATTCATATGTATGTATGTATGTATGTATGTTTAAGCTTTATGCGTTCTAATTCATAAAAAATATTTTAGGTTTATTACAGGTTTATTTGACAAATTTCCCATAAAAATATGTTTATTAATATGGAAAAAATTATATATCTGTGGTTTCCTTGAATAAACGCGTATGTCTAAAAAACACATATTCAGGAGAGCCGAAATACTGTATTTTTGGAACAAATTAGGTTTAGTGATATTGCTCCAAAAATAATAAAAATTCGGCAAGCCTTAGTTTCCGAGTTATGGGTCTCTGAAGTTCCTGTACAAAATTGTGATTATATGGTGGAATTGGGACAAATCAAGTTTAAAAAAAATGCTACCCGATAGAGAATTAAAAAATATCAAAGTTGTAAGCGAGGCTTAGTTTCCGAGTTATGCGCCTTTGAAATTGTAGTACAAAATTTGCGATTAAATGGTGTATTTTCTAACGAATGTTATCCAATATTGGTATCATTTGAAAGCTTTTTAGGAACTCTTTAAGGAAACACTAAAATAAGTGAACTTTATTTGCAGGTGGTTAAGCAATGTCTATATGCATTTCATTGTTTTAACAAATCGTCAGTAGACTTCAACCACACATTTTGAATAGTCACAAACTTCTTATCTCATGCACAGACATCAATTAATTAATAATTAATGAATTTCACTTATAATATAATTATGACAATATGTCGAATAATAAATAAATTTCTTTAAACACTAAAATTTTTAAAAAACTCATTCTCTTTTAGTTCATAACTATACTAAAAAGCACTAAGACAATATTTACATAAGGGTCCATCTATCATTATCTTTTAGAATTATGTATTATAAAATGGAATTCGGTTTGTATTTGCTAACACCTGCTTTTCCTGCTTAATAAAGTTTTTCTGCACTGTCGGTCTTTGGCCGGGCTTAATGATTTTCTCCACCATGGTGTTTCCCGACACGGCGCAGCCTAATAAAGATTTTCTGCCTGGCTATTGACGACATTCATTGCAAAATACTACGTATAATCAAAATTTCATACTAGAACTTCAAAGGCCCATATTATTTTTTTATTTTCTGATTTTCTATCGGATACTGAATTTTTATTATTTTTGGAGCTATGTCACTAAACTTAATTTAAGCCGTCTTTTTAATACTACGGACTGACTCTGTGTGATTTTTTTCAAACTTTTTTTGGACAGTCATGTAAACATACATATGTACATATGTAGCAAGAAGTTTGTGTGAAAATTTCAGGCAAAAATTCCCTAAGATCCTAAAGAATAATTTAAAAAAAAACAATGTGCCAAGGACACTAAAAGTGGGTGCAGAAAAAAACGTACATATGTATGTCGATAATTGCTGTTTACATTGAACTAATTCAATCACACAAAATTGTTTTACCTGAAAAGTTCTTGCGCACAAGTCACTTTAAGTTTTTATTAACTGAACAATAACCAAACAATATTTCGAAAATGTGTTCAAAAGTAACAGGGCATGTGGCTATGTGCTTTTTTTTTAACGGCAATAAATTGCTATCACGCAAATTAAGTCGATTTAATGCATTAGAGCTGAAAAATATTTGAATGAATTAAGAAGTTGCCTTGTTTTTAGAAAAAAAAAAATTCGGAATTGGTCCATTTTATTAGCGAAATTTTTGGTCTATGTAAAAGAGCATATATGTACATAATGTAATTTGGCATCAATAACTCAAAATCGACAAAAATGGGCAAATTAAAGAAATTAAAGAAATAACCCGGCTATATTAAAAAAGATAAATTAAAGCTGGAATTTTAAAAACTTTTGCAATATCGAAACGTTAACTTATGAATCAATTTAATGTTCCTTCTTGAATTCATTTAAATAGTTTTTAGTTTAAAAAAAATCCTTAAGCCCGGCCGATGGCCAGCAGTAAAGGAAAACGTTATTAGCCTGGAAAACTTTGCAAGGAGAAAATCCTTATTAATTTATCCTTATTTGGCTTAGTGCACTTTAGTGTAGTTGTGAAGTAAAAGAAAACAAATTTAGTGGGTTAACGAATTTATTAAAAATTTTAGTACTTCTAAAATGCTTTCAAATGATGCCAATATTAACTAACATATGTTGAAAAATAACCATATATTTTCATTTAATTTTTTTTTCTTATTTTTCAATTCTCTATTGGATAACATTTTTGAATTTATCGAATACAAGTCCGCATATCCTGAAGGAGACAAATATTTGCGAATACAAACATTCATTACCATCACTAATATATATATGTTCATACAAACATACACACATATGCATGTACATACCTATGTATATTTAAAAAAATCTCACACAGCTTGCCTTAAACAATTTTCATGGAGTGTAAAATGCATTATTTGAAGAGGTATTTATTTTTCTTTTAAATTTCTTTTTATATTTTTGCCTTTACTTTTTTACGTTTCTTGTTTGAATTTTAGTAAAGCTTCACCATTTTACTTCAAATTCCATTGTTTTGCAAGTGTTTCACTATTCATGTATTTCTTAAATTTTTACATATACAATTTTTCATATTATTGTGTACTTCTTCACATTGTTGTAGTTGTTGTATTACTCGTTTTAAACTTCAATTGCACTCTCTTTTTTGTTTTTCTTTACTTGAATTGTTTTTTTTTTAATTGTGGTTGTTATTTTACACATATACACATAAACACACATTCTTTTCATATTATGCCTTTTAATTTTTTATTTGACTTTGCCATAAACTAGACAATTTTAATGAAACACCATCTTTATTCAATTCATTTGTAAAATTCTTTAAAAGATAAAATACACCAGCTTGCAGAAAAAAAAAATCTTATTGAAAATTAAACAATATACTAGAGAGTTTACTTATGTATGTATGTAAAATAAATTAAAAGAATATGTTTGTTTAACACAAAAACCGACCGTATTAATTTTTTATTTACGTAAAAGCGATGCAATTTGCTCCTCGTCGTTTGTGCTCAAATAGTAAATTACTTCTGTTTTCTCTTAAGTGTTAAAAATGTTTAGCAAGCTGTTAGTTAGTGTGCACAGTTGCATAGCAAGGTAGCAGATACAAAATATTCATAGAGAGTAATTTGTTTACACTCAGTGTGACAGTGATGGAACAGTTGATACGATCGTACATTTTGCGGTACTATTTGATTTATAGCGAATTTTTGACTTGCTGATTATATATTAATTATTTTTAAGTTCTATTTATATACGAAATTATGTTTTTGAGTGCATATTTAAGTAGTATATAAATAATACTTAAATGCCCAGCCTTGTGTATTTATACTATATTCACACTTATGTGCTTAAACGTATTTAAGGCAAGTGTTCTGAAAAACTAAACACCAGCGATGCCAAATTAGTGCTTTTGGCACTATTATTAGTGCTTTTTGAAGACTCAAAACGCCAAATTCTGAGCGTTAGTGCCAAACTAACGCTAAGCACTAAAGCCCCGTTCACACTATTATACAAGTATTAATACTTTCATCACATTTTACGATACAAAAATCTAAATACATTCGTTGCGACTGTCAAAAAATCTAACGTAAAATCACATATTGTGTTCAGACCATCACACTTCAAATAAAATGTGTAATACAAGCAGAAAACAAAACAGCTGTACAATGAAAATGTCTGTGCTTTTCATTGACTAGCGGCGTCAAAGCGGTTTCATGTAGGACGGGACGTGCCGGCACTTGAAAAAATTCAGCAGTTAAAAATATTCTATGTAAATAACAGAAAAAATTTAAGAAAAGATATTACAAAAACGTTAAAAAATTACGTCAACGAAATATACTTCCATACGATTCACATATTCAAAATTTTGGGCCTAATGAAAAGTATTATCGTTTAGAAAATTTTCTAAAAACGAAAAAGTCTTATGGGATGTCAAAATTTGTATCGTATTATTTGCCACTTTGATGACATTTTGCGTTCAGACTATCACACTTGCACGTATTATTTGAATTTTTGACAAGTATAAATACAAAGTATAATAGTCTGAACATATATATATATAAATATATGTACGTATTTCTTCAAATTACTTTAATAACAACTTGGTTTATTAATTTTTTCAGTGTTAAGCATACCTTTTTCTGACATATTTCATAAAAGATGTTGATACTATTGCCGATATATAGGATAGCTTAGAAAATATTAAACATTTTTAAATGTTATTAAAATTCTCGTTTTTCACGTTGATGTTTTTTACGCTAAACACATTCGTTGAAATTAGGTCTGTTTCTTTACTTTTTGGGTAAAGTTCGGTAAAATGAGAGCAAGCTATAATATCTCTCAATAATATACAAAAATGCACAAAAGTACGGGAACGTAAAAAACTAAAATTTTAACAGGAAAGGAAATGTCAATGCATGTATGTATGCATATACATACGTATACTCATAGCTAAACACATACTTATATATGTGGATACAGGTACTTATTTACTTACATGATTCAGCATATGTATATAAAAGGTTTTTTGTCTTAATTTCATATAAAAACTTATAAAACTTTGTTCGCCAGTAGATTTTAAATATATTTTCCTAATTTTTTCCATTTTTCTAGTGTTTGGAAAAATGTATTTTTTTTGTTATTGTTTATTTTTGAAACAGCTGACTGATTTTCTGTATGCCCAAACTAGCACGAAGAAAAAGTATGGGCTGTTTCCTGCAAGAAAAAGAAGAACATTATTCGCACAAAACTTCTCTCTTTTACACAATTTTCGAGTACGGGAACGCTTTTCGTGAAAATTGGGATCCCGCGGGTTTACGGTTGACTTTCTGTCAGTAAATTATTGTGTTTGTAAGAAATTCCGAAGAATTATGTGTTTTATTATTAAACAACAAATGTTGTTGTAAATAATTTAATATTTTTAAGCAATTAATTGTGTAACAAATAATTTTTTCTCGTCTCGCCATTTAAGAACAACTTAAGGATGCCAGAGTTACGCAGTGAACATACTCCATTTACGTGTTTAAATCTAAAACACGTCAATTGAGATGTTTAACTAATCAAGTCAATGTATAGCAAAACATCTCAAAATGAAACGTTAAACACGTAAGTTTGAACATAGTATAACTTTGAATCGAAATCAGTTATGTACTCCAAAAGGCAAAAAAATAATCAGTTTGAAATATATTTATTTATTTATCCACATGCTCCACATTCAACAAATTTTAAAAAAATTAACTTTGTTCACCACAACTTTTTCAATATCTCTGAAACTATGGAATACAGTGCATAGCAAAGTAATTTTGAACTTTTTGTTCATTAACTATATTAATAAATATCATACAACCGTATAAAATATTACTTAAGAAATAATATTGAGTTTCTCTAGTAAGAAAACTTGTGGAATATCTTTTAGCAAAAGTTAAATTTATTTTTAGAATAAAAGTTCTTGTTAATAAGTCCTAGTTTACACTATGCAAGTCTTATTGCTAAGCTGATTAGTTTGTTAGGAGAGAGAGACGAGGGGAAAAGAAACGTTACTGTTCCCCTCGTTTCTCTCTCCATCAAACTAATCAGCTTAGCAATAAGACTTGCATAACGTAAATATGGACTAAAATTGATTACAAACATTTTTATTCTTAGGGTCAAAAAAGTACTTTACATATTTTGTGTACTGATATGGAAAACCTATTTCCCATCACTAATTCGAATGAGGGAGATAGGAAATAGAGAGTACTAAGCTGAGATCAGGGATGCCAAAAGCACGAATTTTCTTTAAAAAAAATACCAAAATATACCATTTTGGTTTTTTCTGTTGCATTTTGAAAGCAGGTCGCACACTTTGCAACAATTGGTACAACTCGTGTGTGATTTAAACCAGTGACTCTCAGCCTTTTTTTTTTGCGGCACACTTTTAACGATTTCAAAATTTTGGAGGCACACATAGAAAAAGATAAATTAAAAAATTTTTTAGTTACCTTCATCACACTGCGTGAAATAGTTTACAATGACATGGCTGTACGTGGTGTGAAATGCCTTGGATGTTCCTCACAAAGGATCTGAAATTAGAAAAGGTCCAGCACATACAGATTTTGAGTTATATTAAAAAAAACGGAAAAATGTAAAAATTAATAAATAAAATATTGTAATTTACATATGGGTGATTCCAAATGTAAAAGCATTTTAAGTTTTGGAAATTTTTTGACCGAAATACGTGACTGTAAAAAAACTACTTGTTTTGCTGAGGATTTTTTAAGCGATTATTTAAAGTAATATTTACTATTTTTTATAATTTACAAATTTTCTACTAACAATTACCTTACGCATTAGCACAAAAGAAGGAGAACGGAGTTATAATAACGGAACTTTTTGCGTTGGTTTTCACTTATTCCTCAATGTCGCATCCGTCGCATAAAATCAATATTTATTAATTTTTTTGCAGTAAATAAGCATTTGTTACTGTTTAATTTCTTTTGAATTAAAGTTCAATCAATATTAGCAAAGTTACTGCGTTTAGTTCTCTTGAAAAAAATTCTTTCTTTCCACATTCGCAACAAAAATTCTTCATAAAATATCGCTGAATTATATATATAAGTGCACAAAGATAACTTTTATTTTTGTCGCGTCAGTTTCTCTCTGACATTTGCTTATATATGTACATATATAATTGATATTACCCAACATTTTTTTCTTAAATATACTACTCCTTCATTGCTTTAAAATACTTAAGATATATATTGGATTTTTCTATTCCTTTCTTATTTTTTGCTCAACTAAAGGTGTACGAATGTCACGTCCGTCGCCTGGGAATTGCCCATATGTGTGAATTTATTAAAATTAGACCTCAAATCACAAAATATTTTTGGGTATTCGTATCGGGGATAATATTTTCATTCTTTTGTTTTATAGTTTGCGTCGGAATGCACTTTTTCAGTTGTGTTTGAATTGTGTTTAAATTTAGCACTTGGCATACCACAAAAAAATGGATATACTAATGATTAAATTCATTAGATAGTTCCTAAGATATACTTATGTATGTATGAAAAACAACTTTAATTTTTAAACGATATATCGCTTATTTGCTTCAATAGTCTCACAACTCAAAAAACTAGTTTTACAGAAAACGCGCTTAAAGTTTTTTTTATATGAAATTGTCACACAAGATAAAATGCCGAATTATTCTGCATTATTAACTCAAAAAATGCTTCATTTGAGTTATGACACTAATGTAATTTGATATATACTTTAAAAAAAAAATAAAGTGCAAAAATTCTAATGATACAGTTTTATACTGTTTAGTGTGGAAAATCATATGAACATGACGAGAAGTAGTTTTTAGTTTTAATCCCGATTCGACTTTTTTGCTGTACAAATATTACACCAGATAAATTGCTTGCAACATTTATAAAGGCATTGGCATAGGTATTAACTAATTTTTTTTTTAATGTTACCAGTACTTCGTTGCAATATTATTATAAATAACAAAAATTACAAATTTTAAAAACCCCCGACACATCGTCGGTTGGTTATTGATTTGCTGCAAACATAATGTATTTTGAATATACTGTGCCGCAAACCAATAACCAACCGACGATATCTAGAAAATATGTGATATCTTCTAATCGGCTGGATCGATTTTCTTTAAACAGCCGTTTGGTCGGTACGTGGGCTCGTACATACATACTATTACATATACACACACTACAAACTTATAACACCCCTTTTTTCATGGGCGGTTAAAAATGAAAAGGTAAATAAAAATATATTAAACATTTAATTTGCACTACAAATACAAAAGTGAACTCTTTCTCTTTCTTTTCTTGAATCCACTAATTTCGAACCAATCGGAAGATGACGGCAACTCTACCAGTGATATTCGAGTTTTTGTTTACTGCAATAAATTAATTTTTGTATGGACGGGCATATTATTTCAGAAATGTTTAACTAATTTAGGTTTTTTTTTAATAGGTATGCAATTAAATAAATAAACGATCGCTTGCCTTCATCTGTGAATGCATTTTTATTGATTTATACCGTTATTCATTAAAAATATGTATGTACATATGTATGTATGTATGCACATATGTACATATGTATGTATGTATGTATAATTCATTTTACATATGGATTACAATTGCATGCGTGTGATTTGTAGTCAAGTGACATCTTTTATTCATATGGAATTGTTAATAAATTTGACCTTGAACTGGGCTAAAATGTATTTCATTGTTAAGAATATATACATACACACATACATACATATGTATGTATGTATTGATGTGGAGAATACACTGATATTTCAACATAAAATATAACACCTGTTTCAGTTAAACTCAGATGTAAAATACTGGCCGAGTGAAAACAGGACATGTTTTTTTTAGATACGATGTGTCAAATTTTTTACTGCAAAATTTAAAACAAGGCGCGTGAAAGGTTTAAAATTTTTCTTCTGAAAAAGTGATGTGACAAAATTTCATTTCATCTACATTTTCATTTCAAAACAACGTCATAACTCAAAAAGTGGGATGTTCGAGTTAATGATGCAGAATTAATGCCCATATTGTTATTCATATTTTGTAAAAATTTCATAAAAATATCTTGTACTCAAAAATTAAATTTTCTTTTTCCATTAAGTTGTTTGTAAATGGAAAAATTTAAACCCGTTTTCTGGCAAACTACTTTTTTAGTGTCTGTACACCAAAGGCGAAGAAGACCCTATTGTTTTCGGTACGATGTCCGTCTGTCTGTCTGTCACAGACTGCTTTCTCGAGAATCGTAAGAGCTACGAACCTGAAATTATCACAGATTATGTAAAACTTTGGCCGCTACAACCACAAATACATACATATATTACTGTTAAAAATGTTGAAATCCTATATAATATGCAGTGAAAAAAGTGCCTAAGTCGAGATAAGCTGATTTTGAGTTAATGGTACCTCCTTAATCTGCATATTTGAAAGTACCCCTGGCAAAAATCTCAATTAATTTGTATGATTTTTTAGGAAATTATAGCACTATGACTTGCGACTTATCTTTTTTAGACTTCTAATCTCATTTGGAATAATAGCTTAATTTAAGTTATACTTTGGTATATTTCAACTTAAATGTATTACTTATAGTGTGTAGAACGATGTTTGCTTAATAAAAAGTTTCCCAATTTAACTGCAAAAGAAATACCTACATTTCTGAAAATCGACTTGAACGCTTAAAAGTGCTCTCTTGTAAAACAGTCAAATCTGACTTAAGCATTTTTTCCTTATTGCCACAGAATTATATACATATGTATGTATATATACTTGAAATTTTCAAAGTTATTGTATTTTTCTGCAGACTACATCAATTAACACTGAAATTTAAAAAAATAAAATTAAAGGGTGTTCTATCACTTTTTGTAATTTTGACAACTTGTTGTAATCTTGAAATTTTCAAAAATGCTAAAACTAAAAATTCCCAAATATAAAAAACCCCAAAAATAAAAACAATCGAAAAAATCTAACTAAAAGACTAAAGAAGAAAAGCACCAAAACTAAAAAAATCTCCAAAAACCGAAAAAAATTTCATATTTTTTCAAAGAAAACTAAACTTTTTTTACTTCTTTATATATTTGTATAGGACGTCAGCAGCTTTACATTAGGTACCATTTTAAGCAAAATCGAGTAACATTGTTCTGAAATATAAGCTTAATTGCTTGCTGTCGCACGCGACAAAAAAGTGAACTTTCTCGTGGAAATGCCCATAGTGTCCGTAAGGATCCCTTCGTGTGTGAGCCAAAGTCTCACTTAACTGAATTTATTTGAGTTCTGACGCCTTTTTAGTAAATTAGCTATGTGTACATAACGTCTGTTTCTGTACTCTGCATTGAGATCCCGCGGAATTTTAGAGTAACAAAAATAATTTAAAAGAAACACAGGAAAAACAATTGCGGCATTCAAACGGCAGTCGTGAAGGTCATATTGTCACAAAGTTTTAAATTATTTTAGTGCACATAATTGTTTATGCTTTTGTTTTTTCATTCAAACAAAAATTTTAAAACATGAGAATATCACCTTTATGACTACCGTTTGAATCGCCCCATTATTTTAACTTTAACTAATTACATACATTACATGATATAAGAAAAATTTCGAGAGAAATATGAGAATTTGGATGGGCTGCAGGTATATTTGGCAGCACCACCACTATAATTTGCACTATTATTCACTATATATTGCATTCTTATCAGTTAGAGAATTAGTTGAATTAGAGAATTAGTTAAAAATGTTATGTTTAAAGTTTAGATTTAAGAAAAACTAAAATTTCTGCATGGCAAGTTAATAAAAAAATCTATTTAAAACATTTCTTACAACAAGTTTAATAAAAAAAATAGATAATCAAAGTCTAACATGCCTCAAAAATGAGAAACGATTTGATTTAAATAAATAAATAAAAGATAATCAAATACATTAAAAATAATTCATCAGCCAAATGGAAAATCTAAAACAAACAAATACACTTGCGTGAGTGCATTAGGGTGGTACTTCCTTGAAGATTTACCAGCTGCTTTGATCCTGTAGATAAGAGAATGTTAAAATTCTTCCCTGAGAATACTACAATATTCCAATATTCCCTCGACAAAGATGACGTCACAGCATAAAATATCAAATCGAACATCCATTCGTCAACTAGAAAATGGATTATAACTTTAAAACGTCTGGACCGATTTTCTTAAAACATAGGTTAGCACATTTTAGATCAAATCAGCATTGATACATTATTTCTACCAGATCATTTATTTATCATTATCAATATTGAAGAGTTTTGCTGCTCATTAACAAACTTGTTGAATTGAGCAACCCTGTTTACTGCCGTCAGTGAGCCGACCATCTGTAATAAGTCATCATGTAAGCATAAATCAAAGCGAATTCATAGTCAACTGCTCTCATTTTATCAGAGTACAGCTTTCAGGTTAGGTTAGGAAGGGTGGTGCTGCAACATACCTCCAATCGGAGAACCAGCTGGGTCCAATGCGATTCGGTTCTGTTAGTACCCGTTAATGAAGGTACCCGCATGATGAAGGTCCTGATATTGTCTAGTTTACAATTTGCGATATCACTAATGCTCCCATCGAAACGTCTGCTCAGCCATCTAACGTTATGGTTTTGCAGCTTAAGGCAATGGCAGATAATATGCTTAATGGTTTCTGGTTCTTTTTCGTCCTCACACATCCTACAGAAATCTGGAGTGCCAGTTTACCAAATGCTGGCCCTTCCTCTGACCGAGTAGTGCTATTCACATCCATTAGCACTTTGGATCTTCCCTAATCAAGTTTTTGCCACATAGCCTTCGATAGTCAACAATCCTCCCAACTTCCCCATGAACGGTTGGTTCTGCTCACTATACAATTATACTGAGTTCCCTATACTAATAATCCAATGGTAATTTAATCGACCTGTCACACATTCCCTCATCTAACACCGACCCTATTCTTGCCAGCTAATATACAATTTCATTTCTCTCAACAATTTTGTGGCCAGGGACCCAACATCGTCTGACACTATATTTGTCCATAAGCAATTTGAGGGCTCTTTTGCAGTCACTAACTTTAAAGCTTTTAGCGCTGCCTGATTGTCGATGTAGAAGGTTACCTCCTCGCCTTCAGCCACATTTTTAGCCACAAGCTCCCTGGCCCTGAGAATCGCTTAGATCTCAACTTTGAAAACGCCATTCATTTGGCAGTCTGAAAGAACATGAATGTTTATTCCCAAGCTATAGACACCACTCCCTGTGCCTTTCCCCATTTTCGACCTGTCTGTTAAAACCGCATTACCCTTATATAGCTTATCAGATTTGACACAAGAGTCCCTATCCGGAATTACCAGTGTGGGTGTTCTACTAAAATCAATTTCAACGACTTTATAGTCCGTGAACCCAGGGGTTACAGAGCTCCGATCACTAAATTGATCTCGTTTAAGATTGAAAGAAAGTGCTTTCGAATTTGTATGTTAATTGCATTTTTTTTCCTTTCGAATTACAGAGTAGAACCCCTGTTTAAACGAGTCGCCGTTTTCCCCACAAAGTCCTCTATAAAAAGTAGGTGAAGAATGACATCCAAGGCACCCTGAGGTGAGCACCTGTGATGCCCAGGGGGGCACACACTGAACCTTAGCAAGCAATATCATATGACTCTCATTCCTCAACCCCTCTCACCATACCGCGCAACACAGCCATAGGAATTAACCAGTCTGACAAACGATTTTTATAGTTGTTAGTTTTTTCTTGAGTTTCATTAGAAATTAAAATGCGTTAACCTTGAATTCGCCTAAAAAATTCTTTGAATTTTTTCATTACACACTAAATTACATTTCTTAGTTCATGGTCTATTAAGAAGGACCGCCCTAATGTTTAGACATTAATATACAAAATATGTATCTTTAATTAGAAAAATATTATCATAAATCTTTTCATTATTTTTTTTCTTCCACAAGTATATATCTGTCTACAACATGAAAAGAAAAAATATATCATCAGCTGAAATGCAAAACCACGTAACTAACAAAAAATAATTCAAAATCGAATTAATTATTGGGTATTACATCGGAACACATTTCCTTAAAGAATTGCAAAGCTTTATCACAAAAATAAGAGGAATTAAAAATTAAAATTAAAAAACTTTAATAATTTTGTCATATAAAATTGAAAAAAGTGTAGTTACGTGATTTTGCATTTCAGCTGACGATGTATGTATTTAAGTATGTATGTATGTATACATATTGTGTTTCTAAAAGAATAAATTAGATGCAAAAAATAGAGAAAAAATAATAAAATACAATTTCGATTTTCAATCATGATTTAGCATCGACGTCATCATTATTATCTTCATCATCGTCAGCATGATAAAGACAATAAATAAATATCATTTTCTTATCCAAAATAAACATTAATTTTTATCAATTGAAATCTTAAATAAATAAAAGAAAAATAATATGTACATTAATTATTTTCTTTTCGAATAAAGACGCAAAAAGGCAAAGAAAGAAATCATGACCAAACTTTAATTTTTTTATTCCTCATGATTAAGTACAGTCAAATTGAATAATTTATTTCCGTTTGTGCTTTTAATTAATACTTAAGATTTTCAAGTGATCGCAAACATCAAGAGATTTACAAGAATAATGAACGAAGGAACACATTTCACCACAAACATTTTTCATCTTAAGAAAAAATATGCATTTGCGAATTATAAAGAAAAGTACATTTTTTATTGAATTAAAAATAAACAAAATTTAACATTCGCTTCTTCAAAACTTAAGCAATTTTCTATAAAAACACACATATTGCTTTTACGTACGTACATATATGTTTTCCATAAATTAAGGGCAAATTACCATTGATTTATGGTTTTTATGTGTGAGCAAACTTTTCATTGGAACGAAATTTTTCTTAATAAAAATTATATTGTTTTGTGGAAAGAAGGAAACATTTATTTTGTACATCATTTGACCGTGAAATTTAAATGAAATGCACTTTCTTGTTATTATGACTAATATGCAAGTTGTATTATTACTTTCTCAAATTAAAAATTCTGATTATTCATAAAGCTAGTAGCCTAGTAGGACTCACTATCCTAGACAATCGCAAGACTTTTGAGAAAATACAACCCTGGTATGACGGAGTTCATGAAAATTTCCAAAACATGTGATTGTGTAGCCTTAAGTTGGAGTAAAATTTTAAGTTACGATCAGTTATAAGCAGGGCAAAAATAAATTTTTTTTTTAAATACATATGTGACCTGCTCCACGAAAACGGGACCTCTGCGCCGAAAAAATTTTTTTTACTTTTTGAGTGATTCTTATAGGAAAAAAACGCTCTTTCAAATGCCGCAAACCGCAAGTTTATATGTCTTTTAGTTTTTTTACAAATCACCTGTAAAGATAAACATAATAATGCTTTTCACCTTTGTCTGATTTTTTTAAACGCGTTTTTCTCAATAACTTCTTTTCGGCGCAGAGGTCCCTTTTCGTGGAGCAGGTCACATATGTAAATATTTTTAATTTGGTAATTTTTTTTAGGATGCATGCTCATCAATATGTTCTTTTAGTCCATATAAAAATTAAAAAATGGTAGAAAACTAGGAAAAATTGTGTTTTTAGGTACTTTTAACCAAATTTTAAATCTTAATTATTTTTTAAACAAGAGCTAATCTTAAAAAAATCGGCTAGCACCACTGGATTCAAGTTTACCCGCCGGGTCCCTCGCTTATTATCTATTCAAATCATCAAATTTTAAGTAATTTGGTTTATAGTTGCATATTTTTGCATATTTTGGTGGGAAGTGCATATTTGTATTTTTTTTTTTTAAAGAGAAGTAACACTCAGTTAATGAACGCCTACTGCTGTTACTAGGTGTTATCTTCTTAAGGATAGGGATAGTGATAGAGAAGACAGGAAGAGATAGAGGAAAGCTGCATTCTTTTACAACTCTGCTTTTTTTGCACGTTTTTACTAATGCAGTGTTGCAGCGCCACTGGTGTCAATGAGGCGTATTAAATTTTTTAAACTGTGTTTCGTAGCCATTTTATTGGTTATTTTACTTCGCCGATGATTCTACAACACAATACCGACGAAGGAGGCCGGCTCTGCTGAAGCCGGAGTAGTTCAGTGACCAGTGTCTATGCATTCATCACTTGAACATTCCGACACAACTGATACAAATGGACACTAATGCACATCAGAAAAATGCGTCGTGTTATTATTTAATAACTGTCGGAGACCGGGCTCGAACCCAGCACCTTAGAATTTGTAGTCAACGTGCTAACTACTTCAGCAAATAAAGGCATATTTTGCAGTTTTAACAATTTTTTAATGCATATTTGAAAATTAAAAAAAATAAAATTTACAATTAAATTCTATATAGAATGCGTTGACCTTTTTTACATTCAAATCCAAATTCCACTGAAGAAAGTATTAGAAAGGTTTGCAATGTACGAGAAAAAAGTCAAATGCAGAGGAAATAAAAATAGTTTAAGAATAGAGAAAAACATTGGCTATTACATCGCTTATTTACTCAAATATCGTCATAACTCAAAAAAAAAAAATTGAATTTTGGAGTTAATGATGCAGAATTAATCCTCATGTCGTTATTCATATTGGGTAAAAATTTCTTGCAAATATCTTGTTTACTCAGCTCTTCAAAGCAAAATAATTTTTTTTTCTTCTATTATTATTGTTGAAGCAAATTTTTATTAATGGTTCTTGAAGCAACGAAAACATATTTGTGCAATTACTAGATCAATTTCGAAATCAAGAGCTTACCACGTATTCGACACATTGCACCCTCGAAAACAATTTTATGAAAAGTGAAACGCCAGATGTAACATCATTCATTAATAATTTACGAGCAAAATTTTATCAAATGGACATATCCGAGTCGAAACTAAGCAACACAGATAAATCTGGGCTATTTCATCGTCCTTTATCGGATAAAACATTTGTCACAGCAAGTGAAAAGAAAAATCTATGTTTATTATTGCATTTTTTTTTTAACTTTGCAAGCCGTAGAGAAAAGTTAATAGTTCGAAAAAGTTAATTACCCTTGGGAAATTTCGGTGAGTGTCCGGTTATTAGAGAGGTACATATTCCTTTATTTTAATTACGATCTACAAAACTTGTCCGGTTATTAGAAGGGTCGGTTACGGGAGGTTTCACTGTATGAGTGAAAAAATTAGCAACATGTATAAAAGTTATAATTAAACTTTTTATGAATACAAAGCTTTCTTTGGTGTCATCTGCAAAAATGTTATTATTTTTGCACCAGTTCATTAATTTTACTCCACCCTTTATAAAGGTTAATGTTACTCGTCTTGGGAGAGACAAACGTAAATCAGCTTTGGAGTTTTCCGATGCGCTTGTAAAATTGAAAAACTTGAAGCATGAAAGCATGTGAATTGAATTGAATTGAAAATCATATTTTATAGTAAATTAGTCACCTTAATAATTTTATTTATGCATATTAAATTTTCGCAAACATTGTTCATGAAATTGTTTTAAGATTTACTTACACACACATACAATGTATGTACATACCCTGCAGAAAACATGGGGTTAAGTGTCCCCAAGTCACCACTTTTGTCGACTATTTTGGTGACATTGTCAACAGAGCGTCTATTAATAATGGTTTTAATGCGTGGAAAACATTTTTCCAGATACACACAACTATGTTTCTTCTTAATGTTTTATTGGTTTGTTGA
The DNA here is from genome assembly GCA_936439885.1 of Nowickia ferox. NCBI lineage: Eukaryota > Metazoa > Arthropoda > Insecta > Diptera > Tachinidae > Nowickia > Nowickia ferox. The sequence goes on along the minus strand of OW387025.1, from coordinate 88,002,536 downwards.
AAATAAACATGACGTCAAGCAAAATTTAAGTGTTTATAAAAATTATCTTACGAAATAGAATTATAAGTATAATATATATAAATGTATTTAACAATAATTAAAAACATAATACACAAAAAAAAATAATAAAATAACAATCAATATTGTATAAAAGTATAAAATGTGAAAATTGAAGTTTTAAGTGAAAGGTGCCAATTATGAAAATTTTGACCCTGTGGAAGATTTTGTGCCATCAGGTAAGGATTTGTCACATTTTAAGATCCATACGTAAGTGTTTGACTTTACTAATTCAGCGAAACATACAATTTTTAATTTTAATATACATATGTATGTACTCGTATGTATTTAATAGAAATTACAAACAATTTCTTGCAGGTGGTAACAGTGTCTATAGTGAATCAGTACAGTTTTACTACGGACATCGAGCGAGGGAATATCGATATTGTAGACTAGAGCCCCTAAAATTTACTAGTGAATCTTTGGAGCCAATGTCTCCATGTGGTCCCAAAAAAACTACTTAGTCAGTAGTGCTACAGTCTAGTGGTGGATTTTCAATGACAAGCTAATGTTAAATGTCAATAGGCGATTACATTGGCTGGGGTACACCTCGTCAGTAGTGCTACTGACAATGTCACTAGTAAATCACTACATTTTCACTATTAGCAATTTTCTGCAGGGTAGGGTGTTTTTTTAGAGGTATAGAACTTCGAATTGAAATAAAACACAAGAAAATCGTTTTAATGTCCATCAATTTGGCTTTATTGTATCCTTCCATTTATGCCATTAACGTTTAAATATGATTTCGGGCATGTGGCCGCCGCGGCTGGCTCGAATAAAGCCAATTCTACAGGTCCAATTTTCAACCACTTTTTCGAGCATATGGGGCCGTATGTTGGCAATAACGCCACGAATGTTGGCTTCCAAGTCCCCTAACGTTTCTGGTTTGTTGGCGTAGACGAGCGACTTCACATATCCCCAAAGAAAATAATCCAATGGTGTCAAATCACACGATCTTGGTGGCCAATCCATGGTTAACCGAATTAATTGCTCTGATGGACGATTATGTCGACCATAAAATGGACGGAGCTTGCGGAAAACTTCGCGAACTGAACCATTATTTTCGAAATAAATTTGCAGGATTTGCAAGCGTTGTTCTTTTGTCAACCTGTTCATGATGAAATGGCAAACCAAACTAAATATTAATCACTTGACAGCTGACAAAATGGCCGCCAGTTAAAAAAGTGATGCCAACTTAAAGTTCTATACCTCAATAAAAAACACCCTATACATACATATGAAGATATACATATGTACACACATATGTAGATATACATACGAGGACTGATCAAAAAATAACCGTTATTTTCAAATTTCGTGAGTTACGTATGTTCGATTTTCGCATTTTTTTTCTGTTATGTTGGTACACATGTCTGTTATATATGTTGGCAATATCAGCCATTTTGGATTGTCAGTTTGTTTTTGACAGATAAAAAGGTTGATCGTGTTTTGGTGTGCTCTACGATTTTTTACTATTCGAAAAAATGGATCAAAGAAACTAAACTAAACATTTAAAATTGGTTCACTTAAAAATCATCATGGGCACGTGACAAATATATGTTCACTTGGCAATCACAGTTTCATATACTGGAAAGTAAATCAACTGTAGAATGCAAAAACAATGTAACATAATATCCACTACGTTAATACTTACATGTATGTACCGACGGTACATTGAATAAGTAAAAATAATGAATGTGATGATCGTAAAAGATAAGCAAGAATAGTTAAATATACTTAGGTAGAGTGACATAACTTCGTGCTAACCTGAATAGAAAAATGAAAAAACGGATAAAACAGAAAATGAATAGTGATACTTACAAATGTGTTTGCCAAAGGTAAATCAGTAATTGTATACACAATATTTCTCATATTCCATTTCATTGAAAATTTGCGTTAAATAGCTGATGTTAATAACAATCTCTACCCCAGTAGATAGACTTGGGTGCTGATGAAGTGCGTTGCTGCACAGAAAAATATCGGTATTTCCCCCAGCTTATAGTCTAATTTAATTTTTCTTCTCTTCTTTAGAAACTCACATTAATTAATAAAAATATTTCATTCAATAAGAATTGAAATTACTGAACTTAAGCCCGACTAAGAAATTATTTCTGATTGAAACTGTATTAAGTTTTGTGTAAAAAATTAAATTAAATGCGCAAGGACGTTTGAAATGTTGACTGTGGCGTTTGGCGTATAACCGGTTTAAGGAAGGCCGAGAAGACGTCAATGGCGATGCTCGTCCTGGTCGTCAAGTTCGGTCAAATGTGAAGGTTTTGCTCACTGTTTTCTTCGACTGCAATGGCGTGGTGCATCATGAATTCTTGCCATATGGTCGTACGGTCAATAAGGAATACTACCTTGAAGTTATGCGCCGTTTGCGCTAAGCAATTCGTCAGAAACGCACAGAATTGTGGAAAAAACAATCATGGATTTTGCACCATGATAACGCACCAGCTCACACATCGATGCTTGTGCGTGAGTTTTTGGCCAAAAACAACCGGACGTGGCCCCCGCTGACTTTTTACTCTTCCCAAAACTGAAGACACCGATGAAAGGAAAGCGTTTTGCTACGATTGAGGAGATAAAAGAAAAATCGAAACAGGAGCTGTTGGCGATACCAAAAAGCGCGTTTCAGAAGTGTTTCGAGGATTGGAAAAAACGCTGGCATAAGTGTATTATATCTGAGGGGGATTACTTTGAAGAGAACAAGATAGTTATTGATGAATAAATAAATACTTTTTGAAAAAATTTAAAATAACGGTTATTTTTTGATCAGACCTCGTATGTACATATACATATATTTGTAGAAACCAACAATATCAATAGTAAATACTGGAAATTCAAAACTTTATTTATTTGGGGTTTTTACGTTACTTTGCGCCACATTTTTAAAAGAATACAAAATGTACACACGTACACACACGCACGTGCATATAAGTTGTACCAACAACAACAAAAAAAATACAAAAAGTAAATCGGGCTTAATAAGCTGTCCGTACCAGGGTTGTCAGATTTTTTCCGACCTATTTCGCCAAATTGATTTAAAAATCGCCAAAAATCGTCAAATTCAGTTTTATTTTTTCTTACTACAAAGATATATATTTAATAATAAATTTGTTTTTACACTTTTTGTAATAAAAATATTTTATAAAATAATCGCATACAAATTTTGCAGAAAATCGTCCACATTCAAAACGCATTAGGGGATATTCACATATTACGTAATGCTATAAGGGGGGAGGGGTTAAGGATTTGTTACGGTTTAGAAAATTTATACTGTCAATTTTGTAAAAAGCATTCCTGAGAGGGGGAGGGGGTTAAAAAAATTAAAAAATAGCGTTACGTAATATGTGAATGGGCTCTTAATTAGCTTATATATAAAAATTAGAGATGTGCAAATGTCGTGATTTTATCGTGTCACGCGTGAAATACAAATTAATTTAATATTAATCACGCGTGAGTGCGTGAACGTGACTTAAAAAAAATTACTCGTGCTTGAGCTATTTTTAAGAATCACGCACGAATTCTCACGCTCTCACGAGATAACATTCCTGCGTAGGTACATACATATGTAACTGTACCTATGTATATTTTCACACTACTGATTCACCAGTGCCTTTTTCACCAGTACTACTGACGAATTGTACCACAGAAAATGTTTTTTGCTCTAGACATTTAACATGTGCATGTTATTGAAAATCAACTACTGCCGTTGGTACTATTGACTAGGTAGTTATTTTTGGACCATATGTAGACATTGACTCTAGTGACAATGGTGTTTTATTAAAAGAAAAGTGTTTTATTAAAAGAAAATAAATAATTGAAAAAAAATATGTATATAGGTACATAATATGTATCGTTCAAGTAGAAGGACATGAAATAATGATTACGGATGTTCCCGACCACTTTTTTAAATGACAGAACGTAAAATCTTTACAACCCAGGGTGTGTGTCAAGTTTCGTAAAAATCGATTAAGTAGAAGCACGTGAAATATTGTGTCATTATGAGCGTGCAAGGTGTATTATAAGTATCGTAGCAATTCCATAAGTAGAAGTAGATAAGTGTTCCCCCTTTTTTTTAAATGGGACTCAATTGGAAGCTTCTTTCCAGACAAAAAAAAATTACTAAAATACAGGCGAATGGATAACCTCCTCGTTTTTGGAAGTCGGGACTAATTCATTAATTTCTTCAGCGTTACCAGTAAGTAGGGATATTAATATATAGGCGCTCCGTTGACAATGTCGCCAAAAAGTCAACAAAATAGTCGACAAAAGTGGGACTTTGGAGACACGTAACCCCAACCCTCCTACAGGGTAAATATAATTGCCAAATGTGCAGGTTATCTGCAAATGCAATGTATGTAGAAGAACCTATTTTTCAACACAAATAACATACAAATTGAACTATATACTTTTTCGAAAGCATGTGCGTGATCGTGATAAGTTGTAAACCACTTGTGCGTGATTAAGAATATTTTATTCGTGAGCGTGCGTGATCGTTAAAATTTTCAAGAGCATTCTTGCGTGAAAGTGCGTGAGTAAAATATTTTTCTGCGTGAGCGTGCGTGTCGTGAGTCAAAAAACGCTCACGTGCACATCTCTAATAAAAATCATAAAAATTAAATTGTTTTAAGTTTTGGTAAGATTTATTTATAAAACTACCCTTTCAACAAATTAATTAATATAGGAAATATTATGCAACATTTTAATTTAGAGTTGTACTACACAGTACATACATATATGTTGTCGGGTGGTTACTGGTTTGCCGCACAGATATTAAAGGATCAGTTAGCCGACTGTAATGGAAAGTAACTGCAACGCAGGAAACAGCTGATCGATATTTTTATATGAAAAGTAGGTTACGTTACATTACATCTCTGTAACCATTTCCACTACTTTTCACATAAAAATATCGATGAGCTGTTTCCTATTGTTACAGTTACATTGCATTACAGTCGGCTAACTGAGCCTTAACAATACATTATTGATGCGGTAAACCAGTAACCACACGACGATATCTATACATACATATGTATGTACATATATACGCTAGTATTTTTTAAACTGACTGATTTAATTTTTTTGTTGAAGTGTGACTACGTGACAATAAAGGATCGATATGGCTTTAAATAATAACAGTTTAAAAAGAAACTTTGTAGCCAACCAACTCCTAAGACGGCAACACTGGTAAATAAGCCTATTTTTTTATAAACACAAGCAAGACAGCAAATGACAATAACGACAAAAAACCTTGCGCGCTTGATATATACATACATATAAAACACACATGTGTATGTACATATGTATGTATGTGCTTACGTAAATTAAGTTTGCATCTGTGCGATTGTATAATCACTATTTACATAATTCCGGCTTTATTTATAGGTATGCTGAATTAAGGATGACGTCAAAATGGTTAAAACAAAATTGTGCAATCTTTAAGTGAGTTTTTACGCATTTTCGGTTAAACCTACATACATACATATGTACATATGTATTTCTCTTAAATGATTTTGAACTCCATGAACTTTTGACAGTTAATGCAATCGTTTGATAGATGAACGGATGAGCTGCCTACAACTATTTTAATTATGATAACACGCATCCATACAACATACATACATACATACATACTTATGTACCATATAACATATAATGTAAGTTTATTAAATTAATTTAATTTCTTTATTGCTACTTCCTTAACTTGTTGGGATTCATTAATGAGGGTTGTTGTTTATCTGAAGCAAATTTTGCAAGAAGTTGTAGATCTTGCCGATAAACTGATACTGAAAGTACATGATTATGTACATATGCATGTAAGTATGTATGGATGTACATTATTAATGTGGGTCGATTTGATTGCATGCAGAAAAATAAAAAATGCTAGGGAGCAACTTTACCCTGGAGACCATAGGTCTAAAATTGATTTAGAGTTTAAGGAAATTCCTACATATTTTGCGATTGACTATACCGTCCGTGTAAAATTTGCGTTAACTAGTAAGTATTGTGAAGCGGGATAATAATTCTGGGGGTCTACTCTGTAATTCGAAATGCAAGAAAATAAGCCATTTCTTTCCTTTCGAATTATAGAGTTGACACCCTGGACCTTTCAGATGGGAGTCATCACTGGTTTTTCACGTTAAAAAATGGAAAACGGTTGACCTTTCACGCCATTCCTAGAACTTCCCGCTAAACTGAAACGCATCTATAAAATTTATAAATTCTCTATTACTATTATTTCCAGATATTTAAGGCTTGATTTTGTAAATACAGACGCGTGTTTCGTTTGAAAATTTGCATGGAAAAAATGTTTTTTGAAATGAATTTTTGTTATTTTCGTACTAATTTGAAACGTTTAGAAATTAAATTTTTACAAAATCTGCCTATTAAATTCAAAAAAGTAAATGAAAAAAAGTACATGTTTTATTTTATAAGGTAATATCTGTAGATTATAAAGCCCCATATACAAAATATAGTTTGCTCTATCGTCTATATTTGTGTCTATTTTTTTTTTGGAGATATATTGAATGAATCAAGATCTGTATGATAATTTTCAAATACATAACAAAGAGTATAATAAGCTGGTATGTGATGTTTTGATCCTTATATTATTAAATGATACATATTTGGACCAAATGTAATGGGGCTATATAATCTGCAGATATTACCTTATAAAATAATGAAAACGGATTATAATTATCGCTATCCAATTTTAAGCGACAGCCGTTGAAAAAAGTCTTGTCAAAAAACTTAGTTTCATCTCATTAAAGGACCATGATAGGCCACAGTTAGGACTAAATTATGTGCAGGAAATCTGTTTTGCTTCTTATTCTGCACAAAAATGGTTATATAATTTTCTTTTCGAAAAACGGCGCATTTGATAAAGTGAAAAGTGGTAAAAAGTGCAGTGCGCATGTCCGGTTTGCACGCTATCAGTGCCATTTTTACGCACATGTAATTTTTTAGGATCAGTCTATCAGAAACTGACGGTGGAGCGAATAAAATAAAAACTTTCGGCACATTGGCTGATCTAATGTATATCCACACACACATACATAATGATATTACATTTTAATAGGAATGACTCCGTAATATTTGACTTTTCGATATTATCATCGAAATGTGAGCTACTTATGCTTAAAATTTCAAGCTTCTAGCTCATCGTGAAGGTAGTAATCAGATTCGTTTTCATCTTATTGCTGAAAGAACTTTATATCGTTACCTTAATATAAAAAGGCCCTAACTCATTTTTTGTGAAATCGAGTTTTTCTCTGTATTTCGATAGAGGAACATCTAATCATTAGATTCTAATGTAACGAAGACAGCAAAAATCTCGATTTCAAAAAAAAAATAATGAGTTAAGGCTCAATTAGCCGACTGTAATGGAATGTAACTGCAACGTAGGGAACAGCTGATCGGTATTTTTATGTGAAAAGTAGGTTACGTTACATTACATATCTATAAAGGCTCAGTTAGCCGACTGTAACGCAATGTAACTGTAATGTAGGAAACAGCTGATCGATATTTTTATATGAAAAGTAGGTTACGTTACAAAAAAAATTGATCAGCTGTTTCCTACCGTTGCAGTTACATTACATTACAGTCGGCTAACTGAGCCTTTAACCATTTTCATTACTTTGCACCTAACAGTATCGATCAGCTGTTTCCTACTGTTGCAGTTACATTCCATTACATTCTGCTAACTAAGCCTTTAGAGTCTTTCTATTATTAAGGTAACGATATGTACATATGTACATACATACATATGTATATGTACCTACAAAAGTAAGAAGAAATTTCTTCTTAATTAATTAAGAGACTTTAAGTTAATATGCTCTGCATTTTTTGAAACGCTGAGAAAGAAGATGAACACACATGGAGGAGAATTGCTGACCTTGGATTTGTTTTCTTTTTTATTTTTTGCTTTTACGTTTCTGAAATTATTTTGAGTTTCTTTTCTCATTTTTCTTTTGCTTATATTTTTTTGTGCTGTTGTCTGTTAAGATAAACAAACATTTAATGAACAAAAAAAAACACAATTAGGTACATTTTTATTAAATTAAATTTTAAGCGTAAAAAACTCACATAAATTATTTAGTTAAGTAACGTACGAGTGGGAATTGATTGACTCTTTTGTGCCGGAAAGAATTTAAATTGTTTATTTCAAAATTTCAGTGGCGCTGATCAATTATTACAACAAAAAATAAATATTGTTTTATATGTTTACAGCAAATTAGTACATACACTAATGTCGTTTTTTTATTTTTCTTCTTAAAATAAGGGCAAAATTTTTTTTGCACTCTGAAAGGGAAGGAAATTAATTTTATAGGAAAATTTATTATTATAATACTTATAATTTCTCAAATGGTGCCGCTAGATTGGTTTTTTAACTTGCGAAATAAAAATACCATATGTTGGGCGCCATAAGTTTGTTTAACCGTCAAACAGATTTAAATGACAAAGTTTTTTTTTAAGATTTGTCAATATTAAAAATTACATAAAGATCGAGGGGTCCCCTAAATTACATGAATAAGAAAACACAAAACCGATTTTCGAAAAAGACTTATTTTTATGCAGTCTTGCTGTAGAACCATATGCCTTGATAATTGGGGTTCTACTCTGTAATTCGAAACGAAAGAAAGTAGACTCCCTGAGTGGGACTTTTATTTCAATTATTAGAATCGGTAGTAATCGCATCCTCCCGTTGTTTTCTCTCAAAACAAAAGTTTTTTTTTCAAACCACATACTTATGTATGTATTAGGGTGATCGATTAATTTTTTCTACCGGTTTTAAAAACCGGTTTTTCACCATATGGTTGTCAATTTTTTCAAAATTTTGATTTTTCGAATGTTGAATAGTCCGTTTTTTTACGATTTAAAAACCGGCTGAGTCGAATACTTTTCGATTTGTATATTTTGCAATAAAATTAGTTTTTACTATGTTAAAACTTAGACCAACGTGTTCTGTTGATTTTCCTAAGTATTTTTTTTTCAGTGTAAAAGTTCTAAGTGTTTTTTGACCATGGCAACACTTACTGATAACGTGAAATCAAAGCGAAATTATTTTTTGAGGTGGTAGCAAAGGCGAATTAAATTGGCCTTATGGTGTGCAATGGATGTCAAATCCATTTGCAAAAAGTATTTTATAGTTTGTTGACATTTTGCTTCATATTTTATATAGAGGTAGATATCCACCTTGTCCCTACATTCATATGTATATATATTGTATATATATATAGTATGTATCCTGGTGAGGATTCAGGGGAGTGGAAAAAAGGATATTTCTCCCCCCAAAAAAAAATACTACAAAAATATGTTGTTATGTTTATTTCGCTAATAAACGATTTGTGCTTGTGTTAATAGCTTTTAAAATAAATAAAAGGACAATTATTTGCCAAGTAGATCAAAGAAAAAACTAAACAAGTAGTATTTAAAAAAAAAAAAAAACCCGACTACGACCAACTTTGAATAGTTAAATATCCTAAATGGTCATTCGAAATGAAAAATCATAAGAGAAAGCTAAAGATGATTTTAAAATACCTGTCGAATGTTACCCATTTTGATATAGTTCGCCGACTTTTAATTTTTGAATTTTGACTACTGTCATATCTTTAGTGACACTGCCAAGATTAAGACAAAACGATTGATGTAAGAATCATCAATATCGGTCCACGCGTTCGTTTTATATACTGCCGCAAAGGAGCACACATACATACACATACATATATGTATACATACATACATACATAGGCTGATAAACACAATACCCTTCTTTGCATCGTGTAGTCGGGTAAAAATAATAGATTTTCTGTAAGACCATTTTGCAAACGATTTCAACTTTGTTCAGATAAAAATTATAATTAAAACAATTGAGATTGAAAATATTCCAAGCAAAATTACAATATTTCTCTTCACTTTTCTCAAAAATTTATATACTTTTAGGGCCAATTTCACCAATTCTATTTAAACATCAATTCATATTTAAATATGAATAAATATTATATATTTAAATATATAATGTCGATTTTCATTAATTTTTGTATGGAAAAATGACTTTTACATATGAATTGATATTTAAATAAGTTGGTGAAATTGGCACTTAATGTTACTTCAGTACGAAAACTATATCGACTTTAAACAAAGTTTGGTTATAAAAAAAAACATAAAAATCCCTAACATCTTAAGTCCACATGGAAATCGTCGAAGAGCGAAATATTACTTCTCTTAAAAAATAATATTCGGCATATATGTACGTCGTAGGGATATATTGAAAAGTACTTGAAGTTTGTTGCATTTAACGTCCGTTGCAAGTGTCAGATTCATATAACACGACCGGTTTTACACTGATGCTAAAAATGCTTATTTTTGTTCGCTGAGAAAGATTTCCTTTGTCGAATACTTATTGTAGAAATTACGAAGTTAATCCTTAAAATTAATTTACGTTTTGAATGATTTATAAGGCAAGTTGAGTATGGAGCTTAGGTGTCCTTAAGGACCTATAGTAGATACTTATGGAAAATATTTTTGCAGAGTATTTCAGTCCACAACATTGCCGCTAAAAATTAGTTGTTTTCCCCTTTTTTATGAAAGGTTACCAGGTTGAAAGTCTCAATTCACATACGAGTATAAAGTGGACTTACAAAGTTTGCTGACTAAGCCAACGACACTATCGACAAACTGGTGAAACATTTTAATGTGATAGGGAATATACGAGTACATATGTATGTAGCAAAATAAATTACTACCAATTAATAAACATTAAAAAAATTTCACCAAAAAATCTCCCCCTCCAAAAGCTTAAGCTAGATCCGCGCCTGTATGTATGTACCATACATAAGTATTTGAAGTTAATTTTTATGTTTTACCTTTAATTTTTGTATTGTTTTATAATATTTACATGAACTCTTTTTTTTAATAAAGCCATTTAAAATCAAAACTTTTGTATAATAATTTTCTTACTTAAAAAAACCGGTCGACCGGTTTTTCGTGAATTGTAACAACCGAAAATTCGAACTACATATTCGAAAACCGGTTTCTGGAAGAAGTAGAATAATCGATCACCCTAGTATGTATGTATGTACATACTTGTATGTAGATGATACAACGTATCATACCAGTTTTTTGAACAACTTTTTCGAAGACAAATCAATGTGCAGCTCTTGTGGCGAAATTTAATACGTTTAATCAAATTTATTTATTTTGTTTGTTTTTCGTTCGCATTCTAATTATGCACTCAATCAGTTAATGTACATATGTATATTTGTTGCATGTACGTACATATGTATGTATGTACATATCGCTCATTTACTCAAAGAACATCATAACTCAAAAAATTTAATTTTTGAGTTAGTGATGCAAAATTAATCCACATATCGTTCCTTATATTGTGTAAAAATTTCATACAAATAAATATCTTTCTTACTCAGCTCTTGAGAGGAAAATTAAATTTTCTTTTTCCATTAAGTTGTAAATTGAAAACTTTACAGCCTGTTTTTGTAAGACGTTGACGATGAAAAACTTTACGTTTCTGTAATAGATTAAAGAAAATTTGAACAAGTTCTCTTTAATCCATTACAAACACGTCAGGATATCTCACGTCAACGTCTTAGGCCGGGTGTGCTACATATGCGTAAAAAAAGCGTAACCACTAATTATCCTGTCGGAAATTCCGTTAACTTTAAGCTAACTATTTCGCAACAACTACTGACTGTTACTTGGATTACTTTTCAATGTAATCAACTAACTATTTTAACATTGCGATGTCCTAGTCGGTAGTCAATTGTCTCACTCTGCATTACTTTTGTGGCTTTTTTAAATCACCTGGTAGTATCATCACACGTTGTGTAGTCAACGCGCTAACTACCCAGCCAAGGTACCATCTAAAATACTAACAGCAAAATGTTAATATAAAGCTGAAATGAGTTTCAAAGTAGCTGAGAATAAATTTGTTGGCTCTCACACAAATTCGATTACGTACTCAACTTAAGAGTTAATTTTGGATTTGTTCTGGATGACATTGCAGTTAGCTTTTAGTCAGTCTAAGAAAAGTTAACTATAAGTTAACTATTTTTGTAGTCAACCACACATTCTCCGACAGGGTACTAATGAAACACTGTCTGATTCAGACACGTATTTATTGAATTAAAGAGTTTCATACATAAGTAATAGACAATTTTATAGAACCCAACATGATTGGAAACAGTTTAAATCAATAAATACATGTCTGATTCAAACAGTTTTTCATTAGTAATTAGTGGTTACGCTATTTTGGTCACATGGCACACTAGAAATGCCAGATGTAAACTAAGCCTTAAGGCTCAGTTAGCCGACTGTAATGTAATGTAACTGCAACAGTAGGAAACAGCTGATCGAAATTGTTATGTGAAAAATAATGGAAATGGTTATAGATATGTAATGTAACGTAACCTACTTTTCATATAAAAATATCGATCAGCTGTTTCCTACATTACAGTTACATTGCATTACAGTCGGCTAACTGAGCCTTTACACATATGTACATATCGCTCATTTACTTCAATAGAGTCACAACTTTAAAAAAAACTAGTTTTGCAGAAAACGTGTTCAAAGTTTTTAATTTACATACAACTCAATGAATAAATGAACAAATATTCTTATCTCAGGAGATGGTAGTACAAGCTATTTATATAAAGTTTCCACACAAGTTAAAATACGAAATACCGAATTATTCTGCATTATTAATTTAAAAAAAACTGATTATTTTGAGTTATGACTTTATTGAAGCAAATGAGCGATATGCGAGTATGTATAATTTATATTCATTAAATATGAGATGCTAACAATGTTCCTTCATTAAGTTGTATCTTTTTTACATTATTTTCTAGGAACATTAGCAATTGTAGGAACGGTGCGAACAAGGTTCGTAGCTAGACATACATAAGTATGTACATATGTATGTATACAAAGTACAGTGTCTTACAAAAATTAAGAAATTATATAATTTCATAAAAATAAAATAAATTTTTTTTACAAATAATTCTGCCAAAAAAACCCGAATTCAACACAAAGATCTGATAGAACATTTTCGAAAAATATTTGTGGGACCAAACGGGAAGTAAATTCTCTCAAACAAAAAAATTTTTGAAAATCTGTTGGTAATGCCTCCGCCCATTTTTTTAAATGCAAGATTGTGTTTTTCAGAGCTCAGGGTATACTAAATTTTGTAAAAATCGGTGTTAAAGTAGAACCACTTAAAACAAAATATTAAATTTTAATGGGCGAAACTCCGCCCATTTTTAAAATGGAAGTTTGTGTCTATTTTAGAGCTCAAGGCGTGTGGTAAGTTTCGACAAAATCGGCTAAGTAGAACGAAGTAAAATATAATAGTAAATTGTGGGCGTGTTCGGCCCACATTTTTACAATGAGACCAATTGGATGGAAGCTATACTTTCTCAGACAAAAAAAAAATTATTTTTACAATCGGTCTAAAATGTACCGAGTTATATTGTTATAATGTCAAAAAAAATATACAGACGAATTTATAACTTCCTATCTCTATTTTTTTGGGCAATGTTACTTCATAACTCGGTTCATATTACACCGATTGTAAAAATTTTTTTACTGTCTGAAAGGGTATAGCTTCCCATTGGAACCATTGCAAAAAAAAATTGGGTGGGGACACGCCTACAAATTTTAATATTTAAGTTTATGATATTCTACTTACTTGATTGCTCCCGAACCGAGCAAACACCTTTGATTCTTATAATTGCACAATTTTAAAGTTGAAAAAATGGGCGGGGCTACACCCATTAAAATCTTTTATTATATTTCATGTGGTTCTACGTAAACGATTTTTACGAAACTTACCATATACCTTCAGCTCAAAAATATCCACAATCTTCCATTTGAAAAAATGGGCGGAGTTACGCCCCTTAATATTTAATATTCTATCTTAAGTGGTTCTACTGCACCGAATTTTTCAAAACTTAACACACACCCTGAACTCTGAAAAACACAAAATGGTGCATTTAAAAAATGAGCACAGGCACGCCCATTAAAATTTAATTTTATATCCCATACATTTCTTTTTCAATATGTTCTATTAGATCTTTGCATTGAATTCGGTTTTTTTGGCAGAATTATTTTGAAATCGATTGAAAAGGTTTAAGGTAAGAGCTATAATTTATATTTAAGTTTTTGAAAATTGTTCATACATACGAGAGTGGGTTAGCAAGTGCATGAACTTTTTTAATTTCGCATTATCTGTTGGCTAAGCTTGATAAATACTATACTATAGTAGCACTCTTCACCATCAATTTCAATTGTAAACAAGTGTTTTACGTTCTGTATGCCTGAAGCAGCCGAAACAATTGAAACAAGTTTACGATATGCAAATTGGTCGATCGGATATTCAAAGTGAGGGAGACATAGGGATTTGAAATGGCTAAGTCGTTTTAGTTTTGAATGATCGCTTGGGTGTGAGAAAGCTTTTCGCAAGATGGGTGCCGTTTTAGCTCACAAAGGCAATCGTATGACAACTTCGGAAGAGTGTTTGGCGCAATACCGATGAGTTTTTGCACCGTTTTGTAATAGTTATGACACTATTGAAATAAATGAGCCATATATTATAAGAGACACTGTATATGAGCATTATGTTGACACTGAATAAATAAACATGCAGTTCTTTTATTTTTGTTTAAAATAATACAAATTTTTTTAAGAACACTCTATATTTATTTTTAGTTCTCGTGATTTGTCGTTTGAATTTTTTAAGAAGAATGTGTATCTATTTATGATTGTCTCGCTATCTGAATATGTGTATGTCTGTCTGTCTGTCTTTTCGGTTAAGTGTATTTATTGTGGTACTAGGAATTTTTATTCTCAAAATATTTGTTTTGTTTGATTTAATTTTTAAGGGTATAAAGTCCCGTATTATGTGCATTAAAAATATATACTACATATTTCAATACTCCAGTATATATTTTTTTATTAACTTAAATATGGTCTTGTGTTGCATTCCAATTTTGTATACAATTCCATTTAGCTAATCTTCCGTATCTATTAAGAAAGCAAATAATTAGGCACAACAAAAGAACGATCGATACTCGTAACATTTTATTTTGTGTTAAATTTCGTTGCAGTTGATTAGTACTATAAAATACGTTAATTTATTATAATTAAGAGTGAAATGAAAACGAAATAAATATTTTTTAATTTTATTTATTTTAATTTTTCTACTGTTTGACTTAGTTAAAGTTTATTTTTATAGGGAAATAGGAGAGTGAATAAGTTTTATGGTGGTAGATACAATATTTTAATTCAATACATTGTATTGTGAGTAAATCTTGACTCACGCTCATGCACCCTCGTAATAAAAAATATCACGTAGTCACGGATCACACAATAAAATATTTCTTTCAGGAAGCTTGAGTTTTGTTAATGAGAAGGGTGATAAGAATGGAAATGTTCGTAGTTGGGAACAAGCATTTTTTTATTGAAGTTTTAAATTTTTGTTAATGGATGTAATTATTTAAGTTTTTGTGTTGGCAATGGCAATGGCAACAAAAAAGAAAAATTATGTCAAAGTAAACATGTAAAAGAGAGAATTAAAGAAATTTTCAGAAAGACAAATTTCACCAAGGTGTAATTTCACAACCGTGAACTTATGCTCAGTGTTGCCATAGTGGTTCTATTCAAAGTACATATTAGGGATGCCAATCGGGAATGGTTTTACTATCCCGGGATTCGGGATTTCAAAAAATTAAATCCCGGGATTTCAGGATTTTTCGGGATCCCGAAATTTTTTGAGATTCAGGAATTATTCAGGACTCTGGGGGTTTTGAACATTAAAAGGTATTTACTAAAAGTTCACTAAAGGTTCACAAACAAAAGTTTTATAATTATTTCATATTACATAGTCAAAAACTATTTGAAAATTCACATTATGTGTGAAAATCACAAAAGAAATATAAGCGCAGCAAGTTTGGAAACTTTAACAAACCCCAGATTCATATCGAATATAAATTATTTACTTAGTTTTGTTAAAGTTTCTAAGCGTACTAGGTACGCTTATTTTTCTTTTGTGATTTTCAAAAATATTATTAATTGTGAATTCTCAAATAGTTTGTGAATGTCTTTGCATAAGATACGAAGTTTGTGACTATGAAAATACTATGAAATACATATATAGACAATGCTTAACCTCTGGCAAATAAATTTCTTATAAAAGATCAATATTGTGTTGCCACGGTTACTATCTTCACATGGGGGAAGGTCATAATGAATTTATTAAAAAAAAAAAAAAAAAAAATTAGTAAGCAATTTCGAGATTGACTGATTCCCAAAAATTACGGGATTAAATTAAATGTAAGTCCCGGGATTCGCTGAATCCCGAAAATCCCGGGATTTCGGGATTCAGCGAACGAAAGGTATGGTCCCACTTTGCCCAAAAAACGTAACCACTAAACATTAGAGAAAAACATTTTGATTCAGACACATGTTTTTTAAGTTTAACAGTTTCATAAGAAACTAACAGACAATGTCATAGAATCCAACATTATTGGAAACTATTTAACTTAAGAAATACGTCTTCGAATTGCAAGCTTCTTCATTAATATTTAGGGATTACGTTTTTATGGACAAATGTTTGCCCAAGTGTGACCATACTTTAAAATCTTATTTTTAGCAATGAAATCTCTTAGTCGGTTTTAACATCACATATGGTAACGCTGCTTATGTAACTCATGCAGAAACTTGAATTTTCGATCACGATCACGGAAAGTCATACTTTTGAAATATTAACAATCTTTTTTTTTAATTTAATTTAATTTCTTACTATAAAAAATAACGAAGTAAATTTTTTGTCTTTTACTTCCTCATGCCGAAAAATATTAATTTGTACTTCAATTGTGCTTCAGTCAAAGTTTGCATGGAAATTTTGTTTTAAAGTACGTCTTTAATGTACTGGGAATTTTTGCTTGTTTTTATGGTTAAATAGCGTCTATATACATTTCGTTCCTGCTTAATCTTTTTTTTTTTAATTTAATTTAATTTCTTACTATAAAAAATAACGAAGTAAATTTTTTGTCTTTTACTTCCTCATGCCGAAAAATATTAATTTGTACTTCAATTGTGCTTCAGTCAAAGTTTGCATGGAAATTTTGTTTTAAAGTACGTCTTTAATGTACTGGGAATTTTTGCTTGTTTTTATGGTTAAATAGCGTCTATATACATTTCGTTCCTGCTTAAATAGGAAATTTAACTAAAAGTGTTTAAACCAACAACAAACAAACTTTTTAAATTAGTTTCCATTTTGACATGGGATTAAATTAAATTAAGAAACTACAAATTTTTGCCCGATTTTTTGTTAAGCAATAACTATACGCATTTCGTTCCTGCTTAATCAACTCACCATGACCAACATCGATTATTAGCGATTGTAATTAATAGATTTTCGTCAAAACAATGTCCAAAAAATGTGCCGGTTAAGTTTTTTTTTTTATGCGGCTATGGCACGATTTTTTAACGCACTAATAATCCCAAATTGTTATTTTACTTATTCAGTAAAATATTTTTTGTTAAAAATGCATTGAAATTGATGATTGATTATTTAAATATTAAGGAACTCATCAGTATAATTCAAAAACTTTTGGGTTGATAATTCTTAATAATATGAAAAAAGGAACATACATATAATTTCTAAATACTTATTAGGATCTAATTCATAAAAAATATTTTAGGTTTATTACAGGTTTATTTGACAAATTTCCCATAGAAATATAAGCCCTTTTTTATGAATAAGTCAGGTACAGTTTACACATGTATAAGTACACATCGTCCCCTAGAATCCAAAAGGCCGTAGTAACTGACAATGATGTAAATAAAAAAAAATAAATTTTTCCTTCAAATTTAACACGGATACGTCAAATAACACCGATTTTATTAACGGAATTAAAAAGTCACTACTTGCCAACAAAAATGCATAGAAAAAACAGATTTTTTGTGATAACCGAATTTATAAGCAATCGAATTTTGTCGTTTCCAACAACTAACACACAATTCTGTTGTAATTAAAGAATTTAGCTTTTGTGATATGTGAATTTTCGGAATGATTCAGTTATTGCAACAGAAAATTTTTTTCGTGAATATAGAAACAATTAATTGATACAACCAAAATCCGCACATGATTTGTATTTATAAAGGAATCATTTATAGCCACTGTCTATATAAAAAACAAAATAACAAAAAAAAAATTATGGCAAAATATTCTAAATTTATTGCTTATACTTGTATTCTAAATATGAAAATTTTTGATCCGCGTGGTGCATTGCAACATCCGTTGGCAGTATTCGGCTTTACTGCACAAGTCAGTTTTTATCTCTACAGACATTTTCCTATAACAGATTAAGTATTTTTTGCTCCAGCAGATTTTTAACCAATCTGTTCTCTCTGTGTGTGTAAGCCAAAAAACAGTAACTACACTTTTATATAATAAAGATCAAAGATGGTTAATTTTGTCTAAATATGCATCTTATTTTTTACTTTTATTAAAAAATCAATGCACTTACGGCTTTTTGTTTTCTGGAAAAGCGGTTCCAAAAGGTCGTAAGTGCCATTAGGAAAAAACGACTATAGTTTATCTCATTATCCCCATTCGTTTTTCTAATAAATAGCCCTAAATTTATAAAGTTTTTGGCTTCTCCTATAAAATATATAAAAAGTGAATTTACGGCTCCTTGGATTTTAGGAGACGATATACATATGTGCATATAGACGTTTTTTTTTCTAAATCACATAGGTGTAATTATCAAAATCTTGTGTCCACAGTTTCATATCAATTTTATTTTTCATTAATTTAATAGAAATTTCTTTCCTATTCTCTTAATTTTTTAATTGCACTCACTCGTACATTCTTTTACCTTTAAATTGTGTCGCCCTTTAAATTATGCCGAACTAGGTGCGGAAGTTACGGGCCTAGTTATGCAATGGGTGCACCATTGGAGTCTCATTTGAGATTACATACAATCATACTAAACTTAAACTTCAAATATCTTGGGACTTTTTTTAAATTGAGTTATATTTTCTTTATAAAAATATATCCCAGTTTTACACTTATTACTGCTTTAGCAGGGAATAAACTCAACAACATTCGTAAAACTTTCCATAAAAACTAGTAAATAAAAATATAGAACTATGTACTCACAATCTGTCCTGCTTGACACTTTTCGACACTTCATTTTTTGTATATTTTTAGTCTATTCCAATATTTCACTTTACATTATATATATGTATACACATTTAATTAACACTTACTTAATAAATTTACTTTTTTCTATTTTTAACACTTTTATGAATGCACTATACATATTTTAATTGAAGGAAACAATCTCACATTGATTTGGCGCGGTTTTCTTAATTTTTTCGCACGCTTTTATGTTCTCTTAGTTGTATATTTTAGTAGTATAGAACAGGGTTCAGGAAATGCAATATCAACTATATACATACAAATTATTACGTTTTCACAAGTGTTTTAAATTTTTTTTATTAGTATATATAATCATCATATGCTGTTATTTCCATTTAATTATAAGAACTGCGACGAAAATGCAACCCTTGCATTATAAGTTGTTATTGTTTTTTGAAAATATTTAATCATAAACTCTTCGTTTAGGGTGCATGTTTCAATAATCAACACAATTTTTGTAAGTGTAGCTGATTTTGTACTTAAAAGTTAGTACGATTTCTTTCAACTGTGCTATATACAAATTCCTTTATTTTGATTTTATTTTTGTTTCTCATTTGTGCATGAAATTTCTTAAAAAGATACCAAATATCCTATTACTTTTTTAAATCAAATTAAAATGGAAAAGGCAAGCCTCAAACGAATGCGCTCCGATGAATCGCCATACATGTTTCAAACTAAAGTGGTTGTTAATGAAAAAATTGTTAATTGCCAGGATTCAAATAAAATGAAGGAAATACATGGTAAGTTAAAAAAATAACAAACATCTGACTATTAAGGGACAAGTGAATGTAAATGCCGTTTGTAGCCAAAACAACCAAAATGTTGTTTCAAGCGGCTCGTTCTTTTAGCAATAACAATATAGAAACTAGTGGCAATAAAAAAACACCCATATCGAGTTTAGTGATACTTTTCGGAAATGGACAGATTGAATCTGCCAAAGGAGCCGATGAAGCAGATGATGAATTCTTGTGGGTACGCCGAAAAGCTAACTGCTGCGACCGTGAAACTTATGTACAAAGCGATTGTACTAATTGCCAAAAGCCATTGTGTGAGGAATGTGGATTTTCTTGCACAGAGTGTGCTCAATTTATTTGTAATTCTTGTGTAACAATCTTGTAAGTATTTGGAAGAAATGACGTTAAGAGGCAAATAAATTGATAGTTTATTTAATTTCATATTACCTAGTGGTTGCGGAGATGCTGATCATCCCATTTGCGAAAAATGTTCACTATTTGCATAATTTAAGGTAATATAGCAGTACAAACTTATACATATTGTGTAATGGAAGAATGATCTACTTTAAATGTTTCCAAATATAAATATTTATATATAATTAGGTAAACTTAAAATCATATAAATGTATATGTTTATGTACATATAACGAAAAACTGGCATGAAGTTAGCATAAGTTGCAAAATTGAACATGGCCTTAAAGTTAAAGTTCCTAAATACAATTTGACATTAAAAATCGGGGCATAATGTAGTGGTTTTTAATGTAAAATTGCATAGCAAAACTGGTTAAGATCATGCTAAATTTTGCCACTTATGCTAACTTCATGCCAATTTTTGATTATACATAAGCCCGAAAGCTGTTAAATTTTATTTGCATACTAGCAGTTTTTGTTGGAGCAATTCTTGAACTTATTGGTGAGAAGACATTGACATTTTATTTCATTTTCTTTCTTCAGTTGTGTGGAAAACACAAAATATAACAAAAAGTAAATCGAATTTTTAAAATTTGTGGTGTAATAGAATTTTTTAAAACATGATAGCAAAACTAGAATTTTATAATGTGGACACTAATGTAAGTTAAAAGCAGAATTTAAAAAAATCGAATTTGTATGTTATTAACATTACAATTCGAAAGCAATTGCTTTCGATTCGAATTAAAGAGTAGACTCCCTGGACGAGTATTAACCATGTATTAACACAGACACAAAAAAATTTTTTTTGGTCAATACAAAAACCTTAAAATTTACATTCATACAAGGGCAACTCAAAATTGTCAAATGCTTAGTAGAGGCACACAAAGACGGATACAACTGTATTTTTTTGCGAAAGAACAGAGGAAATTATTTAATATTTACTCTTAATAAAATACTATTTAGTAAACAAAAAAAGATTAACTTTTACACCAAAATTTTTTTTGCTTAAAAACCATTAAAGTATTAATTATCCACAAACTTTACTCTAAAACGTAAATTTCAATTACGAATATGTTCACGAAAATGCAAGAAACTCGAAATACCTGCTCAGGCATATGATGGAAATCGATAATGTACTATTTATTTCTATTTTTTTATATAAATATAACGAAGTATTTTTCGATACACTTTGGACTCGTTATATCAAAGTTTCACTGTACTTTAATGATTTTTCAAGAATCGCATATTCAAAACAAAGTATACTTTAAAAATTTAAAACCAGGACTCAAATCGTCACATCCATAATCGTATCGACAATCGTATGAAAACAAATTAATTGATACATCAATCGTATAAGATGAATGGAATTTCAGTCCGAAAATTGTGTTTTTACGTGACGAGTTGTACGTTTACACATGTGACGATTCGACTCCAGTATTACCATACAAAATACTGGTTTTAAACTCTTTAAAGTGTACTTTGTTTTGACTATGAATATGCGCCTTTATTTTTGCTTCAAATTTGTTGTGTATATTTTGAATTTTAAGCACAAAACTAACCTACTTTTGAAAATCAATAACTTGCAGTTGGGCCTAAAAATTATTCAGGATATCTTTCGAAATTATGACGACTGTTCAAAACGAAACATTTTTAATCTTTCGATTTCCATCTCACACCTGTACCTGGATTTATTAACTTTTTGCGAACCGAAAATCGTGATATTTATCGATATATTTATTCGTTTGCGGTAACTGTAATTTATTTTTAACGATAGTACATAAAATGTGTTAATGAATAGCAAAGTCTATAAATTTTCGCTATATATATTATAGCGATACGATGATCGTAATAAAAGTTACGGAATCCACCAGATACTGATTATTTATATTTTTTTTTTAAACTAGGAATACGATTTCTAAAATACAAATATCTTGAATTTAATTTCATTTTCGAACTGAGGTTTTATAATATATTTTTGATTCAAGCATAAATGGATTTCAAGAACATGTGTATCTACAGAATTTTATATTCGGCTGAAATTTAAAAGAAAGATGCAAATGTTTTTATTGCTTTTGATGCATAAAAAAATAAAAATGTATAAAACACAACTTTTAAATATGAATTGATATTTAAATAGAATTGTTAAAATAGCCTCTTAATGATAAATATTAAGTAAATTTTGTTAGAAAAATATTTTCACATAAAATCTCCTTTAAACATCATTTTTTTTTGTTTATTTGATTTAAAGTCTATAGAAAAAAATTCCTTACAGACTGCTTAAATATTATAACATGATTTTGAATTTAAATTTACACTTTTCCCTTGAATTTATGATATTTTTGATAGTCCTTAACTAATACCTCATATAATTGGCGTCCAGCTTCGTTGGAACAACGTAAGATAAACCTACCCACCCGATGATCACAAATGCCAACCAATTCATAACAAATATTTTCAATGTGAGTTTTGATCTAAAACAGAAATCGTTAAAAATTTTATTAAAAAAATCAGTTGCACTGACTAACCTTCTTGTATAACGTTGTGGGTCTCTTATTCGCTACCATTAAATTAATGACAAATGTCAAAACAAACGGTGCCACTCTTTTTACACCCAATCGATGTTGAGCTATTAAATGCATTAGAGCTTCTAATTTCAAGGCCAATTCGGACAAATCATCAATTTCGTTTGCGGGCAAAGCTGTATCCTTTTGCCTTTCACTCTTATACCAGACAACCGCTTGCAAAAGATCTTTGAAAATGTGCATATATTGTGGCACACGGTCCATCAATAAGATATGACGATATTTAATAAACGATGAACACACTTCAGTCATGGCCAGATGGAGACCATGAAAATTCTTAAGATTCGTATCATTTAAGTGAAAATTTTTAATGTTGATATCCATAAGAAATGATAAAATACTATCCATTGTATCAGCCGAAATGGGAATCTGTTCAATGTAATGAAAAGTATGATTTGTAAAATGAAATTTATAAGATTAATATCATCAAATACCATTTTATTATCCAATACGGCTTGATGACAATTCAAAAGTTTAGTAACTAAATCGTAGTCATTAAAGTGCTGCAATTCATCTCTTCCCAAATGCAAACTCATATTAAGAGTAATTTGTTTATATTGTTCATTGAAAATCTACAGTGGACAAAACTTATTAAAACTTCGTGATAAAAACGAAACAAAAACACTTACTGCTCCTTTAATTGCAGTAAAGGGACACTTCGCTATTAACGTCAGTAGTCTTAAAATGTTGGAAAATTTATCCTTTTCTAAGTTGTCAGCTATATCTTTAAGTATTAACAATAAATCCTCATTGGTCTTATTGCCAATAATCATTTTTACCGTGGACTCTAAGGTTTTTGTACAAATCGCACGTTGCTCTCTATCGTTGTTATATAAGTGTTCGTTTATTTGGTTCCAGTATTTGGTTAAGACAAATTCTATTTCATCCTGGTCTAAGTGCAATAGTTCACGATGATTTAAAGCCACTTGCATTAAGCGTACAGCATGAGGATTATGACAATCCATCTGAAATATTAATTTTTTTTTAATTGTTCTTTCTACAAGTGAATAATATGTGTTTTACCGAATGTCCTATATATATCTTGCTAATACGTCTAAAATCCTCATCAACATCCAACATGAAATCCTTCGTCTCCGTATTATTTTCGACTTGTTTTGCTATATCTTTATCCTTGGCAAATTTTGTTAAAACAATTGATGCGTATGGTGCAAATGCGGCTAAAGTCTTTTGTACAAATTTTTTGTCTTTCTTAGATGTTCCGTCGCTGTCATTTGCAAAATGCTCTTTTAGATAATCGGAAAAGATTTTTAAAAACGCGTTCATATGTTTTCTCATGTGCTTTGCACTTGCTCCGCTAAGCGATGCTAGACTTTCTATAGCTGACAACAACAGTTTACGTTGTTCTTCGTTTATGTTTGAAGCTGATTGCGATTCGCTGAGTATATGGGCTAAGTCTTGTAAAAATTGTTCAGTTCCTTTTTCTTCATTTTTGATGGTAGTAAAAACATATTCATACAGTTCCCAACAACTATTAGCGGGCAATAGTTTAAGTAGTAAATGGGTTGGCATATATTTAAAGATTAAAACTTGTTGACCAAAATGTAAAAGATCTGTAAGAAATTAAAGCAAATACATACTCGTATATACAAAATATGGGAATGGATTTATCGTAAAAGGCAGTATTTTATTTATCTTTTGTTTTTATATTATTAATAGCAAAGAAATCTACAAATTAGTATTCGTTTATAGAAACTAGCTGCAGTGGCGTTCGTCCTATAGGTCGTATCAAAATGAAAAGATACTGAGAAATATAGACATTGTGCAACATGTTTGTAATATTATGATATGTAAGTGGTGTTGTCATTCGAATAATAATTATTCGCATATTCGAATAATAATTATTCGTATATTCTAACAATAATTATTCGAATATTCCAACAATTTTTCAAATGAAGAAAAATTTTTCAATTCATAATAATGAATTATTCGAGTAATTTTTGTCTAATATTCGAATAATTTCTTTAACATCTTTATATAAAAAATATTTTACATTTTATCTCATTTAAGTATTTATATGACTAAATAACCAGGGGGTTTACTCTGTAATTTGAACCGAAAGAAAATACCTTCGAATTTGTATGTTAATTTCTTTCGTTATGCATTACAGAGCGGACTCCCAGTTCGAGGTTACAAAAGAATAGGCAAATACTGAGTTTTCACGATTATTTTGTGACAAAAATGTTGTCGAACGTTGTCGACATCGTGGGTTTGGCCCTAAATTTTAAAATTTATAACCCTTGACACAAACTAGAGATGGGCGCGTGTTGAATTTTTCCAACACGACACGACACGAACACGAATGCCAAGATGTCCAACACGAACGAAACACGCACGAGAAATTTTTTCAAAACACGAAACTGCACAACACGCACGAAATCAAATTGAATAGCAAAAAAGCATTTTTTTATATTCAAATAGATACATATTTCTGTTTAATTTCAGAGCTTTAAGCTTAAGAGACTCCTACACTATCAACAAATTTGATGGTTTTATGTGTTTGACGATACAAAATATTGCAAGTGAAATTTATATGCTGGTGGTTAAGCGATGTCTATATGCATTTCATTGTTGCTTTAACAAATCGTCAGTAGACTTCAACCACACATTTTGAACAGTCACAAACCTTTTAAAATAAATATTAAATTTTTTCTTTACTGAAAATTCATGCATACATATTTTAACACCAAAAATCGTTTCGTGTTTATCGTGTCAATTTTGCTCAACACGATACGACACGAACACACACAAAACAGATTTTCTGTCACGAACAAAAAAACACGACACGCGCCCATCTCTAACACAAACTTTGTGCTTTAACAGAGCTCTGTTAAGGCTCAGTTAGCCGACTGTAATGCAATGTAACTGTAATGTAGGAAACAGCTGATCGATTATTTATATGAAAAGTAGGTTACGTTACATTACATCTATATAACCATTTCCATTACTTTTCACATAACAATATCGATCAGCTGTTTCATACTGTTGCAGTTACATTACATTACAGTCGGCTAACTGAGCCTTTAGTGTGTTTACAGAGCTCTGTTAAGCTATAAATATTAGATTAATGCCTGTCCAAAGGTCTTTTCGTGTAAATCAGGCAACCGAGGCAGAAAAAAGTAATGCAAATTTCTAGACAAGGTGTTCCTTTATTATTGCTTATCAATATACTTCTGAAAAACATGAATTTTAACCAAATATTGCCAGGCTTTCAACTCGGAATTTTCTGAAGGATACGCACTTTTTTTTGGGAACGAGTTGATGCGGGCGGACAATAAGGGTCACCTATTATGGACCAGGTCGTACTCTATAAACGTGCATACTCAGAATTTCTGGAAGTTCAAGTTTTCAGTAGTTTTTCGATTTTCCAGGGATGGAAAATTCCAAAAATGGATTTTTTGAGTTATGACATTTTTTGATTAAATGAGTGATATGTACATGTGTATATGTATATTAAAAAACCATTTTTAGTTTCCCATTTCACTAAAAATTAATGTTTAAAAGCTGAAACTTAATTTTTGTGAGCTGTGACACTATTGAAATAAATGAGCGAATGTTTATAAATATCACTTTTAAGCGACTTACCCGTTAAAATTTCCAAAGTCTGTACCGCTAAAACATCCTCTTGGGCAGACTTCAAGTCACGAAACAAACATAAATGCAAAGCAAAAATTATAGTTTTACGCTGACGTCTCAATTGCCCCAAAGGTAAACCAGATAATATATCCAAATTTGATTTAATATCCTCTAAGGGTATTTTCTTTACCTTATATTCTTCTGCGGAACGATTGATAACATTATCGATCAATTCCTTTATTAGCAATTCACATGCCGTAACTTCCTCACATTGGCGAAGTTTGTCAAAATCGCATGACAATGATTTTAAAAGAGAACATTTCGAGTTTAATTTCTTACATATATTTTCATAAAGAGCCAATGCAACAAATTCCACTAGTACCAAATCATCAAATATTAGCGGCAGAAATACAGGCTTGGTCATCAAAAAATTCGCAATGACAATTTTATCATTTCTTGGTAATTGTTGCAAATACCACTTAGCTTGAGGTGTTTTTACGAGAGAATCTATAATTTCCAGATCTGTGGACTTAAAAACATTTTGTTTATTAACCGTCAACAGTAAAAGTGAACCTTGAGATTTTTGCATTTCAAGACTATGTAATAAATGTTTGCAGGAAGACTTTCCAAAATTTAAAACTCTTTGCTGCAATAACATCCATTCTTCTTGCGTAAGAAAGCAGTGCAGCTTTTCCACTACATTCAAGGGTTGCAAGGAATCATGGGTGCAACCATCAGGACGATAATATGTTAAGAGTAATTCAAAATTTGAAGCAAAGTAAACTAACTCCAAAAATGCACTCATTGTACGTGGCTGATGTTCTTTCGCTAGTAAAAACTGTCCAAATAGTTTTAAAACATCAAATGTAAACTCCCTTTGCTGTTGCAGTTCCACTAAAAATTTATCGGATTGTTCGACGAGTTTACAGCCCACAAAATATTGACATAATAGAGCAGCCAGAAAATCCAATCGAAATAGACAATTTTCATTAACGTCACTAGTAATGTTCAATGTTTCAATGAGCTCTTTAAAAGCATATAATAACGTTTTCCATATTGTTAAAGAAGGCTTGGAAACTAGACCTGTTATAATTTTGGAAAACGAAAAACCGACAGGATCACTTGGCCAAAAGTTTTGCAGCTTTGGAAAGGATTCCGAAGCAGTAAGCTTGGTGTTTTTATTTAAAGTTTTTGATAAAACTGGTTTGAAAAAATCCTGCAACAATATGTTCAAGTGCTTGGAATAATCCTTATCTGTTACTTCGGAAATTTTGTTTTCTTCCAACTTTCTCCTTTTATCCTCAGGCATATGCTGCTCCAAGCCCATTGTGGCTTTCCTTTTTTTGTTTATGCTCAAACTTGTTGTTTTCAAATATTCATTTAAAGCTTTTAAAAGGTTTGTTACGAACTTTTCGGCTCTACTTAAACGTCTAAACATATCCATTAACAACACTAAGTACTCTTGAAATAATTCCTGTACTTCTTTATCTCCCGTTTTGGGGGCTAAGATCACGCTGGCTGTGATTTCGAAAATATTTTGCTCTAATATAAGTGGATTTAAGCGAAGTGTAGCACATAATAACATTAGAACTTCCTTAAAATGCAATTCCTTCTTTTGTTTAACTGCTGCACAAATTTGTATGCCTAAAAATTTAACGACCGACTGATTTTCATTTATTTGTAAATTTAAATTGACATCGTGACGAGATAGCATTTCTATGACAAAAGCTGCCAGTATTAGCGATAGTGAAGGGCTAATATCTTCAGAAGATCCGCTCAAGAAATTACAAAACACTAGCTTTAATAAAGCTTTTATAAACTTTTCATCTCCTCTACGTTTCAATATAGTGCACTCCAGACATAGCAATCTGACCGGTAAGGCCAATTTCAACATCCGATTTATTACTTTGTGATCTTTCATATCGGCACATATTGCACTTTCAATATCCAAAAATTCTTCAAAAAAATCTACTTTGAATGTACGCATAACCAACAAAACTTGTGCCATTGGTTGTAGAGCACAAGTTGTATATGCTTTTTCAAATAAATCAATATTGGAGCAACGCTTTATAACAGCTTTTAACCCTTTTAGCATAGACACGAAAAAATCGGATTCAAATGTGCTTAAAAATTGTTCCTCGCTTTGTTGTCTAACCAGTAAATATTTTTCGTAGCCACTGAAGATCGCGCCGTACACTCGACATTGCAGTTCATAGTCCATTCTATATAAGTCTTGTAGTAACTCAAATTCCAACAGAAGATGTAGTAAATTACACCATTTTCTTGAGGGTTCCAAATTTTTCTTGGCCTGTTCCAACATCCATTCAACAAATTCTTGTTTAACTGTTTGCTTTACCAAACCTGGCTGAGCTCGCAATTTAAGCAATTCTTGGAAATCCTCTTCCGATATCTGTTCATCCACAAGTTGATGCTGCTCCGTCAGCCAATGCAAAACAATTTCATATTTTGATGTCAACATAAATTCTGCAGACTGCCATGCCTTAATGGCAAATTTTAAGTTTTCCTCGAATGATTTTTCTTTGCGTCTGAGCCATTTCGGAAATTCTGTAAGTCCATATTTTATTAATTGATTTGTATGTGTTAGTTTATTTAAGATTACCATCTTCCTGCGACATGTTTTACACAATTTGTTACAAAAATAACGTAATTATACTTCAGCAAAATATGCAAAAACCTTTTCTTTCACTTGTATGAAATTGTAAACAAAACTGCACGTGGAATTAATTATTCGGGTGGCCAGACTTATTTTCTTGGCTCTAGGGATTCTGCTGTGTACCACTGTGTACAAAATGGACAACATGTTGCTGCAGCTGCTGTTATACGTTTTCATGGTAGGTACAGACTTTGCAACTTGCTGACGCAACACGTTTTCGAATATTTTGACACACACTGCAACCTACAATGCGACTGTCAATGCAACCTATAAACATCAAAACATTTTGATATTTTCGAAACTTCGAATGCAACTTCGAACGCAACCATAAACAAGACTACAGACTATGCGACCGACAATGCAACCTACCTGGTTGCATAAACACGTTGCTAAGTCTGTACCTACCATCACAGTCCAACCTAAATTAAGGCCGGGGCACAGAATACAGAGAAGTGTAGAAAGTGACAGGTAAAAAAAGCTTCAATCAGGTTTTTTAAAATTCGTGGAAAAAAGAGAAAAATATAAAGTATTTGATATTGTAGTGTATTACTACTTACAAATTAACACAGCTAATAAAAAGCGTTGTAGTTTAATTGCACTAGAAAGAAGAATCAAAACAAAAACGCCGACAAAATTTGAGGGAAAACGAGACAAACAGAAAAATACCCTTATCTTACGTCTCGTGACACTTCTGTATGTTCTGTGGCCGGGGCACAATTAATCCGTGATACTTCGTCTTTTTTAACTGACAGCTAAGTTGCAATACATGATTTCTTATGAGGTCTGGTACATCCAACGCAAAGTACAAAAGGTGGTCAACTTTTTGCGTACGTTGAGTAGTTTGACAGATATTGGTTGGTTTTTTTTTGGTATGTTCTGATTTATGGCTTCGTTAGTCAAATCGTATCAATTTACTTTTGAAGTTGTCGTATCGTTAAAGTCTGTATGTTAGTTAGTAAAAACGTGAGGCTGCCAGCGAAAGTGTCAGCTGTTACTTTGCTTTATACGTGTGTGTGTATGTATGTATGTAAGCCAGAAGTTGACGTTTGCTACGTAAAAATCTATTTTCTGTAGATTTTTACGTAGCAAACGTTGCCAACACATTTTCAATAAGCATCAACATGCTTATTAAATGTTACGGATTTTGTCAGCTGACACGCAACAGCACGATACGATTTCAGTAATTCCACCATTAGCTTTTTGTGTTTTGCGGCAGCAAAAATGGAATAAACCCAAAGAAATAAGCGAAATAAATAAAAAAAGTTGAATTTTATGAATAAAATGAAGCTGTTCAAATGCTTCCGTCAATAAAATACTCATTGTGCCAACCAAGGCACATCAATCAGATACCCTCATAACTACAACAAATATTACAACAGCAATAACCACATGTACTTTGTTGGTATAAATTACCATCTTACTTTTCAAAACAGTGTGTATGTTTCTTATAGGAAATGTCAAAAAACGTACAAAACTGAATATTCGTTAGGTGTTTGAGGATGTTTTTA
Source organism: Nowickia ferox (assembly GCA_936439885.1). Lineage (NCBI taxonomy): Eukaryota > Metazoa > Arthropoda > Insecta > Diptera > Tachinidae > Nowickia > Nowickia ferox. The sequence goes on along the minus strand of OW387025.1, from coordinate 87,971,751 downwards.
GGCTTACACCTACACAATCCAAATTTAACATTTGGCTTGGTATAATGACGTTAGTCACCTGGTGTAGTGCTGCCACCTTATAACTGCGCCTTCGTGTCAACTTAATCCGTCGTTGCGTTAATGTCAGTTGAAAGAGGCGAAGTTTAACGTATGACGGATTCATTGTGCCCCGGCCTTTAAGCGAGCTACTAGCCGCCGCTGCAGAAAGGTTTTGCATTGTTGATGAGCTTTTTTCAACGGCGGCAAACACTCCGATCGACTTGGTGTTTAATAGTTTTTTCCCGATTACAAATGTAAACAATTCTTTTTGGAAAGTAATTTTAAACATGAGCAAAGGTAAACTTTTTGATAATTGAATTTTTAAACAAAAAATAAAGTATTTGTCGTTTAAGAAATGAGTGAAAAGAGACCTGCAGATCCCCAAGCTCCCGTAACTCGTAAGGGTTTTTTAATATCTATAAAAACGGGCGATCCAACAGAAATAAAAGAAAGAGATGTGGTAAGATGGAAATGTGAACACACAAATGTATGTATACACTATTATAAAATAAATTTTATTTTAAGCATGGACGTTGCCGAGCTGTTACAGAATTTGAGAAACTGAACCGTATCGGTGAAGGCACTTATGGCATTGTTTGTAAGTACAATTGTGTATAACCTCTGAATATGTAGCGATTGGCGAATTTTGTCTCCATTCTATATTAAGATCGTGCCAAAGATACGCGCAAAAATGAAATTGTGGCGCTGAAAAAGGTTCGCATGGACCAGGAGAAGGATGGTTTGCCCGTAAGTGGCTTAAGAGAAATAACAATATTGAAGACGTGCAAACATGACAATATTGTTAATTTACTGGATGTGGTAGTTGGTAAGAGTTTGGAAAGGTAAGCACTTTATATATGCATATCGTCGGGTGGTTACTGGTTTGCCGCACAGATATTAAGAATACATTATTATTGCGGCAAAGCAGTAACCACCCTACGATATGTATGTATGTACTAGTGATGCGCGAATATTCGTATTCGAATTCCCGAATATTCGACCATTTTCATATTGGCAAAAGAATTCAGGTGAATACAAATACGAATATTTAAAATAAATAAATGCATAAATCCTGAAAGAAATTTAAATATATGGCATAAAAATATTTGTTTCTAATCAATGAAAGTAATTCAATTCAAAGAATAAAAACTATCCATGCTATATATGCATGAATTGGCCTTGCTGGTAGCCAACTTAAAAACAAACAAAAACTTCTAAAATTAACATTAAAAATGTAACAGTGCTTTTCTTCACCTCATAAGAGGAATATTTAACTTCGAAAATAAAAGATTGGAAGCTTTTTCTCCACCAATCTTATTACGATGAAGTGTGTAAATAAGACCAAAACGAAAGAACATTTTCTTGCGAACGGGAGTATGAAATTATTTTCAGGGACCGTAGCGGCTTTCTTGATTTTTATTTATTCCTCAGAAAATAATAGTTATTTCTTGATTTTTATTTATTCCTCAGAAAGTAATAGTTATTTCTTGATTTTTATATATTCCTGACAAAATAAAAGTTATTTATTGATTTTTATTTATTCCTCAGAAAATAACCGTTATTTCTCGATTTTTATTTATTCCTCACAAAATAACAGTTACTTTTTGATTTTTATTTTTTGCTTAATGTTTAAAATGTAGAAAGCGTAATTTTTGCAATAAAATTAATATTAACCGATTTAAAATTGAATTTGTCGCCAGAAAACTCTTCGTAAATTAAATTTACTTTTTTATAGTTTATTCATTTTAAAAATTAAAATTTTTTTAGTAAAAAAATAACAATCAAAAAGTAACTGTTATTTTCAGAGGAATAAATTAAAATCAAAAAATAATCGGTAAAGTTGAGTTTTTTAATAAAAATCAAAAAAAAATAAAAAGTTTTTCTGTACATGAGATGAAACACGATATGCCGAATAATTCTGCAATACAAACTGTTGCGGCCCTATGTTCCTTACAGGAGTAAAATAAACCAATATATAACTGTTAAATCGCATTTCTTGAGTTATGGCGTTGTTGAAGCAATGAGCAATCTGTACTATAGTTTTACTTCTAACATATAATACGAGCACATTCTTTTTAATATTTTCAGCATATTTTTAGTAATGGAGTATTGTGAGCAAGATCTAGCATCTCTTTTGGATAATATGTCCCAACCATTTTCAGAGTCGGAAGTAAAATGTATAATTTTACAAGTACTGCAGGGGCTTAAATATATGCATTCCCGTTATATAATACACCGAGACTTAAAAGTATCTAATTTATTAATGACTGATAAAGGATGTGTTAAAATAGGTAAACATACATACATACATATTTTTTATAGCAAAACTTACCGACTACTAATTAAATTTTCTAGCTGACTTCGGTTTGGCTCGTTTATTTGGCATGCCTTCAGCACCTATGACTCCACAGGTGGTAACTTTATGGTATCGTTCGCCCGAACTATTATTAGGGTCATCAATTCAAACTACAGCCGTTGATATGTGGGCTGTTGGTTGTATCTTAGGTGAGCTACTTTCGCATAAGCCTCTGCTCCCTGGCAATACCGAAATAGGACAGCTTGAATTGATAATTGATTTGCTGGGCACTCCTTCAGAAGGTATATGGCCAGACTTGGTAAAAATGCCAGCGTTGCAAAACTTTACTTTAAAACAGCATCCTTATAATAATCTAAAGCAGAAATTTCAATGCCTCTCACAAGCCGGCTTAAGACTACTTAACTTTCTATTTATGTATGATCCAAAGAAAAGGGCTACGGCCGAAGAGTGCTTACATAGTACTTATTTTAAAGAGCCACCTTTGCGTAAGTTGTTCATTAACGAAATATAATTTTATTTTATTTATAATTTATTTATCATATTTTAGCATGTGATCCTAAATTAATGCCTACATTCCCACAACATCGGAATATGAAAGCTAATCATAAAATATCTGGAAGTCATCTTCACAACCAATCCGAATTGCCTGCTATATCTGATTTATTAGGAAGTCTATTGAAAAAAAGAAGGGTGGAGTAAAGTTAAAAATTACTATAATAGAATGTATAATTATTAATTATGATTGTACTCATTGATTTGAATTTTCGTCATCGACAACTTTGTACTAACTGCTGCTTGTAAATGCGAATGAAAATTTCGTTCGAGTTAATAATACAGAATAGTTCGTCATGCGTAAGAGGACCATATTTTTTTTAAATATCTGTAAAACTGTTTTTATTTTCTTTATTATGATTACACTGAGTTTGAAGTTTTCAATTTACACACAAATTAATGGAAAAATAAAACTTTATTTTTTCTCAAGAGCTGAGTAAACAAGAACTTTGCATGAAATTTTTACACATATAATCACTAACTCAAAAATTGCCGAAACCTCGGGTAACGAGTTTCAAGCCATAAAAGTGTTCAGGCGCATCAAAATCAACTTGTTAACTTCAAGAGCATAGGTCCCTTTTAACTTTCCGTGTCACATATATGTACATACATATCGCTCATTTACTCAAACAACGTCATAACTCAAACAAATGGAATTTTCCATTTCGAAATTGTTGCAAATGTGTCAGCAAAAATTTTATATATTTGTTAGCGTAAAATTTACTGCTGTCAGAATATTTCCTAACGTTTTGCATTGATTGACAGTAGAGACGTTATGTCAGCTGGTGAATTAAGATCACCTGATGTGTATTCGCCTTGACCTGATACCAGCTTATTTCTACCTGTCACGCTTTGGATATTTGTGCACCAGATTTTTTAAAATGTTCCCTCGTCTGTGGGCACCATTAGCTTTTAATCCAATGAATGATGCCATACTATTGAAAGAAGTTAAGTGGGAATTTGGCTCAAAGTTCCTACAGAGTTGGAGCAATTTGAACCAAAATATCAAAATTTGCTTAGGCTGAGTTTACATCTGGCATTTCTTGTGTGCCATGTGCCTAAAAAAGCGTAACCACTAATTACTAATGAAAAACATTTTGATTCCGACATGTATTTATTGATTTAAACTGTTTACAATCATTTGGGATTCTATAAAGTTGTCTATTAGTTATGTATGAAACTGTTTAACTTAATTAATATGTGTCTGAATCAAAAAGTTTTTCATTACTAATTAGTGGTTACGTTAGTTTTAAGCATGTGTGGCACATCGTCGGTTGGTTATTGGTTTGCTGCAGTCATAATGTATTTTGAATATACTGTGCCGCAAACCAATAACCAATCGACGACATGGCACACAAATGTAAACCCGGCCTTAGAAATCTTCTGACAGATTGGTTTTGTAGCATAGCCAACTACATGTTGTTTTTTGTGTAGTTGCATTGTTGTAGTGATAAGGTCACCTGATACTGAAATCACCTTGTTAGCGTTAATCAAGACGAATTCACTCACATCAGGTGATGCAACTCACCAGCTGGCCATCAGCTGATGATATCTCTGCTTTCAAATCAAACCAAAACGTTCGGAAATATTATGACAGCAGGAAATTCCACACTTACAAATATAAAAGGCGTATATTCAGAGTTACAAATTGAGACCACCTGGTATTATTTCGCCTTGGTGTTGATGTTGCTCATTTCATGTTTGGTGCTGCAAGCAACATGCTACCGGGGAAGATTATATACTTAGATCCCTGACTTAGGATTTGTCATGCTACCATTTGTAGTTTGAAGAGATCTGGCAGCCTCATAAACAAACCTATATTACAGCTGTAACCAGTGATGGGAATTGGAATTCTTGATTTAGTGCCGAATCTGTTTCTAAATAGTGCCAAAATCACTTGAATAGTGCCAAATTACTTTTTATATAATTTAAATGCTAACACTTGATGTTCGTTTAGTATACTATGTTCCTTGAATGATACATTATTGTGTATAGCTAGAAAACTCCATGAACAAAACAAAAAACTTGTTCCAAAATTAGTTGTTTACACATAAAAAACTTGTTTAGCGGTTATGGATCAAATGGACAAAAAGTGCCAGAACAGGAGTGAGAGTGCCACAGTGCCAGCTAACATCCAATAGTGCCAAAAATGGCACGATTGTGCCACATTTCCCATCACTGGCTGTAACTTGCTTTGTGATTTTATTTCTTAAGCCTACAATTTTATTTGTACACGTTTCTGTGTTTTTTTGCTGATAAATATTTAGTTTTATTAACTTGTGCTAAAAGTTCCTAGCAAAATGAACCGTGAAGAATTGAATGATAAGTTAAGTAAATGGAATCCAATGGAATCCGACTATAAAAATATAGAATTTAACAAGTATATTTCGGGTCCTGGTGCAGACCTCGATGCCGAACTGCAACCAGCTCATCAGGCTTTGCAAAGAAGCGGTGGTAGAGATACAGTTGGAACACAGAAGCAAGCTGTTCCAAGTTTAATTTTCAAAAAACTTCCACCACATATGACGACAAAAGCTATAGGTAATATTTGCTCTATGCACGGCCGTGTTAGGGAGGTTAGAGACAGCACCAAAAATGATTATTATTTTGTGGACATGGTTTCTGTAGCGTAAGTTTCATATTAATTTTCTAACAATATCAAAATATGTGTACTATATATTGTTTGGTGCTGAAACTTAAGTGACATGGAGGCAGTTTTCCGGGCTTTGGAACGAAATAACTATGGCTTCGAAATTATGGTGTCCAAAAATCAAAATAAAACGTCTTCAAATATGGAAAGAAGTCAAAATCATCAAAATTATCCGGCTGTACCGCCAAAAACTACCGGTATCGACTATGAAAATCGCAACTTACGCACGTCTAAAAAAAATCATCCACGTCCTATAGTAAAGGAACATTCTTCACTAAATGCAAATGATGCAACCAATACTGGACTTCCATTGAACCTACTGATGAATGATGCACACAGTTTGGAACGCCAGGGTCTTAACAAAATGGCAAATAACAACAAATTTAGTTACAGAAATGGTCGCTCATATATCAGGTATGTATGCATGAAAGTTCTTTTGAATGTAATTGTATAGCGAATTTAGTACACACACACATTTTACTTCTTGTTGCGCAATAAAGTATGCCTGAAAGGACTAAACAGTACGTTGAGAACAAACATAAAGAATCTTCTGGCGTTTACAATGACACTGAAGATAAGTTTATACATACAGTGGAAAATATCTCAAAGCCACGTAACGTCCAAAAATGCTCTTGTTGCTACTACGATTGCGACACTGTCTGTGAACGTTGTTCTCAGTATTATTGCAGTTTGGAATGTCAAAAATGCGATTGGCCCAATCATCGATATATATGTGGAAAACCCAAGTGAGTAAAAGGCATGAATTAAATGAATTGGTTTACAAAAACGTTTAAACGCCATGATTTTGTTATAAGAAAACAGAATGCAATATAAAAAAGAAAATCTCGTTTCAAACAAGCTTTTGTCAAAACAGACTGAATAAATGACAGATAATCCAACAAATGTAGCTTCAAAAATATGTCCGCTTTCTATTACTCTTCTTTTTTGCGAAAGTTTTACTGTTTTAAAAATTAAACATCACTAACTACGCCATACTCAAAATACCGCAGATAGCAATTCCTCTCAATAAGTTTTATCACTTTTAAGTATAATTTATACGTAAACCCCTTACTGGGGTTTTTAAAGATGTCTAATATATCGCTCATTTACTCTTACAACTTCACAACTAAGAAAAACTATTTTGCCAAAAAAAAAAACGAATTTAAAGAAAAAGAAAATTTGATTTTTCTTGACAGTTGAGCATTCAATATATCTGTACAAAATTTTAATACAATATGAATAACAATATGAGCACTAATTCTGCATCATTAACACAAAAATAAAATTTTTTGAGTTATGACGTTGTTTTAGCGAACGAGCGCTATGTAGATAAAAATACTTAGTACTACTCTTGTATTAAAAAAAATCTAAAATCGGTTGTAAATTCAATATTTAAATAATATAATATATATGTACATTTATTTTGTTAGTTTGTATTGTTTCCTTAACTCATTTTTACAGGCATTTGCAAAAAACACCACCTTCCAAAGAACAGTTTGATGCTCGCGATAAAAACTCATCTAACATAACGAGCGAAAGTAATAAAAAATCAACTCATGCGGAAACATCACAGGCATTCAAACTCAAATCAAGTCAGGAAATTTCTCAAAAAAAAAATCAAAAAGCTATTCCTAAACAACTTCAACGCAACCGTAATGAGTCTTATCAACAACAACAACAGCTATCTTCAACAACTTCTGAACAATCAAATACCAATTCCCTCAAAACTTCTCTTCTAGAAAATGAAAACTCTTCAAAAACTTCGTTACAACAACGTCTAACTTCCTCGAATCCTTCCTCTAAAAAACTACCAGCTGCAATGAGAATGTCTCTTAAGCCACTCCCAAACTCAGAAAAATCTCCTCAAGAGCTTCCAACAATGGCGAAGGCAGCTTCACCACAAATCCCACAGTCCTTTGCAGTTTCGCAAAGTAAATCCGCTGCGAATTCTGAAAACTCTGAAGCAATTTATAAACAAAATATGCCTTGCAGTGGGAATATTGTTACTATTACAGCCATTTGCAAAACCAATGTCGTTTTTATACGCTCCACAACTTATGATGACAATTTAAGTTATTTCAATACAATGGATACTTTACAAGCCGTTGGAAAAATGTTAAAACCATTGCAGACTTTACCTAAAAGTGGTGAGGTAGTTGTTGCCAAATTGGAAGAACAATTCTATCGTGCATTGGTGCTGAAAGCCTTTAGCCCTACAAAAATTTCAGTCCACTTCATGGACTATGGTAACATGGAAGAATCAAAAATGGAGAACTTATTTGAGGCACCGAAAGAACTCGCTTATAAACCAAGACATGCTATACCGGTTTTACTTAAGGATGTTGCAGATTCTTATATGACACAAGAAATAGGCAAATTCATGTACACCTATTTGAATAACATAAACGTTGAGATTCGTTATAAACGAGAGGATTTTCGAAAGGATAATAATGTGTTTGCTGTTGAGCTGATTGATGAAAATACACAGCAAAATTTAAACAAAATGATTACGAAATTGTCAAAACCAGTAGAGCCACAAAGCATCAATGAAATATGCGATCAGGACGTTAGTAACTTAAATTCATATACAGACTATATATATATTCTATTTTTTTTTAATATTGTTCTAGTATCTCGAAAGGAAGGAGTTGCCTGTCGGTAGAAATGTGGAACTTATTGTTATGGACAATTCTTTAATGAGTTCCGCTTGCATATCTTGCACCACCAAACCGTATGCGATTGAAATACAAAGGTTCAAAAAGGATATTCAAAATTATGTTGAATCTATACCCAAAGAGGCATATACACCTCGGTAAGTTGATGGTTTGAAATTGATTTTAATTTTCAGTAAATTGATTGATAATTTTAATTTTCGTTTGTTCATTAATAATATTTAATATACTCGTATATGAAAAAAGTTAAATTAGATGCACTAACAAAAATATTGTTAACGAGATCATGGGCTTATGGTCATAGTCACTCCGCCCATTTTTATATTATTAATATGTATTATATGTATTAGGTTAGGTTACTTTAGCAGGCTGCTGGAAAGGAAAAGTCGAAAATTAGAGTCCAGCTCAATTGGGTCCATTACAATGATCCCTTTGAAGATAGAAAGAGCGAGAGAGAGGGTGGAGGGTGAGAAGGGTAGAAGTAGAAAAGAGATAATAGTTATTTAAGGGTGGTGAGAGGTGAGACTGGGTAAGGGGGGGGGGGGGGAGGGTAGTCAGCGGCTATACCAGCCACTGTTCCTAATATAAAGGCTCAAGTTTTTGAGGTCGATTTCCGATAACTCGGATAAGCTGCCGAAGGATATTCTGCCCAGGAGGTGCAGACGGAGATTCTCCAGAGCGGGACAAAACATACATACATACATTCAGCGTTTAAAAACTTTTCATTTGAGTATTTTCTTTTGCTTCTGCTCATACTTCTGAATGACATGTTCGACAAGTTTTCCGTTTGTCTGAATGCTGCTTTAAATAAATTCCGAAGTTGTAGTAGTAGAGATGTTGTGGGTTTTTTTCTTCTTTTCATTTTGCAGTTTCAATTCCGTATTTAATCGCTTGCTGGAAGAAATGTTGTTGTTGATTGTTTTATATATTTGTACATACAGGAAAAAACACTCAAAAACACAAAAAACACACATTCAAACACATGCACACAAACATTTCTGCTTCGTTAACTTCGTATTTATTTAAAGCAGTAGGGAGTCAAACCGAAAACTGTACGAACATGTCGACAGCTGAAGCTCTTCGTTGTGTATGACTATTCGTTTATTGTGTTAACAGAGTGTGATTGTGCAGTCAAAAAAATTAAAAAGTCGATGAAATAGCACAATTTTACGACATTTGCTATTTCGACTGCAGTTTTTTATTATATGTATTATTATTAATAGACCTCATGAATTATTATTTGTTTTTTTTAAATAAATCAAACTAAATAATATCTTGTATCCTTATGTACTCTAATTATAACCAACTGATCTAATTCAACTCGTGTCTTTAAAAATTATCCTCCATATGAAAGAATAAAAAAATAACGTGTGCTTGAAGTGTACGTTAAAACCGGGTTTGCTATGAAAATGTTTTTTTAATGTTTAGGGCAAAGTCTGGAAAACACATACATACATATAAAAGAGAGAAAAAATGTAAATAAAAACATTTTGCAATTTCTCAATAGAAAATTTTCATTTATAAAAATTTGCACATCTCTAATGTTTTTCACTTTTCCAAAAGCGTCTATGAACTTTGCATTGCTCGATACAGTGAGGATGGCTTGTGGTACCGTGGACTTTGTTTAGAAATTGTCGGTGATGGTCATCCCTCCATAAATTTCATAGATTATGGCAACATAACTATGGTTCCCATCGAACATATACGACGTTATCCACGGCAGTTCACTTATCCCATTTATACAGTTGATTGTGCGATCGAAGGTAGATTATTATTATAATTTGTAAAAGTTTAACAAAATAATTGTATTTTTATTTTCTTTTACAGGACTACCATCATTTTGTGACGACACACTTGTTGCTAAACTTGAGGAATTAATACCAAATGGTGAATTAATTAAATGCGAAAATGTTAAAATGGATAAAGAAAACGATCTTTATTACTTGACTTTGCCGAATTTAATTAGAGAATTGAATATTCATTAAATTCAATTCATTCAATATTCATTGTGTTCATTAACTTATGAGCAGAAATTTGTAAAAAAAAAAAATTTACATCAAATTTCGTTAAAATATTTAAGTATTCAAGGATTTTTCTCAAAAGATTTTTTACAATTGAATAAGTTTTAAAGCAAGTATTTTCTTTTTTTTTTTTGTAAAAATTGCTTTGGAACTTACCTAAACCTATACCGTTTAAAGAGAAAATCGTTTAAAAAGACACATATTATATATGTACGTATATACACACATATGCATTAGGGATATAACTTTTTTTGGGCGTAATTTTACCAAATGTCTATATTACGAGCAATATTGTTTTGATAATAAAAAACATTGGCGGTATTCGATGTTTGATGCAAATTGTCTTGCGTAAGTGCAAATGCAAATGTTGTTGGATTTAAAAGAAAAGCTACGATATTTTGCATTTGCGCTGACGCTAGACAATTTGCATCAAACATCGAATACCGCTATTATTTTATCTCAATCTGGTAAAACAATAAAAATTAACGCACCCAAACGATTTCTAAAGTGGCGTTTAGTATTTTATTTCCATTTTTTTAAATAACTTTTTTTAATATGGTAAATATGCAAGGCGAATCCATACCAGGTGGTCGCAAGGGATCAGGTGACTATTTTCGCCGCTTGTAATTTGAATATATGTTGGATGTCAACACACATTTTTTCAGTACATTTGTTTTACATTTTGAGTATAAATTTCTCAAAGCGAATTTAGCTGAGTATACCTTATATGAAATTGCCTTGGTAAATATGTATATATGTATATGTATTTATGTACTACACCTTTATGTATGTAGTTATAACTACAAATTATGTGCTAAAATGAAAAAACAGTACAAAAACACTCCTGTTTTTTTTATTAAAAACTTCATGGCGTTTGGTGCGTAAACTTTTTTAACGATCGAAAAATCTAAAAATGCAGTTCTTAATATTTTTCTTTTTTATATTTGCAAAAAAAAAAAATAAATTAAAAAGTTATGACCCTAATATGCATGTGTATGTATTAGGGACGTAACGAATGTTCGCATTTACGAATTATTCACTATGTATTCGCTATTTGTATTGTATGCGAATATTTCAATCGAATACTAATCACAAATAAAAGTTCACCTCTTTCACTTTCACGATTAACAAACGTATTAAACACGAAAATGATTTTAAGTCAGCATGAAAAAGTAAGCATTGTAAAAAAGCTTTAAAATTTGTAGATAATTTGTCATGAGTATCAAAGGAAACCAAAATACTGCGGTGTTTGGAAAGTGTTTGATTTGTGCGAAAATATTTTTTTACTAAAGGCCGAAGTAGTGGTGGGTTGATTGCATAACATTTTGTGAATCTATTATTCAGCCAAATTATGAATACAATTCCCCGGGAGTTTTTCCCATTCCTCCTATTATGAATTACAATTTCCCCGGGAAAAAACTTCTCGAGAAAAAAGTAGATATTGTCACAGGGATGGATAAGTTGGTACAATTGTACTTTTCTCAGCACTAGTACTCAAGTGCTGGTACAACGTCTCCTGGAAAATAGTACAGTTTGTAAATCTGAGGGGTTATTATGCAATCCGAATCGAACAGAAATGCTTTTGAATTGTAATGTTAATATACAAATTCGAACAGTTTTATTTTCGAATGGAATTACATAATAACGCCCTGATTTCTCATCACTGTATTATAAATATGGGGGAGAGGGAGAATTTTTTGAAACTTTTCAACCCAAAAATTTCGAAGGGAACTAATCAAAAATTTAAAAAACGTTGTAAAACAATGGTATACAGGCATGTTTTGAAAATCACATTTTTCAAATCATTTTTCACTAATTTTTTAAAATTTTTCTATTGTACGAGTATAGAGCATCAAATATCATTTCTGAAAGAAATTTATCGCATATCGTTTTAAAAACGTCTGTAAGGACCATTATTACTTTTCAAATCACATGCGCACTTGAACTTCAAAAATGTGAACTATATACTTCTGCCTTCAGGAAAAATACTAAAACACTAAATTTAGCACGCCTCCTTTAAGTTCACATAATAGGTAAATGGAAGATTTGTTCGCTTCTGATATCAAGACCGATATGAAAAACTTTCTGAAATTTACAATTTCCTTTATACATACAATCATTGGGAATTTAATCCACTCGCATCTGCACCTGGCGAGTTTTAGCTTCACTTTCTCAGCATAAACTTATTCCGTATAATTGGGAACAGTTAATAATAATAATAATTCTGTATTTTTTTTACATGGTTACTTCATAACTCGGTACATTTTAGATCGATTTTAAAAATTCTTTCCCGTCTGAGAGGATATAGCTTCCCATTGGTCTCATTGTAAAAAAGTGGGCGGTGACAAGCCCAAATTTTTTTTATATTTAATTTTAAGATATTCTACTTATTTGATTGCTGAGAAACCCACCAACAACTTTGGTTCTTGTAATTCCACAAATTTAAAGTTGAAAAAATTGGCAGGGCTGCGCCCATTCAAATTTCTTATTATATTCCACGTGGTTCTACTTAAGCAATTTTTAATTTAGAATAGGAGGAATATTCTCCGGGAACAAATGATAGGGAAGAGAAAAAAACTCGCCAGGAAAATTAATAATTGGGCTGATTAACTAGCTTTTACCCGCGGCTTTGCTCGCGTTGATCTGTCTAAAAAAATACATCAAAACAAGTTTAAAACTGGTTAAACAATCAAAATCGAAACGAAAATTATCCTAACCAGCCCAAAAATGTGTTTTCCGTAAAAAATCCGTATCAAATATAAAAACCCGGTTCCGAACCGAATAACAAATATCCTATATTTGACGCTGGTAATATATGTAACTTCCCAATGGCGAAAGAATTTTTAAAATCGGTTTATCGGTTTTGGGCGTAAAAGCGTAGCAAACAAACAAACTTTAATATTTATAATATTACTAAGCATTATTATTATTATCTGTATGTATTTTAATATGATTTCATATACTTATGTATCTTTCTGTTTTAAGAATTTATATTTGTCATAAATTAATAAAAAACTTGGTCAATTCAAAAACAGCCAGTTGTTCCGTTCAACTATGTGTTTGTTAGAATATTTACAAATAACTTTGGTATTATTTGTTCATTAATAATTATCACATGTAATTTGGCTTACAAAGCGATACGAACTTTAGCCTGATCAAATCATAAAAAAAGAGACAAATACAGCGTGTTTTTTTTAGAGGTATAGAACTTCGAATTAAATAAAACAAGAAAATCGTTTTAATGTCCATCAATTTGGCTTTATTGGAAGGATAATTTTATGCCATTAACGTTTAAATATGATTTCGGGCATGTGGCCGCCGCGGCTGGCTCGAATAAAGCCAATTCTACAGGTCCAATTTTCAACCACTTTTTCGAGCATATGGGGCCGTATGTTGGCAATAACGCCACGAATGTTGGCTTCCAAGTCCCCTAACGTTTCTGGTTTGTTGGCGTAGACGAGCGACTTCACATATCCCCAAAGAAAATAATCCAATGGTGCCAAATCACACGATCTTGGTGGCCAATTGACAGGTCCATTCCGCGAAATTATGCGCTCATCGAATGTTTCCTTCAATAAATCGATTGTGACGTGCGCTGTGTGGCATGTAGCGCCGTCTTGTTGGAACCACAACCCATCCACATTCATGCCATCCAAAATCTTCCATAAAGTTGATGGACAAAGCTCCAATTGCTGTGCACGGTGGCGAATCGATTCATTCGGGTCCTCTTCAACACTTTGCTCTACAGCGGCAATTGTTTCTTCGGTGCGCACTGTTCGACGTCTCTGCGGATGCGTATTATTACATAGAGTAAACGTAGTGCGAAAACGATCCATGGTTAACCGAATTAATTGCTCTGATGGACGATTATGTCGACCATAAAATGGACGGAGCTTGCGGTAAACTTCGCGAACTGAACCATTATTTTCGAAATAAATTTGCACGATTTGCAAGCGTTGTTCTTTTGTCAACCTGTTCATGATGAAATGGCAAACCAAACTAAATATTAATCACTTGACAGCTGACAAAATGGCCGCCAGTTAAAAAAGTGATGCCAACTTAAAGTTCTATACCTCAATAAAAAACACCCAATATCTTTGTTAAGGCATGTCCCAATCATAACAATATTGTTCACTACTTGTTCAAGTAGGTTAAATTACTGTAGAAAATATCAACTTTATTCATGTAACATGACATTTAAAGGAAAAACAACGGAAGAAATAAAAGACAGTTTGAATATATTTAATAAAAGAAATTTTATTAATAAAAAATAAATATCAATTTTATTTGATTAAACCATAACACAATAATAAAATTTTTGTATTTTGCTTTGAATCACGTTCATTGAGTAGAATATGCATTGATATACATCATAACAATTGCGAATAACAATATTAATACTTTTACCACATATCCCAAAAAGTTCGATTTCTGTAAAACAATTTTTTAAATGTTCAACACTTGTGGAAATGGCGCAATATTGCAACTCTATATATCCTGATATACTCAAGATATCGGAAAACTGGGGGGTTATTATGTGATCCAGTTCGAACGGAAATGCTTTCGAATTGTAATGTTAATAACATACACATTCGAACAGTTTTATTTTCGAATCGAATTACATAATAACCCCCCTGATAACGAATTCATAAAGAGGACACATTATTCATATATAATCAATCAATAACTAAATTTTTTTCTAAAATGTTCCATACATCAAACCAGTATCCGACCGACGATATGTAGATATACTCTTCGGAGTATGTATCTCCGATCCTTTTTTAAGCGTTTTTTTTTGGAGCAAAACTTTTCATCAAGGATTCTATTTCTTCTGTAATACCTAGACCAAAAATGCCTTCTTTCTGGCAGGTATTCCAAAAGACGCAGTGAAGGGAAATTTTTGTCCCCTTTTCCCATAATGTAGCCCAGTAGAACCAAACTACAAATTGCATGTGCTAATGGTCCAATCAATTGGCCACCAAGATCGTGTGATTTAACCCCATTGGATTATTTTCTTTATGTTAAGTCACTTGTCTACGTCGATAAACTAAAAAAAATTGAACAACTGGAAATCAACATTCGAAGAGCTATCGGCGAAATACGGTAGCAAATGCTGTTCCAGATTCCGCTTTCTACGTGCATAAAATGTTCTTTCCATTAAAGTCCGTTTCATTGATATTAAAAATATATTTCTTTGTTTTATTATGATTTAAACTTGTGTCACTCTATAAAAAAAACCCTATAGTGAAATAATAACTGATCTTTCCAAGCTTATCTTACAGATTATCGTAAAAAAAAAGCAGCAGATATTATAAAAAAAAATTTTACTAATTACATCCATATTTACTTTTAAACAATAAGCCGCACCTTTGAATTTCTTCACTTCACTAATGAAATCGCAAAATTTAAAGAAGAAGAGACATCTCCGTAGTATGTATATATTCTATATGTATGTATGTATGTGATAGAATGTTAACAAGTTGAGAATTTAACCACGTACCAGAACATGTTTTTTCAAACTTGTACTAAAAAGTAAAAATCTCTACTTAAAAAGGTGTGTGAATTAGCTAAATTGCAGCTGTTTAGTTGCATATTCCACCCGTTAAAAAATCGTAACTTCATCACTGATATTCAGAATGCACGCAAACAAATTAGTGCTTTTAAAATCGTTGAAACGCCCATTCGTTTTGAAATCTGGTACTTTTTCATAGCTATAAACTGAAAATGCAGTCGCAAACCAGCTCTGGGCTGAAGACAAGCTCTCGCGTCATTGAAAATTATTTTTTAAGTGCGGCCAATAGTAAAATAATATAAGTAGGTACCCGCAAATCTACAACAATTTTACCATGGTACCGTCGGTCTTGTGTGTGTGGGTGCTCGAAAATTGGTTTTTAAGTGCGGTCGGTCATGCTTGTGTGTGTGTTGTTTTTGCTTCGAGAGTGTTAACCATGCTGGTTCCTATGTGGAGGCATGGGGTGGTCACAAAGTATGTTTTAAATAAATATGTAAATAAAATGAAGATAAGTTTTATCTACTGGGCCAACCCTGATATTTCTGGTTCGCGAAAAAAATAAACCGCGTCCATTCCTTTATTACATTTTTTATTTGTACATAATTTAAAGACGCAGATTTATAATTCATACATACATACCTTTCCGAAGCTATCAAACCAATTTTAATGAAATTGGAACATGAACATGTAAGTTATGCATTTGTTTTAAACTATTACCTATTTCGCCAATTAGAAAATACATATGTATGTACACAATTAATTTTTATGAAATTTAAAATATTGACACATCTGGACTTAAAGGTTGATATAAAATACATACATATGTACTTATGTGCATATGTACTATGTATGTACATATGTAAGTGTCTTTTCTAAAGTAAGAGCAAGGCGGTGAAGACGGCAATTTGAGCCTCTCGGAAACTATCCAAACAATTTTTGTGAAGTTTAAAATATATACGTCTTCGATAATAGGACAAAGATGACAAGTTCATGAGGTAGGCATCTCAACAATTGGGTTTTTAGAAGCAACAAATGGATCAGTAAGGAGGACTGACTGCAAGGTTTCGCGGGCCTTATGGCCAAGGCTTGACCTGGGAAAATCTAAACTATTCCCCCTTATCGTGGTTGGCGTATTTCGACTTCGACGTTTTTGTAATAGATAGAAGACGAGGGGGAGCCAGGAACACTTGAACACATTTTATGTCATTGTCTGAGGTTACAACACCACAGACTTAAATGAGCGGCGGTTTTTATTAAGTACTAAAAAATATCACGGAGTGTAAAATCGCAGCCTGTTCGTATCAAGTGCCACAATGACAGGAAATGTGTATATCATAGACGTAGAAAGGCCCTTCCTGGAGGCATTATACCACAAGACTTGCTTTTGTCCGCCCCCTCCCCTTCCAAGAATTACAAAAGTTTGCCATCATTATCTCTTTGAGTATTATTCAATAGGTGCCCTTCCCCCAGAATTTTTTTTAGCTCCGCCAATGGTGTACATTGATTCTTATTGAGTGAGGGAAGGCAGTCGTAAAGCATAAGTCATCGTAATTATTTCTTAAATGCGATCAGGCTTGTTGTTTGGCCTTGGAGAGTTTTGCATCTCACTCGCACTTGTTATTGAATACCGCAACTAACTGTATCGCTTAGGCCGGGTGTTCATCTGTGTGCCATGTGCCTCACATGCGTGAAAAAAGCGTAACCACTAATTACTAATGAAAAACTGTTTGATTGACACATATTTTTTAAGTTAAACAGTTTCATATATAACTAATAGACAATTTTATAGAATTCAACATGATTGGAAACAGATTAAATCAATAAATATGTACATACATGTCTGAATCAAGCAGTTTTTCATTAATAATTACTGGTTACGTTTTTTTTGGGCACATGGCACACAAGAAATGCCAGATGTAAACTCAGTCTTACAGTTAGTTATTTTGTGGTATTTTCCATTATCAAGTGCAAAGGTTTGTAATAAGATTTATCTGATGGAGGCCATAAAAAACTCTAGCAGTGGTTTTAAAAACTACTTTCTATACGAAGGTATATGTCGTTCGCAGCAACCGAAGGAAGCATCTACACGTGAGATAACCTGGCTATTTGACTATGTATGTGCATTTGCCATTTTTTGTTCATTTGGAAAAGAGTGAGGGAAGGTGAAAATTATAAAGGGGTTCACAATGGACCTATTAGAAGCGCTTAGGAGCATTTTACACTGTACCTTTTCTGCTTGCTATTACAGTCAGGCGCTTTTAATTTGTTGGTGGGCGGTGTTGAAAAGCTTGCGGGGTAAAACAAAAGGCACAAAATAAAATTAAAGGGCATTTTTCGTAGCCCCGGCACTAATCGTATAAATAAACGTCAAAAATTCGTGAAGAACAAGTCTTAAAGCAAATGTGAGTGACTTGTTTCGGTTTTTATTGTATTTTAAGTTTTTGTCATTTAAAATAGAATATTTTATTCGAAATTCCAACGCACAACTTACAAAAGCAATGTTTTAGGTTTTATTAATTTTTCGAAATCACCGTGATTTGACATGTCGTGATTTGCAGAACAGTTCGAATAGTGTGAAATGCCACTTAACACTACCCTTCTTAACCTAAAAAAGCATTAGAAATTGTCAATAACCTTTTTATTTAAACAAATCCTTGTATTAATTGTATAACAATAAACTTTTAAAACTTTTGTGTGATAACAAAAATGATTTAAAATGTACAAAATAAAATTAAACTATTGCCTGGTATAAAGAAAACATACAAGTACATGTGTATGTATTTAGGTTTTACTGAAATCATCATGAGTTCATAAGAAAAGCTTGTTTTTTCACTAGTTCTTTAAAAGCACCGGAGTCGCGAGATATTAAATCTTCATAGCGTCCTTCTTCAACAATTTGTCCATTGTCAAGTACTGCTATACAATCAGCGTTACGTATCGTAGATAAGCGATGGGCTATCGTTAGACAAGTTCGTCCTTTAGCCAATTTCTCAAGAGCATTTTGCACTAATTCTTCTGACACTGAATCTAAAGCACTCGTCGCTTCATCCAATATTAGAATGGTAGGATTCTATAGACATCAAAATTCGATAATAGGGAAAACAATTATATTTCTTTCTTCTTTGCTACTATTTATTTTTTAAATAATAACCTTAATTAAAGCTCTTGCAATGGCCACTCTTTGTTTTTGGCCACCACTTAGCATCATACCTCTTTGTCCTACCATAGTATTGAGTCCTTGCGGCAATTGCGAAGTAAACTCATCAACGTGAGCTCTACTTATAATTTCTTTAAATTGTTCCTCACTTATCTTCACTTGATCTGAATTCATTCCGTACAAAATATTGTCCCTGATAGTACCGGAAAAGAGCACAGGTTCCTTTATGACACAATATTATTAACAGTTGTCTAAAAGTCTTTAAAATGTTTTAACAAACTCACCTGACTAACAGCACCTATATGATTTCTTAGCCATACAGGACTCAAATCTCTCAAATCCAGCTGATCTAATAACACTCTACCTTTTAAAGGATCGTACAGTCTCAATAATAAGGTAGCTATTGTGGTTTTTCCCGAGCCACTGCGCCCAACAATGGCCGTGGTGTGTCCCGGTCTAAGAGTTAAGTTGAAATTATTTAAAACTATACTATCTGCTCTAGCTGGAAAGCTAAAATTAACACTATCGAACACAATTTCGCCGCGAGGCTTTGTCTCCGGTATTAAACCAAAATGTAACGGTATTAAAGTTTTACGATCAAGTATTTCCCAAATGCGCTGCGCCGATCCAACACCCTTATTTAATTCCGTATAAAAATTAGAGATACCATTGATGGAGATAGCTGAATAGCCAGCATATAATATGAAAGATGTTAAGGCTCCTATCGATAAGGCATCTTGTACAACCAATGAACCACCGTAGTATAAAACAGAAATAATTATGATATTACCCGACATGCCGGTCTGTATGTATAAAAAAAACCAAAATATGCTTCATTAGCAGACTTAAAGCAATAAAGTAAAAGATATCAACATACCGCACCAAAAAATAATGCCCTGGCCATCACTTCCTTGTAGCCTAAATTTAAGGCGTCTGTCAGGAGATTGTCATATGAAATGCATTCCTTTTCTTCTTTCGTAAACATTTTTACCGTCTTAATGTTGCCCAAACGTTCTTCAGCAGATTTCGAAATATCAGCCAATTTATCCAACAGTTGTCGCGTTATTGTGCGCACATAACGACCGTAAACAACAGCTATTCCCGCCACACAAGGTACCACACCGATGCTTATTAGAGCTAATTGAGGCGAAGTGTAAATCTGAAGATATTGAAAGTAAAAAACAAAAGTGATCAGTAATAAAAAGATATTTTTTATTTATTACATTAAATTCTCACAAGGATAAATAAAAGCACTAACAAATTAATTTTCATTTATATTTATTCTAGTGGATTTCCCATACAAACCAAAATTTACTTCGTCACAAGATTTTTGTCAAAATCTACTCAAAATTTAGTAGAACTTATTGATGCAACTTTGGTTTTATACAACTTTGTACTAAAAAGTAAGCCTCTGTACCTAAAAAGGTGTGTGAATTAGCTACATTACAGTTGTTGGGTTGGAGTTTAGGAAAATTTTCAGTTAATAGTTTTTGTTTTGCATAAGACATCGTGATAAGTGTAAAAAAAGCTTGGTGTAAACGGTATATATTTTCATCAATATTTTTTTTACAAATAACAAACAAACACAAAATTTTTGATAAATTCAAAGATCTGAAGCAAATATTTGAAAGTGGCAATTACTCTGTATACGATTCACTAATTGAATTAATCAAAAAAGCAAAAATTGAACTGTAATCTGATTTTTTTTTTGAGTTGAACCTGGCAGTTTGTGAATATTATATTCCGCCAACTTAATTCAGATTTGAAAAAAAAGATTTCAATTCAAATCTGCTGGATTCCGTGCAGATGTAAATGGCCTATAAGTCTATAAAATTGTCTATTGCGTATGGAACTGTTTAACTTAATAAATAGGTATCTGAATCAAACAGTTTTTCATTAGTAATTGTGGATACGCTCTTTTGGGCACATGTGTGCTAGATGTGTCCCCGATATTATATACATAAATATTCACACATTTTCAAAAAGTATCGCTCATCCTCATAAGTTAGAAAAAACTAGTTGGCCAGAAAACGAGTTTAAAGTTTTCAATTTACACACAACTAAATGGAAAAAGAAAATTTTTTTCCTCCCAAGGCCCAAGGGTTGAGTATAAAAGATATTCTTATAAAATTTTTACATAATATGAATAACAGTATGAGGATTAATTCTGCATCATGACGTTGTTGTAGTAAATGATCCTTCGTAAGTTGTACGCAGGGGCCAAAGCCCGTAATTTCATGGATGGATTAATTAAAAAAAAGTTCAATTACAGTGAAAACTGAAAGTACTTAAAATTCTACATCAGTAGACATGTTATAATTGAACTTTGTGAGAGAAAAGTGAAAAAATAAACAGAAAAAATTTAAAATCTTTGAGTAATCTAACCTTGAAACGATTAAGTTCAGGTAGGTATTTATTCAAATGTTTTGCTCTAACTTGCTATCAAAATTATGTGTTGCAGTGCTTTTGTTTTTAATGTTTATATTGGAAGTGCAACCCGTGTACCCGTCTCCGTCACCCGACGTTCTTAACACTGTGTAAATTTACTGTATTCTTACCATCATCGTTGTTCCTGCCAAAACCATAACAATTGAGCGCAATCCGTCCGACAGATTTTGACTTAAGGAGTTTCCAACCAAATAAGTGTCAGTAGCCAAACGATTTACCAACTCCCCAGTACCCTTTGTGTCGTACCAACCTACTTCTTGATGTAACATACGTCTATACAAATTCGAGCGCAAGCTGCGTACTATACGCAAAGCTAGAATAAGATGAACAGATATTGTAGGAATAATATTAATATTAGTATGTATGTATTTTAAACTGATTCGCTTACAGGCACTATTAAACAAATAAACTCTTCCGAAATTCGCTAAGCCTCCTATTACAAAAATACCCAACAAAATGGCCGAAAAATGTTTTAGTTTATCTAAAGCCTGTTGACCATTAACACCTTCCTTATCAAAAATAATATCTAAAATTTTCCCCAAAGCGAAGGGCACGCTCATAGTAATAGTGGATGAGATTATCAGACAGCCAATGGCAGCTAAAACACAAATGAAATTCAAAGTTATCATTTAATCATTTAGTATTTCTTTAAAAACATTACCTGCTAAAACTAGTTTTTCCGATTTGGCCAAGCTTATTAAACGTACAACATCGCCTTTCTTCAACTTGACTTTTGGTGGATTTATATTCTTTAGTTCTGGCGCAGTATTTTTAAATCTTAATAAACACACATTTTGTCTCTTAGCCGGAGTCGTCAATAGCAGAAATCTTGCATTGAAGGTTTTGTAGTGTGTTCCTGTAATATTATGTTTGAATGTAAACGCTCTCCAGGACTGGACTTGATGATGATAACGACCATAACTTTTTGCTGAATACATGGAGGTGGGTCTTGTCAATCGTGTACACATTGCCAAACGTTGCAGAAGCATTTTAGTTTTTTAAGAACTGTAGTAGATTTTCTGTTGTAATTTTAGTGAAATTCATTCATAAGTTTTGAATTTTAAGGTAAAAGCAAACACAAGTTTTATGAATTACATATGTACAATAAACCGTACAATAGTTATTATGAAAGTATTGTTACGAAAGTGATGAATAATAAAACACAAGACAAACTTTATGTCAAAAAACATATGATGACCAAACTTGGCAGCACTATTCTCATGTTGTACTAACGTTATGGGGAAGTGGCTCATTAACAGCAAATTCAAATTCAAATATCAACTCGTTATATCGTCAGTTGGTTATTGGTTTGCTGCAGTCCTAATGTATTTTGAATATACTGTGCCGCAAATACATGTACACATATCACACCTGTTCTTCTAAAGGCTCCAAATCAAAGTTAAAAATTCTCAGTAGAGGCAAAAACTAATTTTGTTGAATTTATCTATTAAATCCAAGTTTTTTTTGGCGAGGAGTAGAGTAATTTCTGGCATTATGGTATTCAAATTTAACTTTTGACTTCATTGTGCTTTTAATACAAAATTTTTTTTAATTTTACAAATTTTGTTCTTAATTCATAATCAGGGCAATCATGAATAATATTCCGCGAGAAATTTCTCCCTTTTCCAATTTAATTTTTGTTTGTTTTTCCTATTACTTGCTGTTGTTTGAAATTGATCCCCGGAAAAAATTACTCGCAGAATTTTATTCATGATTGCCCTCAATAAATTTCCTTTTCTAAATCGAACAAGATTTTTCTCTGTAAGCAAAAACCCAGCAGACTCTTTTTAGTTGTTGGATAGCAAAATAAATCCACTTGCAAAAAATCTTTTTTAATAATTCAAAAACATCAGCTTGCCATCGGTTTTAATTTTTCATTAAACCTAGGTTGTCCACTTTAGGGCTTTGTGGCTCCGCCCACTTTAAAGATATATAGTCCAAATTCCAAACTTAAGTTCTGTGATACCTTCTTAAATGCTGCATGAGATTTCATAGCAAGCGAACAGTTAGTTTAGAAACTGCTGTGTATCGGGTACTTTAGGCCCCACTAGGCACCAGAAGGCACCGTCGGATCGGCTAAAAAATTAAGACCGCATTTATGGCAGCAAACTTCATATTTAAGACTGCGCACATATTAAGAATTAAAAAAAAAAAATACTATACAAGCTGCCGACCAGCACATGTATGTACGTATATGCAAAATGAAAAAAATGCGTGTACACAATTATCGACTTAACAGCCGTTTTCACGTTTTCGTTTTTTGTATGATTATTTAATTTTTAACGAAAAATTAACTAATCCCCGATTTCTTTAACAGAAACCATCTAACCAAAGGTTACTGATTTCCATTTCACATATATGGCCGCAGACACGCCCACAAATTTTTAAATTTGATTTCATGATATTCTACTTATTTGATTGGTGCGAAATCTGGCAAACATCTTTTGTTCTTGTAATCTTGTAAGTAAAACCACACACCTTGAGCTCTAAAATAGGCACAATCTTTATTTAAAAAATAGGTGGAGTCACGCCCATTAAAATTTAATATTTTATTTTACGTGGTTCTACTTTACCTATTTTTACAAAACTTAACGCACACCCTGAGCTCTGAAAAACAAAAAGACTTGCATTTAAAAAAAAATGGGCTTAGGCACGCCCATTAAAATTTAATTTTATATTCAACGTACTTCCTCTTGACCAAAAGATTTTAAAATTTTTTTTGTTTGGAAGAGTTTACTTCCAGTTTGGTCCCATCAATTTTTTTCGAAAGTGTTCTATAAGGTCTTTGCATTGAAGGCGGTGATTTTTTTTGGAAGAATTACTTAAATTAAGTTTTCAAACTGTTGAGTGGTAAAAAATTCCAAGGTAAGAAAAATTTATTTAAAAAAAAATAGTTAAATATAAAATTTTACCAAAACGGATTACAATACTGGAAGTGTGTACTTAAAAAATTCAGCAAGTCCGACTTTGACTGGCACACGAAGGATTCCGTATATTTTAATTTTTATTTTAAGTACACGGTAAACTTTTTTCGGTTTTTGGCGATTTTTTTAGTTTTAGGGCTTCGCTTATTCGATTATTTCAATTCCCAAAATTATTTGAGAAACGTGACCAATTGGGTCACACTTAGGACCCTTGAGGGTACCACACCTATATGGTGTAGTACGTTTGTTTTTCCACATTTTACTAAAATGACCACTGATTTTCTCAAGAAAATTATGTTTTCTTAAACCAAATTTATTGGCTCTACCAGACATATTTTCATCATCCTACTTTTATAATTTCATAAATTATATTTTAGAGCAATTTTTCCAACAAAAAAAATTATCTATCTCGATCCAATTCCAAGGATTTAGAATTCTAATCCATTTAGCGACTACCTCTAATAGGCAAGAGGTATTAGACATAACTCTAGTCAATTCGAGGCACGCTCATTTAATTCGTGAATGGAAGGTATCTTCGGACTGCTCGTTCTCTGATCATCACTATCTAACATTCTTAATTAGCATTTAAAATGAAAACACAAGATTATACGTCAACAGATGTAAAACAAACTGGGAGGTACAGAACTAAATCCTCACCAACTTGATTGCCCAACCTCCAAATATAGGGGAGGCTGCGGATATTGACTTAGCCGTAGATACGCTATTAAATGCGTTCAAAGAAGCCACTGGTTTATTCTGAAAGCCAGGAGACTACCTTGGTGCTCTGATAGCATTGCAGAAACTCGTAAGAACTACAGACAAACTTTTAATGCGGCAAAAAGGACAGGTAATTTTTCACTTTATAAAGCCTCATTAAATAAATTCAAAAACGAAGTCAGGAATGCAAAACACAAAACTTGGAACGAATTCTGTAATAAACTAGCAGACTGCGTAAAATCCTAGCGAAAAAACCGTTGATACATCCAAAATAATGATGGAAACTGGACAACAAATAGTAACGGATTTCTAGAGGTCCTAATGGACACACATTTTTTGGGCTGTTAACCCTCCATCCATATAAATCTCCAGGTCCGGATGGTATCATTCCTGCGGATCTGCAACATAATGCAGATCTAGTAATCCCATGGTTACTTGTAGTATACAAGGCCTGCATCGTCTGGTCACATATTCCAATTGCGTGGACTAAATGTAATTTTATCTTTATACCCAAAGAAGGGAAGGCATCACATACCAAGACGAAGGATTTTAGACCCATTAGTTTAACTTCCTTTCTTCTAAAAACCCTTGAGAGAATAATGGATGTTCATATTAGAACAGTCATTGATAACTCTCAATTCTCGGCCTCTCAATACGCATGTACCAAGGGCAAATCGGTTGAGACCGCCTTACATTCGCTTGTAGGATGCATAGAGAAGTCACTCGAGCATAAAGATTATACCATGGTGGCCTTCATGGACATAGAAGGTTCCTTTAATAATATTGATCCGACGGCAATAATTCAGTCTATCAGAGAGCTGGGAGTTGACCGAGAGATTTGTCAACTCATTGAAAGTTTGCTACTACGCAGAGTAATCACTTCCACCATAGGAATAGCTACCATCACCAGGCAGGCCCACAGAGATACACCTCAGTGTGGTGTGCTATCACCCCTGCTGTGGAATATGACGGTCAATAATCTGCTCAAAAAATTGGAATCCATGAATATTAAAACAGTTGCATACGCAGATGATGTAGCGAATTGCAATATCAGGATTCCACCTGAATACTATATCACAGTGACTAGAAACTGCACTAAATCAGGTTAGTGCTTGGTGCTCTGCCATTAAAAGAGCGATACACTGGCTAAGGTTCCATCGGATTTTAAACAGAGATATCCACATTATAACTGGCATGAAATCTGCTATTAAGTCCCTCATAAGTGTGTACACCAAATCTTTTCTTGTCCAAGAATGTCGCAAAGCCCTAGATGGACTTGCGCAGCACTCAAATATTTTATTAAACTGGGTGCGTGGACACGGGACTATTTCAGAAAACATAGTTGCATATGACCTGGTAAAGAGGGGAAGCTTAGTAAGAGAAGTCGATATTGACGTTTCGATGTTACCTTTCTTGAATTAGGTCAAGACAGATGGCGCAATGAGCCCACCTGTGCAATAGCGAGAACCCTCTTTCCTTCCGTAGAACGAAAAATTTCATCAACTTCAATAGGAAGCACTTGAGGAACCTCGTGGCCACGTTGACCGGTCACTGTGCCTTCGGAACCCATGCTACTGCTACAGTTGCAATGACGACGAAGAGGAGGAAAGTATCCTGCATCTCCTGTCCCGCTCTGGAGGATCGCGAGGATCCTTTGCAGAATATACTTCGGCAGTTTATCCGCGTTGTCGGAAATCGAGCTCAAAAACTTGAACCTTTATATTAGAAATAGTGGCTGGCCAATTTTTGACCCACTCACACCTCTCACCTCCCTTAAATAACTATTATATCTTTTCTACTTCTACCCTTCTCACCCTCCTCTCCTCGCTCTCTTTCTCTATATATTCTTTTCAACTCTGTTTCTGTCTCTGCTAGTTAAATTCGAATTTATCTTCACACACATCATAGATTTCTTATAATATTTCTGAGTTTATAGACTGTTTTCCTAAAAAAGCTGATTTTTGTGCTCGCGTTTAAAGTGTCCTATCTCCATTGAAATAAAATAGTAGAATATTGGTCACATATATCGCTCATTTTCTCAAAGAACGTCATAACTCGAAAAATAGATTTTTTGAGTTAATGATGTAGATTAATCCTCATATCGTTCTTCATATTGTGTACAAATTTCATACAAATATCTTGTTTTCTCAGCTCTTGATAAAAAAAATTAAATTTTCTTTCTCCATTAAGTTCTGTGGCAATTAAAAACTCTATGAGATTGTTGTAGTAAATGAGCGATATGTATATATAACCCGTTAGTTTTGAAGTGTTTGTTTATTTGGATATGCAATATTTTCTGTCTAGAATCTAGTGGAGTAGATGTGCGTATGTATAGACCATTCAAATGAAACAACAAAAATTAATTTAAATATGTGATTATATGAGTTTTCAAAAATTTATTTGTTTTCTCTTTGAATTTTTTCTTTGTTGTTAATGTCATTTAATTCATAATATGATTTTGAATTTGCAAAACTTTTTATTTTGTTCTGTTTTAAGACAAATATTGTTATTAATAACACTGTGCTCGAATTCGAAACTTTTTTTTTGTAACAAGCTGGGGTCAAGCAGTGGGTAAACCTAATTCAAGTACGCTAAATCCAATGGTGCTAACCATTTGTTTAGGTTAGCTCTTGTTTATAATTAAGATTGAAAACTTGGTTAAAAGCACCTAAAAATCTAAATTTTTCTTAGTTTTGTACCATTTATTAACCATTATGTCGATATATATCGAATGAAAAGACATGTATTGATAAACTTGCGTCCTGAGAAAACTTTTTGGAAAAAAATTAAAATTTTTTTCGAATATTTTCGTAAATTTTTTTGGGGAAATTTTTTTGATGGGGGCATTTTTTAATTTTTTTTTGCAATTTTTTTTTTCAAAAACTTCTTTAGGACGCATGTTCATCCGAAATATGTTCTTTTAATTGGTATAAAAATGAATGAATAGTAGAAAACAGGGAAAAATTGCGATTTTAGGGGATTTTAACCAAGTTTTCAATCTTAATTACTTTTCAAACAAGAGCTAACATAAAAAAATGATTAGCACCATTGGATTCAGCGTACTCGAATGAGGTTTACCTACCAGGTCCCCCGCTTGTTACATTTTTGAACTAGCACAGTGTAATTATTGGTTAAATTATTTTTATCAAATAAGTATACATATATGTATTTTTTATATAATGACTGATAAATTAATTGTGATAAAAACGATGATTAAAATTCAAAATTTAAATATAATATAATATCGTATGTATGTATGTATGTATGTAAGGGTATGATATTTTTTAAAAAAATATACACAAAAAGTGGTTGGTTTACTTGCTGCATTTTTTTTTTCAGAGAAAAAAAAACATATTTTTTTATTTATTTCCAAGTGTATTCGATACATGATTGTTTAATATTTATTCGATTATATTTAGTATTAAATAATTAAACTAGAGTAAGAAAAAATAAAATAGAAATAATATTACAACGATTAAAAGAGGAAACGAAGGCAAGAGAAGAAATTTATAAACAAAAAATAATACAACTTATATTTAATTATTTTAAAATCTTATATTTTTTTACAAAGTTTAAATCAAGACGTTCTCAAAACAGTCTTTGTTGAAATTTTCTTTTGGAAAATTCAACTGAATTTACAATAAAACAGCAGCAGCTTATGGCTGCAAAAAGTGCTAAAAAACAAAAGGAAAATTATATTCAAATAATACAAATATACTCGTATTAGGACAGAGACATATGTATAAGTTTATTTAAATCGCTTTTTTGTTAATTAATGTTTTGTTTAATTTTTTTTTCGGTTAGTTTATATTTATGCAACAAATTTACATGGTTTTTCTTTATCTTAATAAACTTTAGGGAAATCGGTCTTTTAATTTTAATTTTATTTTTATTTTGTGTTTTTGTGAGAATTAAGTTGGTTGGTTTGTTAAAACTTATTTTAAATACTGTTTTTAGTACAACTTAAGCATAAAAGTCTTATAATTCTATAGAAGAACTTACATATTTGTTAAGAAAAAAGATTAAATCATCAATAATTTGAGCAAACTTTTTGATTTACTTAAAACTAAGACAAACATTGCTGGAAAATCTAAAGAAACATTTTCAGTGTTTAATTAATTAAGTCATGCTGGGAAAGTTTTAATTAAAATTTGGTTGTGTGGCAGTGGGCCAGGCTATTTTGGCATCAATGCGTTTGTAGGCCAACATGCAATGTTTGCCCTTGGCAGCCAATCTTATGTCTTGGGGGCATTCGCTTTCATTAAGCAAAGTCTCCTCGCCATCGACCAACTTGAACAAAGCATAGTCTTGAGGATTGGTAATGCGAGCTTTGTGGGCAATAATACGGCATACTTCACGGGTGGTGGTATGTGGTCTCACGGGCAGGGTGCGAGTTTGTAAAGAACCATTGCATTCATCGGGTATGATGACTCTTAGAACTGAAGAGCAGGCAGGCAGGGAGGAAGAGCGCCACTGTGAGAGAAAAAGTAATAAATCAATACATTTACATATTTTCTTGGGTATTAATTTTTGTATTAGCACTTACATCCAATGATCCGGAGCCACTTTCATTCTCCGAAGCCATAAAACTTTTCAACACATGCACCGCACTGCACAGTGCTGTCAAATAGTAACCTGGTTCTCCATTCAAGAGTGTTGGCTGCAGCAGGCCCCACATAAATTCAGCTTCAATTTCAGCTCCCACAAAGCCACATTTAGCCACAACATACACCAAAACGGGCAGAAAGTCATCTGCACCCAGTTGCTGTCCCCTCTGACAGCCGGTAGCATCAAATATTGTCGAAATAACACATAAAAATAAGTCCAATTTTTCCAAAGGTAGTTCAGCTTCTTGCAGGCGTAATAATAAGTTTGATATGATTTGCAATGCGTTGGGAGATGGTGGCGCCACCGTGGGTCGTATGCCAAAATCAGCTGCTGCACGACCACAGGCATATTTGACATTTTGAGCCAACAGTTGTATGTCTTCCGAACGTGTGTAGTAGTCAACGAACATACCATACAAGTGTTCTCGTAGTGGCAGCACAACCAATTGATGCATCACAGTCTCTAGAATGGCATCTAAGTTTAAAAATTCGTCAGATTTGAGTCTTGAACGTGCACTTTCCACTTCTTGGTGGAATTTGCCTTCACCGTGCTTCACCAGATAGTTCTTCATGCCGTTCATAAATTGTCGCATGTTGCGCATGACCACCTGAGGTGCAGCTTCGCGAGATTCCTTTGTACACGAAATGAAGTTTTCAATATTGCGGGCAAAGGTTGTACATTGATCGGCGGCCAATTGGAGAGTGTAAGATCGCACAGCATCTCCGGGACCGCCGTTGCAGAGATTAGTTTTGTTTCTTGGATGACCTGAAAATAGCAAAAATAAATTATTTTAAACACTTAAAAAAATCGTGGGAGAAGAGCACAGATTAGAGTGGCTACAGAATTAAAATTTTGTTTTCTTAATCGAGCTTACAGCTAGATTCCACTATCGGCACAATGTACCGATTTTCTACGGCTCACTGAAATAAACTCACAAGTAATAAGCTGAATTGGCCTTATTTTTCAACTAATTGAAATATAAGAACATAATTACAACACACTGACTTGGTAATAGAGCCATATAGACTTATTCCGGAATTAATTGAGAAATAAGGCAATCTTGGTTTATTACTTATGACTTTATTGCAGTGAGTCCGACGAAAATCGGTACATTGTGCGAAAACGAGATATCGGCTTTAAGTTCAGTATTTTCAATTCTTATTGAAAGAAATATTTTTTTTTATTAATTAATGTGATTTTCTAAAGAAGAGACTTTTTCTTATTTATTTTTCCCTCCCATCCTAAACTTACATTTGATTTTATTCCAAAATAATATACATATACGTTTAAAAATCTGCAAATATTTAGGCATAGAAAATACATCTTCCTTAGCCGTATATCCTTCTCCCAAATATTGCCTATAGAGTCGTTTGTTTTCGGCACTTGCATAACCAAATCCCTTTATCTCCTCAATATGACTCATATTCATAAGGATGTTTCCATTGTCATCGAGTCGAAAAAACTGCTTTATATCATAATGATCACAGTTGTTAATGGGATGACACGCATCACCAGTATCTTGTATAAGATTCTTAATGGATGAACCGGGCGTTTTATCCCTGCCGGGACATTTGCCAATGGCACCCATTATGGAACTAGCTAAAGCTTCAGTCTTAAGTTGCGAACGATTAATGGCACAGTCTTTAATAACACCGACGGAACAAGTTGACAGATTGCTAAACGAGTCTTCGCAAGATAACTCGTCGTTCTGGGACTTGCAACGCTTACGTTTTTTCAGTAATTTGGGCGAACATGTATACGAAGATGGTGGTGTCATATTGATAGACAATGATGACGTCTTCATTTGTGGTGGTAGTAAACCAAGTTCAATTTTATCAGCAAATAATATTTCAGTCAGTGAACGTTTGTACGTACGTTTTCTGCTGTTTGTATTTGTATTTGTGTTTGTGATTGAGATTTTATTGCTGTTATCATCGGATTCTTGTAAAGCATTTATAAATGCCGCTTGCGTTAAATTATTTACTTCCACTTCCGTTTCTTGCTGTTGAGTTTTTCTATGTAGGAGCTCTTCTTCAAAGTCGGCCGAGAAAAAGTCGTTCAACATGGCTGAGGGATTTTGCACAATTACCCATTCAGACATAAGTTTCAAAAATTCTGCTTCTTCTCTGTACATTCGCACATGTTCGGGATCTTGAAAGAATATTTCAGGATCAACAGTTTCAAAATTTGGACAAGAGCCCAGTGTGTATATTTTTCGTTTCTCTAAATTTGACTCTATAGAGTTTGGTAGTGGTGAACTTAGGGATTTAGTTAGAATTGTGTTTGTAGTCTTTTTGACCCGTTTATGTTTTTGCTCTCTGCGTGGGTTCTCTTGGTTTGCAATTGACAACTTTTTGAACCAACTCATGATTGATACGATAACGATTTTTGCCCGATAACACAAATTGCCGAAAACGAAAGTTTCTCATGAGCACACGCGCA
Organism: Nowickia ferox; assembly: GCA_936439885.1. Taxonomy (NCBI): domain Eukaryota; kingdom Metazoa; phylum Arthropoda; class Insecta; order Diptera; family Tachinidae; genus Nowickia; species Nowickia ferox. Next base: position 87,939,692 of record OW387025.1, on the reverse strand, counting down.
ATATTTGCAAAAAATTATAAACAAGACGAACAAACGGGTCGTCGACCGTCAAAATACTTTTCCGGTCAATGTTAGCAAGACACACATACGAGTAAAACAAAGATAAATAAATTACGTTAACTTAAGCAAATATATATTTAAGTACGCGTCATTATTAATGTTCTCAGACTTATAAATTTATTTTTTCTTATTTTATTTTAGCAACAAGTGTGCAGTATAGTGATCACACTACACTTTTCAATTTTTTTTAGTTTTTCACACCCGATGTTATTTCTACAACGGCGAGCAGTAAACTGATTTCCAGTTACTCACAGCCGAACGGTTTATATTAAATTAACAGTTAGATAATTCTCTTTTGTTTACATTATTATGTTCTCTATTACATTTCGATCGTTCATGTAACGGTAGTTAAGATCTCTCTGTCTCTCTTACTCTGTTTATGAAAAATAAATTGATATTTTAATTCTGTGGAATGTTGCCAGGCTTGGCTAAATAAAAAATTTATTTTTTAGTTATTTATGTAATCATTACAAATTTCACAAAAAAAAAAAAATAAAAAAAAAAATTACCACTCATGTGGAAATCTACGTTGTATTGTATTAAGATAAAATATAAGCAAAAGTTATGTAAGAGCTCAAAGATGAAACAATCCCCAAATTCCTTCCCACGAAATTCTGTCCCTTATCTTGCTACACTGCTACCGACTTCAATGTATAAATAACAAAAATTAAAAATTTTAAAAGCCCTCGACTAGAAAATGTATGATAATATCCAAATCGCTGGAACGATTTTCTTCAATTAGAGATTGAAAAATATTTGCTGAAGTCACCTTTCAAAGGAAAAAATTAACAAATTAAAATCGGTCTAGCCGTTTGGGAGCTACGGCGTCAAAGAATCACAAACTCAACGGAATATATCTAGAAAAGATGCGATATAAAAAAAAAAAATCAAAACCGGTCCAGCCGTTTGGTTTGTACGGGACTTGTACAGACACACATATTCACAAACACACAGCGATGCACTACAAACTTCTAACACCCCTTTTTTGGTCGGGCGTTAAAATTAAGTAAGAACGTAAATTGTTTAAAAATTATAATTCCTTTTTCAATGTTTAACTAAATTTTAGTAGAAGAAATATGTATGATGAAAATTGCATTTGATGAAAACTTTTTTTCGAAAAATGCATTTCGTTGCTTAACCAACAACAAAAAAGTTTTTTTTTAAATACTCGTATTCATTTTGACACACACTAAAATAAAAATTAAGAAATTACAATCATCCGTATGGTGAACAGATTTGCCCTCGAAATATTTTCCCATTTCCTCCGAAGTGCGATTGTGAATAATTTTGCAATGAAATATCAATTTCTCCGTTTCTGATTCCTTTTATCATTAATAATATTATTCACATGCATTTGTTCACTTTACTCTTGGTTTTGATAGATTTAGATTTGCAGGTGAACTGAATTATAATACATCGCGTAATTTCAATATTATCCTTCCAATTAAATATTAAATGTTGTAAATAATTATTTTTTTTAGAACAAGATCAGTAAATAATATCCACGATTATTAACACATTTTTTCATTGAATAAGAACATTTTTGGATAACATGTAGTAAATTTTATGGCGGTGGTATACTAAAGAATTTTTTCCACTGCACCTAAAATATTTAAAAATGCAACTCTTCACTTAAAAACATTTACGGGCTGGCCCACTATGTCGACAAGAAAGTTTCTTTCGCTTACTTACATTGAAAACAAAAACAAATTCTCTTATTTTGTTTTTGTTTTCAATATAAGTAAGCGAAAGAAACTTTCTTGTCGACATCGTGGGCTAGGCCGTTAATTTGAAAACCAAACTTTTTATATTTCTTACTATAAAACTTAAATTTGTTTAATTTTCAATTAATTTTGAAGCTTTACAAATCTTCTTCTTCTCGTTTTTTACATTCACTTCAGCATGGATTGCGGGAACAAACGTTTCCATGAAACTCGCAATACCAAATTTCCCTTCATGGGAAATGAAAACTTCATGGGAACAAAAATTTCACATTTTATTCACGATATAAAAAAAATTTTTCTGGTAACACTAAAACAGTGATAAGCAAAAGGCCGCCCTCGGGTACTTCTTTTACACGTACATTCGTACAAGCATGCATTTTACTCTCTTTTTTGCCTAACTTTGCACTAAAGCCTCTCTCTCTCTCACAACAAGACTAAATGAACGAGTATAAGAATATTTTTGAAACCATATCATCTCTTTGTTATAAGCCTATCTTTTTACTATATTCCCTGAAAAAAGGATAGTTTTTTTCTTAGGCTGAGTTTACATCTGGCATTTCTTGTGTGCCATGTGCCCATAAAAGCGTAACCAATAATTACTAATGGAAAACTGTTTGATTCAGACATGTATTTATTGATTTAAACTGTTTCCAATCATGTTGGATTCTATAAAATTGTCTATTAGTTATGTATGAAACTGTTTAACTTAAAAAATACGTGTCTGAATCAAACAGTTTTTCATTAGTAATTAGTGGTTACGCTTTTTTCACGCATGTGTGGCACATAACACACAGATGTAAACCCGCCCGTACAGCTGCAGCTGCTCAAAAAAATTTTTTTAACGAAGATCATTATCTACATATGTAGATAATGATATGCAAGGACTAATTACAGACGGACAGAATGACACTAGTACATATATATGTACATATCGCTCATTTACTCAAACAACGTCATAACTCAAAAAAGTAGTTTGCCAGAATACAAGTTTAAAGTCTTCAATTTACACACAACTTAAGGGAAAAATAATTTTTTATTTTTCTCTCAACAGCTGAGTAAACATGATATTTTTATGAAATTTTTACACAATATGAAGAACGATATGATGATTAATTCTGCATCACTGACGTGTTTTGAGTAAATGAGCGATATGTTCATACATATGTATGTTCGGCTTCCAACAAAAAAATGTTGTGCCAGTCACCTAGGATTAGAGATAATGTAAAAGCAATTTCAAAAATATATTTATTTATTTTTTGCCACGCCTACACATACCGCCCTTTTAGTATTTTGTACACTGTGGCGCCATTTCTAGTCCGATCATAACATTTTGTATACCGGTGTTCATGGCTCCGTAAGGGCTACATTTCTGTCTTTAATAGTGTTTTACTACCACGTCATATTCAGTACATAAAGCTGAGTAGTCGTTTATTTTCCCCTCGGCTCTCTCTCCATCAAACTAATTAGCTTAGCAATAAGAGTTGCATAGTGCGAACGTGGACTTACCAGAAAACGTTAAAAACAGGATTTTGAAAAAAAAATATTGAGATACGCCCTTTTTATGTTAAGCCATCGATATGTATGCGTTCACATTTATGTACATACACACACACATACATACACATGTATGTCAATCGATTTCTTTTCCTAATGAAGATTTACTGTTAATCGATCTTTTGTATAGATTATTTGGGTCCAGAATTAGCTACGCAGCTTATTCAATAAATTTGTAAGATTGCATCAGCAATTTTTCAAAACAATCCGTTGTGAATTAGTAAAGTTCGTTATTGAAATCGAGGTTATTTTAGACAAGGATTTCTGAAACTAGTAAAACGTAATTAAGTTTTTACAACACACACATGAAAAAGTAAAAGCGGGTCAATTCTATTTCTTTGTTATATGGGAATCATAAAAAAAAAAATTAAATATCATCTGATATAAAATCTTTTAGTTTTAAAATAGTTTCGAAGAAAACCCGGAAGTGAAATGAGATTGTTTTTCTAATAATAGGTATGTATTTAAAATCTTTTATTTTTGCTATTTTGCTATTATTTTGAGCGTTTTTTTTATTTTTTCTTTTTATTTATATATTCATTGTACCCATTTAGTTTTCCTGATAATAATACCCTTTTAATTTATTTCGTCATATATTTCATACATAAATATTGTAAATATGTGCATACAAACATGTATTATTATTTTTTTATTTGCTTTTCATTCATTGTTTATTTGCTTTCACAGTTGTATGTTCTATTTTTAAAACGATCTATGCAAATATTTACGGATTGATAACTCTACTTATGACACACTTCGTTGCTGTGTATTTATTTACAACTGCTAATGGTGTTTTTCAGACTAAACAAAAAAAAAAACACGTACATTATGTACTTACTGCTGGTAAGTATGTATGTATGTATGCATGTAAATACGATTTATTGGTTATTGTGTCTCTCATTTTTGGGAAATGAGTTTATGATAGGTTTCTACCATTTTTAAGGACAGCTAATATACTTCCATTACCTGTAAGGATATGCGTATGTTTTTTGTGTGCATGCACATCGCTAATTTAATGAATCCTCATACGAGTATCATTGTTCATATTGTGTTAATATTTCATACAAATATCTTGTACGAGTATATACCACGAGAAAAAAAGGACACCACACGTGCTCAAACTGACCACATTCGTTGTCAAAAGTGTTGATATATTTTCCATGCTGGCAATACTTTTCAGTTTCTGCGATTTTGTACGTTTTAGCGATTTCAGTGCTTGTATTTTTTTCATATCATAACTTTTTTTATTTCAGCGATTTTTTTTATATTTATTTTGGTAACTCCTTCTGCTAAGGCGTTTTTTCTGCTTTGTCGACTTTTTCCGTTTTATCAATTTAATTGTTTTAGAATTATTTCTGTTTTTCTGAAATCTTTTTTTTTTGTTTGTTACTAGTAGTTTTTCGTTTTAGCGATTTTTATCGTTTTGTTGATTATTTTTTAGTCACAGACTTGACCAGTGTAAGTCTTATTGCTAAGCTTATCACTTTTTCTTCTTTAAACTTTCATCGGCGTTCACACAATGCAAGTCTTATTTTTCAGCTCATAGTTTTTATTAAAAACTTGTACTTTGCCGTACAGTAAGGGCTAATGAACCAGTGAAAGTCAATCTCTATTTTTGGTTTAAACCAGCAAACCAATAAATCAGTACAGCATTTAAAGTGGGGTACACACTATAGAACATGAGTGACAGTCAAAAATTCAACAGTTTTGAATGATAGTGTTTTCTGTTCAGACTATTGATCATGTTCGACACTCAAACCTTCATTCAAGAAAAAAATTGGACACACAAACATAGAAAAAACACCAATTGCATTTTTTTATAATGAATTATTTTAATGTTTTCTTATCTCTAACAATTCCCTGTTCAATTTTATCTTAACATTTTGATGTTAAACATCACACACAGCCTTGCATTTCATAAAAATATATGAATTCCTTAAAAAAACAATTTTCCGCGTCCAACTTATGGTACAAAAATATCTGTTGACTGAAGCTCTTTGGTACACACTATCAGTCAAAAACCAATACGGCCGTTGACTGTCACTCAACCACAAAAAATTCTGTGGTTGACTGTTGACTGACGAAATTCGTGTTCAAACTATCGATCAATGTAAAATTTCAGCAAAACTATCACTCATGTTCGATAGTGTGTACCCCACTTAAACCATCTCTAAACGCATAAAATTGGGCGCTTAAACTACAATTGCAGACCATATGATTTTGACAACTATGTTTTATTTTAATAATTTATTGCATTGAGAAGTTTTGCACACAGAGTTTTTGCTAAAAAAATGAGTTGTTCATCCGAAGAAGACGATTTAAGTGATTTGGAAACTTACAAGCAGTTAAGTGTCACTATTATGAGAAAATCTCATACCATAAGATTTAGACCAAACCATTTTGCTATATATGAGGAAACAGAATTTTTTAATAGATTTCGTCTTCCTAAGGCTTGGGCCTACAGTATTCTGGAACTAATTGTTCCACATATCAAAAATAAAACTAACTGGTAAGCATAATTGAGAATTGTAACATCTACATATCGTCGTTGCTCTGACGTGATCGGTTATGTGTACATTTTTTAATTTTTTTTTATTTCACCATTATGTATATAACTTGATGTGTCATACATTCACCCACCAAATCGCTAAACACATAACTGATTTTGTCGGAGCAACGACGATATGTACACTATATCTTAATAAATATTTAGGAATCATTCTCTCAGTGAGAAGCGAATGTTCTTGATAACTCTTCGAGTATATTTTACCCGGTGGAATGCTAAGGACAATTGCCGATTTGTTCGGAGTCTCTACAACAATAATAATTTCTACTAACATAGTTGCCCAACACTTATCATAAGTATCACAATTTGCAACATTGGTAGCTTATGATCATATTTTTCATTTGTTTTGGTAGCACTTGTCCCAGTTCTTTAGACTTTGTATGTATATTTACATACGAGTATATGAAAAACTGTTTTGTTCGATAGTATTAGTAGATTTCTTTATGTTTTTGCTTTCAATAAATGAAACTTTTTTATGATTTCTTACTGTGTATGCTTAGTTAGCAGATGGCTACATTGATGTTAATTTGGTACAGAATAGCCATATCCCAACACTGGTGTAAACGAGGATTTAAAAGCCTTTTTGCTTTGGCGTTTTTCTCCGTTGTGATGAGTTATTTTCTATGTTGCCAATACTTTAAAGGCCATTTTCACAACGATACAAAAGTAAACTTTAAGAATTTAAAACCAGTATTTTGTATTGAAATACTAGTTTTAAAACTCTTAAACTATACTTTTATTCGTTGTGAAAATGGCCCTAAGCTTATGCTACTTTGCCCATTTTAACGATTTTTATGTTAATTATTTGTTTTTGGCGATTTCTTACCTTATTATCAGGGACCGTAACGGTTTTATTTTTTATTTATTTTTTATTAATAGGACCAGCACTCAGGGGATAACCCCTACTCATGCAATGCATTGTGCTAGAACTAGGAAAATAGGCTATAGGGAAGGATGATAGAGGGAGTAGTGTCTGTAGACATTTGATTTAAACTTTCTCATGCTGGTAGTGACAGGAATACCTACCGTCACCGATGAGCTTCTTCGCCCTCTCCCGTACGCGGTCGAGCAGCCCCAAAATAGACTTTGAAGCGCCGGCCCATACATGAGAGTTATATTCCATTTTCGTCGGATATAAGTGGTATAAATTGTAAGGAGATCGGATGCGGTGAAATATCGTTTGCACCGTTTCAAAAACCCGAGGCACTTGAATGCTTCTTTTGCAACTTGAAAAATGTGTTCAGTCCATCAAACATCACACTGTATTTTCATGCCAAGAACATCAAGAGCATCTGATTCCTTAATATCTATACCCCCCATAGTTACAGAGGCAGCAGCATTTTCGGTCATCCGTTTATGAGTAACCATACAAGATTGGGTCTTACGGGCGTTAAAGTCGACCCTGTTCGCATGACCTCATTCAGAAATTTTTGCTAAATCATAGTTTAAAGTCTCATTCATTGTTTGTCGCATAGCCTGAACCTGTGCCAGGCTAGGTCTGTTGCTGAATGAGAAAGAATGGTAAATGCTGCTGTCGTCCGCGAAAGAATAGATAGTGTTGAAAGTTTTGCATAGAAGGTCATTTATAAAGACAAGGAATAGAGTTGGTGAAAGAACGGAACCTTGCGGTACCCCTGAATTTAACTTGAACTCATTTGATGATGATGATTTGGTATACTGTGATTCTCAATATAGTATTAAGAGTCTTACTATAAACATACGAAGTTTGTCAACTAAATTCAAAAATTTTTTGGGTTGAAGTCTACTGACAAGTTCCAAAAGCAGGAACGAAATGCAAATTTTCAAATTAAATAAATAAAGACTTTATGTCAAATAAATATACTTCGGTATTTCAAATAATAAATTTTTTAGAAAAAAAAGAAAATACATCAACATCTACATAAATCAAGTTTTTATTAAGTTTATAAATATATTTTTTTTTATAAAGTTTATAAATATATACTCCATATATGTACTTCCATATCCAAATCTGCACTAAGGGAAAAAAGACGTTGCAAAATCAACAACCCCTATGATCAATATAACGCATTACGTTGTCACTTTTTAACAACGCTAGTTGTCAATTTGTACACGGACGTGTACGAACTAACAACGGTACGTTGTCAGCTTAGGTTACTGACAATGCTGGTTGCTGACTTGTACAAATTCGTTGTCAATTCTTCGTTGTCAAATTGACAACGCTGTGTACAATTTTCACACAAACGTTGTTGATAAATTTTCGATAACGAATGTGATCAGTTTGGTGTAATTTTTTCTCGAGGTGTGGAGGACAATTACGGCACTCGATATTAAAAAAAATTTCAACACATTTTCATTGAAATACTATTGATTTTTTTTAAATTTCCTCTGCAATAAATCAATGGAAAAAATACTTAGAAGATAAGATATGAGTTTCTATTAAAGAAAATTGTATATGTACTCGTATATTTTTCATATCACTGAAAACTGAAAACTAAGATGTTATTATTACTTGACATTGTTAACAATCAGTTATTTAACATTCATACTTATAAGACTTGATTGTTAAAGTAATTTACGATCGTTTATGATCACTTACCCTTGTAATATAATTTTTTATTTTTTTTGTCTAGATAAAAAAAGAACAAATATTAATATTTATCTTAATTTTACAATTCTAATAACTTTCTATATAAATAAAAGTCTTTGCTTGATGATAACAAAGAAAATTTATCTTTATATATAGAGAATAGTTATATGGTTAGAGCGTGTATTCCACGAAAATATTCCTATTTCAAATAAATCTCCTAATATACATGTATACTATATGGTTTCCTACGATATTTCACAACAATAATAAAAAAGAGGAGTTAGTTTCAGATGCAGATTTTCAAAACGCCTATCATAATCACACTTTAAAAACTTGTTTTGAAAAAAGAAGTTGATTTTGTTGTACAGTGTAACAAAAGTAGTTATCTGAATAGCGGCGGATATATAAATTGAAACAGGTATAAGGTGCGTGCTCTCAAAAGCGAACAAATGTTTGTTTGTTATATACTTTTTGAATAAATATGCCTTTCATTCTATTAGAGAAGCAAGTCTATTTTTGCGAACTGTATACAGACAGAAATATCATAACAATTTTGATCTCGAAAACTGTTCACACACACACACATTGTACTAATCTAAGTGGGCGTGACCACATAGAATTTTAACTTTCGGCTTAATATACTTTTTCCCAACTGATTTTTAAGAAAATTTGCTTATACCTTTGGCTGTTATAGTGACACATACATGCACTTTTCAAACCGGGCGAACCAACGCAAATCAAATTTTATCTTTATATTTCTATATTTCCAGCTCTTGTTAGGACACAATATAATATTTAGAAATGTTTAGCGGGCATTACGACCGCTTAAGTTCAACATAATGGGCCTAATAACGAGTGTCGTATTTCGGCATCGAATGTGGTTGCTCACATCCACCGCGTGTCCTCCAAGAGAAGACTTCAGCAATTACCGGCAGAGTGGCACTACTCCTTGTAACAGATCCACTGTCGGACCAGCGGTTCCTGTATTACCAGTATTAAAAAGATCCACCTCGAAAGTTCTTTCCTTTAATAAATACATATGTACACATCCGTTACTATGTTATTCCAGAAATTTGGTAGTAACACATACGTTTTATAAGTAAATAGCCAAAGATATGCCCCAACAAAAGCTATTTTACCCCCACTAGGGTCCTCGGAGTTGTCACAACCGTAATATCTGAAGAGAACCCATTGTGGGAAGAAAAACGAGGACAAATACTGAAGTATTAAATTATTAAGCTTAACTCGTTTTACAAATCTGCTCTTTTTATAGCATCGTTGCAGGGCATCTGTTGTTAAGTGGGCGTACATATTACTTTAAGGTGTGCAGCCATTTTAGTGGTTAACTTATTTCGCCAACGATTCATTATAATAGAAACTAATGCATATCGACGGCTTATATTCAATACCCGCCATACGCTAAAACACAATTTTTCAGGAGAGAGAAAAAACTGTTTCATTCCAAAATTCTTAAGGTATGAATTAATCTTTTTTCTATAATATTTTTTAAATATGACTACTGAGTCACCCTTATAAAAAAAAAATAGAACTTTTTACTCTATTCGTAGCGATATGGTTGATGTCGGGTATTGCAACTGAAATCTTCAAATATTTTTATGGCGTATAGCGGTTATTGCACAGTAATAAAAATATGTTTTTTTTTGCTCTAATATGTAATTTTATTAAATTAAGCATTTGTTAAACGTTTTTCTAACATAAAAGAATTCAATAACAAAACAATAACAAAAAAAATAAACAAAAAAAGGTAATTCAAATTGGACATTGGATGGAAATTTATTCGTTCCCTATTCTCAATATATGGCGTATGGCGGGTATTGCATTAAAAAAAATCGTGAGGTTGATAGCGATATCACAAATATTTAAAAAAAGGACTTGTATTAATTTTTTTTCGGAAATTTTTGTCAGAGATTAAGCTGGCATCAGTGAACAATTTGCGATCAAAAAGTCATTTTCCAAAATTTGGTGTATGGCGGGTATTGAATATAAGCCCTCGATATCAGAAAAATGTGTGGTTTGGATTTGTAGTCAACGAACTGACGTCATTTGATTTGTAGTCAACGAACTGACTACCTCAGCGAAAAGCACCTTCAAAAATTTATTACAAACAACAGAGAATTCATAATAAAACAGTTTCGTTATAAACACGTTTCACTGTACATTATTATAATCACCCCTATCGTAAGCAGTTTTTCCCTCGAAATATTTAAAATTTCTTTTTTTTAAAATTTGCTTTTTCTAAGCAAAAAATAAAACTAAAAACATTAGTTCTACATATTTACTGATGAATAAATTAAACTCAAACTTTTATTTTTTAAGGAATAAATAAAAATCAAAAAAATAAATAAATTTTGGAAAACAGTCGTTATTTGCGTCCCTGATTTTTGAACTTTACAAATCATCTTTTACATTCACTACGCATTGATAGCGAAACGTTCTCACGAAATTCGCAATAGCAAATTTCCCTTCATGGGGAATGAAAATTTCATGGGAACAAAAAGTTTACATTTTATTCACGATAAGGGTGAATGTGTACGTTTTTTCTCAGCATTAAAAAAATTATACAGCCTTAATTTGTTGAATACTCACATATTGAAGAAAATTGTTATTATTTTTTTAATAATGGCAAAATAAAGGTGAATAACATTAAGGGCTAATAAATCAGTGCAAGTTGATCTATATTTTTGGTTTAAATTGTGTTTAAACTAGCAATCCTATAAATCAATACAGAATTTAAACCATCTGTAAACGCATAAAATTGGGCGTTTAAACTACCAATATAGGCCATATGGTTTTGCATTAAAAGAGCTTTCAACATTTTTCCAAGTCTCTACTTTTGCTTCAGATCTTGTTCGACCTATTTTCTTACACTCTTTTATTCTTTTATACTATTATACTTCGCCAAGCAAAAATATAATTCCTTTCAGAGTAAAATTTGGCCACCTTTAATTAAATTTTTTTTAAATTTTTTGCATTTTTGATTGTGCAAAGAATTGATAGCCTGCTGCAAAACAGCTGTTTTTTCACATTTATTCTAGTGCTGTCACAATATTATTTTTTAAACTACACATAAGGTATGGTTCACTGATTTACTCCTTTTGAGTTTAAACTACATATAACTAAACCAGCGTTTAAACTTTGACTGATTTATTAGCCCTAACGAGAAGACGAAAATTAAAAAAAAACAATATTCATAATACAAAGTTGTACTCTTCCTCCTTAATTTTTTTTTCAAAATTTCAGACATTTGATTTTACAAAAAAGTTACTTATGTATTTTATTTGCTACTTCCTAGTTGATGTGCCTTGAAATTGCCCAAAATTCACCAGACTTCCAAAATTTAGATTATTGAAATCATGAATGAATTTTTCCACAATTTTCTGATAACTTCTTCAAATCCAAATATTTGTGGAGCCAAACAAAATATTTTGCTTAATTTAAATAACTGAACTCATGAATGAATTTTCCCACAATTTTCTCATAATTTCTTGAAATCCAAATATTTATGGAGCCAAACAATTTTTTGCTTTTGGAAAAATAAAGATGAGAAATAAAATCTAGAATAAATATTTAAAAACTTAAAACTGCATGTACATATGTATGTATGTATGTTTATATGTATTTTATGCATATATCCTCATTTAAAATCCAAAAGATTGTAACCAAAAATTCACCACGAAATAGATATGCCACAAATTCTGGGAAAAAGGTTTCAAATAAACAGATGAATCGGCAATACGTCAGCTGTGTTTTCATATTTACATAAGTACATATCGCTCATTTACTTAAAACAACTTATTTAATTTTTGAGTTAATTATGCAGAGTTAAGGCCTTAATTCGAAAAAAAATAATTTAGGTTTAAAAAACGTTTAACAAAAAATTTCCATAACAAATTTGTTTTGAAAACCTTTTGTAAACCAAAATTATTTTTTCTAATTACGGCAGTTAATCTTCATATTAACTCAAGTCTTGAAGTACGAATACAATTTTCTTTTCCCATTAAGTTGTATATATGTAAATTGAAAACTTTAAGCTCGTTTTCTGGCATACTATTGTTTTGAGCTAGGACGTTGTTTGAGTAAATGAGCGGTATGTATTTCAAGGAAAAAAAATCCTTATACTTTCTTACCCCCATTTTTTAACTTAATACATAAGTACGTAATTAGCTAATTTTTATTTAAAGTTATTTAAATAAGATTTAAGGCCCGTCCCACGATGTCACCAGCAAACGTTCGATGGACAACTTGTATTGCAAACAACAATAATATCAGAAAATTTGTTGTTGTTTTCAATATAAGTATTCGAACGAACAATTTCTAGTGACATCGTGGGACAGGCCGTTAATTTTTTCAGTGGTTAATTAAAGTTCTTATTAAATTACGTTGAAAGTACGGTAGCACTGCAAAATTTCCCAGTATTATGGAAGGCTTTTCAAACAACAGCTGTTTAACATAAATAAGAAAGTTAGGTTATCAAAATGCAGAAAATTAAAATTGCATAAAAACATATTTTATGAAACTAAAGGAGCATCAGAATGCATTTTTCTATTTATTTATTCCATGATATGAAACTATGAATTGTATATGTTAGGTATATATTTATGAAATTTAAACGAAATTTTTTTTAATACTATCACATGATGTTTTCAATAAATACATACACGCATAAAAACATATGCTGCGCTCATAAAACTTAAATAGTATTTAATTACACAAGGTTGGGCATTTAATTATGCACTCAAAAACACAATTACGTATTTAATTAGAACTTAAAACTAATTACAATTTGATTTCCAACTCATGTGCCGAAGTGCCAATAATTAAATTAGTGGATTCTTCCTCGTCACTGTCAAGTTTCGAACCACAAAGTTTGTCTGTGTTTTGAAGAACAAACTAATCTGTCAGCTTTAAAAAAAAGTGAAATTAATTGTTTAATTTGTTCATATTTTGTTTACGTGACTGCTTGAAAACAGCAAGCAATCAAGTAGAATCCTGAGATTCCATTTTGATAACACTCGAGCGAGTCCTAACCTTTGAGAAAAAAAAGTGAAAAGGTCTGGATCAATATTAAAGCCAGTGAGAAGTCGTACTAGATCCACGTTGTTGCATTGAGGTGATACCTACGATAGGTTGTCTAGTATATGTATGTTTGTCTCGAAATTTGTATCACATCGTAAGCAATGTCGGACATCCACAGAGCAGGTGAACAGAAAATATTGTGGGGCAGACCTAGCCTACTCGCATGTCTGCAGTGGACGTTCAATATTGCGACCAGCCACGAGATGTTCCTTCAATTTTTGTTTATTATTAGTTCTGGGCGATTATTGGTTAAGCGCGGGCACATATTTTTTTGGCAACCCTAATAATAAATAATATTTAAGAATATTGTTCTTGACCGTACGGAGCGGCGCTGCAACTGGGACACACATAAAGGTAGTCTCAGACTGACTTTTTTGCATTCCCTAACTAGGATTGATAAGGTTTTGTATGACTTCAGAGCAAGCATTGCTGCCTGCAAGTCGTCATATATGTTGATTTTCCCCGCAATAAATTAGCGTAATTATGAAGACCTTGAGAAAGCTGCACGTCAAGATCACTTGAGTAAACTGCAGACCCAATACCGCACATCATCCTGGATTCGTCGATGATTCATCCCTTATTTCATTCACCCCTTTTCTATGGCCTTCTGGATGGGAAAAGGATTGTGAAATTCGTACCAAAGTCCATTTTAGGCACCATATAATTAGAGAATTTCCTTCAATATGGAAGCAACCGATTTAAGATTTTTTTAAACGTGGTTAAGTTCCTTATGGCGCGCATTGCATGTAAAACAAAATTTGTTTGAAAATTAAAAAACACTGGCGAATACTGGTTACAAATACTGGTAACAACTGCGTAGCATATTGGTGCTGCCACTGCGGATGTTTCGGATTTGAAATGTTGCCGGGATTTTCAGGGAAAGTGCCGGAGAACTCGTGGGATTTGGGGATTTGAGCCTATTTCTTTTTGAATCTCCAATAGGATTTGTGTCTTTGCCCAAAGGTTCATGACTTGGATAAGTGGTTCGTGGCAGTAATAGCTGAAAGTGTCTCTGCTAACTAATATTATAAATGCGAAAGTAAATTTATAGTTTGTTTGTTGAGCTTTAACGGCTAAACCACGGAACCAATTTTGATGAAATTTATAACATAGATAGATCTAAGTCTAGATGGACATGTTAAAAAAAAAACTAGGAGAACGAGGGGAGGTTCTGCTTCTCAGAAACTATCTAGCCGATTTTGATGAAATTCAAAACACAGATAGATCTGAGTCCAAAAGATGACATAGGCTACGTATCGGGAAATTTCGTCTTTTTTGAAACTATCTATGCGATTTTGATGAAATTCAAAACATACATAGATCTGGGTCTAAAAGGAGACATAGGCTGTAGATTTTTTTCAAAAATAGAACCAGGAGATAAGGGGAATGTCTTTCTCTTTGAAAGTAGCGGTGTGATTTTTATTACATTTTTGAGAAAATATGACTACTTGGGGAAGTGAGGAGAAATTTCTTCCTCTTTGAAACTATCTATCCGTTCTTCTTCATTTTTTTTTAAGAGAAGTAACACTCAGGCAATAAATGCCTACTACTATTACTAAGTGTTACCTTCTTTAGGAAAGGGATAGTGATAGAGAAGACTCTGATTTTTTGCACATTTTTCATAATGCAGTGTTGCAGCGCCTCTGGTGTTAAATGAGGCGTATTAATATTTTTTTGAAGCTGTGTTTAGTAGCCATTTTATTGGTTATTTTACTTCGCCGCTGATTCTGCTACACAACGAAGGAGGGCACTCTGATGTTACATTAGGATTAGTATCTGCTGAAGTCGGTATAGTTCAGTGACCAGTGACTATGACTTCATCACTTGAACTTTCCTACAACAGCTGATACAAAGGGACACTAATGCACATCAGAAAAATGGCTGTTGGATACCGGGCTCGAACCCAGGACCTTCGGTTTTGTAGTCTACGTGCTAACTACTTCAGCCAACGCTGAAATTCGAATTCTAAGAAAGCACATGGCTATATATTTTTTCAAAAATAGGAGCACGAGGAGTAGGGGGCAATTTTTGCCTCTGATTTTGAAGAAATTCAAAACATTTATAGATCTGAGTCTGGAAGGAGACAAATGCTATATATTATGAAAAATGGGCCTACTAGGGGGTAAGGGGCAATTTCTAAGGTAAGTAACAAGGTTCCTACCCGGTGGCCCATGCACCGTGCTTGCTTTTTTACTGTCCCTTGTACTTGTCCTCCATCAACCAGTGTTCGTTCGCCAGTCTTGTAGCACTGTTTGTGGATATGGTCAGTACGTGTAATTCAATAGGTCTAATCGTAAGTATAGCATTCAGGTCTTCCTAAGGACTCGTACTTAAAAAAAAGGTATGGTTGTATGGGCTCCTAAGCTTACAAAGTTTTCTGCTTCTGCCACAAAAAACGCAACAGTGTAGTCACGGCCTTTAGGATTTTGGTTCACGTTACGTAGTATGCTAATAAAGAACTCCGTATATATTTACATACTTATGTACATATGTACATATGTATGTATGTAATCTACAACAAATAAACGCATCTTCCTTCAGATCGGGCGGACAGGCGGCCAGACAGTGCGATAGGCAAACAAATGCAGCTATCGAATGCAAATAATAAAAATATAAATACATATGCATGTATTTACATACATACATAAATATGTATGTAAGTATGTATGTATGTTTGTAATAAAAAGTTTAAAACTAGTTCCAGGCAGTTTAGTCATTGCAGAATTTCGATTTATGTGAACTTTATGGACCTAATTATAGTTTTGCCTTAACACACAAAACGTATCTATGTATACTAACGTCGATACGACACAGAAGGAATGTGGACATACTAAAAGAAGCCAGCCACACAAATCGAATCAAGGCATAAAGAATTAAAAAAAAGAAAATAAACTTCAAATACTCGTATGTACATACATATGTATGTATGAAGCTTGTGAGTACGACAAGTAATTTTGCGACGCAATAAAACATTATTCATACTTCGTCTTAGTTATTGTATGTAGTTGTATTCTTCCCTCTAACTATTGATAAAACGCTGATTAGAATAAAATATTGGAAAAAAAAATTAAATCAGAAAAAGAAAAGAAAAACTAGTACTAAAGTCGAATTGCTTTACAGCATGCTCGTGATGCCACGGCTGGCTTTTATTTATTGTAAAATATAATGGCACGGCACACGAGCGACTTGAAAGACACAAAAAAATAAAAACTTATCAGTGTTAGACAGACGGACGACAAACAATAGCAAGTGAAAATAAAAATTAATAAATATACATACATATGTACATATGTATGTAATTATATTTGATTAATCAACTATTTTTCTGTAATTTTGAAAATTTAATCAATCAACTGCGTATTTTTCTTTCGATTTCTGTTCGCTGCAAATAAAATATTTATATATTTTGGGTCAGGGTGCGTAAGTTAAGTGATATAAACACTGCTGCATGCAGCTGAGCTACCTTGTGTACACTGAGCGTAAAATTTGAACGGGATTTTATAAGCATAAAATAATTATCGAAATCTAGCGAAATCACGGACGAATTACAGCATGTCTTCTGTCATGAATGCACCGAATTTATTCGTGATCAGCTAAAGGGAAATGAATGGATGAAAGTAAAATTCCAAAAAGGAAGTTCTAAGACATAAAAAAGTAATTAATTTAATTTAAGTGTGCTTATCCAGAAAAAAACTTTAGTAGTATGGATAGTTTTTTTTAATGCGTTACAGTATAATGAGTTCTGTTTACTTTCTTATTGTGGTAATATAATTTTTTTGCAGTAATATGAACATTGTTTCTTAAAAATTTTAAGAGTATTCCGTTATTTTTTATTAAATTAATGACTGAAGTATCCTTTGGATTACTTGATTTATTTAATAGGGTCACAATGTATAAAATCCTACAAGAATGGTTTTTATTTGTTACAAGATTTTTTTTTTTTAATCTTTGAGGCTCTACTTATATAAACTTGGCATACCGTATGTATTTTCTAATAGATTTCCAATTCACCAGTGATGAAAAAAGTGAGAAAAAGGTCGAGTTAATAAAATGAAAGCTTTTTTGATTGCAAATACGATCTTATGTGACATATCGTCAGCCCATTATTGGTTTGACCCACCGACCATTTAAAAACAATATGAGTTAGGTATGGGGTATATATATTTCGAA
The DNA here is from genome assembly GCA_936439885.1 of Nowickia ferox. Classification (NCBI taxonomy): domain Eukaryota; kingdom Metazoa; phylum Arthropoda; class Insecta; order Diptera; family Tachinidae; genus Nowickia; species Nowickia ferox. Next base: position 87,921,952 of record OW387025.1, on the reverse strand, counting down.
TATCTGCTTTCTGAATCCAAAAAATGTTTCGCGAAGTTGGTTATGGTTTCTGAGATATTTAGCATTCATTTTGCTCCATTTCAACTATTTTAAAGTCTAATAAGTATTATTTCGCTGTACATGCCACAGTTTGGCGTTTGCGTCAAATTCTTCATACAAAAACATGCGAAGTAAAGTTAACTCTTGTTTTGCTTCATTTCCATAAGAAAAGAATAATAAAAAAGAAGGTGCCGTAAAAAAATTTAACGGCGACTGTTAAGTAAAAACATCATCACCCAGACGCAGCCGCCGATTAAATGTTTTAATATACTTATTAAACACTAAAATAAAATAAAAGAAACATTAATTATGCATGTTTGAGTATAACAGAGATCATTTAGTTTCATTCTTTACATTAAATACACTTCAATTACTTGTTTTCTTGTGTAAGTGTAAGCGGATCGATAGTTAAAAATATTACGGCGGCGGCTTCTTGATTAGCGTTAAACGATCGACTTATTTCTCTAGACAACAAGAAATATAAACAAAACAACAAAATTCTCAATTCTCAGCAGTAAAGTATACGTATGGAGCACAAAAAGTTACTTTTGAAAATAAATTAAGAAAAGTGGTGTATGCGGCACCAAACGTATTTTTAAATTTACAATAAAGTAACTTTCTAAATGCACACGAATGCTGCTAAAAAATAAACCAACACGTGCTTGGTACTTTTTCGATATGTGTACTGTTAAGGATTAAGAAGGGGTAAAAACTGAATTTTGGTACTTTTTTGCACTTGACATATCTTTTAAACTATTGAACGTAGCAGAAAGCTTTTTGACGCGTTCTTTTCTTCTTACTTAAAAGGGGGTAAAATCGTACCCGTTTTCGGTACTTTTTTTGTTAATGATAATAAGGTACATACATGGAAAAATAATTTATTGTGACTTTCTACCACTCAGTAGTAGCTGGGATGATAAAATTATGCTTTTCAATGTATTTTGATAAAAAAAATATTTAATTAATTATTGTAATAAGTAAAATAATAATTTGGAATTATTAGTGTGTTAACAAATGTTAAACTTAAATTTAGATTTTTTTACTGGATTTCCTTAACTAGGCTGCTTTGTGTAAATAATAACAGGAGCATGCACTCCTGTATCACTAAATATTAAGCCTGAGTTTCGATTTAAGACTTTTCATACAAAAAAAGAACTCCAAAAAAACGGCATGTTTGTACTTCAATTAATGAGTTTGTGGACATAATATTTATCTAATTTTATTATAAATTTTGTTCAATGAGTGAATTTGTTTGTTTGTTTGTTGTTTCGCCTAAAACAGGAAACTTTATTTAAATTTTTAAAATATTGTCTGGCAACACTGGTGTATTTAGAGCACTTCAAGCATTCTTTTTATGTACGAGTATTTACAAATCATCGAAACATGTACTTACTTTTTTATGCCTACCACAATGAACGAATCATTCGATTCACTAGTATTACTCAAGCCTTTTTGTTGTCGCAAGTGCTTTTTTGCTCAGTTTTTCAAAGGGAACAATTATATGAGAGAAACAAATCGAGTTAAGGTTCAATAAGACCTGCCATACCATAATGTCATAAACATAAGTATATTTGTCATAAACCTAAACAGCTGTTTATGCTTTCATTTGTTTCTTCATTTCAAAAAGGCAACAACAACCAGTATGTCTAGCCAGCAAACAGCTGTTTATGGTTACGGTGAAAAACCTAAATTCAATTGGTTTCTATTGCTATTTTTATGGCTAGGGCGTTATGGCAAGTCTCCTATAATCAAATACAGTGTTGCCCATAAGTTTGTTTAGAACAGGTGTTTTGTATGGTTATAGCACGTTTAATTGAATATTTATACCTTGACTGGATTCTATCTGATTCGTATTTTTGCTTTATATTAATTTGATAATTCGATATCGAACGATATTATAAAATATTTCAATAGATTGTCATACATACTCGTATTACATTTTAATTGAATAGAATTAATCTTAATCAGGAATATTTTTTTAATCGGGCTTAAGTTTAGTTTTCTCCTAATTAATATTTCAATAGAGTTTATAAGGAAATATTTAAAAATTTTAATCGGTATCGAATTGTCGTCCAAGATTTCTAAATAAATTAAAATTCTTTTCAGTGTCCTAATAACTACGTAACCCCAGCTAAAGTAATCCAAGGCCGTAAAATAAAGTAAATTAATTGCAGCATTTCGAGAAATAAATTTGACAAAATGTTTCCTTTATCTAATTTGTCGATTGTCCTGCAGAATAAAGGACTGACAATCACAATTTGAACTGCAGCTGAACTTTGGCGGTAAGTGCTACTATACATATATATTTAAAACTATATATGTACATAAATATAAATCCCGCATTCGTTAAATTCAAGAAGACAATTATTTTAATTATATTTATTTAATTTTGTTTTTGAGTATCTGAGTATCGTAAGTTTTAGTAACGCTCTAATTGCCTAATTCACGTCACTTAAGTGATATTCATATGAAAACAAAAAGAAAACATTTAAAAAATTTAAAAAAAGTTGTTTTCGTTTTTGATACAAACTCTTCACCGCTGAAAAAGTAAACACATTCAGGCTTTGCTTGAGCTTTCATAATTCTTATTATTTTTATAAAAAACAAAAACAAATTATAAACGTTTTTGTTTTTGTTTTGGTGTAAACATCACTTTGGTGACGTCATTAAGAGACAAGTAGGTCTTAAGTTAAGATCTGTATTTACACACATTTTTAAAACAATATTATTTTTTCCGATGTAAAGATTTAAATGACAAATATGTACTAGGTAAAGTGTTAACGCTTAAAACGTGGTGTTTTGGTGTTTTTTGTATTTATTAATTGTTTTAATAGTCTTGTTTACGTTTTGATTCAATTAATATTTTTTTAATAGATTAACTAATTAATTAATAAGCAAATTCTTCTGCGTGTAATCGTTTAAAAATAAAATATATACGTATGCAAATATGTATGTCTTGTATTTAAGAACGGAAACTATTTTAATTTTATTCGATTTTTCTTTGTCTATACTTGGGTATATGCATATTTATGTTCGCGAAAAGATGTTAAAGCATTTTAGTTCACGCACATGCTTGTAATAAATTGCTAAAAATATAAATTTAATTAGGAACAAATACTAGTGCTGTAACAAATATTCGTATTCGTATCCGTACTCGCCAAATTCAGGCGATTGTTTTGGTTGAATATTTTCATCCGAAGTACATACATATGTACATGTATACACACATACATAGTACGTATGAGTATTTAGTCGCTTATTAAAATTTGTGACAATAAAAGATAAAAAATATGCGATAAAGAAAACTTATCTCATTCAAGGCCTATCAATAAGTTATATGGGCATTACAACGAAAGTTCACATTTTATCACGTTACATTGCTCGGTAACGTAGCCTGTTTTTTTTGCTTGTTGGAGTAGATCATAATCAGCTCTACATTTAGTAAAAGATAGGAAAAAATCAAACAGTTTAATTACTTGGTGACGTAACGTGAAAAAAGGTGGATTTTTCTGCGTAAGTGCTGATATGCAATAGCCCTGGTGAAAGGGCAATTACAGTAAAATTATTTGTGTATGAGTGCGTATGTCGTATTTGTGTATGAGTATATATCAAGGCGAATCCATAGCAAGTGGTCTCAACACACCAGGTGACTATCCCTTCAATATATATTTTTTAAATCCAAGCTTTGCATTAAAAATGGCTCGTTTTGTTTTCTATAGGATTTTTGATAAATAACTCAGCGAAAAAGTTGTGGTTGCTGTATTAAATTCGACTTGCCTATACCTATGCAAGGCAAATTCATATAAGGTATATTCGGCTCAATTCGTCTAAATTCGCTTTGAGAAATTTATACTCTAAATGTCAAAAAAATTTACTGAAAAATTTATGTAGACATTCAAATTACAAACGGCGAAAATAGTCACCTTTACATATATTGCTAAAAATATATTTCAGTTTAACTTCTAGCTTGTGTTAGATAAAAACATTCGGGTAACTATACTTTAGCATTCTCATAGAAAACATGAAAAAATGGTAGATTTTTCTCAGAAAGTGGTAGAGTTGAGTGAGACACCCAAGAGATGTAGATCTACCACAAAAGTGGTGGAATTGGCTGAATTTGAATTCGCCTTGCCCATTATGCATTAAGTATACGTAACGTGAGAAGATGGTTTTTGCAAAAAGCGCGATCGATCAAAAAGCGCGATTTCAAAGAAAATACCGCGAAAAAGCGGGATTTTAAAATAAATACTTTTTAGAAAGCGGGATGTGGAATATGCACATACGAGTACACAACAGTATCGTATCTGCTTAGGGAACATAGTTTTCAACTCAAAAGAAACGATTTTAAATACACAAAATATATACATATCTACATACATGAATAAAAATCAAATGTCGTCTGTTGATAATCGCATCAATTAAGAGCGCCTGCATCGATTTCGCTATTTTTTTTAATGGGCACCTCCCGTATAAAATTGTTCTATATTTTGGGATATCTTTCAGTAGGAAACGTGAAATTTTGTGTAAGTAACGTTTTTTATTATGTGCGTTTTTTTACAAATAAGTTCGAATTAGACATTTAGGTCTGAAACCTCCCATAAAGAACAAATATTTAGTTTGAGATATCTCGAAAACTACAGGGAGAAGGGTGAAATTTTGTAGGGGTTACTCTGATGATAATCAGTGTACTGATATTGCTGATTTGCCCATAGCGTATTACTGATGGTCTAGAAAAAGCAATAGGTTATTAATTTTTTAATGCCTAAAGTTGTCGTGGCACTTTATTTCAGATAAAAGCTGGTCCTCTGTTCGAAGTCGTGAAAAATTTTCAGCAACATTGATTATTTCGCGTTAAAAATTTGGCATGCAATAAATGTAGCCAAAATTGCGTTTTTTTTTATAAATTTCTCGCTTTTATCGCTTGAAAGCATGCAAAATTGTTAAAATTCCGTGCGAAAAAAGTATTCCTCATGTTGTTTCGCAGCTGAAGCTAAACTGATGCCAGAGTCATTTTGCATGGAAAAACCTGCTGTCAGATAGATTTTACGTGTTTTTCGCAATAAGAACAAATTACTACTTTTGCAAGCTTAGTGGAAATATTTCATACCAAATACTTTTACATGTAGTTTGATAGCATTTCGCACGAAATTGTGAGCTGAGTACCAGGGTTAATAGTATTATAAAAAAAGGAGTAAATAATGGAGCAAAAAGTGTGTAACCTCCTAAGTAAATTAAATATTAATTTTTCAACATCTTGGTAATTTTAAATTCCTTCTGGTTGTGCCGATGATAGAAAAATATTTGGATTTTCATGACTTACATTTTAATAATAAAAATAGAATAAGATATTGAAAAGTTCAAAACGGTGTAATCCCGCCTAAAGCGGGATGTCTGGTCAAATTAGGTATACGTAAAAATAAACTTAATAAAAATTTTTTTAGTTCAGCGTTAGTTTAAGGGCCAAACCCACGATGTCGTTAACGTTCGACTTGTCGCACACTTGCATTCAAAACAAATATAAATTTTAATATTTTGTTGTTGTTTTAAATGTAAGTGTGCTACAAGTCGAACGTTGTCGATATCGTGGGTCAGGCCCTAAATTTTCACTTGGCTTGCGTTTTCGATTTTATAATAAAGTTTTTTTTAAACACTTGCAACAAAAAATAAAACACATAAAATGTCGTCAGAAATTTTTTTATTGAATTTTAAATTTCATACATCACTTGATAAATGACGACCAATGTTTACGCTCAATACTTGTGGGACTAATAGTTAGAAAGTTATACGCGGCCGTAAAATACTTTCCTCTTTTGTTTTCTAAAAAACCTAGTTAATTTTTTTAATAATTACCTGTATACATATGCATGTACATACAAACAGTGGAAGTTTTAATTGGTTTCGCTGGGAATTTCTATAGAAAAATTCTAGTCAATGTTGATTTGCTATACTAACAATAAATCGGAACAAGTCTCAAATAATAATAATTCTGCTTTAATTTCCTTCTGCAGAGACTAAATTAGTAAATTTGTAGTTGTTAAATATGAAATATATTAAAAAAATAAATATGAAATTTAAAGATTTTTAATTCCGATAAATTCCAGCATTTTCGGGATCGGAAGCTCGGCACTGTCATCCCTAGTACATACATCGGACTTCATTTTTTTTTGACGAAAATGGACTATTTATTTTCTCAAATAATTGATTTTGGCCAAAAATTTAAGTTCGAAAATTATGTCGCTTAAGCTTTTTTTTAGCGGTTACGGCGCGATATGTTAAAAAAATTTATTTATTATCGGTGACGAACCACTGAATGTTTCCTGATTTTAAAAATTTGTGGCTGTTAATTTTGGTCACTCCAATAATGACGAATTTATTTGGTTTTAGGAAAGCGTTAAATATCAATTAATTCTTATAATGTTTGAGAAGCCGTGAAAATAACAAACTCTTTGAAATGCATACATACTTTATTTATGTTTCCTGGGAATATAATAAGCCTTGTTGTGCTTGCCGTATTTCAACTTCATCTAAACTTCGGTTCTAGATTAAACAAAAAATGTTGCCAAGATCTTTAATCTATTACAAGAACGTTGTAATCGAAGTCGAAAAAAAATACATACATACATACATATGTACTCGTATGTACTTGAACATTTCCCAGTCATGTTTTAAGTTTTAATGTTTATGTAATCTAATTATATTTACATATGTCTATGTTTGTATTAATTTGTTTGTATGCATGTTACTGTTAATCTCTCTTATTAACTTTAGTGTGCGTATGAGAGTGTGTGTGTGAGTGCGTGTCAGAAACATCTGCTTTTTTTGTTTTTATTTATTATTGAATAAATTATCATGTCAATGCTTCTCTATCAATTAATTAAAAACTAATAAACACTTCCAATTGAATATGAAATTGTGCATTAAAATTACGTCATCTCTTTATGAGACATATGAACAGCTTGATAGCGAATTAAACGGTACTTTTTTGTAAGAACACACACACACACATATATATATACATACATACATATGTATGTATGTATGTACATATGTATGTATGTAAGGCCATTAATAAATGTTTAAAAATTAAATACGCAACATACATATTTTACAATTTGGAAAAATTTGACAGCCTCTCCCACACATTAAACCAGGGCAGTGCTTGATTTTAAGATTTTCAATGAAAGATTATTAAAAAGGTTTGTTTATGTTTTGTATTAATGTGCACATTTTTTTGGATGATGTTGCAATACAGAACAACTATTACTGCAAAATTTCCCATCAACAATTTTGTCTAAAATTTAAATTTTCTACAATTGATTCCATTGTTTTATCATTTACATCAGGGGTGCCCAAAAGTTCCTTATTGAAGAGCAAACACCAATACATTTAAAGAAAAACTTATTTTTATTAATATTTTTTTTTTGCAAAAACCAATTATACAAAAAAAAGAAAGAAAAAGTGTTGTTGCTGTGCACTTGCGTGTATACAGTGAAGAACGACAAAAGAAAAAACTAATAAAAAAAGTTGTTTGTGTATTTCGTATTGCTAGTGCTGAGTGTTGTATGTGTGTATTAAAACACACAGCCTATAGCTAAGCGCTTTTACAAAAACAAGCGCATAGGGCTTGGGCACTCCTGATTTACATACTTCGTGTCATCAAACACAAAATGTAACTGCCAGTTTATCGAAGGCCATCAAAAATGTTCGTTTGTCTAATTATGTACATATGTATCGGGAATTTTGTGTTTTTTCAAAAATTATTTATTTATTCATGAATATTTATTTCGTCCCCTTCAAAGTAATCCCCCTCAGATATAATGCACTTATGCCAATGTTTTTTCCAATCTTCGAAGCACTTCAAAAAATAATTTTTTTTATCTTGTTCAGCTCCTCCTTCGATGCCGTCCTTATCTCGTCAATCGTAGCGTAGCGTCGTCTTTTCATGGGCCTCTTCAGTTTCGGGAACAAGAAAAAGTCACAGGGGGCCAGATCTGGGGAATACGGTGGCTGCGGCATCATTACTGTGTTATTTTGAAATTGAGCAATTTTGGTACTAATGGGGATTCGACGGTTGGCACGCTCTTCGTCGTTCACATCTTCTCGGCCTTCTGATAACATTTTGTACCACCGATAAACTTTGCTTCGGTCCAAGGTAGCTTCTCCCTATGCCACAGTCAACATTCGGAATGTATCCGCGCACTGAATTGCGTTTTTCACACAAAATTTGATACAGGTTCTTTGGTCCATTTTTTTTTAATAGGTAAAAATCAAAGACGAGCGAAAGCACGTGCAAGCAAAGCAGCTGTCAACAATTAACTGAACATTCAAAATGGCCGAAATTGTCGGCATAAGTGAGAAACATGAGTACCAAATTCGAATATAACCCGCGAAAACTCAAAATTCGCGATACTTTTTGAACACACCTCGTATGTATATTGAAAACAAAAACAAGTTCGAGCATTTTATTTTTAAATAATTATTTGTTTGTTTAAGATTTCTGAAGTTCAAAATGTATAAGAAAATAACAGAAAAATGAGGACAATGAATATACAATCAGCTGTTCGCTAGAGCGATGGGAACTATGCAGTTTTTGTTTACCCTACCCACATACGCTTTGGATATGACATGAACATAACGCCGGCAGAGCAATTGTAATTCATCAACTTCTTTGTTGTGGTGAATACCTGCGTTGTCCATGTTCAGGCATATCAAAGTATTTTGCGGTAGTGCAATAGAGATAGAATATTTACCAATTTTGTTCTGTCTCCATACCAAGTTCATGGCTAGTGGAGAAGCAGGGTGCTGCGATATATGTATGTACATTGGATCTGGCCAGGGTTTGAGCCCGAGCTATCGAAAATTGTCATTTGCTTTGTAGTTGACGCACTAACTGCTTCGGTCAACAGTCACTTAACAACATAAAATTCCATTTTATACTGTCAGTGTAACAGTAAGTTTTCTTTAAGCATTTGCATTGTTTTCAAGTAAAAAAAGCGATCAGCTGTTTCATTAAGAAGCGTGAACTTTCAATGATGATCTGCATTAGCAACAGTGATATGCGCTTAGGATTTCGCTAACCCCTCAATAGTTATATTATGATTATATAACTTTTTAAGAAAATATTAATTGTTTCCAAAAAGGTAAAACATATAGTGAGATTAAACAACTGCTGGCTTGTTCCGAACAAATGATTACGATTGCTTTAAATTAAATTAAATTAAATTATTAAAATGAAGCCATAAAATCGCTATCACACGTCCAAAATATCTAGCTTGGAAGAAAAATTCAACAGGAGCTTGACCTCGATGTTAGCACTGTAACAGTCAGTAGACGATTATAAAAGAACAAACTACTAGCTGCATGGTTAAAGTTCACCAACGATGACATCAATTGCAAAAAAAAAAAAAAAAAATGGGGAAACATACTAAGAACGGAAGAAAGTAGAATCGTTTTATTTGCTGGAACTGGATCCAGACAGTATTTTTGACATCTGCCAAATACAGAATATAAAGCAAACTCAACGTGCAAAATTTATGGTATGGTGACGTTTCTCCTATTAAAGGAATATTGAAAGAAGTGATACTGACTTATTCAGAGTGGAATATGCTAATCAAATGAGTCTTTCAACGAAATTGGAGTACGGTGAACCAAAACAATTCACATATTCCATTTGCATTGGAAAATATGTATATGTATAGGGCTGAAGCTTACATTAATTGACACCACACATCGTGAAGCAAACAAAAGGACGCTGATAATGAAGTTGTGCAGGCCTTGAAAAACAGCATGTTGTTACGTTCTGCTAGTGTTTGTCAGAATTTTTACAAATAGCTTTGGTGTTATTTGTTCTTTAAAAATTTTCACATTTAACAAGGCTCATAAACAGAAAAATAAATGAGTTCCCACAGAATAATTGGGAAAAATCGTGTTCAAAACAATTAATATCGATGGCTTAATTCCAGAGTATGCTAAGTCGACTTAGCATGTTTTGAAGGAGTTTGTTTATTTGAATTTGGATTGATGTAAATTGAGTCCTGTCAAAAGCTCGAATTAATCGGACAACCCTATCAAAAGTTATGCTCACAATTGTAAAATTGAATTTCTATCTTATACGGCCTTTGAGAAATTCCAAATAAACTTTGAACGCGTCTCCTGTAAAATTCACTTTCTAGACTTAGCGTACTCTGGAATGAAGCCATCGATATGTAAAAAATAGTGGAAATTGTGAAAAATTTTAAGAAATTGTTCAAATCAGACCATGACATTTATAAAATTAAGTCACAATAACTATCAAGAAGCAAAAAGATTTCATTATAGAATAAATTCAGACGAATTTCGAAAATCGACTTAAACTTTAAAAAGTCCAGGCGGCAAATTACGGCACTCGATATCGAACGAAATTACAAAATGCTTCAATAAAGTTTTTATAGAAATATTTTAAAATTTCGATCGGTATCGAATGCCGTAATTTGCCCCCACCCCCACTCCCCCCCCCTAACTTTAGGCTGAACGTACTCTCTCTTAAATATTTGCATATTGAAAATGCATCCCGAAACAAGGGCTTAAATATATGTATGTTACGTAATAACACACTGTGATAAAGCCCATAAAGTCCCAATTATTGACATAATGCCCTCAAACATGTAGTTTAGCTTGCAAATCATTTTATAAGATTTTTTTGTTGCTCCTACTTACATAAAATTTCTCTATCGCGTATACTTGGATTTCTTAAAATTGTGGCGTGTTTACTGCCCGATCTTTTCGGTTTCAATGTATCTTGATTATTTGATTCTTTGGTGCTTAATTCTTCGATAATCGTATCATCCTCTGATAAAGCAGAACGACATTTTGACAGGTGTATGGTATCGGAATTAATGGTCGTATCTAGAACATTAAGATCATTTTTATAGAGCGTAAATATATGTATATTTTATTTAAATAAATTTGTATGTATGTATATAAATCTTACCGTCCTGGGGCATAAATGAATCCCATTGCGAGGAGTCCCAGGGTTCGGAGAAAACTGTACCATCATCGGATTGTGCCGAATCCAAACCATTAAAGAAACACTGGCTAAGAGCATAATTACGCTCGACATTGTCGTATGAGGAGAGTCGGCAAGTATTGTTGGCAGCGTCATAAGATTTGTGACTGTCATTGTATTCATTTGGCTGTTTTTGAGTAACCGATTGATGTGATTGTTGTACAGATTGTTGTTGTTGTTGTTGTGTTTGTTGTGATGGCGTGGAACATCTTACCAGCTCTGGTAAATTAAGATCAGGCAAACGTTTTGCTATTATTTGATGTATCGTCAAAGGTTTTTGCCTATTTTCTTTGGGGATCTCACCATTGAATGAGTTTTCTTTATTGTGATTATCTTTGGGAACTTCTTTCCAATGGTCCGCCGAATCATAATCGCCGTAATAGTCGACCTCGTTTTCATCTGCTTTCCCCATAAATTCCCAACTGCTGTCCAGCTGCCATTGCTCGAAACGTCCTCTGGCTCTTTTCGTGGGCTGCTGCTGCGGTTGCGCGGTCTGAGTTTGTTGTTGTTTCTTCTTCAATTCATCTAGACTGCCGGCAATTTTTTCAATTTCTACTGGTTGTAAGAGAGGACACATGGGTGTGCGTACAAAGCCGCCTTTAGGAGGTTCAGAATGACGGTGATTGGCAGGTAGTAGAGGACCTCGTTGGGAACGTCTTAGGATGCTGGCTGTTGTTATGCCAGCTTGTTTGAGAGCATCGGCCGGTTCTGCATAAAATGGGCTACCTTGCTTGCTGCGCGACACAGGCGTTTGAGCTGTTGGAGTGGTGTCACCTTCTGTAGTTTCGCCTTTGAAGACTGGATCTTCGGATAAAGATTGACTCATTAGGCCTGGCAAGATAAGACCAGCTCTGCAACGAGGCTTAGTCTCCTCCGAAAATTTGAGCAATTGCTGAGTGTCAGAGACATTTTCGTTTGTGTTCAGCGAGTCCGTAACAGTTGTCAGAGACGGGCAAGTTAAAACGGCAGGTGTTGTTACTACATTCATGTTGTTAGTGGAAGAGTTGATTGTGGCTATAAAGAAAAATATTTCAAATATAAAAAATATGTAAATTTTTTCTCTAACTAAACTACACTTACGTGTTTCCGCCAACAGATCCGGTCGTTTGCCCTGTTGTCCATCTGGCGGCTTAAAACTAGTGAGCAAACCTGTTCTATCACTGGGATCATGTGACCACAAATCTTCATAATCGCTGATTTTGTCGTGCAAAGTACTGCGACAATAAATCTCGGGACTCTCCAAAATATCTGATTCCTGATAGTGTTTGGACTCCTTTCGTGATTTGGACTTACGCGATTTGCCATTGATGTTGGCCGTTGGCGTACAGGGTGACAATATTTTGCGCTGGCTGTTTGTAGAATCTTTGCTGCTATGGGATTGCCAATGACGACTTCCGGTCGAAGAACCTTGAGAGGACAAAGTGTCCTTGCATTCTCCCTCAGGAGAGAGACGTTTAGAGAAGGTCTGAAACGTTGAGTTGGAATTGATGACCGACGTTAAAGCATTAGAAGCTGCTGGCGTTGTCACTTCGACGAATTGTGGTGTTGTGGGATTATCCACGGAAAACGTTACCGTTGTGGTCACCGAAAAATTATTCGCAGCACTTGCACTATTTACATCGGGAGGCAGAGGGCTATTGGGCGAAAGCGGCTTGGACCAGCGCATTGGTGGAGCCGGTGGTTTTCTTAAATCCAAATTAAGAGTATTTGGCGGTTTGGGCCTTTGTGTTCTTATCTCTTGGTCGATAATATTTTTTGTAGAATTTTTAAAATTATTTTGTTGGTTTGTTATATTATTAGACTTAAAAGTACTTAAATTATTTGTAGATGTATTAATTATATCCGTTGAATTGCCACCTAAACCCAAAACACTGCCATTACGTTGATTGTTTACTTCAACGGGTGACATGGTCAAGATCACTGAATCTACAGATTCAGGAGACATAAGTTGCATATGTTGGCCACCGCTGGTGGTGAATGAACTCATACTGCTGGTAGTATCCGAGGGAGTGCCAGGACTAAACAACCCCGTTACATTGGTAATGGGACTAAATAGTTTATTATTGTGAGATGTCATATTGCCACCTGAATTTGAGTTGCCGGAATTACTAAATATGGTGGTGCCCAAACCACTTGTTTCAGTCATGGAATTCGGTGATTTGGCATCTAAGAAATTAGCCTCTTGTTCACTTGGTTTAGGGCTTGACATGGGATAGCGCCAAAATTCTTGCCCTAACAGCGCTAAAGATGATAACTGCTGACGATTTTTGGCTTCGCGCAAAGCTCGCGGCAAGACTAGTTGCACGGGTAATTCATCACAACATTGAGCATAATGTGCTATTAGCGAGGGTATAGACTCGAATTTGAAACGTGAACTTTCCAAGCATAAAATGCCATCGTTGGATTGGATAAGATAGTGTTCTATGTAGGGACCCGAATCTGGTGGCAAGCGCACCGACACGGCCATTGTGTTGGGCTGACTGGATCCACGTACAATAAAGTTCTAAAAAGAAAAGGAAAAATGTTAATAACCAAGATTTTTTACAAGAAAAAAAAGTATATATATATATATATATAAATTAAAAATATCTTAAATATTTTTAAAATTTTCTACCCTTAAAATTGGCGGCAGAGGGAAAGTCTTTTATTCTTTTATTAGAAAATTTGAGATTTAAAGGAAATATTTGAAACCTCACGACCGACAAAGTCAAAAACAATCAGGCTGCAATTTACGGCACTTGACATCGAACAAAATTTTAGTAGTAGTAGTTTATATAGAAATATTAAACAATTTCGATCGTTATCAAATACCGTAAATGAAATGGTGGTGACTTTTTGCAGCCTTACTTACGATATCTAAGAAAACTTTTGGTTTCACTTCATATTCGTTTAAGAAAGCGTATCATTGACTTTCGATTTTTCGTTCGCTTGGGTAACCAGCGTTTCCACGGCCAAAAATATTTGTAACATAAATATAAAATATAATCAAATGCGAAAAAAAGTAACCATATTTTTATGCATTCAAAATACTGCCATATTTGTACTTCAGATGAAAAATATATAATTATTATAAAATACTATATGTAATATAAATGAACCGCCTGGCCCACGATGTTCACAGAAAACGTTAGACCGATTACTTATATCAAAAACAAATTAATATAATAAAAATATTTCATTCAATACGAATAGAAAATACTAAACTTAAGTCCGATTAAGAAATTATTCCTGACTAAAACTCATTCTAGTTCAATTAGATTTAAAAATAAATGTCTCAAAAACAAATTCTCTTATTTTGTTATTGCTTTCAATACAAGTGGTCGATCAAACGTTTTTTTGTCGGCCGTTGGATTTGTACTTGAGTCTTATAAACCAATAACCAATATTGATTAAAAGTAGCTAAAACGGCAACACTGTTTGTAACGTAAGTCATCTAAGTATTGCGTGTGGCCAGATGGCAATACCGTGACAATTTTATGAAAAAAAACGCTAGAATGCAATTGAAGATTCAAGTCTGCGCTCACAAATAAAAACAAATTGAAAAATAAAACGGAAATGAAAACATGTTATAACAAAACAAAATTTATTTATGTACAACATGTATATATCTATGTATGTATGTATTAAACAACAAAACTATGCAAATAAAAATATTCAAATAAATCAGAAGTGAGTAATGCTTTTATTGTGAATTGATAAGTATTTAAAATAAAAAAAAAATAAAATATTGCAGCAAAACAACATTAAACATTGTTCGTGACTACTTTTGCCATTTAATTTTGCTTGGACAATGATTACTGGGACAAATTTCTATACGTTCTCGTTCCCTTTGGTTTTTGTTCTACTTGTCATGCTGATATTTGCTACTGGAATGCAAAACAGTTGTTTGTCATCTAGAAACCTTGCTAAAGTAAATGTTCAATATCGTGGGATAGGCTGTTAATGTTTTACATTAGTTTAAGTTTAACATTTCGTGCCATAACAGCGAAAAAACTTAAGCGACAAATTTTTTTTCGAACTTAATTTTTTGACCATAATCGTCTAGATATTTGCGATGTTAAATAACAGATTTTCGTCAAAAAGACGAGGTCCAAAAATGTGTCGGTTAAGCTTCTTTTGGCGGTTATGGCTGGATTTGTTAATGGACTAATATTCCCAAATTATTATTTTACTTATTCAGTAAAATATTTTTTTTTTATTAAAAATACATTGAAATTGATTATTGAGGGGTTTAGCTGGATCCTATGCGCAGTTCACTGTTGCTAATGCAGATCGCCAGGGAACCTTTATCCAAAAATTTCTTAGAACAACTAGAGATATTATGTTAGACTTTAATTTAAATAAATGAAAATTTAATGGATACAGAGCACCTTTTTCTTATAGAAAAGTTGATTGTATCATAGAAATGTTGAGTGTGTCATGCTTAAATTCTTTTAAAAAAGTTGACGGTGTCATACAAAACACACTTTTCTTATAGAAGTGTTAACGGCGGCATGCACAGGACATTTTTCTTATAGCAAAATTGATGGTGTCATACACAGCAAACTTTTCTTATAGAACAGATGACTGTGAAATACGCAGATTACTTAATTATAGAAAATTTGACGCCACGACGTCATACACAGCACACTTTTTAACCCCCGAAGATATTATTTCTTTTCCAGATATATTCTGTTGAATCTGTGTGTCTTTGATGCCGGGTAGACCGAGTTTAATACGGTTTTTTCGTGGTTTTAAAATTTTAAATTTTTGTTATCTTATAGAAAAGTTGGATATTCTTCACGATTCGAGGGCCTGGTCATCTCACGTGGAGGTGATGTGAATTGGCTACCGACATCCTGAGATTTGGCCCCGTTAGACTTTTTCTTGTAAGATTTTCTTAAGTTGCAGATCTATGCAAATAAACCACAAGCCACAGCGGACTTCAAGCTCAACAAAAACCATGTCATCTGTCAAATTGATTGCGACTAACGGCAAATTGGACATATCGGATTCGCGCACACACACGCGCACTATTTGCAAATAAAAATATTTGTCAATAAATTAACTCACTGTTTATACAGCATAGCAAAAGCACAAAAACTTGGCAGCACTTCTATAGAAAACTTAAAGCCATGTCAGGTAAAACATTTGCTTCGTGTTGCTTTGCAGATTCGCTTTGACATTTAAGATGAAATGTACATGCTTATATGAAACATGTCACATAAAGTACTTTTAACGTAAAGTGGAGCGAAAAGTTAGGCAACTCTCAACTTTTTGCGTGCTTTCACAATCAGTTGGTACAATTTTCTTATTTGTTTAGCCAAGCTCGCGTGTAAACATGAACTTTCATTAAACTTTTTGTAAATTTACAAAAAAAAAATAAAACGAGTTAGTGGCATCGAATTGTGCTCTGTTTTATGTATAAAACGAAACAGTGAAACAAACACTGAGTATTGTCAAAGTATTTATTGTGCCATACACATTTTGCTTTACGCTTTTCTGCCAACGTTAGAAACTTCACGCAAAGCGTTGAAGTTCTATCTGACACAGCCTTTGCTTAGAGGCCATTCACATATTACGTTACGCTATTTTCGGAGTTTTTTTAAGTGACACATTTTAGTTATTTACACTCTATTACGCAATATGAGGGAAACAAACATTTAATGTAGCGTTAAAAGTTTGCTCATAAATTTATCAGTTTTTATTTCTTGTCCATAAATTATTAAATATTCCTTACGCCGGCTATAACTGACCCATGCCACTAAAATGGTGGCACTTTGCTTCCTCAAAAGCAAAGCAAAAACGGCAACAAAAATAAAAGATCTTGGCTTTTGTTATGTTTTGTCTTCCGGTCGAGACTTTTTCCCCAGATGCGTGTATACTTTATGCATTATTATAATTCTTTTAAGTTAAATACCTCGTGTATTTTTTTCAACATAAGAATGAAGAAGAAAAATTATGTAAAATGCACAAAAAAAAGTAAAATTAATGTTTAAAAAGCGTCTGTCGCTAAAGCAACAAATTCTTATAAGAACGTCTTCCACCCGCCTGATTTCTCAGCTACAGAATCATGCAACTTTGTTTTCTCTATTATATTCATCTTCAGTTACGAGTATCAATATACAGACATATTTACTATAGCATTTATACATAAATATATGCTTTATATTTTTCGTTACTTGCTTTTGATTTTTTAGCTTTTTTCATTGTGAACAATTTTTGTATATTAAAAACTTTGCAGACACTGTAAAACGCAAGTGGCTGCTTGCTGTCTGTCTTTTATTCAAATTTCTTATAACAAGTCATTTATAGACAATAATTTAATCGCCTTTACAAAGCGAATATACTTGAAAGATTGTCCCTTTTACTTTTTTTTATAAGTTTATTCATATTTAAGCATTAAATACGTACTTACAAAATACTTATGTATGTGCGCACATGCATAAATACTGCAAAAGTTTCTTTTGGTGATTTTCCATTTTTAAATTTAGATAATTGTTCTTGAAATTGTTGATATTTCAGGTGTTGCTTGAAGTGACTGTTGTTAAAATTTTCAAAGATTTTCCGTACAAAATCAATAATTTTTTTTTTGCTTTTGAAAATGTTTCTAGTTGGGGGGTTTTTTAAGTGTTTCAATAAATTGGAATTAATTGAGATTTAAATTTATTTATTGTAAACACTGTTTAGGAAATAAATATAGAATTTTGCGTAATTTTTATTTAGTACACATAAGCTTAAGCTGCTTTTTTATATACAGTGAACTCTCGATAATTTGAAATTCAAAGGACTAGAGAAAAAGTTCAAACAATCGAGAGTTCATACTAACAAGAGTTTTTTGAAAAACAAAAGGCCCAAGAATAATAACTTGCTGATATCCAGCGTGTGAAATATTTGTAAAACATTTTTACATTTACTTGATTATACCCAACTAAAACGCACGAAGATTGAATGTTAGATTTCATGAAAAAGTTGCAAGATTTTCCATTGAAGAAATACAATAAACAAATCAAAGAAATTTTACGTTTTGATTTAACTTAAGTTCGTATTTTTAGGAAGCCAAAAATAGACAAGCATTATGTTCAATAAAACCATGTTATTGAAAAAATTGTAATTTCAATAATATTTGTCATTAACTTAATACAATATTTATCAATACCGTGCATTTTAAAATATCATTTAATTTAATATTAATAAAGTTCGAGTGAGAGAATTTGTTATTTAAGTGTGTTGGTGTTCATCTTGCACTCTTGTGCTCTTGTTGTTGTTTATTTTGATTGATCATGTTGTTGTTGTGGTCAGAGAAACAAGCCGTCTTAAAAAGTCGGCGGCGGCGGTTTAGGAAAAAATAGTCGGCGTTTTTAAAACACATTTCTATAAAAAAAAATTTCAAACACCTGATGTCTTCCATATAATTTCCAACTACAAAAAACAATTAGGCGGCTGCAATTTTGAGCCGAGGCTAGCCGCATGCATCGGCGGCGGCTTGAAGTTACATTGAAAGTCGGCGGCATCTGTTGAGCTGGTGGTCTGTTTCTGCTCTATACAGTTCTTTTGAACAAACAATTTACTGGAACAGTAATATTTTTTACGCTCAATAAATAATTCGTTACTGTTTAAGAAATTTAGTTTCGTTCATAGGAAATTTTTAAGGCGATATGGGCAAAATTGCAAAAATAAAAATTTTTAACGAAAATATTTGCTTTAAAAGAAGTATTAAATCTTAGCATTATTTTTTAGCATATAAATTATTTTTTAGAATTTTTTAAGTTTATTTTTGAAGTCAATTTAGCTGCAAAAATTTTTAGGATCTGGTCACACTGGTAATGACTTATTTACTGCATTTTCCTACAAAAGTAAAAAAAAAACACACCTAATGAAAGCTCAATTTTACCACCTCTAAGTTTACAGCAGTCTTGCCATTGTCGTTTTTTTTAAATAATTATGCTCATGTCAATTAATGCTGATTTTTGTTCTAATTTTATTTTTTTTATTATTATATCATAGAAACTCAAGGGAGTGATTTTAATTTTTTGTTTGTTTTACACGAACACATTCAAATTACAGAACGAGGAAATGACATTCCTATTTATAACATAAAACAATTAAAATTCTAGAGTGTAGAGTCGAAAAAATTCAAATTACAGGGTTTAAGGGATCTAAATTAGGGATGTAACGATACGCCATTTCGCCGATCCGATACCGATACTCAAAAATAAATATCGCCGACACCGATTCCGATACCGATACGCATATTTAAATTGAGCTCAAGTAAAAATTAACAAAACTCAAGTAGAATAATTCTTCTATTATACAAAATAACAGTGTTTATTAATGAGGCATTCAAATCATCAAAATTTTCAGTACATTTAAGTTTCTAAAATTCAAATTTTCAAACTGCAAAACGTCTGCAATATTTATGATTTTACAAAATAAACGTTGGCATTCAGTTTAGATTGGCTCAAGATTTAAAATTGATATTAATAAGACTTAAAAAAATAGAATTGAATTTCAATTCATGTTAACAAAAAATTAATAATTGTTTTTCACAAAATAACAGTGTAAGATTGAATGAGTCAATTCAAACTGAATGAGTCAATGAGTCAATTCAAACTGAATGTCATACTGTTTATTTTCTAAAATCATCAAAATTGTCAATACATTTCAGTTTCAGTTGTTAAAAAAAAAAAAAAATATAAGAAGTATTGGCGTATCGACAGTAAAATATCGCCGATATCGATATATCGGAAAACCAGCAGTATCGCCGATATATCGGTATCGGTATCGGTATCGGTTGCGTCCCTAATCTAAATGTCATTAAAGTAATTTCAAATTATCGATTTATTGAATGTCTTTCAAGAGACCTGGGCAACAGTTCAAATTATCGAAAGATTCAAATTAACGAGTTTCAAAATATCAAGAGTCCACTGTATTACTATATAATGCCGATTGTCAGGAAGTACTTTTATCGAGAAGATAACCAAAACCATAGACTAGGTAATGACTTACTATAAGAAGTTTTCATAATGGAAAACGATTTTAAAACGAATCGGTTAAAAAAATTGTGATGTCAATTCAGTTTAAATTTTTCCATAATTTTTGTTGAATTTATTTTCAAAATTCTTCGATATTGCCTGCATTTTAGCTCTTAGTAATTTTTTTTGGTACTCGTAGTCAACAAAGTGCAATTGGCTTAAAATTGATTCTAGCAATCATACGGAATTCATCACACCTTTCCAAAACGAATCGTTCTAAAATTATTCGTTTTATATGCCACGCCTATTGACAATTGTATTGTTTAGCGTTTATCACTAAATAAATCTTAAATACAAGCAGATTTGTATATTACACTTGGAAATAAATGCCTCACAAATCAGCTTGTGGCGAAACAGTTTGTGAGGCTTGTGCATACAGTTGTAGTAAATGTTGAACGAATATTGCATCAAAATATTTTTAAATTCCTAATAATTTAATAATTAAATTTTTTTTTATATTTTCTTTTTCTGAAAGCTTAAAGAAAACTCATTCATGTTAAAAGGTAAATAAAATTTAACTGCTTGCTACTCTTCATTTTATTTTATTTCTTTTATATTCGTATTATGGCAAAAAGCTAAGGAACAGTAGCACGAACTAGAGTAAAGTTAATAATGTTATATTTTGCACACATAAGAGCTCTAAAAAGGTCACAATGATTAGATTATGTGGTATAAAGTAAATTTTTGAGAGTGCAGCGAACACATTCAACAGAGTCGGGAAACTTCATACTATTAATTGTTTAACTTTTCTTCTTAAACAAATTTCGCTTTAAGTGATTCCTTAGAAGGAAAAATAATTTGCGTTCGAAATTATAAACACAAAGGAACACCTAGAAATTCTTATTTACGGTGCCTATTATGAGAAATTTTTGATCTTCAATTGATCGAACGAATTTTTATTTGTTATTATGACGCACGTTCGATAAAGAATAGCAGCGCTATTGTGAATTTCACTCAATTGGATTGCTCACAATAGTACACATCTGTCAGCTGACACTTTAAACAAATATAATTTGGTTGCAAATTTATGAAAGGAAATAATTAATTTTTAATTAATATTATCAGTACGGAATTATGGTTCGATGATTCGTCTGATAAAGAGTCAGTTGGGAGCAGAAAAATATTGAGGGATGCTTCCAACATTTTGGAAATTGATTCTATTACGTGAGCATACGAGGTTGTAGCAACGGTATTATTTAGTAAGTTTGCTTACAGACCTATAGCAAATTTTCGACTATGCAAGGAGGCGTTTATAGAACTGCTTGTCTACTATAGCTTTGCGCTTTTGTGCTTAATGATCGTACCAACTGAGCCTATAGGCTCGCGATATGAAATAAAAATAAAAAAACAATAATTTGCAACTGGTATTTAAGAAAAAACAAAAAAAAAAGAAATGACAAATATTTACATTTTCACAGCGTCGAAAACTCTTAATACTAATTTAACATCAACAGGCTACAGCAACTCATAATAAGGGGCTATGTTATGTTATGCTATGTTGTGTAGTGTCATGTTAAAGTTAAATGTATTTGCTTCATGTTTTTGTTACATGTATTTTGTTCATACTGGAATTTTTTTTTACTTCTCTGTCATTGATTTTTACTGTTCAAAGCATATGATGTGCATAGTGAGCCATAAGGAACTACGTTCCAAAAACTAAAACAACTACTTGTATCGAGCATGAAAACTTTATTAATTATGTTAAAATTTTCAATCATCCGGCAATCAGTCTTGAGCCCTTATAAATGACACTTACTTTTTAAAATTTTTAATACTTTTTTTTATTAGAAAAGAGCAAATTAACCTAATGAAAAAAAAATGGGAGAGAGTGAAGAGCTCAGATATACGACGAATAATCTCGTAACGTCAAAATTTTTAAAGGTGTTATCCAGAACAATTAAAATTCACATTTCGAGGTTAGAATAAATACAAAACGTTCACATATTAATTAAGGTTTAGAGCGGGTCCGTATTAATTAATTAATCATTCAAGGAGTCCACGTGCAGAGCCGAAAAAAGTGCTTTTAAAAAATAATATAAGTTCTTATTTTCGTTCTACATACTTTTTATTTTCTATTTTATTTTTTAAATTTATATAAAAGTGTATGTACCACTAATTATTATTTGGAACTGGTACTCCTCCCTGCTTAATATAAAGCACTCCAGACTCTGCACTGACTGTTATTGCCATCACTATCGAAAACAGCTGATATTGGTTTTATTGCCATTTCATTTAGTTTGACAGAATGTGAAGTGAAGCTTAAGGCTGTGTCAGATACAACTTCAACGCTTCGCGTGACGTTTCTAGCGTTGGCAGAAAAGCGTAAAGCAAAATGTGTATGACACAATAAAAACTTTGACAACACTCACTTTTTGTTTTGCTGCTTTGTTTAATGCATAAAATACATCACAATTCGATTACTCTGATACCACTAACTCGTTTTTTTATGTAAATTAACCAAAAGTTTAATGAAACTTCCCATTTTCATGCGAGTTTGGCCAAACAAAATAAAATAATTACGCCAACTGATTGTCTAAGCACGAAAAAAGTTGAGAATTGCCTAACTTTGCGCTTCGCTTTACGTTAAAAGTACTTTATGTGACAGGTTTCATATAAGCATGTACATTTCATCTTAGATGTCAAAGCGAATCTTCAACGCAACGCGAAGCAAAAGTTGTATATGACATGGAACTTAGACATGTCAAAAAAGAGACAATAATCTGAAGATTATTTAAAATTTCTCTTTACATATTTAAACAAAAACGGCGGATTTTTAAATATATTTATAAACTTTTATAATCAAATTTTTAATCAAAATAAAAAATATGTTGAAATATGCTTCAAAGGGATTACGCGGCAGAAAAAAAAATGTGCAAGGGGTCCGTGAAAAGGAATTTGGTGGGAACCCCTGCTTAGTTAGACCTTATTAAATCCTAAAACCGAGACTCATCTCCTACAAAATTTTGAAAGTCAAGCTTCTTGTTTAGGAAAATATCAACTTTCAATTTAAACATTTATTTGGAATATTTTTCCTAAGAAATTCTTTATGAACCATCCCTGACTTACATAATGATATCTATGGTACATATTTACTTCTGTATGACATTGGCTTTTTCGAGTGCCAGTATCTACTTAACAATGTCGTCGTTTTCTGGCAAATGTGTCGTACGTGTAAAATTGGCTTTTATTTCAAACTCTCATGTTTACTTCTTTATTTTTTCTGGTTCATTTTGGCAACTTTATAAAATGCAATCTATTGGAATGTGATTTTATTTTATATATAAAAAAAAGGTAATAAAATAGGAAAGCAGAAAAAATCGAAGCAGGGCAATGCAAACTGCCAAAGCATATTGTTAAAAAATTTTAAGAAAAAAGGGACCATAAAATTAAATTCCTTCTTATGAAGTATGACCGTCGTCTACACTTGATTTAATTTCCGTTAACGATATTTTGGTTTGCTTTATTTTATTTTTGTACACAATTACTAAATTTACTACAGTTTTTTTTTGTTATACATACATACATATATACAGTAGATATTAATGTATGTACATATGTCTGTATTTGTGCTTTATTTTTTATTTTTTGTTACAAGCAACGAGATTTTTCATGCGCTGTCTGTTATAAGAAGAATATTTTGCCGGAAATGCAATTTGTTTTAAGTCATAAATAAAAGAATATAACAATCGTCCAAAATTGTCTTGGTAATGAAATAAATAGTCAAAAGTAATGTATTAAAAAAAAATAAAATGAAATAAGGGAATAAAGACAAATGATTCAATCTATTGTAATTTTACCTTTTGCTTTTAGCAAACAGGATAATAGCAAATTTAATTAAGGCATAATGATAGAAATTAAGGAATTCTATTAATAAAATTTATAGACATTCTAGATTAAGAAGTATTGTGTTAGTTTGGCAGTTTTTGGAAAAGAAATATTGACAATATCTTGGCAGTTAAATGCCCGAAGTCACAACATAAAGATGATTTCTAATGGGGATTTTAG
Source organism: Nowickia ferox (assembly GCA_936439885.1). NCBI lineage: Eukaryota > Metazoa > Arthropoda > Insecta > Diptera > Tachinidae > Nowickia > Nowickia ferox. The sequence goes on along the minus strand of OW387025.1, from coordinate 87,897,850 downwards.
GGCATACTGCTGATGTTACATCTGTTGAATTGATTGTCACTTTGTCTGTCTGCTTTGCCTGATCACCATGTACGAGTGTAGCATTCAATAACGTCTGCAAATGTTAAATTTGTTTTATCAAATTGGGTGTTTTGCTCGAGGAACATTCGGCGAGTTTCGATAAAGGCTTTAAGAAATTCAGTGTAAATTTTATTATTTGCTTTAATTTTTCCAAGTTTAAATTATGTAATCTTTAAAACAAAATTTCACTTCACTAATTTTTTTCACCTTCTGCAAAATAATAAACTATGCTGGTTAACTTTTTTTTTTGTATTTTAAGCCTCCTTATTAGTTTCTTTTCATTCTAACAATTAACTTTTAAATGTTCTTTATTCATTTTTTTAACAAGTCTTTTAATGAAATACAAACGATAGTGTCCACCCATAAAATGTTTGTTTTATAATTTACGGCTTTTAATTATGCAGTCTATAAATATTCTGAATTTATAAACGCATGAGACTTGAAAGAATTTACTTAAACACATGTAAAGTTCTACTCCAAGTTATATTAGACTGGAATTTATTTTATGCAGAATTTACATTCAAATATGTACAGAAATTTATTGTGCTTAACCATGATGTGAGTATTTTTATTTGCTAAGAGAATTATTGAAATTATACTCAATAGCTGACAAAATTTGATTTTATCAAAAAGGCAGGTATGTTTTGTAAATATTAATTGCCAAAAAATATTTATTGGCATTGAACGTTCTTAGAAGATTTACCTTTTTAAGCGACTTCAAAAAAGGAGGAAGTTATCTATTCGTCTGTATTTTTTTTTTTTTTGTAAATGAACGATGATTTTGTAGGAAAGTTATTTGAAAATATTTATGCAATAAAATTGCAAGTTATTTTACAAAAAAGAAGCCCCTGAAAGCAGTGTAGGTAAAATAATCAAATTATTTCGCAAACGTTTCCTTAAAACACAAAAACTTTTGAATTTTTCTTTTAAATCTTTTTGTTTATGAACAAAACCAAAACAAATACTTTTGGCTTTTCACTCATCTGCTTGCTTAAATTAAATTAAAAAAAAATTAGAATATATCGTGACCTTGTCAATCATTAAACGTTTTATCTCAAAATAATTTAAATTTCTTCTCATGATTAGTAAAAGCTCTGGCAATGCCGATTATTGAAAGTCTGCTCTGTCTCTCTCTCTCTCTCTCGTGTTGCTTATCCCCAGCGCAGCGTTGCCGTATGTAAAGATTTATCTTATTTATGAAGTTTTTCGAGATGTTAAAAATACTTAAAGATTTCTTAGCTAAAAATAAGATTTTTGAAAATATGATAAATGGTACTTTTAGCATATTAGTAAACTACTTCCATATTCTTTTTCGAAAGTCACTACACCTTCATCATCAGCGTTCTTTCGTGTTTGGTCCACTGTGTGTGGTGTCAGCTGATGTAGATTTCTGCTTTTTATACTTAACTTATTATTGCAAATGGAATATGTGAATTGCTTTGAATCATCGTATTACAATGTGCTGAAAGCTTTTATTCTAATGAAAGCTCAATTTTACCATCTCTAAATTTACAACAATCTTGCCATTTTCGTTTCTGCTTTAGTAATTATGCACATGTTAATTAATTTGCTTATTTTGGTTCTACTTATGACAAACTTTTTTTTTGGTTTGTTGCAAAGCGATACGAACTTTAGCCTAATCAAATCATAAATATAGAAACAAATGAAGTTCGAACCATAATAAAAAAACTAACAAATCTAAAATAATTTTATAAAAAATATTTGAGATCAGTGGAAGAAATATTAAGTCATCCAGTTAATTTTGTTTAAGAAAAGCAACATATTTAAATTTTTTCCTTTTAGTAGTGTATCATTTACTATCGATAGTGATTAAAAATATCAATTGTTTTTAAGTAATAATCGATAGCAGAATAAAAACATCGATAGTCACAAAAAAAAACTATCGATAGTGCCATCGATAGTTTTCCACTTCTACGCTGCAACACTATTAATTTCCGTCGACTAATTTCAACGAAACTAACTAATTTCAGTTGAAAAAGTAACTTTTATCATTCATCAGACCTTTTCTCATACCATTACATAATACTGGGATCCAGCGTCACGCTCTGGAATGACACCAAATAGAAAGAAAATAACAAGCAAAAGTAAACATGCAAAAAGCTAAGTCTAAACCTTTTTTTTGTGGCTGATCAAGTACTCATAATGCAAATTACGGCATTCGATATCGATCGAAATTTCCATACAAACACAACTAAAATTTTATGAAAATTAGTTGGATATGGAATGCCATAATTTGTCTGCTGTTTTTGCGACAGCTTCTGGAAGTAGAAATAAAAGTATATACTCGTACTTCATTTTCCTAATTACTTATCGTTAGCTAAAATGCAAAAAGGTGTAACAAACAAAAATATAATTTTACAGGTCAAGAAAGAAACTACACAGATTTCTAGTTAAGTCCCTTGTTTTTTGTGAATAAATTTTGGATGGCAGAAGTGTAAGATTTTGTCAAGACATTTAAGGTAATGGCATTCATAATAATCAATCAAAAACTCGATTTCGAATTTTTTGTTAGTTATGCCTTTTTGCATTTTAGCTAACGATATTTATATCTTATATATATTCGCTGTAGTAAACAATTGGTGTTACATACGTATTTAGCTTTATGTGTGTTATGTTAAGCGGCCCACCCACTTGCAATATAATTGTGCAATTTTTTGTATTGTACAGTAATATCGTGTATGTCATATTGGAAAGTGGCACAATATGTTGGCAAATATCAAAAGACTTGGGATTTTTATTGTACAATCAAGACAATTGTATAATGTGTATTGCATAGTATAGGTCAAAACGACAATAATATGTACAACAACATATGCAATAATATTGTATATTTCACTTGCAATAAAATAAATTTCAACTTAAAAGCAAATTTCAATTTAAAAGCAATAAATTCGAGGCTTATTAATATTATTTTAAAATATGGCAACACTGACGAGGATTAACAATTTGCTCTCAGTAATGCTGAACGTATGAGTAATAAAAAACCGTTTGCATTAAGTATTCGTTTTGTACGACCTACGACTTCGACAATTGCACGAGTATTGTATTGTATTTCATAATTTTGTTATAAATTTACTGACTTAATTTACAAGAATTGCTCAATTCACAATACCTTGTTATATTAAAAAAACCGATTTCAAACAAATTTTCTAAAACTAAAATATTTTTCAAATACATATATAATTTGTTTGTGTTTTGAGTGATTTTGTTTGAAATTGTCTGTTCAAATACAACTTTAAACGATGCAACAAGGCTTGTGAATTGAGCAAATATGTATAAAAACATCTTTCCAAAATTTAATTTTACATCAAAAATCCCTTTATTTAAAATTGAACACTGAGGTAAAGCATTGAAACCATTTTTAAACAATCTCTAATTAAAATTATTAAAATTAATGGATTTTTGTGCAACAACAATGTAGAGTTAAAGTTTATGCGCTATAAATTTAACTCTCTATTATATTTTGAAAAGTAATGACTTTGACCAGTTTGTATATGCACACAAACCAGACACCTTTGCACACAGTATCCTTTAAATTCATACATGCATGTGCAAGCACATCGAACCTTCGCAGCAAGAGACTCATAACTCGAAAAAACTTATTTATAAAAATGAATTAAAAATTTTGAACTTACTGTTCTAACTGCAATTTTCCTCCCAAGAGTTGATTACATAAAATATTTGTATGAAATTCGTTCTCATTATAAAGAATGATATGACAATTATTTTTGCAACATTAACTAAAAAAAATGCATTGTCTGAGTTATGATTCTCTCTCTCTCTCTCTCAGCAAAGTTTCACTATGATTTAGTCAATAGTATTTGTTAGCTTGGAAATCAGTGTTGTTGTGTGCGAATGACTGATAACAATATCTGCTTTGTATTTATTTGATAAAACGTTTGCCAAATTACACATCACTGCACAACGAATGAACACGGGCAGTGCCAACAAAAACTCATTAAATTTATAAAATATGATCATCAAGATTACCATAATATTTATTTATTTATTTAATTGCAATAGAAACAAAAACAGAAGATACTAAATAAATACAGTGCAGACATATACAAAGAGATTAGCATGTCGTTTAAAAATAAAATTTTCTATTTAAATACATGATATTTTGCTATATTGAAATACATAATGCAATAACTTTAGGGTAACTTCGGTCAGCTTGTAAATATTTTGGCTGTCGAAATTTTCTTAACATTCACATAACACGAAATCAAACATGTGAACAATTTGAACAAATTTAATTGTTAAAAAAACTACGAATATTTAAGTATTTTTGTCGTAAAAGCTGCTATATATTTTAAAATATTTTGAACCTGTTATCATGCGAAAAAGGCACTAATTTTATTCATTTTAAATGACGTTTTAACAAAACAAGAAAACCAAAATATATTTAATTTATCATGGCTATTTCTGATTAATAATTACTACATGCAATAATCTGATACAACAATATTTTTTTTGATAGAAACGGAACCCGCGAAGCGATAAGCTTGTCTGCAGAAAACACCCAGGATCTATGGCGGGAATCGAACCCACGACCTCTGGACTGAGAGCATAGCATCGCTACCACTCAGCCACAAGGGCAGCCATTAACTATTTACCCAAAACTAAAAGTACAAATACAAGCTGTATAAATAAAATATTAATTTCAAATTAATGCGCCTCTAAAGGCATTTTAGCATAAATTTCGGAAATTAAAACTCTACCAACAACGCAAATATAAGTCCATTATGAATACACATTATAAACATACATAAATACACATCCATACATCACCGAATTCCAATATTGATAACACATTGCTTAACTACATATTGTAGTTTTGCGTGTGAGTGCGTCAAATTGCTCACAAGCAATGAAAAGCGACTCAAACTGACTGTTACACATTAATGATATAAATAATAGCAAATACTTAAGGTGTGAATTTGGTAATGCTTACTTCCCATTAGTATTATTCTCTTATTCAGTTTGGTAGTGCTAAGGGCTAATAAATCAGTGCAAATTAAACGCATAAAATTGGGGGGCGTAAACTACCACTACAGACCATATGATTTTGTTGCATACAGACTTTTTTTTCCAAGCCTCCTCTTTTTTTCAAGTCTTGTTCGATCTGTTTTCCCACAATAGAGTTCCTTTATACTTTTCTACTTCTCCAAGCATAAAATTAATTTCTGTCTTGTTAGAATTTGGCGATCTTTTATCTATTTATTTTTTTAACTTTTTGCCTTTTTGTGCAAAGAACTGATAGCCTGCTGCAAAACAGCTGCTTTCTAACATTCATTCTGGTGCTGCCACAATATTTTTTTTTAAATTACACATACCATAAGTGAACCAATTGGTCACGTTTCTAAAATAATTTTGGAAATTGAAAAATATGATTTTTGAGTGAAATGTCCTGAGAAGATTAGTGGTCATTTGGGTAAAATATGGAAGAGCACACACATTTAAGACACTTAAGAGTGCCACACCCATGTGGTATAGTACGTGTGCTCTTCCATGTTATACCACTAATCTCAAGAAATTTCACTAAGAAATCATATTTTTCAAAATCGATTATTTCAATTTCCGAAATTATTTCAGAAACGTGACCAATTGGGTCACATTTAAGACCATTAATAGTACTACACCCATGTGGTGTAGTACGTGTGCTCTTCAAAAGGTTCAAACGGTCTTGGTCTCTTCTTTCTAAATCCGTTTATACATTTAAAATCGGTTGATATTTAAGTTAGTTAGAGTTTGGTAAGTGCATAGGGGTACAACAAACCGTTTTTTTACCCGTAACTTAAAATGTTTGTGGGGTGTATGGAAAATTTCAAATTCAGATTGTTGTTATGCTCGACAATATCTACCAGAAAAATAGTAATACGTCCTAGGTATTTCGATTTGATTAAAATTTGTCACACAGTGTAAACTTCTCAAGAAAATTATGATTTCTTAAATCTAATTTGTTGGCTCTACCAGACATATTTCCACTATCCTAGTTTTATAATTTCATAAACTACATTTTATAGCAATTTTTCAAAAAAAAAAAAAAATCTATTTCAATCAAGTTTTAAGGATTTGGAATCCTAATCCATTTAGCGACTGCTGTTAAATAGCTAACAGTGTCCTGTTATGTATTGAAAATGTTATGTTAGAAATTTTGGTTCCTGTCTTTGCTAGTTTAATTCGAATTAATTTTCACACACATTGACGTTTATTAAAAAAGTTAACTTTACCGATTATTTTCTTAGTTTTATTTATTACTCAGAAAATAAAAGTTAAAAAACAACAGAAAAAAACATTTATAGTAGAAAATAATGACAATTAAAACTAATAATTATTTGTTATTTTATACATTGATACCTTTTTTTTGGTAAACATAAGCAAGTTTTCTATAGAAGTGCTGCCAAGTTATTTTACTCTTGCTATGCCGAATAAACAGTGAGTTAATTTATTTGCAAATTAATTTTCTTTGCAAATAGTGCGCGTATAAACGTAGTAATATAAATTTTTAATTTAGTTCAACTAAACCAGCGTTTAAGAAGCTTAAGCTACCATTAGCTTGCAAACTTTTTCCAAATAATTGAGCATTTTTATGTGTTGTACGGAATATAATAAAAAAAAAAATGGTAAAGAAGGAACGTCTATCACTAGATCACCAAAATATTTTGGGAGTCGTGTTAATACAAACTCGCATTTATTTTTAAGTCACTGATTATACTAAATACAACTGTAATTATTCTGTCCAACAGTAGCAGACCATAATGCTTTCTAGGTCCACTTGCATAACTTTTGTCAGTATCAATTAAAACTGAATTTTTTTTTTATATAGGGTGTTTTTTATTGAGGTATAGAACTTTAAGTTGGCATCACTTTTTTAACTGGCGGCCATTTTGTCAGCTGTCAAGTGATTAATATTTAGTTTGGTTTGCCATTTCATCATGAACAGGTTGACAAAAGAACAACGCTTGCAAATCGTGCAAATTTATTTCGAAAATAATGGTTCAGTTCGCGAAGTTTACCGCAAGCTCCGTCCATTTTATGGTCGACATAATTGTTCATCAGAGCAATTAATTCGGTTAAGCGGTCAATTGGCCACCAAGATCGTGTGATTTGACACCATTGGATTATTTTCTTTGGGGATATGTGAAGTCGCTCGTCTACGCCGACAAACCAGAAACGTTAGGGGACTTGGAAGCCAACATTCGTGGCGTTATTGCCAACATACGGCCCCATATGCTCGAAAAAGTGGTTGAAAATTGGACCTGTAGAATTGGCTTTATTCGAGCCAGCCGCGGCGGCCACATGCCCGAAATCATATTTAATCGTTAATGGAATAAAATTATCCTTCGAATAAAGCCAAATTGATGGACATTAAAACGATTTTCTTGTGTTTTATTAAGGCTAAAGTTTGCATTAATGAGCATCAATCACGTTGGACAAAACATGTGAACGCTGATGAAGAAGGTCTAGCGGCTGTCAATTTTTTCCCATTTTACTAGCTGCTATTTTCATACTCTCCACTGTTGTTGTTAAAGACATTTTATTATTATTTTATTGACAATTATGCGTTGTAAATATTTAACCAAATGTTGACCATAATATTCATACAGTTGTATTTCTTTTATACTCGTTTTCACACAAAATACAGTAATTTAAGACCCTCATTTGGTTGGTTTGTTACCATTTTAACAGTTTGAATTTCTTATGCTGGTATATTTTGAGTGTGTGTGTGTGTGCGTGAGCCTGCGTACTTTTTGGGTTTGTCAACATTGTACAAAGTTTGGGAATGAATATGCATACTCATAAATATATTAGGTGGGAAAGCATTTTCAGTAGAATAATTGGACTAACTTTGCCGCATAGTGGTTTTAAGTTGGTCACATAATAGTGGACAATGAGATAGTGCTAGGCTACTCCCATTAAGGATCCAGGGCTTTTTGTAGTGTAAAAAGTGTTTGGCTTAATTTTTCAGGCATGAGGCTGGCAAAAGCCTTGAAGGAAGGAACTATATTACTACCGTGGTATCCTTGATTTCAACTAAAATGACTTACGGCTAACTGCTGGTATTATCTTTGGTCATTTTAGACTAAGTAGCTAGAAATTTTTTCAAGGGGAAGGGACCAATATTAAAGTAACTAATTACATGCAATTTTTACTAATTCAAGGGTACGACAGCAATTCTTGGGAGAAAGATTATGATTTTTTAATTCTATCGAGACATTTTTACCGCCCTAATAAGTTTAATTTATATCTGAGTTCCTTATCCTTTTCTCCTCCAGCAGTAAATGGAAAATACACAATGAAAAACAAACTTTTAATTTTTGCATTGCTTTGTTTATAGTCATCGTGCAGATACTTGCAAATTGTTCGTTATATGCTTAAACGATAATTTATGCATGAATACATCAACTTATTAAAGGCATTCACAGTTCCGCTTAAATTTTTTTATTTTCCTGAAAGTTTTTCATAGATAATTATAGTTGGTGGATTCAAACCGCAGTCTCAAGTGTCACAGTGCCATAATGTTTTAAAATTTTTGTTTGAAAGAAAAAACAAACGTAACAAAAATTATATTAAAATAATTAAAAAAATTATGATACTATGATATTTAAGACTACTGTTTGAGTCCACCAAATATATTCCAAAACCATTTTTAAAACAAAATAACATATTTTTTCTTTTTCATTAACGAAAAACTCTCTTCAATGCTGGCAAACATTTCTTGTCGTTTCTTTTGAACACCTCTACTATATTTTCGCACATCGTTGAGGTATTCCAAAATTCATATTACTACAATATAAAATTTTATATTCCAATAACTCAAATGAATTTGTATTGTTCAGTATTGTTCTTTTAAAGTTTCTGGCATTACAATTTGTAAAATTCTTAAAATGAATAATGATCGAGTTTGTTCTTTTTGTTTGCTGGTAGATGCTGCTTGTAAAAAGATAAGCACCATGAATACAATTGAGTTTTAAAACAAAATATTGCAAATCAATTTGCAATTTTAAACATACGAATTTGTATTTTTCTTTTTGTTGTCAATGTAAATGCAATAAATTGTTAAAAGAATTTAATTATAAAAATGTGGCCATTTAAATTGAAGTGCAAATAATAGATGACTTTTGTAAAAGAAACACATATTTTATTTAATTGCTTGTTGTTTATTGTTGTTTGTGTTTTTTTTACTGTGAATCATTAAAAATTAATCCTCATACGCCCAAACGATTACTAAACTGAAAGTTGGTTTAACAAACCGATGGCAAGACAGGGTTTAATATATGCTTTAACTTTAACAATCGCTTTTGCATAAAGGAATAATTATTTTTATTATTAAAAAAGGGCAATAGACAACAGAAGACATTGGAACACACTCGTAGTCAAAACGAAGTATACTTTAGAAGTTTAAGACCATTATTTTATATTTAAATACTGACTTTAAACTCTTAAAGTCTACTTTGTTTATGACTATGAATATGACCCATTGTAAAATTTATATATTATGAGTGTGTTTTTTTTAACAAACAATTCCCAAAAAGACACTAATTATTAACTTGACAACACTCGATCAAAAATACTTGTGTAGCAACACTCTATTCTTGAATAGCTGTTGTTGTTATTTACATTTATTTCCTTTAAACTTTTTTCACACCGAAAGTTAAAACCAGGTTTTAACGTTAAAACCATAAGCAGCTGATTTTGCGTTCCCACTGCAAGTTTGATAAAAAAAATTTAAAATACTTAACTGACGCCCTGTAAAATGGTTGTTTTTGTTTGCATGAAAACTCAGATATTTTACAATGCACCCTAAAATAGCAACTATTTTATATTTTGTAATTGGAAATTTTTAAATTATGTAACTACTTATACAACGTGAAGAAGTGTTTTAAAATCATATTATTTTTAATAAAAATGCACAAATATATTATAAGCTTAACCTTTTTTTCCGCAGATGTCAGTCAGTCATATCATCTATTTTCACTTTCCAGAGGTCAGTGAAAATATTTTCGTTGTTTTCCTTCCAAAGGATACTTTTGGTTCTTATTTTTTTATAATTATTGCCGCTGCATCTATTTTTAAGTTTAAAATGTATCAATTGATATATATTCTTTTTCACTTGTATAAACATTATCAGCTGCTTCCGGTCATTGGCAGCACTGAATTTAGCACAGCGAAAACAAGGTTGCATTTCATAAAACCAACTTAAAACCAATTAAAAAATGGTTTTAAGTTGGTTTTAACAAAAACAATTTGTATGGTAAAACCAAGTTTTAACAGCTGGTTTTAACGTTAAAACCAACTTTTATTAAAACCATGTCAGTGTGAAAACACTTCTTACTGACTATAATTCGAGCTGAAAAAAAGTCAGCCAATGTAGCAATGGTAAAGTAAGAAAGTAAAACCCATGTTCATTATTGAGTTCTTGTTTCAACTTTCTTATTTGTTGAGCTTCTCATATGTTTAAATGAAAGTTTAACATAATAACTCTAGTTGTTCTAAGAAATTTTTTGCTAAAGTTTCCCTTATGCAACAGTGAAATGCACATGGGACCCATAATAAATAAAAAAGAAATATTTTACTGAATAAGGAAAATAATAATTTTGAATTATTAGTGTGTTAAAAAATATTTAACTTAAACTGTAACCATTCCCAAAAATAAAAACACTTGTTTTTTATTTTATTTATTTGTCTTCTTTTTTTTTAGCCAATTGTATTCTTATTAGAAATACCCGCATTGTCATTCTTTTCAATCTTCATGTAAATACTATAATTTAAAACAAAATTGTCATTTTTATTAGCAAGATTTTCTAATATAAAATAAATAATTTTTGTGAGACAACGGATAAACAGAAAATGAATAAGTGATACTTACTAATGTATTTACCAAAGGTAAATCAATAATTGTATACACAACATTTCTCATATTCCATTTCATTGAAAATTTGCGTTAAATAGCTGATGTTAATAACAATCTCTACCCCAGTCGATAGACTTGGGTGCTGATGAAGTGAGTGGCTGCACAGAAAAATATCGGTATTTCCCCCCGCTAATAAAGTCTAATTTAATTTTTCTTCTCTTTAGAAACTCACATTAATTAATAAAAAAAAATATTTCATTCAATCAGAATTGAAATTACTGAACTTAAGCCCGACTAAGAAATTATTTCTGATTAATAATTTTTGACAGTTCGTTGAAAAATTTCAACTGTGCACACACGTTGAGCAGTTGCCAAGCATGGGTAACAGCAATTTTAGCTGAGCAACTTGTGAGTTTGTAGAAGAGATAAGAGAAGATAATAAAGACGGGAGCCATCATATTTTGCCCTGTCGTCCATGAACTAAAAAGTTGCTCCACTAAAATTGCCGTGTGTGAATCCAGTCAAACGTGAAGGTGCATTCCATCATAGATGCATAAATCTGCTGCATTTATGAACGTACCCTATATTATTGTTTTCCAGTTGTCCGAATAAGATGCGTATTTGTTGTTATGAATTACACAAAGTCTTTAAGTTGATATAAAAGTGTTGAACTTAAAGACAGTTTATTAGCGATTACTACAAGGATAACAAACAATTGTTAGTTTTTCATTTACATATGTATATTCGAACTTATAAACAATTGACTTATTTCATTTGACGAAAGAGAGGGTTTGAATTCAGCCTTGGAAATGATCAGCACTTGCACGATTCTTATACGGCAAGATTTGGACATTACTCAGTTCTCACATTTTCGATTTTATATTCATGTTTACATGCGCGGAAAAAACAAATTTTTTATTAAAAAAATGTATAAAACTAAAACTGTTTTTAATTACTTTTATCACCAAATCAATTATACGAGTGATCTAAAACAAAATTATAGAACAATTTTGAAATATTTTGATAGATTGGAAATATGCTTTTCTAATCGTATTTCGTTTTCGTTGTTGGTTGAACTTAAAATTGGTTTTAGGTTTTCCTATTTTCTGTGTATGCAAGTGCATATTTTTTGTATTTGAAGCATTTTAATGTGCCGCAAAGCATTTAAAGCAAGGCACAGTCAATATTATTGAATGTTAACAAATAAACTCCATGAGTATAATTTTAGCAAACGCACTTTGATGTTTATGCAGCTGGTATTTAAATTACTGGAAAAGAAAATTTATCGATTTTATTGATTTAACATTTCATTCATATCGGCATAGACAATCAACTATTAAAGTAAACGTCACATATAAAAAAATTTGTTCAATGCATGTGCAAATGTTGTGTGTGTTTGTGTTCATAAAGAGGAGCTTAAAATTAAAATCCTTAAGGCTACAATTTTACACACAGACTTATTGTAATTCGAACATATCAGTGCACACACACTACACACATATTTTACTAATATTGTCAGTCGATATCAAAAGAACATAACCATAGATTTCCGCCTTAATAAATTTTACTACATTACAAATGCATGAGTACATGTTCATATTCGTATAAATGTGCAGGGATACTACAGTGTAATTGAAAGTGTGTATGCATGAAGGAGTGCGAGAGCAACTACTGGCATCTTGTATGCAGACAACGAACGAACTATGCCTGAAAGCATTCAACAAATAAAAGTGTTCGTTTGTATAGACTAATTTTTTTCTCTCTCGCTTTAATTTAGTTGCTTTTTAAATGTAGTAAATTTAACTGGTTGAGTGTTATTTTAAAGTGAGAGTTGTGAAGTTGTGCGGCATCAATTGCATTCATGCAGAAGTAACAGAATTGTTGCAAAAATCGGGATTTTGCAATTTAATTAGAAAGGAGTATTTAAAAAACACATCCATAGTTGTAAGATCGTTAAAGTATTTTATTTTACAATGAACTGAATAGTTAATGCCCTAAAGTAGGCAGCATTTCTATCACACATTTGATAGTTTTGTAATTGCACACAAAACAACCCTACACAGGCGTAAAAAATAATCTAATTATTTTTAAGAAAATTGATTCAACTTAGTACTCTAATTTATAAGATATGCCTCGTTCCAAAACGCTGAAATTCTAATGGACGATAGATAACTCAATAAGAAATATTTTAAGCCGGGTCTTTGCGCTTTGCTGAAAAGTACAAATTTGCATATTGGACAGTTTGACATGGTAGGGACGATATATATAACACTCCGCTCTTCCTCTCTGCATGTTTGGTCATTACTTTACGTTCAATATTTTATTATTTTTCTTATCTTCAATAAAAACCGTTATCTCTGAAAAGACTGTTACGCTCTTGTTTCCTTTTGGTTGAAGTTACGATTTTATTTGTCTAATAATACGAGTTTTGTGGATTAAAATTTAAAAAGTTTAATAAAAATGTTATTGTGCATAGGAAATACTTGATACTTTCCAACAATAAAAATGTGAGCGCAACTAATAACACAAAAAAATTTTGTGAACCTCCATTTTAGTACTCGAAACTCTTAAGAAAATAAAGAAAAATATGAACTACTTTAGATCGAGAGCAAGACAGGAAAAGCAGAAATGCTAAGAAAATTGTGATTGAAAAAGAATCATTGGCAGAAAAAAAAGAAATAAATTCAGTAAATTGAGACTTTGATACGCACACGAAGGGTTCCATATGGACACAACATTGTACTCGTATGTAATACTATAAGAACTGTACGAATATCGGGCCTGCTGTAGACACTTTAAAAATGTTTAAGTACTCGGTAAACTTTTTTTGGTTTTTGGCGATTTTTTTAGTTTTGACGATTTTTCTTAGTTTTTGCCCTTTTTGTTCGTTTTTCGGTTTTTTTCGGTTTTTGGCGCATTTTAGTTTTGGCGTTTTTGTAAATAATTTTTGGCGATTTTTTTGTTTCAGCAATTTTTTAACTTTTTGAGCTTTTTTTTCTCGTTTTGGCGATTTTTTCGGGTTTTTGGCGATTTTTTCGTTGTGGCGATTTTTTTTATTTTGGGATTTCTTAGTTTGAGAGTTTTTGAAAATTTCAAGAGTTTGCTTTTTACGGTTTTCAAGAGATATCAAGTTGTCAAAATTACATTAACTGATAGAATACTCTTTATTTTTGGTTTTTTAAAGTTCAGTGTCAATTGATGTAGTCTGCCCAAAAAATTTAACCATATACGGTCACCACTACGTGATAAAAGACCAAAAAAAAACCCGTGTCTACCAGTTTTGCCACAAGTCATGCACATTTTGTGTACATCTGCCCCCAAGGACTTAGAGCCTCGGTGTCATTTTTGCATTTTCTCAGGCTCATATCTTGCAAACCGTTCTTCGGAATTTTGATTTACTCTCTGAGGCAAAGTTGTAGCTCTTGTCATAAAGAACAAGATCTAAAAGCTCTATAAACAATTTTCTAGAACATATGAACTTCCTAGGAATGATTCTTAACACCTTAAGAATGCGTTTAAGTAGCCGCAAAAGTGAAACATTTCCAAACAAATGAAATTAAAAAAGTTTCGGGAAAACAGCCTGTGACAGACAGGCGGACATCGTAGCGAAAATAATAAGCTTTCGTTTCTCTTTTTTTTCTTTTGGTGTATGGAACCTTAAAAAGTGCGGTTAAATTCGTCACATTCTAAAGCAAAAACAATCACAACTTCAATTAAACAAAAACATTATTTTTTAACCGACTTCAAAAAAAGAAACAAATGGGAAGTTCTCATATCTGTTATTTCTTATTTATTTATTTATTACATTAGTTCATTGAACAAATTTCTAATGAGTACAGAAATTTGGGCTTCCTTGAGTTGTGGCTGTTTTTTTTTGTGATTTTCTGCGATATTAACAAATAATCAGCTGCCAGAATAAATTCGCTACAAAAATCAAACACTCACACTTTTGTCTAAAAATTTCATAGCATATTCCTCTGGAATACTCGTAACTTCACTTAGAGTAAAGCAGACCATAAACGCTGCTGGAGATTGAATTCATGTCGCATTGACTGCAAAAAATTTAAAACAATTTTAAATTTATTTAATACCCATACGAGTAGCAATGAGTAGTTTTGTAAATCTGTTCATTTGTAATTTGAATTTATGCAAATTCTTATGCAAGAACGATTTGGAAATAATAATAGAAAAAAGTTCCACATACTGAAAGTTACGAGTGAGTACCCAGCGGGAACAAGAAGGAGTAAGGATGCCTTCTAGAAGGCCTTTATACTACTTCGTTTTTATGTACAAGGCCTGCTCGCTTCATTGCATACTCAAACATTTTTTACACGCGTTGTCATTGCGGGGTAGGTCTTCTGTTCTTGATTCTTTCGCCAGAGATTCTGGCAGACCTTCAAATTAATGGATTTTGCTTTTGCTTTGGGAAAAAACAAAACAAAACATGTTACTCCTTCTCTTCTCCCTTTTCAAAGAATGTGAATGTGTGAATCAAAAAAAAAAAAGAAAAAATCATAAGCAGACCTTTAATAAGGCCTGCACCAAGAAAGCCTTCTGAGTTTTACCGCTGTGTGTGTATGTATTTGTTAAGTCTGTGCAGTCAAAAATTACTTTCCATGCATGAATGAGTAATTTTGACATTTTACTACAAAATATTTGCATTTGCAAGTACAATTTACAAAATGTTTGTTAGTGTTTTTTTTTCTGTTGTTTTGTGTGTTTTCGTTTGCACAAACCAAAATTTTCCAGCAAAAGAAAGATGAGAAATAATCTAAATTCAAATACATGCGGTATTTAACATCTTCATATTCAGTTAGGCTTCCGTTTTGTTGATTGCTGCAGGAATTTTAAATGTTTTACAAAATTTATTTTTTTTTGTATAAAAAATTATGTTACTTATTTAAAATTCAAAACATGCAGCAGATAAGACTCTAACTGACTCATACATTCGTCTAAAACTAGGTGTGAGTTTTTAAATCAAGTTGCATACTTGTTATTGTTGTTGTTTTTCTTCTTCTGATTTTGTATCGCACTTGTACTTGTCAACAAAATGTCCTTGATGTTGGAAGAAACACTTTTAATTGTCAAAGTATATACTTTTTAGTGCATTTCATCTTTTTGGTTATTTTATGACGTTCAGTTCAAAGGGGGGTACGTACGTTATTATTGAGTGACATTTCATGGTCAAGAGCACTTGATTGAGTGTTGTGACACCCTCTGGACATTTTGAAGTGCTTGGTCGTAGGAAATATTAATTACTAGTGCTGTATTTATAGGATTTGAGAAAATTGATTGATAGTCAATTAAGTAATTATTAAATTATCATATGTACTCGTATGTCTGCATTCATGTTAGAAAAATAAAGCAAAAAATTGTTTGGTGTTCTTTTGGGAATTGTTTCAATTTAATAAGTTTAACATTTCGTGAGCCCATTATTGGTTTGAATGAATGGCTGGGGTAGACCTATTCAGTAGTACTATTGACAATGTTTCTAGTAATTCACTACAATTTTACTATTGACATCGAGCGAGGAAATATCGATATTGTAGACTAGAGCCACTAAAATTTACTAGTGAATCTTTGGTGCCAATGTCTCCATGTGGCACAAAAGAACTCCTTAGTCAGTAGTGCTACAGTCTAGTGGTGGATTTTCAATGACAAGCTAATGTTAAATGTCAATAGATGATTACATTGGCTGGGGTGCACCTGGTCAGTAGTATTACTGACAGTGTCACTAGTAAATCACTACAATTTCACTATTCGCATTTCCTGCAGGGTACTACGATGAGATTAATGTGTGGCCATTCCACCATGTTCATATTCATATCATCAAAGTGATAAAAATAGCGCCACCATGTATTTCGGCAGCGGAATCTCAGAAATTGATTTTTATTTCTGCTAAAAAAATAAAAATCAGGAAATAACTTTTATATCTGGCCGAAACATTAAAAATCAGGAAATAGCAATTATTTTTGCTCGAAAAAATAAAAATAAAAAAACCATTATTTCTGCTCAAAAAAATAAAAATCAGAAATCGATTTTAATTTCGGCTCGAAAAAATAAAAATCAGGAAATAAATTTTCTATCTTTTGGCTTTTCTTATAAAATTCATAATAATTACGGTCCCTGAAATAAATGTAAAAAGCAACAACAACTACTAATTGCTTTATCAAGAATAGAGTGTTGCCGTACAAGTATTTTTGCCCCGGTGCAGCCAATTTAGAACTGGTATTTTTTTTTGGGGGAATTGTTACAATTTATGTTTTGAAATTTTTTAACGCATTAATAATCCCAAATTATTACTTTACTTATGCAGTAAAATATTTCTTATTAAAAATGCACTTAAATAAAAATTATTACAACACTTAGGCTCTATATTTTAACCAATTTCTTAAATTTTACAAATTTTTTTATTTCAATAGCCATTTGAACGAACATCATAAAGTTATATAGGGTCCGCCAGATAACTTTTTTTTTGAAAACAGGGCGCAAAACATCGACTGTAGCTGCGGCTGTGTGGCACGTAGCGCCGTCCTGTTGAAACCAAATGTTGCCAATATCCTCCTTTTCAATTTTTGTGAACAAAAATTTGTTCAACATGGCCCGATAACGATCGCCATTGACTGTAACGGCCACTCCTTGCTCATTGGCTCAATTATGCTTCTGGACCAAAATCCGCACAAACAGTGCGTCGTTTTGGGTGCGTCGGCTTTTCAATGTATGCGTGCGGGTTTTCTGTGCCCCAAATGCGACAATTTTGCTTGTTTACATACCCGCCAAGATCAAAATGAGCTTCATCTGAAAAGATGATTTTTTTTTTGGCAAAATCGGCATCTTCTGTAAGTCGATTGCAGGCAGTATTTCCCAGCGTTGTTCAAGCTTATACACAACCATATTCGTTCAGCGGAAGGATAAAACTAATTATCTGTCAAATCAGACATGAGCTAAGTGTTACCATTCACGAAATAAGCACTAGTTGAAAAAAAACGTTAGATGGCGGACCCCATATTTACTAGGTTTAAGCTTTTATTTTTATTTCTTTTAAAAACTTATGTGTGTAAATGTGATTTTTAGTGGCAAAGTTAAACAGCCTAAAAGTGTGCTTACATTTCTAAGCAAAAACCACTTAAAAAAACTTTGCAGGAAATAGGAAACCATTTACGATGGCATCTCTTGTCGTCTAGCACCTAAAAGTGCTGCTCACCACATGAATTTGGATACATTTGAAAGACCCTCAAACAATAGAATGTAAAAATGCTGTAAGCATTTTTTTCCAATTCCACATTTTGCCATTAAGCAAAAACTCTATTGAAGGTGTAATGACCCGCACTCTGGATGTTTGCTCTACTTTTGGTGAAGCAGTTTTTCCTAGTTATTTTCAACATAAAGAAATTTTTAACAAAACAACAGGATTTTTGTTCATTTATTTGTTTGTTGAATTGTTGAATTGAAAACTGTAGCATAAATGCAAAACTTAATATGATGCTTTAAAAGTAGAAGAAATATTATTGATCGAAAAAAAGGAACATAAAGTTTAAACACCAGTGGGAAATATGCAACTTATGAGCAATAATAATTTCCTAAGTTATCTTGTACAATGTTGTTCATTAGAAGCAAGATGAAATATTTTGAAATCTTGTATGCTTCACTTATAAATAGGAGAAGTATTATCGAAAACTATTGCATTGTCTCTCTTTCCAAAAGGGTTACAAATAGTTAACAAAAAAGTAAGAAAACGGAAGCAATATTTTTCGAAAACCAAAACTATACAACCATCTTTTGCAACATCATCAATATGTGTTGCTAAAATACAACACAAATGGAAGTTTAAAAAAATTATTATCTGTTCAAAGTAAGAATGTGTCTGTGTTGCATAAAGCTCCTTTCCTAATGAAAAAAAGCAACATAAATCAGCACAAAAGCATCATGTGATGCTGTTCACTCAAATAGCCTTTGGCAGTTTTACAAAACTAGGTGGGCAATACGAAGACTTCATAACTTTTATTTTGAAAAAAAAATTTAACAATAATAATACACTGGAGTTTGGTTATAACATGCTGCAAGAAACCCAGCAATTTTTTTGTTATGTAAGAAGTTCCCAATAACCGCAGTAACTCTTTAATTTCGGTGTTCGTTATAACCAAACCTCACTGTATTAGATATTTCAAAGAGTTGGCGATAGCTGCACTTCAAAGCTTCTGACTATTGTTGCAACTCTGCCGCCTGCAAGTTTTCCTTTTTACCTGATGCTAAATAGGATAGAAAAAAGTATCCTATCAAACTAATTGCAATCGACAGCAGTCACTGCAATTTTAATGT
Source organism: Nowickia ferox (assembly GCA_936439885.1). Lineage (NCBI taxonomy): Eukaryota > Metazoa > Arthropoda > Insecta > Diptera > Tachinidae > Nowickia > Nowickia ferox. Next base: position 87,878,592 of record OW387025.1, on the reverse strand, counting down.
TTAAAGATTGAATATTGTTGTTTCTCTATTTCGTAAAAGGAATTTCATATTTAATATTTTTTGCTGCATTTATTCAAGCAATGCAAGCAACAACGTTCAGCGTTTGCATGACTGTGTAGAATAAAGAAAATATTTCTGGAGGCCATGTGCCATATTGTGTTTTTTTAAGTTTGTGAATTCAAGAAAAGTTTGCCTATAAATTGTTGATGTTGACGTTGATGATTATAATTATATCGGAAATGTGGGTTTTTAAAAAAGTTTTTTTCTGAATCTTTCAATCTACTCTAACGGAAATTAATGTTTTAAAAACAGTTTTTGAAATCTATTTTAAAGCCGCTAAAAAGATGAGGTTTTTTTTATTTTTAAATTAATTTTGTCTCAACAATATGCACTTTGAAATATATGTACATATGTATGTATTTCGAAGCTCATTTGTTTTGCCGCAACATGCATGCAATAAAAAATAATAATAAAAACAGAAATAAGTTTATCCATGGCTTAATATAAAAGAGGCGTATCTCATTTAGTTGATTATTGATTGTTTGTTTCAACTTCGATATTGGTTGAACTTCACATTTGTTTAAATGAAAGTTTGACATAATATCTCTACTTGTTCTTAAACATTTTTTGGCAAATGCTCCCTGATGATCCGCATTAGCAACAGTGAAATGCGAACAGGATCCAGCTAACCCCTCAACATGGTTAACACATTTTTTCCAACATATTTCGCCAAATTAATTTTAAAAATCGCCAAAAGCCGCCAAAATTAACTTTATGTAGTTTTTCTTAATAAATATTGAATAATAAGTTTGTTTTTATATAAAATACTTTTTGAACAGACCTCGTAAATTTAAAATTTATAAAAATTTTGCAGAAAATCGCCAAAAATGATGTTCTTATAAATTTTTCTCCTCAAAATTCAAAACGCTTTAATTACTTGAATTAATTTAAAAAAAATCATCAAAATCAAGTTTTAATTTCTAGCTGACGAGTTTTGGCAGGATTTATTTTTGAAACTAGTCCTTCAACAAACTAATTTTCATGAATAACAAAAACTTGGAAGTTCAATTTTGTTAAAAAAATAGCCATAAAAATCGCCAACAAATTTATTTATCGCCAGAAAAATCACCATGTCGCCAAATCAAAAATTTAGACGCCAAACAAGTTGGAAAATCGCCATGTTTTTGCGAGAAATCACCATATCTGACAACCCTGCCCCTCAATAATAAATGTAAATGTATTTTTAATAAGAAATGTTTTACTCAATAAGTAAAATAATAATTTGGGATTATTAGTGCGTTAACAAATGTTAAGAAATTAAATTTTATGATTGATAAGATTTTATTATTGACAACTCCCGAGAAAGATGCACCCGTTCGATATTAAATGCAAGTGATTTTTTTTATTAACCTGTTAATGTGTAATAAAAAAAAAATAACTCCACATCTTATCATCAGCCATAAACAAAGAGACAAAAGCTTTTATTATCTATTTATTTATCATGACGATAAATATTAAAGTGTTCATACACCATAGTGCATTTTTCCACACAATTTAAACAAACTCAAAATTTCAGTAAAAATAAAAGTTAAAAAAAGGACAAAGGAGAAAAAACTCCAATATGATATTATTAAGTTTATGACATAAAAGTGTCAATAATAGCCAAAATGCTACAGATGAAAAAGTGTGTTCAAGAGGCAGGGTTTGGAGTTTGATAAATTCAACTAATGTCAATGTTTGCTATGACAGCTCTTGTGTCCATTAAATAGATTAAAAGGTTTTCAATTGTGTGCTCGCACACTCGTACATATTTTTGATGGGCATGATGAAGTTGATTTTTGATAATACATATTTTTTTCGTTCGTGGGAAGGGAGCATGACGTTATGAGTAAATATTTTATAAACAAAATATTTTATAAACGGAAAATAGGCACAACAATAATATACATATTTAAATTTAAAATTTTTTAACGCACTAATAATCCCAAATTATTATTTTACTTATTAAGTAAAATATTTTTTTTTATTAAAAATACATTGAAATTGGTTATTGAGGGGTTTAGCTGGATCCTATGTTGCTAAACTTATGGTCACACTTGGACAAACATTTCCCATTTTATTGTTTTACTTTGCCAACGCTTAATTGCTACAAATATTGACGAAGGAGGGCGAGGAATATGCATTAGCATCGACGCTAACTCGGGGTTTCGAAGACAGTCTTTTGTTGTGTAGTCATCCAACATTACTCTCTAAAACATTTGTTTAGATTAACTTGACGGTTATAAGATTTGAGGAGAGCAATGGAGCAATAAAACTCGTAAGTTTGTATCCCTGAAAGTCCCTGTGCATCGGAATCTTAAGGACTCTTATATTGAAAGAACTGCTCTGTTTTCTCGTTGAGAGATGATTGGCAGTCGAGGGTATGTAATAAGGGAATCATCATTTTTTGTATATTAACAAAAAAGAAAAAAAAAAATAAAATACAGACCAATAATAGCGTCTGACCACAAACCTCACCATGGAATTTCTGTGCACGTTCAAGGATTGGACTTTGTGAGTTTTGGTAGTAAATTTTCATAATTCAAAGTCGTTATAGAGTTTCATGTTTAAAAGTTTTCAAATTTGGACTTAATACATTTTAAAAGACAACATCCCAATTCTTGATAGTTACTTCTCTCTATAATTTCTCAATTTCATTAAAAGAGTTGTCGCACTAGATGTGTAAAATATATTTTGTCGGGACAAAAAAATTTTTTTTTTTCACAAACGTGTGAATTTAGTTTAAGGGCCTCATTTTGTATGTATTTTCTTTTTGTAATTTATATTTGTCCATATAAAATTTGTCAACGCTTAACGTTTTCGCTTTACAAAATTTGGCTCTAAGTCCGACTTTTTCTTTATTTTTTTTTAATTACTTTCAAGGCAGAAGGTCTGCATTTTATTGACTTCTTTGAAATTCTTTTTTTTTCTCGCAAGAAGTACTAAGTGAAATGAAAAGAGCATGTTGTTTAAAATTAACTAAAAATTTTCCGCCTGTACTGCATTATCAAATAAATTTAGCTTTCTTAAAGATACGAACGTTATCCCAGTTTGATTAAGTGAAATAATTTTCGAACTGATTTTTTTAATATAAACAATATATTTTCAAGCCTTCAACATGGCAAATCGTTGTGGAATATCCCATATTTTATATTTTATTTATTGAATGACACATGCCCAACACAAATATGTACAAATATTGCATGCCTGGTTTGTAAACGCAGCTTATCAGCAACATAAAACTGTCTGTCTTTTGGCTGTTGACTATTAAAATATTTGTTGTTGCTGTTGTTGTGGCCGTTTCTGTGGAAAGAGCGCAATCATGTAATGTGGCATAGGCTGATGTGGGTGCGCATCACAAAAATGTTTGTTTCATTGTTTGCTGCTCTTTAATCAAAATTGGGCGGCGGGGTATCACCACCAACAAAGAGAAGCCAACCAACATTTTGCTGATGACTCCTGCCAATGTTGCTGTTGATGGCCTATGATTGTTGGTCACTGATAGATGATTTCACAAAACGGCTTTTTGTAGTTGATGACATTTTTTATTACCTTTTTTTGTTTATTTTCACATGTCTGTGTCTGTGACTGCACATAAATTTTTCTATATGTATGTCTGCATAACTTTATTTCCTATGAAAAATATGCTTTTGTATTTAAAAGCACACAAAGGATTCATGTTTCTCATACCTGAATTTTTTTCAAACAAAAAAAATAATAATAATAATTTTGTTCAAAATATTGTTTTTTATATGCATTTTGTTTAAACGTGTTTATTGTATTATTGTGGTTTTTCGCAGGCCTTTAGCATTTCACAAAACTCACTTTTGATATGCTAAATCGTTTGTAAGGATTTTTGTTAAATTTTGTTGTGTCTGTTTTAGTTTTATTTTTGTTAGTGCATTAAAAGAATGTAATGCATTAAACACATTCACCACAGCTGGTTACACGAGCGAACGACTTCAAATGCCGCTAGCTGCATTTGTCGCTTTGTAGCCAGTTACTTAATTATTTTGGAAGCGGCAGCAGCATCACAATCAGCTGATATCCATCTTAAAATATTTTTTTATATCACTTAAAAGTATAAAAAGGAATAAATTTATTGCTTTACATGAGTTTTGGGATGTTATTCCTGTTAAGTAATCGGGTATGTTCTGTATTCCACATGGAATTAAATCGTGCGGAATGGCCATAGAATTGTTGTTATAAATTCCCATTTCCAACAACAATTCTATATCAATTCTGCACGGAACTTGTGCATAGATCGTGTGTGTGTATGCATGTATGACAATATCCCACCGCGTTCAGTGGTGGCCTAAAGCCTAGTACTCTGTTCGAAGTTATGGAAAATGTTCACCAACATTGATTATTTCGCGTGAAAAATTTAACATGTACTAAATGTAGCCCAACGCGCGTTTTTTTAAAATAATTTATCGCTTTTATTGCTTGAAAGTATGCAACATTGTTAAAATTCCATGCGAAAAAAGTACTGCTCACGTTGTTTCGCAGCTGAAACTAAAATGATGCCAGAGTCATTTTACATGAACAAACATGCTGCCAGATAGATTTTTCGTGTTTTTCGCAATAAGAATAGAGTACTACTTTTGCAAGTTTATTTCGCAAATATTTCATACCAAATACTTTTACATGTGGCTTGACAGCATTTCGCACAAAATTGTGATTAGAGTACCAGGCTTAAGGTTAAGATTTTTTCGCATCTTTCGATGACAGAGAACTTGCTTTCGGAACATGGACTTTTTTGGAATATTTAAAATTATTATTGGAAACAGAAATGTTTGTGACTAAAATATTTATTGACAATAAATTAAAACGTAAGAAGTGGTAATATGGAACAAGAAACCAGATAAAATAGTAAAGCAGATAACAAACACAACTGTAAGAGCCTATTTCATCAACTTATTTAAATATCAATTCATATTTAAAAGTAATTTTTCCATACAAAAATTAGTGAAAATCGACATTTAAATATGAATTGATATTTAAATATAGTTGGTGAAATTGGCCCTAAATGTTGTAAAACCTTTGAAAAACAATGAAGTCATTCTAACCTCTTCTGAAACAAATAACAGTATTGAAAAATCATTCACCCTTATCGGGAATAAAAGTTCACGTGAAATGTGTTACCTTTCCTTAAATTGCGATCGCCAATGTTTGCGTTGTTGTTGTTTCAGTATACTATTTTCTAATTTTGTTCACCACTTTTTGTTCACGGGAAATATTTCACGTCCAGCAAGACTCTAGACTCTAGCATTTTTTACATTATCGAAAATATTTAATTGTAATTTAGATTCATTTAGAAATTTAAGTTTTTATTTTAGGAATAATTTTCCCATTGCCTTTTAATACGATCTCTGAATAGTTACAAATTTATTTTATTACTTTAACTTAACAATACAACAAACAAACTATTCCTCATCCTTAAGGTATGCAATTAATCTTGTTCATTTCGAAATGCTAAAACTATGCTGCTCTAATCAATAGCAAAATAATTATTAAATCATTTGATTACCTTGGTAATGGCCACCACAGCAATAAGCTTTGTTCGTTTAATGTCATTAAGGCAGGGAAACTATGAGGAGGAGGGGGGGGGGAGGGCGAAAGGGAGTGGGTGACATAAATAAATCTGCAATACCAAATGATGGTACATACTATTACATTTCCACAAGCAGAAAAACGACAACAGCTACCAGGGCAAAAAAAGTATAGAAAAGTATTTAATTACAATTGGAAAAATATGCAATAATTAAAAATCAATCATTGTTGCCTTGAAAGCAAACAGCAAAGGAAAATATAAGCGAAATATAGTATAAGAAAGGGGCAATTAAATGTAAGGAAATTGGCTCCATATGTTGGGGAAAAATTATATAAAAACATACACACATTCCAGAACATACAAATGCTTTTTTCAATTATTTTTTGTGGTTAAATGCAAAATCAATGTTGTACGGACAATTAATTTCTATGCTCTTAACCTCCTGTCTCAACGCATTATCATTATAGTATAAACAAAATAGAAAAGAAAAAATTGTGTAAGGAAAGATTTTTATTTAAGGGTGAAATGCCATGAAATGAAGCGTCGTGCAGCTACAGAATCAAAATGACTGGTGCGGTAATTGATGTTGTTGTTTGTAATAATGCAGTCTGGACAGCACATGTTGAACGTCAAACATGTTCTACAGTCATCCATCATCGAAAAATTTGTGCACAGAACAAAAAAAAATAATAGAAGAAGAAGAAGCGATAAATCCAACATATTGATGAACAAGATAAAGAACTGAATTACACATAATGGTTAAAAATAAAGAACATAGTTTGGGGTAAGGGAAGGGCAATAAGAGGGGGAGAAAGTTAGAGTGAATTTATTTCATTTAAACGATTTTGATTAAAAAACTTTATTGTGAGAGTGAGTTTTGTAAAGGTAGTTAGTTAGTTGGTCGTTGAATTGTGGTTTTTTGTTGTTGTTGTAGTTGTATAGATTTTATTTTTACATCAATTTGTTTATCATTAAATATTAAATAATGCCCGATTGCTGATGTTTATGACGTTAAGTCTTTATAACGGGGCTGGTTATAACCTGCTAAGTCCATTTACTGTTTCATGTGTTTTTGTTTCGTTTAATTTTTAAACGTTACTCACGTATTGCATACTTGAGGGCGTTAAATTTGCGACTACATTCGTAGCAGGAATAACCACAAAATGTAATTAGCAGCAGCTGCTTTTATTTACATTTTTAATGCCCATTTAGTAAATTTCTTCAACTGCACATACACACGAATGTTGGTGGCCATTAGCAGGGTTGTTAGTTTTTTTCCGACAGATTGCCAGATTGATTTTTAAACTCGCCAAAATCAATTTTATGTAGTTTTTTTATACATATATAATTGATAATAAATTTGTTTTTGTATAAGCCTTTTTTTAATATAAATTTTTATAAAAATTTAGCAGAAAACCGCTCGCCAAAAGTAGAAATAAAATAGCCAAAAATTATTTCTTGCAAATTTTTCTCATCCAAATTAAAAACACATTAATTACTAAAATCATCAAAATCAAATTGTTTAAACTTCTTGCGGACAAGTTTTGGTAGGATTTATTTTTCAACAAACTAATTTTGCTGAATTACAAAAATTTTCAGGTTCAATTTTCTTAAAAAAAAACAAGTTGAAAAATAGCCACGTTTGGCAAGAAATCGCCATATCTGACATCCCTAATTATGCTCTAAATTTTTTTTTTTTGTTTAAAATAAAATTGGATTATAGGGCATTTACACTGTCTCGAAATCTACTACTTACCAGATTTTGAGCTAAATCTTGCTGCTTTTCACTTGATTTCCCATACAAAATAAAATCTATTTTGTCAGTAGATTTGTAGGAAATCTAATCAAAATCTAATATTTTTATTTATTTTTTACTACCCTGTACAACATATTTATAAAAGAGATGAATGCATTAGCTACGGTCTGCCTAAAAAGATGTGTGAATTGGCTACATTGCAGTTGTTTGGTTGTAGCTTTGGAAAATATTCAGTTAATGGGGTTTGTTTTGAATAAAAAAATCTTGATAAATGTCAAAAAAAAATTAGTGTAAACGGTATAGGTTTTCATTAATATTTTAATTAAAATCTATTAGATTTTGTGCAGGTGTGTGTAAATGCTCTTTTAAACAATTTACTGGAACAGTAAAAAATATTTACTGAAGCTAAATTTTTTTTAAGTTCAAAATTAAACTTAGACACCAGAAACTAATTAAAGCTTAAAATGTGTGTGAGAAAATTTTTTTTTTTTATTTAAAAACCCAATACAAATATATTTTTTTTTTTTGTATTCTTTGGCAGAACCAGTATTATATGTTATTTTCTGTTGTGCAGTAAATAACTTTCTAAATTACGTTTTTCAATAAAGCTTGTAATATCTCTTACAAAATTGTTAGTCAGTAGCCTTAAAGCAAACTGATTTAAACAAACGATAAAAGTCTGCTTCCTTAATAATTCACATTTTGTTAAACAAAACTTCGTAAATACTTTTCATTTACTACATCCAGCATTCAAATTAAATATTATTAGAAAAAGTGCAAAAAAAATATCAAAAACCTAATGAAAATCTCCACTAAGAAATCCTCTTAACCTTTAAAACAAAAACCCAATTGAGAAGAAAAGGAAAAAATCCTTTAAGGAAACCTGTGAAAAAATATAAGAGGATAAAAATTTTGTAAAAATTTAATTTCTTCCTTATAAAACGAGAAAGACAAGCAAGCTTTTCTAAATGCAAGGCCACAAAACCATATGCGGTCGAATTGTGTAGAGTAAATTGAAGACTAAAGACTCAAACTCCCTCCCTCTATTTGATATTTTTTCTGCAGCAGCATAATGAAAACGTACTACTGCTGTCAAAGAATCAAGCAAGAAAAAAACAACTCCTGAGAGATTTTTTTCTGTTATTTGTTTGTTTTCTATAAAAAAAATAGGAAAAAATGTAAAGGAAAAATCTCAAACTAACAGACAAATACGAGTTTAAATACAACCAAATTAAAGACGATGATGGTTGGATTGAAAAATTTAGAAGAAAGCAAAGTGTATAACGCATAAAATTATACGGTGATTCTTCAAGAGTTTGGTTTTCAAGTTTTGAAAAATTTAATAAAATTAATGCCTTATTCCAGTCAACATTGACGTCACGTCAATACAATACCAAAAAATTGGGGCTTGTCTTGTCGAAAACAATTGACTGCTATCTATCTGACAGGGAACGGAAACAGACTCTCAATGGCACATCGAACAGACAAGTTCCAATTTGTTGGTATTGTATTGACATGACGTCGTTGTTGACAAGTGGAATAAGAGTGATTATTACAAACCAAAAAAAAAATGTATTTTAAAACATATTAACCATTACATCTTCGTTGGAGGGTGCTGTTCATTGAAGTAGTTAGTGCGTCGACTGCAAAGCGTCATTTGCTTTTTGTCTTCAAGAGATCTAGTTCAATCCCTGGCCAGACCCAGCCATATCAACATCATAGATTTTTGCGATATGCACTAGTGTCTATGCTAATGCTAATGCTAATGCTAATGCTAATGCTAATGATAATGCTAACGCTAATGCTAATGCTAATGGTAACGCTAATGCTAATGCTAATGCTAATTCTAATACTAATGCTAATGCTAATGCTAATACTAATGCTAATGCTAATGTTCATGTTAATGCTAATGCACTCATATATCTGTATTTAAAGCAACTTACCGTCGTGCCTTAAAAAATGCGCCTACTTGGTGACAGAGTTGGTGCATGGAAGAGGACAAGAGCAGGGTTGTAAAATAAACTAAGCTCCTCTTCTTTCTATTTATCTGTCATTTCACCATCTGTACTTGCACTTTCGTACTCTCAGTCAACACAATGGGACCAATTATTTGGAACCACATAAACTGAAAACTTACGTTCTTAGAAACCTCTCAACACTAATCAAATCTAAATTTTCATATTCAAATGCCAGTTTAAAGAACAGCCAGAACCGCACACAAAAAATTGTTTCACTATAATAGGAAAGAAATATGTGATGAGTGCCCGCATTTATACTTTGCACAGCTGCATATTTTTCCTTTGCACTTTTTTCGAGCATAATATTTTGGCTCACCGATGAAGAGGAGAGCAAAAAGAAAAGCAAACAAGAAAAATAGAAAAGCGAATTGTATTCTGTCTAAGGGAATAATGCCAATATAAAATGAAAATGGAAAGTGTCCCGTTGAGCATTATTTAATGTTTCAACGTCGTTATGAAAGGTTGTCATATTACATCATATTATAAATTTACTAAAAAAGTAAATTCGTTTTTAGGGTATGAAGTAGATTTTCTTTTTGTTTTCGACATAATAAAGCTCATTTTACCAATTTGAATAAAATATGAGATTTTTATTATTGGCTATGTAAACTAATGGCATCCAATGGGATCATAATAGAACTAAATTAATAAAGTAAAACACAAGAAATGTTGATATGCAAATACCTATAGAACCAAAGAATGTATACACAGTTAGTCTAAAGTTCATTAATGCAGAGAAAGCTTCAGGCTAAATTTGGCGAAAACGACTGCCACAAATCCAGACAGACGATTTTTCATTGCTCAGAAAAAGCTTAACTCTCGTATCCTACAAAAAATTGTATCGTGACTTAAACCGGCAACCATACGAAATTTTAGTTGATGGTATAGGACCATAATTGCTTGGAGCAGTTGGAAACTGAACCGAGCTTTCATCAAAAAATTCCCTTTAGCGATAAGGCACATTTATGAATGAATAGGTATGTCAACAAACAATGTAAGTATTTTTAATAAAATATATTTTATTGAATAAGTAAAATAACAATTTGGGATTATTTGTGCGTTAACAAATTTTTAAACTTAATTGTAACAATTCCCAAAAACCACCAATTATTAATGTTACCGCCGTCAACTAAGGGTTAAACTAACAAATTAAATATCGCACCCTGTTTATCTTAAGTAAATCTTTTCAAAATAATGTTCCTCTTGAATAACGGTCATTAGTAAATACTCACGTAGTCCAGTATTTTGTAATTCTTCTTTAAACCTATACATATATATGTACATAAGCATACATACATAAGTACGTATACATTTATGTAATACGAATTTACTTATGTACAAGCATATGTATATTAAGCAGTGAACTTCGAGAAAAGAAGTATAGTTGGACTTTAAACGGTAAACGTCGCGGTCAAAAAATATTAAATTTAAAGCCTTTCGTTAATGTAATCAAATACATGCACAAGCTTTCTTTATAAAATTAATTATTAAATAAATTGAATTTTGATTATAAAAACAAAAAAGTGCTCTTAAAAATATTTTTCTTAAATTTCACGTTGTCAAGCCAACAATTCTTTAAATTTAATATTAAATCAGTAAACGTGAAAACTCCGCGATGTCGGACAAGAACGCTACACAGTACAATTGCAGGAAGTGCACAGAGCTGGACGATGATCGTATGGTTTTGTGTGACAAATGTGATAGATGGTTTCACTTTGGTTGCGTGGGCGTAGACAGCAATGTAGCAGATTATAGCTGGAACTGCGAATTTTGCGACAACAGGTCATCTGCTACTGCTAACCCAGGCCAAGTAAATGGTATTGAGGCTCAACCGAGCTCATCATCGTCACCAATAGTACCACCACCAACAGTTGCATCAGAACTGGTAGTAACCGCCAAAGGCACAACGTCGTCGGTTCATTTCACACCGACATCAACTAACACTGTACCACTAGTAATGCCCTCAACGGATGCTCCGTCTCTAAATTTGCCAGCGACTGTAGTCACTCATCCGCAATTATATGCAGCGCCTCATCAGTATGTGGTAACGGTTCCATCAGCAATGCCGACGTTTCGTCCAAGAACAAATACACAGCTCTTTACTACAACAACTCCTTCGTACATGTATGCTGCACAACCAACAACAACGAACTTTCAACATCATCAGCAACAGATCGTTTCTAACCAACAAAACACCACAAAAGGTATTCAAAGTGAACCGGATATTTTGCAAAGACGAAAAATATTACAACTAGAGCGACTAGAGGAGGAAAGAAAAGTTCAACAAGAATTTCTGGATAAAAAGTATAGAATATTGTCAGAAAATGACAACCCAGCATTCGCAGAAACATCAAGTTGTTACCACTTCAACTATAATCAACAATCGAATAGAACCTTTACACAAAGGCCCCACTTAGACACCATACCAGCCGTATCAAGTTTTGGTAGTCAACCTACACCTTCACAGCTGGCCGCCAGGCAAACTATGCCACGTGAGTTACCATCGTTTAACGGTGATCCAGACGATTGGCCTATTTTTATAAATAGCTTTCAAAATAGTACAGCCCTTGCTGGATTTTCCGATGCCGAAAACTTATATCGTCTGCAAAGCTGCCTGAAAGGAAAAGCAAGGGAGTTGGTAAAAAATAAGTTACTTCTTCCCTCTCTTGTACCAGACATTATTAACACGCTTCGCTTGTGCTTTGGCCGCCCAGAACATATACTAGAACGTGCTATAAACAAAGCAAAAAACATGCCATCCCCGCGTGATAAATTAGAATCGCTTATTGAATTCGCACTTAGCGTACAAAATATATGCGCCACAATGGAAGCTTGCGGATTAGATTCACACCTCAACAACCCCATGTTAGTGAAGGAGCTTTTGGATAAATTGCCAAACCAGCACAAATTAAATTGGGCAATGCAACCAAGGGACGAGAGCGTTCCAATAATCAAAGCGTTTAATGTTTGGCTCTACAATATAGCCGAAGCGGCTAGTAAAGTAGTTACGCCCAGTTTCCAAAAAAGTGGCTCCTCCGTAAACACTCACACCCAGGCCAACAACAATGTAGGATCATATTGTGTCGTATGTAAAATTAATTCACACAAAGTACAGCAATGTGACAAGTTCCGAAACCTGCAACTAAAAGAAAAATGGGAGATTGTAAAGAAACAGAACTTGTGCCGTCAGTGTTTAAAACAACACAAACGAAAATGTCATCTTAATAAAGAATGCGGTATTTCCGGCTGTAAGTTCAAGCACCATCCCCTACTTCATAAGGCCTCCGATGAAGACAATCAAACTGTAAGTAGAAATGAAACACAAAATATGCAGCGGAGTGTACAGTTGAATACACATAATGACACCAATGAAGAAGGGCCATTTTTCAGAATTTTGCCAATCCGCTTATATACTAAAAATAGCGTTGTTAATACTTTTGCCTTTCTAGATGAGGGTTCTTCTGTTACTTTAGTAGAACGAAACTTATTTGACAGTTTGAAGCTGGACGGCGAACCCGCACCCCTATGTCTCCAATGGACAGGCGGAAGAACTCGCGACGAAAGCGACTCCTTCAGAACCTCATTTAAAATATCTAGTGTCCTCAATAACACAACGTTCGTTCTTTCAGACGTTAATACGGTAGAAAATTTGGACCTGCCGTCTCAAACCTTAAATATGTCTGAAATTGTTAAAAAATATCCCCACCTGAAGAATTTACCAATTCAATCTTATCAAAACGCTAAACCTATGATTTTAATTGGCGCCAACAATTGGAAACTAGCAGTTCCTACCAAAATTCGGGAAGGTGGGTGGCAGCAGCCAATAGCGACAAAAACGCGCCTCGGATGGGCCCTACAGGGTGGAAACCAGAGCTGCTCAACTCAAAATCGATTTAATATACACACATGTGTCTGTCAGAAAGAATACGATGAACTTCACCAACATGTTAAAAATTATTTCAACTTAGAGTCACCAAATTCCTCCGCTCTACTTTCGGCAGCAGACAACAGTGCAATGAAAATACTAAAAGAAACATGCAAGAAGGTAGACGGACGTTTTGAAGTGTGCTTGCTATGGAAAAATAGCGAAGTGCAATTACCAGAGAGTTATGATAATGCCTATCGTAGGCTAATGTGTCTTCAAAAAAAACTCTTCAGGGACGAATCACTACGACAGCGTATGCAAGATCAAATTGATAGTCTGATTAAAAAAAACTACGCTAAAAAGTTGAGTTCGACCGAATTGGAAGTTTTTTCAAAAAAAGTGTGGTATCTCCCCACATTTTTGGCGTTTAACCCCAACAAACCCAACAAAGTACGATTGGTGTGGGACGCCGCCGCAAAATCAAAAGGAATGTCGCTAAATGATTTTGTACACACTGGTCCAGACCTACTCAAACCTCTAGTAGATATTCTTCTAGCGTTTCGAATTGGAAAATTTGCTATTTGCGGCGATATCACAGAAATGTTTCATAGAATCAACGTACGAGAAAGCGATATGCAAGCTCAAAGATTCTTATGGTGGGACAAAAATGATAATTTGCATCAGCCAAGTACATATGTAATGAGAGCTTTAACCTTTGGGGTAAGCTGTGCTCCATGCATAGCCCATTACGTGCGCGATACAAACGCTAAAGGATTTGAAACAAAATTTCCACGCGCCGTCAACTCCATCCAGAATCATCACTATGTCGACGATCTTATCGATAGTGAAGATACCGAAGAAGGTGCAGCAACGTTAGCGAAACAGGTCGCAAAAATTCATGCCGCCGGCGGTTTTCACATAAGGAACTGGGCGTCTAATTCTCTGGAAGTCTTAAGGCAGTTGTCCGAGTTTTCACAAACGTGTCAAGATGCCAAGCAATGGGGCGCAACAGAAAAGGTTTTGGGTATGTATTGGGACCCAGTTACTGACGTTTTCAAATATAATTGTAGATTTGCACGCTTACGCCGCAACGTGATTGACGAGGATCTTGTGCCTACCAAGAGAGAATGCCTCCAAGTTCTCATGTCAATATTTGACCCGCTAGGATTTCTGTCGTGCCATACCATAGGCCTCAAAATTCTGATTCAAGATATCTGGCGAGCCGGCCTTGGATGGGACGATCCGTTAAACGAATATCTCAACAAAAAGTGGTCACAATGGAAAGCGTTAATCCCCCATATCTCTAACGTAAAAATCCCAAGATGCTATTCTCACCTACTATGTGACGCTGAGAACATCCAGCTTCATACGTTTGTCGACGCAGGCGAATACGCCTATTCCGCCATCAGCTATCTGGTAGTACGACTAAACGACCAGGTCACTGTTACTGTCGTAGCCGCTAAGTGCAAAGTAGCACCTCTTAAGCCACTGTCAATTCCTCGAATGGAACTACAAGCCGCTCTTATCGGAGTCAGACTAGCAAACACAGTGCAAAAATCCCATCGTTTGCGTATATCAACAAAATATTGGTGGTCGGACTCAAAAACTGTCCTACAATGGTTGCGGGTAGACCCAAGAAACTTTCAGCAATTTGTGATGCACCGAGTAGGAGAAATTTTAGAAAATTCCGATGTATCACAATGGAGATGGGTGCCTACTAGAATGAACCCGGCAGACCTCGCAACGAAAATTGTTCCAGTAAAAAATACGGACTTGTGGTTCGACGGCCCCGCCTTTTTACGCGGAAATCCAAGTCAATGGCCTACATGCGAAGACTTAGGACCTATAGACACATCAGATTTGAAACGTCACGTCCTAGTTATTAATAGTAAATTAAACAATCCATCCCTTTTCAATTTTGAATATTTTTCCAGCTGGAAACGGCTTTACAGAGCAGTAGCAACCTTTATATTATACATGGAAAAACTTAAAGTCGCTGACAAACAGCGAGGTTGTTGTTCTACAGTCACGTTTGAAATGATTCAGCAAGCAAAACGATTTATTATAAAAGAAACACAGCGAAGTGAGTTCCTTCAAGAGATCTCAAATATAAAACACGGAGAACACGTCGACAAATCTAGTAAGCTGTATCGTCTCAACCCTTATGTGGACGACAACGGTATTTTAAGGTGCTATAGCCGAGCAAAACAGCTCAACAATCATGAAGACGAAATCGTGTTGCCAACCAAGCATCATGTTACGTTTCTCATAATACGCTCATTTCACGAAGAATTTCATCATCATTTTCACGAAGCAGTGATAAACAAATTTAAAAGCCAGTTTTACGTGTCTCGTTTACGAGTCATCTATAAAAAGGTACGCAATTTGTGCCAAATATGCAAAAACTATAAAGCTTCACCACGAGCCCCCCAAATGGCGCAGCTACCACCTGCTCGCTTGGGAGCGTTTCAACGCCCGTTCACATTCGTAGGCATTGACTTCTTCGGCCCGTTGCTAGTAACAGTTGGAAGAAGACGAGAAAAACGTTGGGGGGTTTGCTTTACCTGCCTCACATTACGTGCAATCCATATGGAAGTCGCCTATAGTTTAGATACCAGTTCGTGTATTCTTTGTATACGAAACTTTGTCGCTAGACGTGGCACACCTCGAGAGGTATATACCGATAACGGTACGAACTTCAAGGCAGTTGAAAAAATACTAAAAGATGGTGTCGCGCAAATAGATTTTTCAAATATATCGACAAGTTTCGATAAAACCAAATGGTTTTTTAATCCACCAGGAGCCCCCCATATGGGAGGTGCCTGGGAAAGGCTTATCAGATCCGTAAAGAGCATTTTGTACAGCCTTTATCCAACGCAAAATTTCAATGATGAGACCTTAAAAAGTGCGCTTTGCGAAATTGAATTAATTATTAATTCCCGTCCACTTACATTTGTTTCCATTGAGCATGAGGACGACGACGCAATTACTCCTAACCATCTACTTTTGGGCTCTTGCGAAGGATATAAACCATTCCTCGACGATAGTGGAAACATTCGACAAAGATGGCAGCGAACGCAAACATTTGCGGATCACTTTTGGCGCCGCTGGGTAAAGGAGTACGTACCAATAATATCCCGAAGAAGCAAATGGTTCACAAAAACACCGCCAGTAAAAATTGGAGCTATCGTAGTCATTGCCGATGAAAACCTTCCTAGGAGATGCTGGCCTAAGGGTAGAATTATTGACGCATTGATGGCTGCAGATGGTCAAGTGAGAAGGGTGACAGTCAAGACGCAGTTCGGAGTATTACATAGACCGGTTACGAAAGTAGCAGTTTTGGACGTCGGTGATGGTCATGAGCAAGCTTGTACCCCGGACTCGCTTACGGGCAGGGGAATGTTACCGCCGTCAACTAAGGGTTAAACTAACAAATTAAATATCGCACCCTGTTTATCTTAAGTAAATCTTTTCAAAATAATGTTCCTCTTGAATAACGGTCATTAGTAAATACTCACGTAGTCCAGTATTTTGTAATTCTTCTTTAAACCTATACATATATATGTACATAAGCATACATACATAAGTACGTATACATTTATGTAATACGAATTTACTTATGTACAAGCATATGTATATTAAGCAGTGAACTTCGAGAAAAGAAGTATAGTTGGACTTTAAACGGTAAACGTCGCGGTCAAAAAATATTAAATTTAAAGCCTTTCGTTAATGTAATCAAATACATGCACAAGCTTTCTTTATAAAATTAATTATTAAATAAATTGAATTTTGATTATAAAAACAAAAAAGTGCTCTTAAAAATATTTTTCTTAAATTTCACGTTGTCAAGCCAACAATTAACTTGACTGCACCCGGTCAAAAATACTTGTGTGGCAACATTCTATTCTTGAATAGCTATTGTTGTTATTTACATTTATTTTCCTCACATACTTCTTACAACTACAATCCGAGCTGAAAATGTAGCAATGGTAAAGTAAGAAAATAAAAAACATGTTGATTATTGAGTTCTTGTTTCAACTTTGATATTTGTTGAACTTCTCATTTGTTCGAATGAAAGTTTAACATAATAATTCTAGTTGTTCTTAGAAATTTTTACGTAAAGTTTCCCTGATGATCTGCATTAGCAACAGTGGAATGAGCACGGGATCCATATAACCCCTCAATAATTAATTTCCATGTATTTTTAATAAAAAATACTTTACAGAACAAGTAAAATAATAATTTTGGATTATTAGCGCGTGAACAAATGTTAAACATAATTATGGAATTTGGGTGCGTCTCGAAAAAATCAACATTTGGTTTGGATTTTAAGCTGGTGGCATATCGTTTTACATTGCTTTGAGAACGACGTTGACCAGGCCAACACCAACAACGGCGAAAGATATCTGTAGTCAACAACGATAACAGCTTAAGTAAAAAAAGCCCCACTTTTAACGTACGAACGTTTTTTTTTGAAAAAATCTAAATGGAGAAATTAAAATAAACTGGATTAACAAATACAGCCAAGATTTGATCAAAATGTGGTTTAAAGTATAATTTGGAGCATACTATAAATTCTATTGGACTTGGATCCATATTGTTTTATTTATTTCTTTATAATTAACTTCTTTAGAGACATGGGGACTTCACGTAAATGAAGTTTATTTGAACAATTTTGCAGCATATGTTACTCGATTTTGTCTTAAGTAGACTTATTGTGTTAGAGATTTTAAGCACATATATATCGCTCATTTACTCAAACAACGTCATAACTCAAAAGATCGGTTTGCCAGAAAACAAATTTGAAGTTTTCAATTTACTCACAACTTAATGGAAAAAGAAAATTTAATTTTGCTCTCAAGAGTTGAGTAAACAAGATATTTGTATGAAACTTTTATACAATATGAAAAACTATATGGGGATTAACATATTCTTAATTCGATGTCGAATTCTGAGTATGCACGTTTTAGTGTACAATGTGGTCCATAATAGGGGACCACCTTTGTCCGCCCGCATCGACTCCTTCCCAAAAAAGTGCGTATTCTTCAGAAAGTTGAAAACTTATTTGGTTCAAATTCATGTTAGATAGATTCATGGGCAATAATAAATGAACACATTGTCTTTAATTTTGCATTAATTTTTTCAGTCTCGGTTGCCTCATTTAATGGAAAAGTCTTTTGGAAAGCCATTAATCGAATTTGTATAGCTTAACAGAGCTCTGTTAACGCGCTAACAGAGCTCTTTAAAGCACAATGTTTGTGTTATAAATTTTAAAATTAAACTTCATACACAATGGGCTATAGAACAACACACCAGAGATTAGCAGAACTCTACTTTAGGAAAAGTAGCCGAAATTTTTTGGGGAAACCAAAATAGACAAAAGACAATATTTTTATTTATTTATTGCATCTTCAAATATGAACTAACAATAAGTGTTCAAATCATAAATTTAAATATAATTATCAGGCCTGACCAATGTCGGACATAAACTTACTGATAGTAAATTAATGATACATAAGAGTTGTGCTAAGCAAAAAAATAAAAATAAATAAAAGTATATTCAAGCAGTTACATCTGGAGTGTTGAGTATTTTAGCGCCGTAGTGTCTCTCTTTTTTAAGCGGATGTGTCCAGTAAAATTCAAGATGTTACGAGCAAGGGGATTAGGATGGGATTGGCATTATATTGCCAATAATGCTCACACCAAATTGCAAGAAAAAATGGGAAAGTGATAAATATAATAAAATACATGCAGCTAAAATATTTGCAATTAATTCTATGTATATGGTCCATGATAATTTTATATTATTTCTTTTTAAGTTTAACATAAACACAGATAATTCATAGTTCACAACAGCTGTCAAATTATTTGAGTGTGGCAATGCCTAACAACAGATTTAACAGTTTTTGCACGTGGCAACCGCATGAACTGACAATTTTTAAACTAAAAAGGTTGTCAGATAAATTTATTGTTGGAAAACCATCTTATAGTAGATACAGACATTGCGACATGTTTATGCAACCAGGCAGATTGCATTGTCGGTCACATAGTGTGTAGTCTTGTTTAGTCCATATTTACACTATGCAAGTCTTATTGCTAAGCTGATTAGTTTGATGGGGAGAGAGACGAGGGGAACAGTAAAGTTTATTTTCCCCTCGTCTCTCTTTCCTAACAAACTAATCAGCTTAGCAATACGACTTGCATAGTGTAAACTAGGACTTATGGTTGCGTTCGAAGTTGCATTCGAAGATTGAAACATGTCAAAATGTTTTGATGTTTATAGGTTGCATTGCAGGCTGCAGTGTCTGTGTCAAAATATGCAACCTGTAATATAAATGTGTTGCTAAGTGTCTACCTAGCATTACAACAATGTGAACTGACACACAAGATAGATTGTGATGGCAGTTCTTTATTGTCATTGCCAGTATATTACCCGATCTGACAATATTGTGAAAAGATTATGTAAACTGTAAGCTTTTCTGTTTCACATGCTCAGCCCTACTAAATGCTTAAAAATCAGTCTGTATATATATTATTTTATGCTTAAATTGTTTTCAAAAAGTTTTCTGGGTGCTCGTATCTTTTGTTGCCGTTTGCAGTTTTGTTTTGCATATTTATGGTTTCTCAAATTTTTTTGTCTATTTGTTCCTCCGCCGCCTTCTTTAGGCTTTTTGCGTATTTACTTTTTATGGTATTCATGGGCAACTCGTTAAGGCTTTGCGGTATGCGTTAATGAATCTGGTTTTTCTCTATTTACAATACTTAAGACCCTTTTTTCTTCATATTCATTTGGTTGGTTTTGCTGTTGTAATTGTTTTTTTGTTTTTGTTTTTTTTTTGTGTGCCTTGCACAAGTCGAAACAATGCAATGCATAAGACTTAAAACACACACTTTCATTTGATTATATGTAAAAATTCTGTTAAATGCTTTAAAATGGCAATTTATCCATGAATGATATTAGGGTGGGATCTAAAAAAGGATGCCCATAGTGTTGTGTTATACAACAATAAAGCAATAAATTTCATTGCTGCTTAAAGCGTTTCAAATAAAACATTTTTGGGGATCAGCGGTGCCCAAAAAATTCCTCTTAAGCTTTTTTTGCTCACTAAAACTAACCTCATTACTGAACATAATATTGCGGTAAAAACAGGCCATTTTCTTGAAATACCTACGTATGCTAATAGTGTTTTCTTTCACACCTAAAGTTACCTAAAGTTACTAAAATTAAAACATGGGGTGATATCGTCACATCCGTGAACGTACAACTCGTCACGTAAAAGCAGAATTTTCGGATTATGAAAACACATTCAGCTTATACGATTGACGTAACACTTAATTTATTTTCGTACTATTATCGATACGATCACGGATGTGACGATTTGAGACCTGGTTTTAATGTTAAAATCATAAACAGCTGATTTTGCGTTCACACAGCAAGTTTGATAAATTCAAATTACGGCATTCGATACGACTTGTAATTTAAAAGTATTTCCATATAAACTCTATTGAAATAATTTTAAATTACGAGTCGTATCGAATGCAGAAATGCGTGTATTTGTTATTTGTTGCTGTATTTCTTATCTAGTTTTTCTAACACTTATTTGACAAACTATACAAGAACTGTTTTTGTTTATATGAAAAACATTTTAAAATTATGGAACTACTTATACAAAGTGAAGAAGTGCTTGGGAATAAAGTTATTTTATGTATATAACAAATCCACAAATACATTATAATATATATATAATTTTTTATAGGCAGATGGATGACAGTGATATCGTCTATTTTCACTTTTCAGGGGTCAATGAATATTTTCGTTGTTTTACATCCAAAATATCTTTTTTCCGTAATTATTTGATTGTTTTTGCGGCTGCATCCATTTTTAAGTTGAAAATATTTCAATTGGTATCTATTCTTATTCACTGGCATAAACATTATCAGCTGCTTCCGGTCATTTTAATTTGGCAGCACTGAATTTAGCACAGCGAAAACAAAGTTGCATGCCGGTAAACCAGCTTAAATAAGTTGGTCTTAACAAAACCATTTTGTATACTTTAACAATTGGTTTTAACATTAAAACCAACTTTTATTAAAACCATGACAGTGTAAAGACACTATAAGAGGGTTAGTTATTTTTTCTTAAATATTCTTTTAAAATTTACCACCCTAATGTTTGTGCAAGCCTCAATTGTAATTGATTTTTCTACATGTTCATACAAATATGGTTTGAAATACATGCGTTTCTATGTCTGCATTAGCTTGTACACTCATGTATGTTCGGTTCGAAATCTGTAGATAATTTTATTTGTATTTTGTAATTGTTTATTTGTTTTTTTTTTGTTGATGTCAACAGTGGGTAGAAAAATGTAAGCACAAAGTGGCATTTCTTATAATTTCACTACTTCAACTGAAATATTAAGAATAAACCTATAAAAAATTTGTTGTACTTAATAATTTCTTTTAAATAAATTCAGTTTTTATAAAATTTCTTTATGATTCCTGAAGTTGAGTTTTATTTTGTATTTTTTTTTTGTAGCTACACTGTCTTCTTTTCGTTTTCGTTTCATTTGCTTTTGTATTGTACTGCTCTTTAAACAGAGATTTGCGAAATTATTATATTGACTCGAAAAACAATTACAATGGCATTTTTATGTTAATTGATTGCAAATTGTGTAAATACTACGGCACGGGTTCGAGCATATTTATAGAGACAATATTACAAATTATATGTTGGGCTTTATGGCAATTGTTCAATTTTGTAGCAATCAGCAAAAATATATTCGTACTTCAATTGGAATGATTATGTAAATGCGATTGAGATTTACCACATATTAACAGGAAAGAGGAAATAAAAATACGATTTTCTTGGGATTTCCATGTACATACGAGTATAAAACAAAACTTCAAATCAAAGTATGAAACTAGATATAACAATTCGCAAAAGTTTCATGCAAAGACAGAATCCTCATGGCGGCAAAGCTGCCCCCACATTTAGGATTAGTGCATGTGATTTGTTCGCAAACTCCAATAATTCTGTGGCAATAAGGAAAACCTGCTTTTGTCATATTTTACTGTTTTGTAGGTGAGCAGTTTTAAACTTTCAAGTTGATTTTCAGAAATTTTATTTATTTTATATTAATTTTCTAATATTAAATATTAATTAATAATTTTATTTGCAAATCTCTGGAAAAAGTGAACAAAACATTTACGAAACGTCGGGAAATATGAAATAAAATTAATTTTTTATTGTCATAGAAACGCGTTAGGCCTAATTAGCTAAAGGAAATAGTCTTCAACTCATTTAAGAAATTTATTTATTTTACAGTTAAATTAGGATTTTTTTTTAGCCCAACATCGTTCTTCACATTATAAATAATAAATTAAATTTCAAATATATCAAAGTTTAACATAAATAAGTTATTATTTAAAATGATCATAATTATAAGTCGCAAAAAGATAAGCAGAAAGTCATTGCGCTATAACTTCCAAAAAGATCGCACAAAATAGATGAGATTTTGCTTAGGGGTAATTTTGAATATGAAGACTACAGCACCCATTAGCTCAAAATCAGCTTATCCCGACTTATGCCCTTTTTGCTCTTTGCCGCAGAATTTGTAACAAGAAGTTGCACACTAACAAATCATATCCACAACCACAAAACTAAAAATATTCACACGTATGTGTGTAGTGTATAGTGTAGACAAGTGAACAATAACAACAACAAATAATTCTCATTCAGTTCATTTTATGTTTGGTATAAGTAATGAAGGTGCAATCAGAAAGAGTAAACAAGGGGGGTTATTATGTAATTTGATTCGAAAAGAAAACTGTTCGAATGTGTATGTTATTAACATTACAATTCGAAAGCATTTCCGTTCGAATCGGATTACATAATAACCCCAAGGTTTATTCAGAAATAATGAAAAAATTATTATTTTTATTATTTTCTATATTATACTCAAAGAGTGAGTGTAAAGGCTCAAAGAGTGGAAGAAAGTCTTATGCATTTGACTTCCTGTTCATCTGAAGAAAGGAGTTTTACTCCATAAAGCATTTTGAGAGTAGCTTCAAGAAAAAATGGATGACGGTAGAAGTAACACTGATAAAAATATTTATGCAAAACAACAGCGAATGGCTTAAATTTTCGCTAGAACTATCTTCGTAGAAGCATAAAAGCAGGGCGCCCCATAAAATCATTCGTAGAATTGTGTAATCAATGTAAGCAGCTATGCTGCTGCCAGAATTCAAGGCACTTAAAAAAAAAAATATGTCGTTTCCAACTAAAAAGCAACCAATTGTTCTACACACAAAAAGAAACGCCAGTGTTGTTTATAAATGGTGACTTTTCAAGACGTCAAAGGGAATTAATAAAAGCGAACGAAAGAAACTTATCCTTGTTATTTTCTTTTGCAAAATGCAAAAAGGGAGTGTTTCTAGCCGAAAAAGAATATAAAAGTTAGTGAAACCTCCTTCGAAATTGAACTTCAAGATTTGCTGGACCATAAAGCTTTGCAAATCATTCAATATTTAAAAGAAGTAACTGAAACGTTGTCTGATTTTGAGAAGCAACAAACACAGCTTCAAAAAGGTTTACCAATGCTGATAACGTGGATGACAGTAATATTTCTTTATTTTCTCGTGCCTGTAAAATTTGTTGTGTTTGGTTATGGAAAGGCAAGAAAAATAATATGGCAAAATACAGTTCCTTCTGCAGCAAGGTTCTGACGATTCCAAATGATTATATTCTACTATAATAATTATTAGATTTGAAAATAGCCAACATTGCGCATTTAAGTGTTGTTTAAGTTTTAAAAACATACCATATGTTTTGTGCATGTGTGTGTTTTTTGAATGCATGTACATGAACATCATGTGGTCGTATTAAGAAGAATTTCGTTTAATTTTCGCAAATATACAACACATGTAACATATATTTTCATATCATGAAATATATAAATAGAAAAATGCATTCCGATGCTCTTTTTGTATCATAAAGTGTGTTTTTTGCTATTTCACTTTTCTGCAAATTGATAAATCAACTTTCTTATTTATATTGAACAGCTGTTCTTTGGAAAGCTTTGAATAATATTTTTAAATCTTGTAGTGCTACCGTATGTGTGTTTAAACACATTTTAAGTTTTTATGAAAATTAACTCAAACTCATTCACTGATTTATTAGCTATTAGGCCCTTATTATGAGTTGCGTTTGATTTTCCATCTTCGAAAATTTCGTTGAGCAACGAATTTTCTATCGAACTGAATTCAGCTTTCGATGAAGTATTTTAATATGAAAATTTATTAAAAACGATTAGCTTTTATTTTTAGATAAAGTTGTTGCAGATTTTAAAAACCACTCTGAGTGATATTCACAATAAGAATATTCTTAGTCGAAAAGTACTTTCGACTACAGTCAAAGATCGAAAGTTGCTCTTAATAAGGGCATTAGACTTTTAATTTTTTATTATAATTTTTTTCTAATTATGAATTATTAAGCCTTCTTTTGATTAAATTTTGTACCTTATTTTTAAAAAGAAAATTAACACCTTTAATAATTTGTTCGGTTTTTTATCTCAGATACTCGTTTGTATGTGGGGGTAGTTCTAGTAGTTCTAGTATTATTTTTAACTTCTTCCTATCGTTCTCTATTAAATATTAATTTATTTTTTTTCTAAAAATAAGTAAAATATTTTTATTTTTTATTTATTATTTTATTTTTTAAGTTTAAGAGTCAGCAATGAATTTGTTAATTTTTATGTTTATTGTTTTCCATCATCTTTTATGAACAATTAATTGACTATTAGATTCGATTGATATTGGATGATATGAATAAAAAAATATATATGCTTTTTACTTAAAGATTTATTTAAAAATAAAAAATTATAGAATAAAAAGCTGAGAATTTTGAATATTAAAACAGTTTTTTAAGTAAAAAATTAATACTTTTTTTTTTATTCCTACTACCTATTTGTTTGTTTATTTTTTTAATTTTATATTGAATTTTTATTTGTAAAGAAAATAAATTTTAATTCTGAACATATTTATTGGTGATTCTTTTAAACTAATTTTCAAAAGGTCCGCCCTCTTTTGTCGATCAAATGTATTTTTTTCTGAGGATGCCCATCCTCTTTCCTAATTTAGCGGTATCGCTTAAGATATTTTATGTCCTTATATTCTTAAGTACTCCCTTCTAACAAATTTTGAATTCCTATTTTATTTATTATTAACACTTTTAGATAATACTGGGCCTTCAATATCAATAATATTATTAAGATTATTAATTATTACTCAAATTGCTTTATTAGATTTAGAATCAGCTGTAAACATAATTCAATCATATGTGTTTGCTGTTCTTAGAACTCTGTACTCATGTTCATACATGAGTTTTTTTTTCTATTCGTT